>JAOWCC010001501.1:33936070-34536070 GCA_030867875.1 Actinernus sp. WN-2022
ACAAAAGTAACTATCAAACGTCAGGAGCCATTACCGTAATGTGCTCTGAGTATATATAATTCTAATTAACTAAATCATTAATTGTACGGTGACATATTGTAAGAATTATACTAGATTTGTTTACTCAGTAGTATTTCTAATAAGATTTTTTTGAAACTGTAAAATGGTAGTTTTTTTAATAATAAGAAAATATTTAGTTTATTCACGCCTCTTGCAGGGTATACATATACTGAATCACAGGCTGATTACACTTACTAATAAGCTACTAATTACATGAATAAATACGTACTGTATGACTGTTAAATTAAACTCTGTTATGTATTAGTGGGTAGATGGGATTACCCGGCTTAATGTTGCTTATACATTTCTTACACGCCGCTACTCGACGATCGATACTAGCCAATAAAAAAACTGGTATTTCCTCCCATATTTTACTGATCATGAACTTGAAAGTATGTTCGCCATATTTAGTTCGTACAGGGGGTCTGTGGAAATTTTGATTTGCAGAATACTTGTAATACTTATACCCCTGGACTTATACAGCCCCGAAATCGCATGCGTGGCGTACTGGTACACTAACGACGCTAACACAAATTCGCTTATTAATATATCGACAATTTATAACTTGAAACAAACAATAACGGAACCTACCCGCATTACTGCTTCGACCAAAACTTTGATTGATTTAATTTTAACAAATCGACCTGACAGATTGGTCTGCTCTGGAGTATCCCATATCAGTATAAGTGACCATAGTCTAGTTTATGCATACCGAAAAATTGCTATTAACTCACTTTCTAAAGGACCGCATACCGTATTCTATAGGAAATTTAAGAATTTTGACCCTGACCAGTTCCGTAGGGACATCTCATCTCAGCCTTGGCAAGATATTTTAAACATATCAAACCCCGATGAAATGTGGTTAAAATGGAAAGGACTCTTTCTTGAGGTGGCAGATAAACACGCTCCACCGAGAGCAAAAAGAGTTCGTGCTTCCAAATCACCTTGGATAACTTCAGATTTGAAAAAATCCATGCACCATAGGGATCGTTTAAAATATAAAGCCATCATAACAAACAATCCACGTGATTGGTCGGAGTTCAAATCAGCTAGAAACTTTGTAAACAATGAAATTAAGAAAGCAAAAGCTTCTTATTATCAAGAAGCTTTTCACAAATATTCTAGTAATTCCCGAAAGACTTGGCAAACGATCAACGAATTAAACTCACGCAAATCGAACAAGGTTACAATCAACCAACTTGACTATAATGGTGGCACAGTTTATGAATCACATGAGATTGCAGAAGCTTTTAATGAGCATTTTTCAACTATCGCTCAAAATATAAGCGAAGAGCTACAACCCGGCAACATGCCATTTGAATCTTTCTTAGGGACCATTCATTATTTATGCCTGGGGGGGGGGGGGGGGGGGGGGGGGCTGGCAAGATTCGTTCTAAACAACAACAAAATGTCTTGACCCCCCTCCAAACAAAACAAAAATTTCATAACCCCCCCGCACACAATTCTGAAAAATATAGAGCCCCCCCCCCCTCCCTCCCTCACACTGTTCACAGTTTTACATTTACAGAGGACTAAACACGGACTGAACATTATGTGGATCGGCTCTACTAAGGGGATCCGGGTAAATTTTTTTGAAATTAAGGTTTCTGAGAACGCTGGAAATGCACCCAAACCTACCTTTAATTAATTTCAGATGGATCTAGATGATATTTTTTTACTAATGGAGTTTCAAAATTAAGATGAGGCAAACAAAATATTAGGCAAGACAATTGAATGGTGGTTGCATTAGGTGCTCTGTATGTTTCTCATTGGATTGGCTGATTACTATTTAATAAAGCAAGGTATTTCTCTGGGGGGGTCCGGGGATGCTCCCTTGGGGGAAAATTTTGAAAATTGCGGCCCCTTAGATGCCTGGAAATGCACCCAAAAATATAGACAGCCCCCCCCTTCTATGCTTATTTTTTTCTGTGACCCCCCCTCTCATGCTCTTGAATTTTTGATGACCCCCCCCCCTCATTCTTGCCAGCCCTCCCCCAGGCATAAATAATGAATGGTCCCTTACCGGATGTCTCTTCTGTAACCAGTGCCTTCCATTTAAAAGAAACCGATGGAGACCATATCTATAAACTGATTTCTAAATTGAATAAATCTAAAGCTACGGGACTTGACAACATTCCAGCCAAATTAATAAAGGAGTGTGCTGATTTAGTATCTGAATCCCTATCTTGGGTTTTTAATAAGTCAATTTCCTCTGGTATCTTTCCTGTGGAATTGCAGTGTTGTAAAGTGTTCCCGGTATACAAAAAAGGGAAACACTCTGACCCTAATAACTACCGACCAATTTCTGTTATTCCAATTGTAGCCAAACTTTTCGAAAGAATTGTTTATGACCAACTTTTTACATATATTAATGACAACAAGCTTTTATCAAATCAACAATCTGGATTTAGAGCTTTGCATTCCACAGTTACTGCGCTATTGGAGGCAACAAATGAATGGGCGTTAAACATTGACCGCGGTAAAATCAATGCTGTTGTCTTTATCGATCTTACAAAAGCTTTCGACACCGTTGATCACGAGATTCTTCTTGCTAAATTACGTCACTACGGTGTACACGGTACAACGCACGATTGGTTTGCCTCGTATTTGGGTTCTCGCTCACAAAATAGTTTTGTAAATGGATCCTTATCTCGGGTTCGTTCTCTTAATTGTGGAATTCCTCAGGGCACAATCCTGGGCCCTTTGTTGTTCTTACTTTTCATAAACGATCTTCCTAGCTGTTTGTCCAATTCAACCCCTATAGGATGTATGCTGATGATACTAGCCTTACATTTTCTAATAACAACATCAGTGAACTTAACTCAGCAATGAATTACGATTTACAGTGTATTCATGAATGGCTTAATTGTAACAAATTGGCATTAAATATTACCAAAACCGAGTTCATGCTTATTGGATCCAGGCAGAAACTGACTAATATTTCCCAAACTCCAACTCCTGTCATCAATAACATTCCAATAAAACAAGTTCAGTCAAGCAAATCGCTGGGAGTTAATATCGACGAAAATTTGAAATGGAATAATCATATCGATGTTATATCCAAAAAAATTGCTTCCGGCATTGGAGCTATTAAACGAATAAAACCATATGTACCATACGGTATTCTTCTAACTATTTACACCGCCCTAGTCCAACCACACTTTGACTACTGTAGCCAAGTGTGGGGAAATTGTAACAAAGGACTAAGTGAAAAACTACAAAAACTTCAGAATCGTGCTGCACGTGTCTTGTTAAACGCTCCATTCGACTCCAATGCAGAACATTTATTTAAAACACTGGAATGGAAAAATTTAAAAAAATCAACGTTTATCTTCTTTAGCCACAATGGTCTTCAAATCTCTGAATCAGCTAGCTCCCGAATATCTCTGTTCGAAGTTCATTCCTAGGACTGAACTTACAAATTATGCCCTAAGGGATATATCCCATAAACTCGCTGTCCCACACCCCCGCACCAACTATTGCAAACGCAGCTTTAGCTACCGCGGTGCGGTCTTATGGAACAGCTTGCCTTTCGAATTACGTGCACAGAAATCCCTAAATGCATTTAAATCCAAGCTAAGTTGTCACGACTTTGCAGGATTTCACTGTTAGTTAAAATAACAACACGGCGCTCATGGAAAGCAGGCTTCTTCATTTATTATTCTTTGTATTTTAGCATTTTTAACAATTGTAATTAAACATTTCTACATATTAGTAGATCACATATTTTAATTAACTTGTAAGATAGATTAGTATAGCATTAATAGCATATTTTAATATTTGTATATGACCTGATCGAGCACACCGTGTATAAATAAAGTTGACTTGACTTGACTGGTCAGTAAAACCAAATAGTATAGCGCCAATAACACGAACATTGACTAACAGGTTCTGGCTTCGCACATGGTTCGCTACTACATCGAGAGGAAAACAACGGAAATAATAACAACAGTGGTTTTTACCTCCAGGTTCGGGGCCACTTATTCCAGAGGAGGTTTCTATTTAACAATTAGACCCGCAGCCCGCGAATGGGCTACGAGTCAATAGCGCATGAGGCGCAGCCGAAGGGGCTATTTAACTCGTAGCCCATGAGGGCGAGAGGTCTAATTGTTTTAGTATAAACTAACTAGTCGGACAGTAGAAAATAATAGAAATAAACAGATTGAAGTTGAAAAAAAAATATTATTTCGTGAAAATGCGTGCGGTTTTTCTCTACCATGGGCTATCACGAATAGACCTATAGTAGGGTAGCCAATCAGAATGCAGGATTTGTAATAGTCCACTAATTGGTTTATACTAAAGAGTTATAGAAACACTTGTGGAAGTTTGGAAGAACTCGAAATAGCTGTGGAAACACTCGCCCTTCGGGTTCGTGTTCCCACTGCCATTTCTCGTTCTCCCAAACTCCCACTCGTGTTTCTATAACTCTATATTATAGAAACAAAACACGGGAAATGTTTTCTATTTCTTAAATGTCAATGAAGCTAATACATTCAAGTTATTATTATTCGATATGGGCTTTAAATGTTAAAGACCATTTCGATTTGTCACTTTTTCAGTGTCAATAGGTCAATCAGTATTAGAAATATCCGAAAGGTCAAGGGTCAAGTTGTTTTAATCTATATCCTGATCCTATAACCAGGTATTTAGTTTTGGTGTCACGTGAAACTTAGTTTATTTGCAATAAGCCATTCTTCAGTTCGTTTCAGATCATCAAAAATATACTTTTTTCTATCTGAGTGATGTTAATTAGTATCTGCAATAGTTATATACGTGTCATCGGCAAACATTCACCCAGTGTGACACTCGATATCGCCGTGAATTACCAGGAGAGTGCGGAGGAACAGAACAGGGAGGAGGGAGAATTGGCAAAAAAAAATCAGGGAGGAGGGTGAAATGTCCAGAAAAACTAGGGAGGATGAAGAATTTAGCATACAGGGAGGAGGGAGAAAATGGGATCTACATACATGCTCTAAGGAGAAATTTTAAAACTCACAAGGGAGGGGGGAGAAATGTCGGAAAAAATAGGGAGGAGTGAGATTTCACTACCCGTTCCTCTCCACTGCCAGGAGTGCAGTGGGTCAAAGAATCTGGGGAATCATTTCTATATAAGAAAGAGGAGAGGGCCAAGAATAGAGCCTGTAGTACGCTGTACGCCACACGTTCAGTACTTTGCCTATCTGATGAGACACCATTAAGAGGGGCTGAATGGGGTTAACTGATAACTGAGAAATGGCCCAAAAATATTGCTGTTAACTGAGAATTTTACCTTTTTTTAGCTGTTAGCTGATATTTGTGAGATAGCTGTTACCTGATATTTCATTATTTTTTATTAAAATGACGTAACGTCACATGCTATTATTGGCTTTTCGGATGGTTTTCGACAGATTTGATCTTCACATAAAATAGGATGTTATCATTAAAAGTTATGTTGTTCAAATGAATAGACAAAATGTAGTGTTTGATGTTGAATTAGCGGTTATTATTCATTTCATACCAGCAAATATGTATTCAAATCAGGTTAGGATAGTCTTTTTATATAACTTAACTGATAACAGCAAAATTTAACTGATAACTGATAAATAGCTAAAAATTTAGCTGTTAACTGATATTGATACCCCCCCATTCAGCCCCTCCATTAACAAAGCAATGTTGTGAGCGCTTCCAGGATAAATAAGACTCAAACCAAATTAGTTCATCTCATAGCGTGTGTTGGGTAGTGCCATGCAACGAGTTTGGTTTATCTCCTCTGACTCCGTAATACTCTAGTTTTTTTATATAAAATGGCATGATCAACAGTATCAAAAGTTTTCTTTAAGTCGACAAAAAAAAACGGCATTTAAGAGCAGAGCATGTTGAATGCAGTGGTCTAATTTGCAGGAGCCTGATTACAGAGAGAAATCCAGTTTGAATCGGGTGCCCTGTGGTATGAACATGTGACTTCCGGTTGGCCAGGTACAAAATAACGACAACCACAGGCTTCCCAGACTCGACGTATATTTCCCGCTTATTAGTCTGTTGGGTTACCTGTGGTTTATCGATTAGTTTCATAACGATCTCAGAATTGCTACCAAATTGTATTCTATTGTATTGTATTGTGTTGCGTTCTATTGTTGTATTGAATTGTATTGTGTTGTATTCTATTGTATTTTTGGTAAAAATTCGTGTCGTCCTACATAAAGGGATTGCCTAATTCTCTTTTCCGTGGCCAACGGTCAAAATTTCGAATCCTAATAAATTGCTTTAGAAGGCCCCAAATCGCTAAAAAACCACTCACACAACTTCATTAAGTATCAATCTCTTATTATTGAAGATTCATTTCGTAGGAATCGAAAAAGAGAATTCACACGAAGCAATTTTAAAATATAAACTCTTCTGAGATCGTTATGAAACTAATCGATAATCCACAGGTAACCCAACAGACTAATACGCGGGAAATATACGTCGAGTCTGTGCGACAACATGGCGGATTGAGTTCTTCTTCATTTAGTTTCGTTTTCTTCCATTTCAATAAGCCGATTAGTGACTTACTCGCCAGACAAAGTCGGCAAGCATTTATCTTTATCTGTATGTAAATAACATTAACAAGAAGGCAACGTGGTTGGAAAAGTTTATCTGAAAATGAATCCCCTAGCTAAAGTCCTTGTCACCAACAAACTGAGTAATGTTGGGAAAAGCATGGGATTAGATGATAAGAAAGACAACGACGATAACCAAGCGTTCTCGGCTAAAGAAATTCGAAAAATGCAAGAAAAAGACGCCTCTGAAAGAGCCAAGAGGGAAGAATCGTACGCCAAACGGAGTGCAGAGCGGGGAAAGAAACGAGAAGAAATACGAGCCAAGTATGGGATACAAAAAGACGGTGAAAAGGGAAGAAAAGGACAGCCGGAGGCGAAGAGTAAGACGACACAAGCTCAGCAAAGTACGAGCGAAAGGGAAGATAGTAAATGTGTCGTGATGTAGCGACATTTGTGACAAAGAAAATGAATATTTTTGTAGACAATTGGATGAAACTTCTTGTTCGTGTACTACGTTCGTAGGAAAGTAAAGTGGTCAAATGAGCATGAGAACGCACGAGAGTCGATGAGAGTTCAAACTCGAGTTCGAACTCTCTCTCTCGTTTGACCGCAAACTCTCATCGACTCTCAACCGGCCTCGTCGAAATTGAACCTGTTCAAATTTTTGATGAGTTGATGAGAGTGTTTGCTCGTTGTACCGGCTGCATGAGAGATGCTTCTCACTGGCATATCATGTGTAGCCTCCTCCGCAGGCATCTCTATTTTTTTAAGAAATCAGATTTAAAAAATCGTGAATTGGGTTAGTCCTCCTATTCTCTCCCGGAGTCAGGTCTCTTCTCTCTCGGCTCCAATTTCCCTCTCTTTTCTTCACCTGCCACAGGGAGCCCATAATCTGATTTCTTCAAAAATTAGAAATGCCTGCGGAGGAGGCTACAAGTCTTGTGCTCCTTTGACCAGGCTGCATGTTAGTCAATGAGAGTTGAAGAAAACTCTCATGCTCGTTTGTCTTTAGCTTGGCATATCAAGGAACATCAGTGATATGTTAGTTTGACATACATAAGCCTGGAAAATTAAATCCTGACAACATTCTTTGTGCGTGTTGTGCATGATTATAGGTAGAGAGGAAATTCTGAAGAATTGTGTTACTAGAAGGCATTTCACATGCATGAAGGTCAAAGAAATATAGAATAAGACTGAAGCAGAACCATATGTCTGTCAACTAATGCACTGCTATGGTAATTGCCATCAAGACAAGTACTGAGGAAATGGCACGGGGCAGCTGGGCTCAATGCCCATTGACCAGGTTAGAAATTCTCCTTAATCAACTAGCAGAGATAATGCATTGCTTATGAGAGAATTTAGAACTTGATGAGCCACTAATGGTATAGTAATCACATGTCATAAAGTCAACAAATAATGGTTATATAAATTATGCATACAGCTTGTTAAAGGTTTTAAGTGCATATAAAGTGTTCTCTAGAAGTTGCTCCATAACCCAGATTTCCAACCTCCTTAATTATTCTGAGTTGTCTATTCCACAGAATTCCACATATATTTATCAGGAGCTCATAACCAGTAGCATCCATCCCACATACTAGGCCTAGCACCTACATGTATGTCACAGCATTTTCACAAGTTAGTTTTTTTTTAGAATGGTTTCCTGCTATTCTTGGGTTGCAATCCTAAGGTAATAAAAGCAAAAAAGTGTAGCAGCCAAGTTGGTTGGTAGCTAATGAGGCATTGTTTATTACATCACTGGTGCAACCCACAATTGGCAGGAAAAATAACTAAAAAGAGCCCAACTTGTGAAAACATTGTGACATCTATGTAGAACATATGGATACTCCTGGTTATGGGTAGCCTGATTTTCAGACGGTACGAGGTCGTCCGCTCACGGACGACCTCGTACCATCTGAAAATCAGGCTAGGTTATGGGCTCCTGTTTTTACACAAAACCCAGACCCTGAAGTCCAAATGACATTCAAACTCTGGAGCACTGCACATATTCTAAAATCCTGGTTATAAGCTCCCCTGGTTATAATAATCTTCCTGGTTACTTGTCCATCAGTCTGGTAACATCCAATCCCTCTTCAGCTGCATTAGCTGATACAAAAATTAATGTACCAACTACTTCTATTTATATTTTACTGTTTACTTTAAAATATCTTGAGAGCATAAGGACGGATAAGCGGCCTCAAGTTTATCAGTTTCATCGGACTGTCACAAGTTACCGACATTAAATAAAGTTACTTTCTTTAGCACTGGTGTAACATAAGAATAATGCACTTATCAGCAGCTTCCCCCAGGGTAGACCCCTGGGCCGACGAGGGGGATTTCAAAAAAGGTGGAAAAAACTTGACGATTTTCCTCAGGGGTGGGGGAATCTTTTGAGTTATAAGTCCCCTTGGTCTTGTTTTCCTTACCAGAAAATCCCTCTTATGTGAGATTACAGTCTTACGAATTCCCCCTTCCCCATCTTGGAACTTTAAACAAAGTCAAGTATTTTCCCCTACCCAGGAAAAAAATCTTACATTCAATCCCCTTGTATTCCTCAACATATTCCCCTGGTTGGCCTGGGGGTCTACCCCTGGGGAAAGCCACTGATAAGTGCATTAGTAAAATATCCATAAAGAATTAAAATGTAGATAAGTATGCTTATAATACATAGCATTAAAATTATTATTGTTATTTTTATTATGTTTTATTGTCAATGTGAACTAGAATCTCTTATTGTCAGTATGAGCTAGGAGGTTATTTTCAACTCTCAAATTGAATGCCCTAAAATCCCAGTTATCAGCTCCCCTTTTATAATTGCCCAGCCACTCGGTTATAGGCCCATCAGTCTGGTAACATCAAATCCCTCCCGGATATAAGCCCCTCCCGGGGTTGTCCAATACACACGAACCGAGACCGGTCGTTATAACGGTTTGACGCCCTGTTTAAGAAATAGTCAGCTCGTGAATACCGGAGGTATCGACCCGTCATAGACGACCCGTCTTACCGAAAGTCAGGTCATGAAGCATGGAACACATTAAAGGAAGGGGCCGCATATGGTGACGAATCGACTCTAATCGTACGAGTCGACTCGACCCGTCATGAGAGTAGACGACCCTGGACACACATGCCTCCCGGATATAAGCCCACCTCCTGTCCTGTCCTCACCTCTTTAAATTGATTAAAAAAGCATGGTTTAGTAAGTTGTAGATTAATATAAGTGAATACTACTGTCTAAGAGCGTAATAAAAGGATTTTTATTTTCAAACTAAAATGACAAATTTGGGTTGCCCAGAAGTAAGTTAATATAAGGTTGAACAGCTACGCTTCTAAAACACCAAAAAAATGAATGGGAAAAGTAAATATTGTTAAATTTTAAAAAGTGAAAACATGATCGAGGAATATATGAGTTTAAGTTGAGTTTGAGTTTAATTCCATATGAACTAAAGGTGATCCCTGAGAAACTTATTCTCAAATAGAATCGCGTACTAATACATGCATGTAAAGGGCGAGAAGGAAATAAAAGTTGATCCACTTCATTGCGTGGCGTAGGGAGGGGGGACGAGGGGGGCAGTTGCCAGAAGTCATCAATGAAAATGTCCCAGAATTCATCATTTTGCCCTCTTCCCCCACCACCAATTTTCAGGACCTTCCTATGCCCCTGAACTGGAATCAAAACACAGAGAAGGCAAATGAATCTCGAGGGCGCAACGTTAAAGTGCCCCTAACCCTTCTTGCAAATTTTATACCTATGAACCTTTGAAAGGTTTTGAATACTTCTGCGAAGAACATTTTGGCTTACGGAGAATACCCTTTGTTCTACGCTTGTTTGAAATGGTAAAACAATGACCTTTCCTGACCTATGACCGCGTAAATGAAAACCTGGGTCGATTGCCGGGTAGACGTCATCTAATTAATTCGACTTTACAATAATTTGAATAAATACTTAGCATTTTGTCTAAAATGTCTTTTTTCTTTACTAACAACTCACAAACTTAACTGTGTATATATTCTCTATAAATCAATATTGCTGTGATAGAAAGGCGCCGTGGAAGATAATGCTTTCTCCTTCCCCTTTTCCTCCGTTTTCTGACCGTCGTTCACTAACTGCCTCTGGGTCTCCGAGGATGTCCCTAAGTTCGATTGAGTTTGATAATCGAGCTCACAAAAAGTTCCGGTTCGATTACGTTCGAATACCGAACTGACTCGAACACCGTGAAGACGGCTTTGTCGCCTCTCAGGAGTATTTGTTATATACTAGATTCTCATATACGGTCCTTTTCACAGGGACCGCGGAGTACCCTAAAAAGTGGTAGGGCCAAAATAACCATACAGTGCAATGCTGCTAGGGGATTTGGGGCATGCCTCCCAGGAAATATCGAAATCTAGAGCCTCGGAAATGCCATTTTCTACGTTTTCCAGGGGACTTTCTCGCTAAATCTTTGTTTTTGTCACATTGCCCGAAAAACGTGGTAGGGCTATCGCCCGACCTGCCCCACCCCCTCCGCGGTCCCTGTTTCACTCTCACCCATTATCGCGTCGACTGTCCTGGGTTTGTATTGTATTGTATTGTATTTTATTCGCCACTAATAGAATTTATATTTACAAAGTAGATAATACAAAGTAAAATATATAAAGGTTAGTGGCGAGGAAGCCTAAAAAGAAACCATTAAGGGCTTATGTGAATTTAGGCTTCCTCTTAAAACTAACAGCAAGTGGATAGATATAACGAGTAACTATGACGAACTGGCGTTTTTTCCTTGTTATTTTTTGCGTTACATGTATTCTTAATAATAACTAATCATGATTAATATTTACTTTGAAAAGAGAAAGGGAGGCGGAGTTAATAAGTTCAGTATCAAGTGAATTAAATAACTTTGGACCTTGAAAGTATACAGAAAACTGCCTTATGTTGGTTTTACATAAGGGAGTGCGAAAAGCTGGAGCATTTCTAGTGTTGTAATTATGGACTTGATCATTTGTTAAAAACATGTTGTTAAATTTGATTGGCAAAAGACCATTTTTGTAGGAGTACATAAATTGACCTATCTGTAACAAAACAATGTCATGGAATTTAATTATGTTTAGTTCTTTGAAAATAGGATCAGTGTTGAGCATCAAATTTAGTCTTCATTAGGATTCTAATGACACGTTTTTGAAGTAGTAATATACGACGAAGATTGGATGGCTTCCCCACCCTTTGTAGCTCCTGTGACTGGCTCTGTGATTGTTTTGGTTTTGATTTTACGATACTCAATCGAAAATTGCTCTACATATAATGTCGCGTAAGTGTAATTCATTGTTTCCAACGTGCGCACTAGAAATGCGCTGTAGCAAATCTCACAGTCTGAGTGAACTCGCAGTGCAGCAAATATAAATTGAGTAGAATGGACCCTAAAAAACTGAATCGTGAGTCTCGGCAAAATTCAAGCAAGTCTCGAAATCTCGGCTTTTCAATTTTGAAACAAGGGTCTTCTCCGGCTCGGATTTTGAAACAAGGGTCTCGGCGTCTCGGCGAGTCTCGGATTTGACCGGCATTCTGTACCCCTTAGAGAAGTAAGTCTTGGACTTGGATTTTGAAACAAGGGTCTCGGCGAGTGTCGGATTTGACCATTCTATACCCCTTAGAGAAGTAAGTCTCGGACTCGGATTTTGAAACAAGGGTCTCGGCGAGTCTCGGATTTGACCATTCTATACCCCTGCCATATAATCCAAGCTGCCGTGTAACATTCTGTTTATTATTCACCAACCTATTAAAACCGGGATTTTACCGCGCGAAATGAACGTGTGATGTACGGTGGCTAGTAAGTACCATGTGTTTTTGCAACGTTTACTTTAATAGTCAGTAACTGGCAATTGCCACTCAGCCGGTAACTGGCAATTCGCCTTTCGGCGTCAGATTTTACGTGCGTTTCACGTCACTCCAAGTGTAATCATACCGCGAAAGTTTGGACGTCGAGTCAGGCCTATTTGTACGAGTAATTCACGCGAGAGTGGTGAAACAGTGGTGGTCAATGGTCAGAACCAAGAGACCGTCAGAACTGACAGAATAATAGACTCATTTCTGCACCTATTTGGATCCAATAAAAACTCGTTGATTCTTCGTATGTGTTCTCATAGACTAGAGGGAAATTTGCCCTCGTATAAGTCACAACAGAGAAGGCATGTTCTCAAAATCCTAGTCCTCGCGATCGCAAACTCGCGACTCGGGGGGAGGGGGGGGGGGGGGGATTGAGAACAGGTTATTTTTTTCAGATTATGTCATTTTGTATGAGAATTTTGTATTCTCCTGCATTTTAATAGTGTATTGAACCATTCTATAAACCTACCATTTTAAGTGTAGTTCTTGCTTTGACACACACAAAAATAACTGCCCCCAACCCTTAATGTTTAAAATCAATTAGCGTGTTGGTGTTCCTCTCCTGGCCGGCGACCCGTTAGTTAGTTCAAGGTGAGTTGGGCAAACTAAAAATCTCTATGGCTCTATATTGTCCCACTTTGTTTATTTTATTACCTTTGTTTCATTTTTTTATCGAAAATTATCAACTATTTTTCCACTGATCATATTAAAAATTGTCCAACGCACTTGCCATAATCTATAATAATTTATTACTCCTAGTTGATTAAAACTACAGAAGCTTTGCTCGTGCTGGCCGGGTTATTAGATAATGGAGTGCATTTTGCACAGAAAATAACACAACATCGATAATGGAATATAGACGTGTAAATAATTAGTATTGATATTTTATTGAAATGTGTGAACAATCACAACCTATAACTGTTACATTAATTTGCTGTATGGCAGAATTCAATGGGAGTGGAGAAAATACTTACCCCCAGTCTATGGACTCTCTAAATGTCAGTACTGGGAGTCCATGGACTGGAGGTCAATGTTTTCTCACCAACCAGATACAACCGTCGGTCGTCCACATCAATAATAACAACTCAAAGTTAATAATTTTTGTGTCCGAGTGATCAGAGTGATGCACTTTTTAACATACCAATGCTACAAAACAATAACAATTTTATGTATACACTCATTACCAAAAATTACCTAGAAAAATGTAAAAGCTTAAAAGCAAGAGGAATTATATGGGGTAAACCTGATACTTGATACTGATAGGGACAATTTTTCATTTGTTCTGCGACTTGTTTGCTACCGTACTCGGAAGGGTTCGTTTGCTGTCCCGAAGGACTATTTGTAAGTGTTAGTCACTCTCCATAGATCAACATGCCTCCATAGATCAACATGCCTCAACGGGCAGACTGTTCAGCGATATTGGGCCATTCCATTTTATATGCACACCCCCCTATCGAGGAACTTGGATATCCTTGGGGGGGGGGGGGGGAGTAAAACTGACAAACATCCAGACGGGGCTGAGTAAAATATCCAAAGGGGTATAGGAAGGTGAATAGATATCCACACCAAGGATATCCAGGATGGTAGCCAGGATATAATATCCAGCAGTCCCCCCTATTGAGGGGGTGAGAGGGTATCCAAGGGGGTAAAAAAGCAATTCCCTCAATAGGGCAAGACATAAAGCACTGAGGGGGGGGGTCCGAGAGGGCTGGAAAGGCTAGATACAGATACAGATACATATATTTTTTATTAGCTCCTTGTACAGCAGATAGTACATTAGAATGTAGTGCTAATAAAAGATAATTGTATTACAGGCTATAAGATTGAGTATTGCTATAATTTTTACAAATCATGTTTTCAGTATACCTTTATATATAGTTGCTTAGTTAAAGATATCACGAGATTAGAACTCTATTATTGTAAAATTATTATTTCTTCTCTTCTTTTGAAACAGTCATAAACGTATTTAGCTGATACTTTTTGTAGTGTTTTTGGTGGGTTGATTATTGTGAAAAATAGTTTTTTGTCCATCATAGTCTCAGGGCATTTTTTGGTCTGTCTTATTGTTATAACTAAGGCTTCTCTTAATTCGTTATACATTGGGCATTTTGTCAGGAAGTGCATTTCATCTTCGATATCGTTTTGACATTTCAAGCAAGTTCGTTCTTCCGGTTTTTTGTATGGTCTTGCATATCTGCCATTTTCTATTGCCAATTTGTGATTGCTAATTCTTAGTCTAGTTAGGGCAGTTCTATGTTTCAGATTTTTGACTTCTGTGAGATAATTCTCATAGGTATAAGTTGTCTTAAATAAACGGTATGTTCTTAATTTGTTCTTCTGTTGGGGTCTTTTTCTATCGTCATTATGTACTCCGCTTATCCATTGTTGGAATTCATTATCTTTTAGTCTCTGTTTGACATGCTTGAGCCATATTTTTTGTTGATTAATATTGTCTTGGTCGTACCAAATGTTTCCGAAGCCACAACGAAATACTATTTCTTTGATTTTCTTGCTCCAGAATTCTTTGTTACTTTCATTTTTGGTCTCATGGTATATACAGTAAGATAGTTTTGGGGCGTTGTCTGAATCGATAAGCTTGAACAAGAATTTTATACATCTATACTTTGCATCCATACTTAGGGGAATCGGCCTAGCTCTGCACGGCACGCGTTATTGCTTGCGTATTTTCCGACCCCACGTAACATTTTACAAAATTTTATATGGACTGCTTCTATAATGTATCTGTTTGATGCTGATGATTGATCTGCACCCCATACTTCGCTTCCATAAAGGATTATCGGTTTTACTAATGTGTCGAAAAGCGACATAGTTAATGTGATATTTGTTCTGAAGAAGCGCCCCATTTCCGTTCTAAGTTTGTAAAGTGCTTTCAAAGCAGTCTTTCTTAGCTCTTCTTTGGCTAAGCTGAAGCTACCATGCATAGGTGCTAAGGTGAAGACCGAGATATTTATAAGTTTTTGCGTTTTCTAATTTCTTATTTTTATAGTAAAAACAGTAGTTGTTCATTGTTCTGCCATTATTGTCAAAAATAAGCACTTTGGTTTTATCATAATTCACATCTAATTCAAATTCATTACAGAAGCTTTCCAGTTTGTTTAAGTAATTTTGTAGACCACTTGCATTTTTTGACATAATAACTAAATCGTCTGCATATAATAAGCAACTTAGTGGTTCATTACCGGCCGTGATGTCGTCATTGTTGACGTCATTTAATGTCTCGGGGAGGTCATGTAAATAGAGATTGAACAAGGTGGGAGATAACATGCATCCTTGTTTGACGCCTATGTTGCATCTAAAAACAGGGGTTACCTTATTGTCCAGTTTAACTGCAGAAGAGTCATGAGAGTACATTGATTTTATAATAGAGTAAAAGCGTCCGTTAACTCCAGTTTTCTTTAGTTTTTCAAAAAAAAATTCTCTTGAGATACTATCAAACGCTTTTTTAAAATCTATAAAACATGTGAAAAGTAGGTTATTCTTCTTTTTAGGTTTACTTTTCACGTATTTATCGATTATTGTTTTCAAAATAAAAATATTGTCAGTCGTACTTATACGTTTCCTAAAGCCGCCTTGTTCGCGTTTTAGGATTCCTTTCTCTGTAAGGTAGTCATATAACCGTCCGTTTAAAATGGATGTAAATAATTTGCCTAAAGATGACAGCAGTGTAATTCCTCTGTAATTATCCATTTCATATTTATCTCCTTTTTTGTGTATGGGTACTATGAGTCCCAGGCTCCATTTCTTCGGGTATTTTCCAGAATTGAGTATTGCATTGAATAATATTTTCAGCGGTTTCTTTAATTGTTCTTTTCCATATATCAATATCTCGTTTAGTATGTTATCATTTCCCGGGGCTTTTTTATGTTTTAATCGGTTAATTGCATCGATTATCTCTTCATCGCTTATTTCATTATCTAGTGGTCCGATAACATTTTCATTTTCATTTTCTTGACTCTCCGTTATAGTTGTCGATCCTTGCTCGTTCGTATCTCTATTCTCGTTTTGTTTTTTGAAGTGATCGAAACATTCCTTAATGCTAATTGATCTAGTTGCATTTTTCTTTTTCGATAAGTTAAAGAGAGTTTTCAGTTGTTTCCAAGTATCTCGGGGTTTGGTTAGATCTATGTTTTCTAGTTTATTTTTATAGTAATATTTTTTCTTCCTCCTGCATAATTTTCTGAAGGTTTTTTTCTTTGTTTGTAGGTTCTCTCTTAATTGACAATTTTGTGGTTCACGGCAAATCTGCTTTCCCAGAGATTCTAAGTTTTGTATTTCTGTTTGACATTCTAAATCGAACCACTTTTGGATTTTCATTATGATTTTTCTTTTCTTCTGGGTTGCCCTTTTGATAATGTAATTCTGCTTGTTCGCTGATGTCCATAAGCACGTTAGTAAAATCATCTACCAGTTTTTCTGGGTCTACTATTTCGTTGTAATTTTCTAATATTTCATCAATTTTTTCGTTTGTGTTCTGACACTCTAAAAGTGCTGGTATTTTAGTTTTGGCTTCCTCTTTCCAGATTATGTTTCTGTGTCTTTTTGCCTCAAAGCAGTCGTCCGTGTTTTGACCTTCCTTAGGAATTTTGTTAATTTTGATTCCATACGATATTTGGCAATGATCGGACATATGTGGTTTTAAAGGATGTATTTTGAGGTATTGGACAATATTTAGTAGGTTGGATTGGCCAATTACATAATCCACAACACTACTTCCATTATACGTGAAACATGTTTTTTTGCCCGAATGATCTCCCATGACTCTTCCATTAAATATTCTTAGATTATGTGCTGTACAGAGTTCGACTAATAGTTTCCCTCGTTTGTTTACTGTGTTTTTATCCTCAGATTGTCGCTTATATGGCATATCTGACTGATAGTCGTCAGGTAGATCTAAGAATTTTCCGTCATCATTCAAAATAAATTCTTGTTTTTCTCCCGTGCGAGCATACCCTGGTCCCAGAGGTTTTCTAGAGAGAGAACAGCCGTGGAGAAAGAGCCGCGAAGCGGCGATCAGCGAGCTGCGAAGCAGCGAGAAGCGAACTGCGAGAAAACCTCTGGTATCGGTGGGCGCCAATCTCACTTTCTTGAGGGTCAGAATCTGACTGTATTTTCTAATTGGAGGAATATTTAATGAGCTCAACAAGAACTGTGATTGGTTAGATATATTGTACTCAGGGACGGAAGGATAAGTAATCATTGTGATATCGTATGGTCAACTAGAGAGGGGACGGGAATTATTTACGTTTGCTGGCAGTCCGCTCGATCTCGCATGTAGAAAATTATAGTGATTCGTATGGCGATTCCTCAAATCATCTATGAAGACATCGTATCATATGTACTAAAAGATCGCTTTCCAAAGATAACATTACCGACTGATGTGCAAGACAAAGCATTATTTGGCGTTATAAATCGGAAATCCTACCGACTGGTCATAGCAAGTCGATAATTTTCAGTCGCTACCAGATATAAGCAAATAATTATCATTGAGAGGGTTTAGTTATCCACGGAACGCAATAGTCATTGTTATCTGCCCTCTAAACTCATTGGTGGACTCACATTGATCTAAGGTCTTCTCGAACTGTAGAATATATATAGTTGTGTTCTGTAGCAGAATTGTCTTGACACTGGATCACTTGTGAAACGCCATTTAGGTCGGTATTCGTTGTAGATCGGCTTGGTGCTTTAATGTTTTTTCCTGCAGACTCTGCAATGGTCGTTTGTTCGAGATCTTACGGCTTTGAGTGGTGTTTTAATTTTACGGGGAGCTCGAGTTCTCTGCTGTGAAAACATCTCCGGGTCGACGAACTGAATCGCATGCATTTGCCATGTAAACAAATAGACCCTTCCACGGTTTCTTTGAACTTTTTATATATACGTATAACGGCAAAACCGTCGATACTGCTGAAAAGAGCACCTCGAAGTTAGTCAAAATCACAAATTTGAGAGTTATATCTTGGATAGAAGCAAAGTTATAGGCCCGCAAACTTGTTTGTATGGAAATTTTGATTTCTAGATAATTATTTTACTCTGGCTACTCCATAGGCTCGGTTTCAGCCGTTGGGGTGTCGTTTCTCCAAAGCCTCCCCCCACTAACGGCTGGGCGCGCGGTCAACATACCGTGTCCGTGACGTCATCTGATTAACTTCAATATTATTCATTTATTTGCGTGTAGCGTAGGTTCGATTCCGCTTAAACTTTCAAAACACATTGGAATTCTTTAAACTAAAACTTCCAAGTGTGAAATTAATTCGACGTAGGTAAAGGTTTTATTTAATACCTGTTATTATTAGCTCTCATGTTCACAGTCCAAATTTTCAAAGAAAGCCCGGCTGTTGAAACCAGGCTATTTGTTGACACTAGATGACAGGAATTAATAGCCGAAATTTTATACGGGGATAAAAATTAAGTTCAGATGCCATCTCGGAACTCTGAGCTAGAGTCGAGTATTCCCGCTTAGTACTTGTGTAGAGTTTGTCTTGGAGACATAAATTGTACAAACTTAGTACATAGGATTGAAGAATTGTAAAACTCATTTGATGCAGCGATTTTCAAGTGAATTGTGATTGCAGAGTTAAACGCATAAACATGGCCTGCGTCAGACGTGATTTCCTCTCTTCTATAAACTCTTTTAATATGGACCCATCCGTCTTTTCTTCTCTGATAAAGGCAGCAGTAATTTTCTTTGAAGTAAGAATAGCCGGGCTACCTTGGTCTTGCATCGGTAAAGTTAAATGAGAAATGACTGAACATTACGAGCTTCGCGACCTTTGAGCTGACGGTTTCCCAAGTGACTTCCAGAGCCAGTGCGTTTACTGACAAAGTGTCTTCACCCGAAAACTAACTCTCTTACTGCTTCTTTGTGTGAATCCTTGAATTCTTCGAAACCAAACTTTTCCAGAGCAAATTTAAACGCATTTTGGAACAGCAATCGAAAGCCTTTCGTCCGGCTTTCAAAAGTTTACAATGTAAATTATGCAAATCAATTCAGCGACAGGATTTGAGTGGCAAGGTTTTGATTGGCTAAAAACCAACAATGTCTCAGCTCGCGCGCCCAGCCGTGAGTGGGTAGAGGATCGCGGGCTCACCGAAACCCCACGGCTGGAAACCGAGCCTAGCTACTCCACTGAATTAAATTATAATGTCACCAGCACGTGGTATCTCTCGCCTGATTGGTCGATTTATTAATTACTCGGTTGAAATGTTTGACAGTTTTCAAAACATGAAAGTGAGATTGGCACCCACCGATACCAGAGGTTTTCTCTTCTCGCTGCTCCGCAGCTCGCCGCTTCGCGGCTGTTCTCCGTCTTCGCGGCTGTTCTCCGTCTGGAAAACCTCTGGAACCAGGGTAGTGCGAGCATTAAAATCTCCTTGTATGACAATGTCGCCTTTAAGTGAGAAATCAAAAATTTCGTTGTCTAGCTCATTCATAAAGTCTTCATCATTAGCTTGCTCATAGTTAGTTGGACTAAGATATGTTGTTCCAATGTAAATATCGTTTTGAATTGAAAAATATTTTTTGTCTATCTTGCACCAGATTATGTTTTTGCATGCTGTTGGAATGTACGCAACTCCTTGACATATTCGTTTGTTTATATAAACGGCAAGACCGCCAGCGTTTCTATTTCCAGTTTTTTCGCGGCATTTAATAAAGTGCTTGAATGTGTTAATTGAGAGATCTGATTCAGCATTTGCGTCATGTCGTTCGAAGAAATTTGCATTTTGCTTAATTTTGTTGCCAAGTTCTTTGCTTTGAAATCCGTGAATATTCCAGACGCCAATACGCAGAGACTCTGGCATTTGGAATGCGTGCGATTGCTTTATAAACGTGAAGGACAGAAATTTTCGTTTTCCTTTAACCAGTTCGCTATCCAAGAGGGTCTGGAGAAACAGCGACCCCCCCCCCCCCCCCCCCCCCCCCCAAATCCAGAGGGGGTATGCTCAAAATTATATCCAAAGGGGTATAGAAGTGACTTCCTCAATATGGGGGGTGTGCATATAAAATGGAATGGCCCATTGTCTCTGCATCTGGGATGAGTCGATTGCCCAACGAAACGAGATGCAATCGGTCACCTTGGTAGGGTTTGGCACAAGTTGCTCGGCAACTTTTCGGCAACTTTTAAGATTTTCGGCAACTTTTAAGATTTTCGGCAACTTTTTGGATTTTCGGCAACTTTTTAGATTTTCGGCAACTTTGGACTTTTTCAACCAAAAAGATGTGTATTTTTTACTTTTTGGGTACATTTATTAGTTTTCGATAGATAATTTTACCTCAATTGTTCTAAAAAACACACATGGTTGACCTTACGACCCGACTCTGTATATGTGTGCTTGTCAACAAGGTCAGCGGTATCACATGGCACGTTTTTCAAGATGGCGGACGTGAGTGATTCAAATTCCAACTCTGCAGATGAGTCTGCAGATGAGGGTCCAAGTAATCCAATCGCGGAAGCTAAAAGGCTGGGGGCAAATCTCTCTACTCCAAAGAAAGCTAAAATAGCTAGAGAAAGAAAAATTCAAATCAATCCAGCCGGTAAAAGTCGCTCTGAGCGTGGGGAAAATGACCCAAAGTTGAGTTCGTGGCAACGTGTTCAAGAACATAAGGATGAATACCTCACAGCAGTTAGCGGAAAGCTAAGATGTGAGGCTTGCAAGGAGACTATCAGTAAGAAATCTAGTACTGTCAAGAAACACATCCAATCCGCCAAGCATGTCAAGGCAAAGAAGGCTGTCTTGGACAGCAAGAAAAAAGACCAGTCAGTACTAGATTTGATCAGAAGGAATGATCAAGCAAAGCATCCCAAAGGTGAAACACTGCCTCTTGATATGCGTCTGTATCGCTTTGAATTGATCGAATGCTTTTTAGCAGCTGGAATTCCTTTATCTAAAATTGACTGTCTACGCTCGTTTCTTGAAAAGTATGGGCATAGGCTTACGTCGGACAGTCACCTAAGAGAGTTAGTGCCTTCCGGTCTTGCAAAAGAAAAAGAGACGCTGAAATCAGAACTATCTCAAGTGAAGGCCGTTTCGACCATCTTTGACGGCAGCACTCGATTAGGTGAAGTTTTAGCTATCGTCGTGCGCTTTGTAGACAGTCATTGGAATGTCCAACAAAGGCTTGTCAGACTTCAAGTATTAGCAAAAAGCTTAAAGGCTAACGAGCTAGCCCAATGCTTGATACAAGCCCTGGCCGTTGATTTCTCGATCCAGCCCGGAGCTCTATTAGCAGCAATGAAGGACGGTGCGTCTGTGAACAAGGCAGCACTGCAACAAGTCAAGTTCTTTTTCCCACAGCTGCTGGATGTTACTTGCTTCTCACATACAATCGATAATGTGGGCAAGCACTTCGAGTTCCGTGTTCTGGACACATTCGCTCAATACTGGGTGAGCATGTTCTCGCACAGTGCAGCCGTGCGCCTTGCCTGGAAGACCAAGACTGGCACTGCTATGCGTACCTATAGCCCGACACGATGGTGGAGCAAATGGGAGATGATGAAACAGGTACTGGATTATTTTGGTGACGTGGAGCCATTCCTCAGGGAGAATGATCAGCTTGTTCCTGCAACTAGAGTTCACTTATTGGAGATTTTCAACTCTCCTGCTGACTCTAAAGATCTTGAACTTGAACTAGCTGCTTTTGTTGACGGAGGAAATCACTTTGTCTCAGCTACGTACTATTTGGAAGGGGATGGGCCCCTTGTTTTCAGTTGCTACGAGCGGTTAGCCACAGTGTCCTATTCAGTAGCCTTGGCCAACTACCCTAATGTTGAAGGAGTTGCTCGCCGCCAGGCAAATGGAAACGTGTCTGTTTTCAACCAGTTAGTAGCCAGGGCCAAAGCCTGTATCAATCCTGGTTTGCAGTTCTATCAGCGAAAGTTCAGTCAAGAATTTTATGATAATGTCCGTGCCTTTCGTAGTGCCAGATTGTGTTGTCCAGTACAGGTTCAGCAGCTTCACCCTACAGTTGCTTCTGTGGAAGAGTTAAGGAAGTTTTCCTTCCTTGATGATGACGATATAATACGAGGGCTCACCGCCGAACTCCCCCGGTACATGGCCATTGCAGATGGCACAGATTTAGAGACCGAGGAAGAGAAGCTACTTTGGTGGTCAAGAAACGAAGCAACCTTGCCCAACTGGTCCTCAGCAGTAAAGAAAGTACTTCTAGTGCAACCGAGCTCTGCCTCTGCTGAAAGAGTGTTCAGCTTAATGAAGAATTTCTTTGGGAACCAACAAGATGCCGCCCTAGAGGAGACAGTTGAAGCTTCGGTGATGCTCCGCTACAACCAAAACCAGAGGAGGAAGGTCGTCGTACTTTGAATGGTTGTTTCATGACTGATCGGTGATCGCATAGTATAAACAATAGGAAGTGACAACCTGATTTGGAACCTTCTTTATTAGCATAACAGTTATCATCGCTTTTGTTACTGAGAGAACTTGTAAATATTAGTTTATACGTCAGAACCCCGGTTTTCACATGTCACAAAATGTGAGCACGTCAATTATGAATACGATCTCAGGGAGTGAACGTATTTTCCTGCAGTCAGCACGAAAGTAATCTTAAGGGGGAAAAAACGCTTTTCGAGTTTGAAATAGCTTTGAAATAAAGTTTGATAAGAAACAAGGCAAGAATGTGTGAAATTTCAATATTTTTAACCTAAAAACAAGTTAAAAAAGCTTAAATATCTTGGCAACTTTTCGGCAACTTTTCGGCAACTTTTTGAAAAAAGTAGCAACTTTTCGGCAACTTTTTGAAAAAAGTAGCAACTTTTCGGCAACTTTTGAGCACTTTTATCGGCAACTTTTGAGCAAATTATCGGCAACTTGTGCCAAACCCTACACCTTGGGGAGTTCGGCTTCGATAAGGTCAGGATAATTTGTATCGTCCGACTACTGAACTGGTTAGAATTGGCACACGACTCACAGCGTTGAAAATATCATAAAAGAATATTGTCTTCCTCTCGATACATTGCACTAAAACGTTTGTGACCCTGATGAATACTTCCTGCTATTTTTGACACATCCGGGATATATCCTCTGAGATCCACGGCGTCGAAGCGAGGCGATAACCGGCTCAATGAAATGACTATGAAGAAGCAAAGACCGATACAACGTAGAATTTTGAAATTAGTGGTACAATATTTCGGCTGGCCACACCAGCCTTCTTCAGGTACAATGAAGAAAATTTACATTGGCGTGTATTTTTGAACTTGATACTGAGCTGTCATAAAACAGATTACAATATGATAGATCGTGAAAAAATGTTAAGAAGGTGAAAGGAGTACTTCTGCTCCGCTTACCGTATTTACTCGATAAAGCGCCGCGGCGCTTATAAAAGTTTCAACTTTTTGATGCGGCGCTTATTCTTACTGGATCATCACTTAAAGGAGCAGTGTCACGATTCTGATTGGTTGTTATGGACAATGGCAAAATCACGCTATGTCACGCGCCGCTGCAAATTTCCCTTTCGATTGAAATAAATAAAATGCTGCTTTATAAAAATATAACATCAAACCTAACCATATAATACTGAAGTATAGTTTTAAAGCAATTTCGGCTCGATATATCGTGCAAATACGCCGATGCAAGCGGATTACTCACGGACTTCTACTTCTGTCACATCTTTTGATTTCTTGTCCGCCTGACACATTTTCAAAACTTTGGGCATGAATACTAATCGTGACACTGCTCCTTTAATTCTGCCCAGGCGCTTAACATATTAATGTTAATAATAAAATCAGGATCATCCCGTTAATCGGGAGAGGCGCTTATTAATTTTTTTTCACGATCTATCATATTGTAATCTGTTTTATGACAGCTCAGTATCAAGTTCAAAAATACACGCCAATGTAAACGTAAATGTTCTTCATTGTACCTGAAGAAGGCTGGTGTGGCCAGCCGAAATATTGTACCACTAATTTCAAAATTCTACGTTGTATCGGTCTTTGCTTCTTCATAGTTATTCTTTATTTGATAGCCGATTAGATCACTAGTTTGATCCAACGTACACCAGCAGGATTGTCGTTCACGGTTGCTTGCTTGAACAATTCGTCAATGAAATGGCATGCATGCGTGTGGTCACCCTGTGTTGTATGGCGCGTATCAAGTCAAACATTCAATCATTCAATTCGAACATTCAAACATGCAATTCGAACATTCAAACTTTCAATTCGTTCATTCAAACATGCAATTCGAACATTCAAACTTTCAATTCGTTCATTCGAACCGTTCAATCATTCAATTCGAACATTCAAACCACAGGCAGCCCAAGCTCAAGTTACGAAAATATAAGGGTTTGTATGGGAGTGTAGCGAACTCCGTTTACTAGCCAGAAATACTGTAAAATATTTGAATAAAATGACTTACCTTGCCACTGTGATGTCTTCTGTCGTGTTTCTCTCCTTGCTGGGTGGTTTTAAGCTGATTTCAGCCGGCCGAAAAAAAAAACCGGCTGAAATCAGCTTAAAAAGAGAAACACGACAGAAGACATCACAGTGGCAAGGTAAGTCATTTCATTCAAATATTTTACAGTATTTCTGGCTAGTAAACGGAGTTCGCCACGCTCTCATACAAACCCTTATATTTTCGTAACTTGGGCTTGGGCTGCCGGCTAAGTACACATGGCACTTACTAACCGACCGATGTATATATATTTTATTATATTTTTTTATTCATATGGGTTTCCTGTGTTAATTGTCCACTTCTCCTCGGTCATAAAAAAAATGTTGGTCCCAGTCTCCGTACACATGCGCAGTCCGTCAGCCACGCCTGTCCAATCGAACGTTCTTCCAGCAAGAGACTCGAGTCTCTGTGCTTTGGTATGGCTAAAACGTATGATTTCCTATTCAAACTACTACTGATTGGCGACTCAGGCGTAGGCAAGACGTGTGTGCTATTTAGGTTCTCCGAGGATGCGTTCAATTCTACTTTTATCTCCACAATTGGTGAGAAAACATTCCGATACCCGAACCCACTTCCTATCTGTGTAAATGGACTCGGAGTTTCTTGGTTGATTTTACTTCCTATTTGAAGCAGTTCAAGCATTGTTTGGGCTCTTGATTATCTGCTAATGCATCTGCTGTGTACTATCTTTCAGGGATTGATTTTAAAATACGGACTATAGAGCTAGAAAACAAGAAAATCAAGCTGCAAATATGGTTAGTCGGTGGTGGGAGAGTATCGTGCTCATTTGATAAGCTAGAGTGAGAGTAAAACGTCACCTTTATGTTCCTTTTCATCATTTATATTTCTCCTATATTAGTTATCGACTGAGCTATGGTTGGCGAAAGAATTCTGATGTATAAACGATTGTGTGAGCTCAAATATAAATACATGTACTCTGCAGAAATCACATTTCCTTAAGAACTGAGTGAAACCCACTGACGAATCCCCACTGACATGTATTTACACTGCAGACTGCATGCTTCAGACCATGTTATGTTACCCGACGTAACTAATTTATTGATCGAAACTGATCATCGGAAAGATAATCGATAAGGGAACGTTCACATATCGATTTTGCCACGGTTAAGGCAATCCCTTTATGTAGGACCACACAAATTTTAACCAAAAATACAATAGAATACAACACAATGCAATTCAATACAACAATAGAACGCAACACAATACAATAGAATACAATTTGGTAGCAATTCGTGTCGTCCTACATGAAGGGACGGCCACGGTTAAGGTCATTGTGACGTTAGTGTCAATACCCATCCACCCACCCCCTGTTAACGTCACGGTAGGATTATACATATTACATACATGTACCTGTACTCGTTAGCAGAAACATGGAACAGCAGATTCCAATGCACTATATTTTGCTCAACTCTGGGTCAACAATAACAGTTAAAGCAAATCTAACGGCAGACATGTTCTATTCATAAGACCAAAGATTTCTTCAAAAAAACGTAAACTAAGTCGTGAGATGCCATCTTGTTTTGACACAACTTTGGTACCAGTCCTTCTCGGATACGTTACGTAAAGTTTTTGTTCAAATAATTTTGTCAAACATCGAATGTTTGGTATTTTTAAAATTTTAACGTCATGAACTGAAGCCTAAACCCACCCACCCACTCTTAACGTCACAATGACGTTAAGCGTGGCAAAATCGATATGTGAACGTTCCCTAAATCAATATTAATCGATATAATAGCTGAAGGTTGGTTAACGTCGAAATTAACATGAACTAACACGGGATATTTTGACTTTTGAATAACAACTGAACTACAAGAAGAACCACTGTCAGAATTTCGCATTCTCTCACCATTCTTCAGAGGAATCAGATGAAGTTGTGACTCTTTTCTGATCTGATGGAGAAGATAACCTTTTTCTGGATTAAAACGTCTGTGATGAAAGGTACTTCATTTTCAGGCGTTTTCAATACAACGGAGTATCCAAGTCGAAGTTCTGGCTAGAAAGTGTTTCGATTTCATAGGCAATACGATGGATAGCTTGATGAAGAGTTGCGAGACAAAACTGAAAGCTATTCAGTTTTGGTAACGTTCTTTAGAGACTGCTTCACACTGGAATTTAATTCGACCGAATTTTGTTATTAACAACTTTAGCATTGTACTATAAATGTCACTATATTGTGGCTTTGTGGAAGGAAAACTGTAAGGAGAACCATTTTAACATATGTAAAAATATATTTTACTTTACACACTGGGCAACATTGTTGTAGTCGGATTGTCGTTACTGATGGCTAACACCAGAATATTTCATCATTTCTGAACAGGTATGAGGCCCTCTCCATATCATGTTAGTTTCTTTTAAATTCTGTAATATGCAAATTATCATTTGCTTGTGTTTATGAGTTTTACACGCGCGATTTATGCCACAGACATTGTAAATATTACTTAATTTTGGTAGCTGCGCTGATTGTGATATTTAGTGTTTATAGTTTGATTATTTATTGTGTCTGTCTCATTCATTGATTTTGTTGAAAGCTAAACAACACATTCTTACTATTTGGCGTGTCAGTTTACAAAATAAATGACCGCCAGCCAATTTTTTTATGATTTGATTTCGCTTACCCTGCGAGCAGAGGTTTCACATCTCTTTGCCATTGCTGTCCTTTCCCTTTCTTTCGGCGGACGGGACAGGCAAAGCGATGAGAAACCTCTGCTCGCAGGGTAGATTTCGCTGCATGAACACAATTTGTACACCTGCATGCTCTTGGGTAACATGCACATATCATGTATGTTGAATGATATGAAAAAGAAAAGATTCAAACAAAATTCAGCTATAATTGTTTTATCCGAGTATTGAGTATTCTTAACAATATCTGAGTATTATAGAGTGATTTTCATAAACCTGTGAAACAGATACTAGAATATTTAGTGCAATTAAATGCTAATTCTATTGTTTTCTTTTGTGTATATTTGACTATTAGATGTTAACAAGCAATAATTGTTTCACAGGTTTATGAAAATCACTAACATCAGTAGTACAGTCTTTGTATGTATTTTTATATTTTGCTATTCTTTAAGCAATAAACATTTTTTAAAGGAAGCATTGGCTTGTTTACACTTAAAAAGATGAACATTTCCTCTGTTTTCTTCAGATTTGGCACTGGGATTGCTGTGAAGCTACATGTACTGCTACTGAGCAGTTTATAGTGACATCTGAACTTCTTTTTCTTGAATGGTGGCATATATACACCAACTGCATTCAATTATTTAGACCTAGGCCATTAGAGCTATGTAACCCTGTGAACAGGATTAAAAAACACTTAAGTTTAATAAGCCTTGAAACAACTATAATGGCTAATCAAAGTCTGCATCTCATTTATCTCTAACAAGAAAAAGAGGTGGAATAGAGCTGGATTCTTGCAACTATAACTCTGTTTAAACTTCATTTGTTTTTGCCATTAGAGTTTCAAGCTTTTGTTCAGGTACATTCTTATTTTGATATTTTTGAATAATTAGAGGAGCATGAGGTATGCCTTAAGGCACATCTGATAGCCAAGTGAGACCAAGTAGCTGGGCTATAGTCTCCACTAAAACAGCATTTGCTGACAACAAAAATATTCAGTTGATTCAGATTGTGTTGTTGGTCTCAAGATCTGTTTGCAATACTTGCACAAAAGTCTTTGAATTTTATTGTTTGAATCTAGATGCATTTAAGGTAGTTTTTGGTTTTATTTCTACAGGTCTTGAGGGCTTTCTTGTACTAATTTTGCTTATATTAGCAGTTGCTGGCTTAAGGGAATGGGGCATGGAAGTTTAATTATAGGACAAGAAGTCCTTCAAAAGTTCCCAGTATTTTATAGCTCTATTTATAGACTGATGTTTCTTTGTATTATTAAACTGTAGGAGAAGTTTTGTTGATGTAAATGCCTTTGTCACCACAAATTAGTAAACTCAAATGTTGATGGCTGTTATTTGGGATATATCAGTAGAAGCACCCTTGTCATTTAAACTGAAGTTCTTTCGAAGTCGGTTAAATTTTATAGCTACATCTGTCTTTGAAATAACTTCTTTAATACCAGTTATTCTCAAAAATTTAGTTACAATTAATTTTCATGTAACCTTTTGAATGAAATATTTTTGAGGCTTTCATAAAATCATTTCTCTTTTCCAAAAACACAACTACTCCAAACCTTTCATTGCTTTTGTGTAACAGCTTGTGATATGTTTCTCCAAGAGTATCTTTAGACAAAATATGAAGAGTCAGGGTAAGAATATTTACCATTTCTTTCCCAACACAATCAAGATATATAATGCTGTGCATGTTTTATAACAACCACTGTACCAGATCTACAAATACATCAAGACGACTAAAAATCACCACTTTTTCTGGAGGTATAAATGACGACCACTTCAACTGCTGCCGACATACTGGTAACAATTGCAAGATGATCCATCTCCTCAACCTGCGTTCCGTAGCCATCTCTTCCCGTACACTTCTCCTTGCACCAAAACTCGGTTACCTTAGCGTTTTACTGACCGAGATAATCGACAAAATGACTGAAGTCTAAGACTGATTATTTCCGAGCGATCGAAACAACTAAACATCGCCAAGTAAAGCTCCTCGACAGGAAACGTTGTTAAATATATGAACCTAGAGCTACTTAATGTTTGACAGATCACACATTTTACCTTTATTTCGTAAAGAAAAAACTCTACATATAACTACAAACCGGCCGGCAACGCGGCTTTGACCACGAAAATAAAGAATCAAATAATAGCGCACGCATACATTACTTCACAAAATGAGCCCGCGTTACATGCTTGAAATTTTGATTAGATTGGCGCGCGAAATGCTCGTGGGTGAAATGCTAACATTGATCTGAAAAACTTTAATTGCCGATTTGAATCATAATCGGCCGCAAAGTTGACAGCTGAAATGAAAAACCCTAATAACCATGTATCTGTAGAAAGTTAGACTCCTTCACTTCTAAAGACAGCACTGCGTTTCTAAAACAGGAACCCTTAAAACACGTAAGATATATTAAATTGAAGAAATCAGAACTTTTCATAGCGGTTCAAACTGTGAACTCTTTCAAAAAAAAAAAAATACCCGGTCGATCTAAGCAACTTCATCAAAGATAAACCAGGCATTAGGGAGAAGATATTAAATTTTTGTTTTGATCGTAAATTTGTACCGAGAACTGCGCAAAATAAAATTCCCTGTAGAAAATTGCATCTTCAAACAGGGCGATTCCACAATATTTGGAACATGGAACTAGAGTATAATATAATATGATTTGGAAATGTCGGCACACTCTTATCTTGTCATAAATTATCATTAATTAGCTGAAATACAAAATTGCCTGTCACGGAGGGGAAAACCACAAAAAACCTATGAGGTACTTGCTTTATGTAAAAAAAATAAAAAAAATATCAGGACACACAGTTCTTCACATGTATGCACTAATAGAGAAACAAAACAAAAAATTCAGTTGCTGTAAAGGGAGTGTTGCTATAGCTCGTCCAAGGGGGATCTTTCCCCTCTGTGACAAAATTAGGTATAAAAGTTTTGATCTTTCCAAAACAGTCGAAACAAAATTCACAATATTTTATAAATTTCTGAGTTCAAGTACAATACAACTATATAAATGAAAAAAATTCTGAACTGCAAGTTTTCTTTGTTATATTTCAATAATAACAAGTGTCACGGAGGTGAAAATTATGTCATTGAGGGGAATTAAAACTTAAAAAGCTGATTAAATTACTTAGAAATGTATCATTTTCATACTTACATGTACAACACAATATCTGTTGTTTGTACTGAAATCAGATAATTGTAACCTCAGAAAAACAAGCAAAATACTTTAGAAAATGGTTTTATTTGAAAAAACAAATTAATTTGTTCGAATTCTGTCAGAAAAAGTTCATCATTTTCCACCCGATTTTTACTCCACATTGCAATGAATTTTTATCATTTAAGAAATATCGGAGAAGAAAATTTACATAATTATATACTTCATGAGGTGAGGTATTGGAAAAAACATTTGATCCAAGCTTTCATCGTGCCTTTTTTGCCTTCGATCGCGCAAATCACGCATTTCGCGGCAATCACACACTTATTCCATCGTGCCAATCGCACCCTTTTTCTATCGCGCCAATCACACACTTTTTCCATTGCACAAATCATGCAAATTGCGCCCAAGTTAGTAGATTGTAATCGTAGGCTGACATGTCTGTACAATACAAACAGTAAATACAAAATGTTCACCTTAAAACATAGTGGCTTTTTTGCTTGTATTTTATAAACTCTCAAGTACAGCTCTTGTGAAATAAAGCAGGTGAAATCAACCCTCATTTTGTATCAAAGATTTCTCATTTGTGGTGTTGCATGGTACTTCCAAAACTTAACGTCTTTGTTTCCAAAGAAAAAAACACTTGCTATGTTTGGCCTGAAAATAAACTAAGCTCGATTTACATAAAGACTGCGAGCCCATTTAACCCCCGTGGGAATTCTTCAAAGTTGGAAGTTGTAAACAACTCAATTAGTATTGTGACATCACAGACAATTTAGATTGGCACGTATGTGCCTAAAATCAACTCACTGAAAGTGAAAGGTCTTTCTTGGAGTTACCACATAATATTTCTTGGATTCTAGTGTCCTGGAGTTTAACTTGAATGAACTTCATCGCATTGTGAATTAAGACGGTCGATCTGTGCACATTTTAAGGCTGATTTCCATTGGATCACAAAGATAGCAAAATTTGCATAAAGCAATAATAAAATTTCTGACAAAGCTGAAAGAGACTAGCCATTATTTGTTGGATATACATTTAAGTCATAATCTTGTCATTCAACATTAGCACTCAAATCGTGATAAAATGAATAGTTTCGCATTGATGTAAATATATTTATTGGCAAAGTGATAGCAAAAAAGGCAAAAAGTGCACGATTTGCATGCTCTAGATCTGCACGATTTGCATGATTTGCAAAATGGAGATTATGCATGCCGGAAGGCACGATTTGCTTGATGAAAATTCCCTCTGAAATTGAGAGGTTTTGTTACGCAGCTTTCACGTTTTTTCTGTTGAGAACGGTTGATATTTTTATTCTCAGCGCCACATTCTTCCCTCTTTCGAAGATAAAGATTAACATTCGAGAAACTACATCAAACTATGGTTAGAGTGGTGGGAATTTAATAACATTCAATTAAATAATGACAAAGTTACAGCAATTATAAAACAAATTTTGTCTAAATTATCTCCATTTTCGTCGTGTACACCAACTTCGTGCGTGAGGCCATGATGAAATGCGTGAAAAAACTTCATCCTTTTTTTCAGATTTTTACACGAGTGTAAATGTCTTCTCAAAACTTTGAAGGTCCACTGCGCATAGTCTAATGCACCTTATTACTGCTGTCAACGAGAAAGTGGTAATTAGCATACTAGCCTGTGATGCAGCAGGCGAGCATATTACGATGAACGGCATGAGCACAAGTACCCTGCGAATAGAGACTACTTCAACTCCACTAACTGTCAACATTTACACATCTGGCAACGACTGGTGTGAGCTGGAGGAGTCATGATATTGCCAGTGTACGCTGAGTTTTTATTTGGAAGTTATATAAACACACAAACAGTCAAATAAAAATAAAAAAGCACATCAAAGTGTCTTTAGTTTGTAGTTTGCTCATAGAAACCAGTCTTCACATGCACTTATGAATGGTTTCTAAATAAGTAGCGCACAAGTTCTAGAAATAAAAGTACTGTAAAGACCCGTGTATAAGCCGCACCTTTTTACTCAATTTTCGTTCAAAATCGGGGGTGCGGCTTATCTACAGGAACACCTAGAAAGGAGACCAACATTAACATACATTTACATATCATGAACCTGTATGACAAGCTTTTATTATGCAATGGTGCGTATATTACAATCAGGTTCAAATTGCATCCGATTGTGTAATAATAGCAATTTAAGCATAATCATTGAAAAAAAAACACTCAATTTGAAAGAATTAAAGCAAAAACTCTTCTAAGACCTACCTAAGACCTTTGATGTACGTAACTGTGTAACAATTAATGCACCCTATGTTTTTGAATTCTTAGAGACGCAGCTAATGTAAATCTGTAGGTGCTTTCCTCTAAATTTTTTGGTCTCATGATAAAGTTCTCATGCAGAGGTTGTTCTTTCGCAAAAACCTTAATTTATTTGATACCCAGTTTACTGATAAGAGTATGTTTCTCATAATTTTTGTGCAGTTGTGTGAATTTGGAGTATATGCTCCATTACTCACAGAACAGAACAAAACATGTATTGTATGCATAGAAAAAGAGACCTCATATTGGCTGGAATACAGCATGACGTCAAAGCTTCACATGTCTACTTTACACTCACTGGCTTGCACTGAAGATAATACCATTGTTATTACATGTAACAGCTAATGAACTTCATAAAAGTTCAGACTCTGTCAGACTAACTGTTGGCCCAGACTGTTGTTTTGTTGACACCTCAGGCTCCTCCCCCAAATGAACTTCCTTTATCAGAAAGTAATACTCCTGCCATGTTATACAAATGTAGGGATACCGCTGGACAGGAGAGGTTCCGTACCATCACAACAGCTTACTACAGGGGAGCAATGGTAAGTGTTAGTTATTACTGTACTTAAATAGTTATGGCACCAGGATATTTTCTTTCTATGTCATTTCTTTACTTCTTCACTCCTTACATTGTACTTGTAGTTTATCAGTATGTAAGTAGTTAGTGGTTTTTTGTCCTCTGTTTGACTAAAAAGCTCATGAATTATTAATGAGTTTGAGAATACTAAGTTACATAATTATACAGTACTGCCCAAAAGTATGTTAACCTTTTTTGCAGGTAACACACATGTAGTTCCGTGCATGTAGTACATGGAAATGAGTGTAGTTTACACGCACTGAACTACACATACATGAAAAGAAATAAATTATTAATTTTTACCATTTCGAACAATTGATTTGATTGTTTGTGTGTTTACTTCCAAATAAAGACAGCAGCGTTGACTAGTTCACCAAAATTTATTCCTGTCCATTTCATCACACACTCCAAGCTGCCGGCTTTTCTGTTTGTTTGACAACAAACACTAATATAATACTGCCGGCAAAAGTTTATTTTCATCACATACGTATACTTCAAGCTAACGTCTTGTTTAATTGTTTGTTCAACGACAAATGCTGATACATGTACTCCTGTCATTGCATCACTGGAGTTATTTAGTCGGACTCAGTGTGATTGTATAGTTTGATAGTTTGCAGTGGAGATACATGTATGACTATTTTCCAAAGAGCAAGATCTTTTATCGGCATGATTAGCAACAAAATAATGTTGTTTTTATTACCTTTGATAAAGCTGTCAAATCAATATAGTTACAATTTGAAAAGTGATAGTAGGGTTCAAAACACACAAATTAGCATATCTCCATTACAGTTGATTTCCAATGTTTACGCTTCATTGGACTCTAACATTATTAATGCATGCCTTTTTGTGGCGAACAGCAGGGTTTTTATTGGGAATCTTAAGAACATGTCGGGAATTGGTAAACTTGGGGAATTTACTGGGAAATTATTGATATATCGGGACAAACTGGAATTAAATTCTCAGGACAACTTTTGAGAAAACATGCCACAGCTCAAACAGGCTTCAGTTGCAAGCTACACGATTCATCTAACACATACTTAACCCTAAAATGTTTGTTACCCAGCAATATTTTTTCCTGCCAAAGAGCTACTGTAGATTTTCTTCTTATGTGTGGTTCCAGAAAATATCCATATCTCAACATGGAAGGGATTTGTTCTTTGACCCCCCTCCCATCTAGATTGTCCAAAATGGCCCCCAAATTATACCCCCCTCCCCTCTGAAATATCCAGACTTTTGCCACATTCCAATTGTGACCCTCCATGCGAAAACCCGGCTTAAGTAAATCAGCGAGATGTCAGTTTTCCATTTTAATGCATTTTTGACCGTTGGGAATGCATTTCATAACATTCCCAGTGCGTTGGATATCGTTACCAACGAGTTCATAAAACGTTCTAAAACATTACAATGAATCTGTACTCCATTCCAAATCATTTCAAAACCGTTGGCATTTATTCGATAAGCGTTGTAAAACATTTGGCAACCTTTTCAAATCATTTTCAAATCGTTGGCGTTTATTCGGTAAGCGTTGTGGAACATTTGGCAAGCATTCCAAATCATTACCAAATCGTTGCCATTCATTCGATAAGCGTTGTAAATCATTTGTTAACCGTTCCAAATCATTTCCAAATCGTTGGCGTTCATTTTTCGTACTTGTATGACATTAAATTTGGCAACGTACGTACACCACTGGCGCTCATTCGGCAATCGTTTTGATATAAAGATAATCGAACTGGCAAGCAATCCAGAATTAAGCATTCATATCACAAAAGGGGGGGCAATGTAGAAACTTCTCTGATATTCTTATACAGTCAAGTAATACTGACATGTCGACTTTTCACGGCGTAATTACTACCATTTGCAAGCTACCGTTAAACGTGAACCTTTTTCCGCGTTCGTTTAAGTGTCTGGCGGCGCAAACCTTTGCAATTTAACCGCGATAATGACAACCTTTGACATGTCCCGCCTTCACGATTCAGGTTTGAAAACTTTTCAGCTAGATTTTCCTTCGCGCTACGCGCTAAATCATAAATGTCGGTTAAAGTTAAAGTTTTGGCGCTCAGAATTATGAGAGATGCAAGACAACAACTGTCTCTTAATTGGCATAATCTGAGTTGCACGACGGTAGAAGACATATCAAAGGTTTGCAAATGGTACTAGGACTATTTTGTAGTAATAAAGTTATCTTTGCTTCAAACACTGGCGTTTTGTTCGTTCTCCCTTGTCTTCGTCTCTTTTATGATTGACATATGGCGTGTAATTAGCATACCGTAAAAGACCGCCTATAAGCCGCAGGGTTTTTCCAATTTCATTTGGACTAAGAGTGTTTTTTCTCTCCCTAAAGTCTGTGTGCGGCTTGTACGCGGGCTCTTCGCGTGAGATATCCAAAAATGAGCCCTGATAACTTCTTTATGTTGTTTTCTTCTCGTAACATTCCTTAATCCAGTTTGTGTTTAATTAATATTGTGCTTCCGTAAAGGTCACATTTTGTGAAGTTTGATTGGTTCGAGTGTGCTTATTGAAAGACTAAAATTCAACGAATCCTGGAGAAATATTCAGATTCAAGAAGTGGTCACATATCCAGAATACTTTGGGTATAAAGCTATAAATGAAGTTGTTTGTGCAATCTCACGAGTCACGGCATGCGGCACGTAGCAAATTATAATATTATCAACAAATCCAAAACTTCACATCTGAGAGATTTGAGAGACTCCAGCACTTTTTGTAGAACATGCAAACTGTTCACGAAGTAAAATCAAAATCATCCAGAACATTTAATTGGTCTATAGCGAATTTTCAAAGCGGCAAACATTACGCGAAGCTAATCGGATATTCAAATCAGTTCGCGGAAAACTTCACACATTATTATGCACCGCGGCAATTTGAAAGACGTGACTTCCGCACCTTTGAAAACGGATTTAAATTAATAGAAAGAACTCGAGTATTTTATTTTAATAGTAAACATTGCAAATCGCTGTCTCCTGTAACTATGCTGGCATTCAAGGCGTCACTAGGTGTTCACCTTCGCTTTGTCCCTCGAGGTATTTTTTCAAGTCACACAAAACTATAAACATTTTCTCGCTGCGGCGTGTAAGCTTTGATCAGTAATCAACAACGGCGGAAAATTTTGACAGATAGTTGAACTGTGATGAGAAATGATTGGCCAAGAGGCGGGGATTTAGATTCACGCACGACAGACGGCTCGATTTTTTGAAGTGCTATTTTCTACGCTTTCGATTTTCAACCAAAATAGAGTTTTAAAAAAGCTCTTACTCAAGAGGAAGTTATTCGATGTGTGTGAAATTTTCACAAAATGTCAATTGATATCTCAGCTGCAAACGGTGTCGGGAAATTGGGAAATTATAAAAAGAGAGCTCTTGACGGCGTTTCCCGCATCTACTCGGATTATGTTTTCCCCGACACGGTTTTGTAATATGATTCCACTGAAATGCGACAAAGCAAACAGATTTTAAAGCTTCTGAAAGCCATCTCACTAGATCGGAGAAACGGGATGGCGGATAATTCGAGATTTTCAAAGAACTCACAACATTTTATTTATTCTTGTAGTCAATTTTATAAGCTTTAAAATGATATATGGATGATTTATCTACGTTTCCTCGAGGCGCTAAGTAATTTAGACTGGAATCGTTTTGAAAAGGTCACAACACGATGTCAAAATTTAACGTTTTATCGGATCGTTGTGAAAAGTTGACAAAGCGTTCTCATACATTACAAATGCGTTTCAATGTTCTATCAGATCGTTGTGAAAAGTTGACAAAGCGTTCTCAACCATTACAAATGCGTTTCAATGTTTTATCGGATCGTTGTGGAAAGTTGACAAAGCATTCTCAAACATTACGAATGCGTTTCAATGTTCTATCAGATCGTTGTGAAACGTTGACAAAGTGTTCCAGAACTTTAGGAAAGCATTTCAACGTTATTTCAGATCGTTGTGAAAAGTTGACAACGCGTTGAGAAACATTTCCGATGCATTGCATTGCATTGAGAATGCGTTGAAATCCATTCAAACGCCAGTTTCATTAAGCCGGCTTTTCGCATGGAGGGTCACAATTCATCATAAATGAACTGTCGGCAAGAAGGTTTAGCTGCCATATTTTTTTTTCTTATTAATGGTTGGTCATTTGTTTTGACAGGGTATTATGCTTGTATATGACATCACAAATGACAAATCTTTTGAAAACATCAAGAACTGGATAAGAAATATAGAGGAGGTAAGTTATTCAGTCAATTTACAAATAGATGATTCAAACTTTTCTCAAGATTTGTTTGCATGACTGCATTGGGCCAGTCATGGATGCACAATGCAGTATGCACAGTCAGTGCAATATGTGCAATGCAGTTCACACAATGCAATACATGCAATGTAGTTAGTACAATGCAATATGTGCAATGCAATACGTGCAACCCAATACATGCAACAATATGACCTTTTAAAAAGGTGTCAAAGGACACCCAGTGTTATTGGCAGTGCAGTGAAAATGATAGAATGCAGTGTTGCTAAGCACCAGTATCCAGCAAATTGTGCCAGCTGTGAAGACCAATAGTCGGCTGATATTTCACCAACAAACAAAGGCCTCAGGAAAATTTTGCACATACAATGTACCCGGTAGTCATCTGTGTAAACCCATTGACTTCTGCTATTATTCTTGGCTAGATCCCTGACAATGTAATGTGTGTGTAATTAACATTGTTTAGCATGCATCTCAAGATGTGGAAAAGATGGTGTTGGGGAACAAATGCGATATGGAAGACAGAAGACAAGTATCAAGAGAAAGGGGGGAACAGGTTGGTGTCAAAATGACCTTGACAGGGAAAGGGGGTTGGGCCACAGTAACAATAGCCTAGGTTACCCTACAACCCTAGATTTTTTAATGTGGTGTACGTGGCCCAAAAGGGGTCCAATAAAATGCTAGGTTCTTAATGAGGGGAGTGGGTGAAAATTGAAATTGTGAAGTCACATTGTTATTTTGTTAGTAGACTTTTGATTTTGCACACGAAACAACCCAAACTAATGCACATACAGGTATATACAGGACTGGAAATAACTGCTGGACATCAGACATATGTCTGACCAAATTCGGCTAATGTCCAATCAATTTTACTATTTGCTCGGACAGCCCACTTTTTTTTCAGGACCAGGAGGTGGCATTGGTTTACATCATTCTTCCAATTTGCTCAATAAATTGTGTCCCTAATATTATTAGTAGATCTCTTGTTGGGTCAGCTTGAAGACTAGACACATAAATAAAGTTTTCTCTTCATTTTTATCCTCTCTCTAACCCTTGGTTTGTATATTTCTTTTCTTATTTTCAGTTGGCAGTAGAATATGGAATCAAATTCATGGAAACAAGTGCAAAAGCGAGTATAAACGTTGAAGAGGTGGATAATGATTTTACTTATTTTATATGCAATAATTATGTCAGATATGTTAATGTTTTGCATGTAGAAATTCTGCGTTTTCAATAAGTTTTCATATAAAAGTATCTGGAAAAATACATTTACTGTATTTCCTCACATAAAAGCTGCACATTTTTTGGACTTTCTAGATTTTGAAAGTAAAAAAAAATTGCCTCAAAATTGGAGGTGCAGCTTATGTTTTTTTGCAGTGACCATAAACAAAGCCATTCACAGAACACAAGTGTCAGCAAGATGTCTACTCCTCTCCTTCGCTTTCCAAAGAAAACTAGCTGTCCATTTATTTGTCATCTTCTCTGCTAACTCCTCAAATGGTTCCTACAATTCAGACCAGGTTATCAAAATATCGTGATCCCAGGCAAGCATACGTGTTCATTGCACAATTTGGTATTTTAACCTTTCTTTCACCAGGATTAACGCGTGACAAATTCGAATTCATGGCAAACAGTTTTACAAACATACAGTAAGATGGTTTTGGTAAATACCCTGCATGACGTCAAAAAGGCAACATTCTAACATAATAAAAGTCCCCATCAATCGTGAACTGTCAGCCAGACGTGTGTCTCATTTATGACACAAATACCACGGGGGCGCAATTAATTTCCATTCATGCGAACTGACTTATCTGATCCAATGCATTAAAGCTCTTTTAATTCAAAAGGAATTGCACTTTCCCAGTAAAAGTTTTCTGGTAAGAGTATATAAGTTTTTGCACGTCTTTCAATACGACAAACGTTGCTTCAAAACTCTGTTGATGTTCTGTAAAAAATTAGACTGACACGTTCACGCCTGACTGATTGCACGTGGAAATTCAGACTCCAAGAAGAGTTGAGATTTTAATACGCAATCATTTACAATGATTTCTGCCAAGGATCTGCCGTAAATAAGCAAAAGTTTATTTGGTGTTATGCTTTGCGCTCAGCGAGTGAGTCAAGCTTTAAAGCGGGCCATGCACCGCCGGTCTGGAAACTAAGCGAGCAGCCGTTGTTTTGTTTATTTTACGGCTCTCAATATTTCGATAACTGCATGGTCCGAATTTACTTGAAAACTTTATGCAATGACTTTTACAAAGATCTGGAAGGCTGACGGATCTGAATTTTATTGTGATATACGGATAACGTATTCCTTTCGCATTCCTTTCGTTTATTACCCTTCCAGCCATTCAAACAGGGTTCAAAGCATCAGATTTATATTCTTTATACTGACTGAACTGAAGTAACTCTACAGTAATTAAGTTGTCCTCCTGTACAGTTCGAAAGTGAGCCGTAAAGTTCAGTTAATCAAAGTCCGAATAAAGTTTGCAACTTAGGTTGGTCAAATTGACCGAGTGAGCCGGAAAAAGTACCGGTAACTTGATCTTGGACGGGCAAGGATCGAAATTTCGAAGGATCAATATTCAGAAGAAGCAAAGTTTTGTGCGAATATTCGCAGAGTACCAAACAAAATTTTGCACACTATTTCGTAGAGTGCAGCAAATTTTCGTAATAACCTGTCGCAGTGCACTGTGATTAAACAAAAGGCTTAACAAATTTTGTAGCACTTGGCATAAAACAACATTAACTCTTTTTGCCCAAAATTCTATTTCTCATATACTTCAGTTGCCTAAATTAGTTTTCTTTGAGAGACTGGAGCCGCGATTCAACTAGAATAAAAGTTATCCGAATTGTGGGATTGATTCATCTTGTGATGTCACAATTGAAAGCTATGGGGTTTTGCTGTTGTAGTTTTCTCTAGGGAGGGAGTTGATTCATCTCATGACATCACAGGGTCCATGACAAGTTAGCCAAAATTAGGGATTCAATGTCAGAAATTTTACAAAATCTGCAAGATTAATACCTTTTTTGAGAAACAAACACAATAGTACGATTTTTTTTTTTGACATGATACTTTCACTTTAAAGCCCATATATATACCGTATCCACTCACGGATAAGCCGCACCTTTTTACCCAAAATCTTCGTTTGAAATCGTGGGTGCGGCTTATCTGCGAGAACATCTGCACAAGGTTCCGTAAATTTACATAAATTAAAATTTTCAAAGAATTTTTTTTATGAACACAAAACCAAAAGAAACTAAGCACTGGTCATTGCTTTTGTAAGTTTGGTGGCTCTCAGTCTCAAAAGAGCTGTTTTGATGTAAGTTATATTCTTGCTAAACCTTCTTCGTCAAAAGATCTTTAACACGGTTTATAGTTGCTTTTCTGGAGAAACTAAATGTCACCACACGTGGAATCTCTATTCCACCACAAAGCTTCATGTTGCAGTGTTGTCGTCGGCCTGTTACTTCGATGGTCATAGTTCCTCCACGAGCAAAAAATACCACGCTATCCTGGAGTATTCGCGCGGTAAATGGCCCACTGTGTCGTCACTGTTCAAAACTTTCACCGCAAATCTTACACCTCTCTTTGAATAACTAGTTTTATTTTCGATAGATGACTTCCAGATACATCCTTTTAGACATGATACATGTATCAATGGACAGCTAATGAAAAAGAAAACTACTCTACATTGTTTTGACTTCGTTCAGCGAAAACCGGCAATCTAGTGTCCAGTTTTCTCTTTTCCAACAGATGCCTGGTTAATAAGCTACGGACGAACGTGAACACGTTGTTGGTTCGGTTGTCATGTAAAATTCGATCTAAAAAGTGCCCCGAATGAACAGATCTTGGTAAACAAATACTATCTGATGGAAAGATAGGTCATGTATTTAAGTACACTAAGTAAACAAAGTTTATACTATAATTTCAGAGCTGAAATTTACAGATACAACTTTGGAGTTCTCTCCAGTTTGAAGACCTTTGAATGTCCGATGAAGGTTACAATGTACGTTTGATATTCTTCAAAAAAACTTTTTCCTAAACTCTAGCTTTGAAATTGGGGGTGCGGCTTATCTGCAAGTGCGGCTTATCCGTGAGTGAATACGGTAGCTGGTCTTGGAAGCCTCCAAAATTTCAAATAAAGTACTGCCTAGATTTAATTAAGTCTTAAGACACTGAGTTAAGGCTTTGAAAGCTTTGTTTGAGATTAGACTCCGCATTTGATTAACGATCGGCTAAAATGCAATTTTTGAAATGCGACTTGAGACTTCCTGGGTTGCACTTTAATTTTTAACTTCAGTGTGTTTAACTTATGAACTGTAAAGACCCGTAGATAAGCCACACCCCAAGTTTTGAACAAAAAAATTGGGTAAAAAGGTGCGGCTTATACACGGGTCTTTACGGTACTTTGAATACTGATATCTTAACCTTTATGCAGGCATTCTTTACCCTCGCACGGGACATCAAACTAAAAATGGACAAAAAACTGGTAAGTATAAGGTATTGGCTCAGAGAACAAAATCTTGAAGATGCTTTATACTATACTGTTGTGGCTTTGTATACAGTAGCTATTTTAGATTTATTTCCACTACAACTCTGCTCTAGTTATTTACAGGCAATATAGTGGATCCCTCTTGAAACTTTATCAATGTTATATTTCACAAATGGACTATGCACTATGCATTTACAAAGACAGAGGAATAGAGCACCAATGTAGTGTCATTATTGTACCCAAGACATAATGTGAACACTGATAGTCTGCACCTTTTGTACCGTATACAGTTTTGTTGTATTCATTTTGTTAATTCATGACTCCCCATCAAGTTAGAATAAAGCTTGGATTACCTCTGAATGAATGTAACAATAATTATTTTATTAAGCATCCACCCTCAAATATAAAGCATACCCTCCCCCCAGAAGCATGACCCATCTTTCTATCCTTGGTGGTAGCTTTGTAGTTTCCTTGTTGAACATCTCTGCACGAGTGGCTTATGCGCTGTAATCACCTTGAATCTTGGAGCTCCTAGGAATTACATGCTAAATCTGTTCTTAGCCCATTTCACTGCAAGGGCATCTTTTTCCATCTGGCTGAATCTCTTCTCTGTATCTGTCATGGTGCAACTGATGTAATGGACTGGCTGAAGCCCTGTGCTTGTCTCTTGAAAAAGTCCAGCTGACAGTCCTTCATGGTAACTAGCCTCTGTGTATATGTGACTGTTATTTCTCCTGCCGTTGGCTTCATCTTGAGAAATAAGTATCTGGCATGGTGCTTGTTTATTTTTGGCTTGAAATACTCATTAATATTAGTTTGCTCTTCAGCTTGTCATGGGCATTATCTCCTGTCGTGGGATCCAATACCGTAATTTCTGGCCTATTACCTGCACAGCGTATTACCCGCACCCGCTGATTTTAGAGTCTCAAAGAAAAATATATTAACAGATTACCTGTACCGACAGATTACCCACACCTCTCAGTGTAAATTTAGGTAACAATACCGATACTCGTAGTAGGTTTTAATTGTTGTGTTTTAGTAGACATAGGAACATCAACATGTTAATAAATAGAAGTTGTAAAGCCATTTGTATACAGTGCGATTTCACAGCAATTTAGAAACTAATCTACTCACCTTGGCATTTTAGAATTCGACTCAAAGCATTTCCGGCATCAGGCGAAATCGTTCAGACACGAAATGAATATAAAAGAAAAACTTTCAAAACATTTGATTCGGAAACTTTGTCTTTTGGAAATGTTTGGTGCATGCATCGCAAAGCAAAACAAACACTACCGACTAATTGATTATTCAAATCAGTTTGTGGAAAAATTCACGCTTCTGTGTTGTGGAATTCGAGAGACTCGACCCTCCTCACCTTTGAAACTGGATTCCACATTAACAAAAAGAACTATCCAGAATATTTTCTTTGGTGGACCTTTTCCATTTTCACAAAAAAGATGAGAAGCTGTGAATAAACCACACTTTATACGCTACCCACGAAGTTCACAGAGCGTGACACTCCTGTGTTGTTGTGTCAAAAACCAGACAATGTCGAGAGAATTCACATGTCAACTCCAAGAATATGATCTTTTGATAAGCTGGCTTCTTGAAAACAAGCAATGATTTCAGCTAAAATCCTGAAGGATTAATGGTCAAGTGTGAAACTACATCGTACAGAAGGTATTTAAAGTTTATCAGATGAAATAAGGTACCAAACTAGCGGGATGGTGTTTATACACATGTAGTAACGCAATTCTTGTTTCTCGTTACGGCACTGATTTCCTCAGTGTTTGTTAGATAGAAACGGTTTCAGTTAATCTTTTGGTTTCATACGAAGCTGAGAAGATTTGGACGAAATAAACACTGACACTATAATGGCGATCATTGTTATTTTCTACGGCGAAAAAATCGTTGGCGGCTTTTCAGTTTTGCAACAATTTTTTCAAGAGACAACAGCGATTTTTTTTCACAAGTGAGGCGAAATTTTTGCCAGCTAAAGGCAACCGCTTTTCGTTGTTTTTGACAAAAGCGATCGCTGTGTGCCGCCAGTGAATAAGGGCCGAAAGGCGATCGTCGTAATCTTGTGTGACAACATTTTAGTCTTTAGAATTTAACACATTACCCACACCACCCTATAACCCGCAGCAGCTGTGGTTTGGTGAAAAATTAACAGATAACCCGCTGGAAATTACGGTAAACTTTTTTCTAGTCTGGCTATTTCTGTTCTGCTGTAGATTACGTACGATGGCATCTTTCTTGTTGGTGGGTGTTGGGATTTTAAAGTACCAACATTCCTGTTAGATGCTCTCAAGCCAATCCTCCCAGACCTTTCCAGTCATAATTTGATCTTTGGTGTAAGTAAAAACAGGCTGTGTTTTCCGGTTCCTTGTCTCTGTAATCACAGTTAATGTCAGCCTTGCCTGTGCTGCCCGCAGTTCTTCCCCAGACATTTCTCCTTACCTGTTTAGCGATAGCACATGCTTGTTATCACGATCCAACTTATTTCAATCTCTTTGGTTTATTTGGCTTCTTTTCTTTTCCCAGGAGTTCCTAAAGACTTTTGCTTTGCTTTTCGAATGTTTTATCCTTGTCGCCAATGTAATGCTTCCATCTCTTTAATGCAAATAAACACATACACAAACTGATCTTGCAACCACTGCCTTGCTTTCCCCCCAAACTAACAACTTCTCACTAGGTACATCACATGACCAGAAGTGGTCTAAACCAAAACTAGATATTACAGTTGGTTTTCCTTAAGCTTGTCGAAGTGGCCTTGGTTACAATTAAAGGGCTGTGTGGAAAAAGGGTGTAAGTGACTCTTGATCACATTCTAAATTCTCCCTTAGAAAACAAAGAAATTGAAGGAGAATTTAGAATGTGATCAGGAGACACTTAAACCCTTTTTGTACACAGCCCTTCAATTAAGTCACACAGTAATTGGAGAAGTACTGTATGTGATGTTAATTCGACTATGTATTCATTACCAAATTTCTAACATAGTTTTTGAATTGTCTTTTAGGAACAGTCAAGTCCCCAATCTACAGGAGCTGTTAAAATCACCCAAGAAAGAGAGTCTAAGAGGAGCCTGTTTCGCTGCAGCTTACTTTGATTCCCAGGGTTCAGTTTGTAGCTTAAATCTAGTGCATATATCATTTACAGCACAACATGCAAAAATGTGACCGCCTTTAATACATTTGGATACTTTCGTTGAGACAATCATCCAATCAAGTACAAGAACAACCTGTCAAATAATCAAAATAAAACCACAAATGAATTTAGAACAGCGCTATAGGAACTTGAGAGAAGTGTATTTTGAAGACTTTGATTTGTCTAAAAGCTAAAGATTCCAGCTACAGTTTGGCAATTCAGTCTAGAGCTCCCCAGTTTGCTGTAAGCTTTATACAAAGGGGAGCTGGCATCCTAGAGCATTGTTGATAATTGAGTGGTTGACACTGACTCATTTGAATACAATTTTTGCACTTTTAGCAATTACCCATCATGAAAATGGGCAAACAAAAAGAAGATCAGTTCAAGGAAGACAATATTTTTTTTTTGTAGAAGAGTTTGGGGCCCTTTAGATGCCTTCAAATATTTCTTGTAGACAACAGTTCAGTGTACTAATGAAATTGACAAGTTCACGCCAGTCACTGGTAATTGTTTTAGATCATTGCTATAAATGTTTGAAAGTTTACATTTTTCTCTTTAGCAGTAATTCACGTAAGGCAATATCGTATTTTACATACATTTCCTTCTAAAAATACTTTGACCTACATGTAGTTTTTGGTGTACACTGTACTTCCCAATCTGTGGTTTTGTTTTGATTACTTGACATGCCATTCTCGTACTTGATTGGATGATTGCGACAAAAGTATGTGAATACATGTACATCAATTTAAGTGGTCATACATTTGCACGTCGTGCTGTAACATTGAAATATTGCTCTCAGTGCCAAAGTTAGAAAGTGAGGGAACAAGTCGATCAAATTGCCTCTTGTCTATTATTTTGATAAAAATACTAATAAAAGAAAAGGGATGAAAGGAAGGGAAATGCTGATTAAAGTAATTTCCTTATTTGTTGTATATGAAAATTTACTTAAAGTCAGTATCTGAAAGAAGTTATAATAATAAATATTATTGCTATCATAAAACACCTTGTAAAAATACAGCAATACCTCAGAAAATGTTGGAAATCACATTGGAATACCTGGTAATGTAGGATGGGAGATGGTGGTGTTTCCTTCATCATTCAAATACTGGCTTTGGCACTGATATTCGTCATGTAAACCAAAGTGACTTGTAAATGTAATCAGGGTTGTAGATAAGATCTGACGTAGATGGCAATACTGAATAGTAGGCAGATAATTAGTGTGAAGGCACAAAGTTAGGGTCCTGTGGAAGAGCAGCTGGTGAAACTTGGTAGAGTAGGAGACAAAGTTAGGCAGCTGTCTGCCCTTAGGGAGTGGTCATTATTTATAGGGTGGTGGGGCTGGGTGATTTTGAGGAGGGTTACAAGATTTTAAGGGTTGCTGAAGGAGGGGTTTTGTATTTTTTTTATAACCAATAGGAGGGGTTACTAAAAGAGTAGAGGTTACATTGTTTTTCAGACACCTGAAGGAGGGGTTATTTGAATAATTTACGCTATGAGAAGGGGTTAGTCAATTTCAAAGATTATACATGTACATGTAGCTAAAAATCACCCATCCCCTACCACCCTATAAATTAATGACCACTCCCTTACCTACAACCCTGAGTATTGAGTCTTGGATTTACTTAGAAAGTAGAGTAACCTTTTAAAGTGCCCATGAACAAAAAAAACATATTTTAGATATCAATTCTAAATCAAGTGAATAGTAGAATGGTAAAATACATTTTGCTTTGAATGCTGTGCCGCTGAGTTAAGGAGGTTTTAATATCCAAAATGCTAATTACATGACGTCAGGGGAGGTATCTGCAATCACTTCTTAGTGGTTGTGAATGGGCATTTATACTGATATAGGAAAACAAATTTCTAACATCATTTTATTTCAACCATGGGTATAACACTGATAATTTGAAAAATTGGTTTAATTGTAACAAAAAAAAATGTATGATAATTGATGCCTCCCCTGACGTCATGTAATTAGCATTTTGGATATTAAAACCTCCTTAACTCAGCGGCACAGCATTCAAAGCAAAATGTATTTTACCATTCTACTATTCACTTGATTTAGAATTGATATCTAAATTTAAAAAATATTGTTCATAGGCACTTTAAACCCCAAGGGCAATAACTTCTAAATTTGTTGGCACTACTGACAACCCAAGAAAAATGCTAATGTTCGAGCTAGCCTGTATAGTGACACAAGGGAAGGGACAGGGTGTTTGACAGTTTACATGTGAAAGATAGACAACCCATCAAATTGACAGCATCATGCAAAAAAGTGGCTTGACAAGTTATAGGTCATTAACTCTTTCGGGTCCGAGCCTGTAATTATAGGTCCCCTGAGACCTATAATTATGAGAAAAAAAATTGCATCACATCTAGACATGCCGGAAAGACGATGTTGCGATATTATGTGAAGGGATGAATGGCTTCAAAGTCAGAGCTATAACAGGGATTGCTTGACTCTTTCACTATGGAGAAAGGCTCATTTGCTTAGCTGTTCATTTTTGTTTCTTCGATTTTCACGAATTTTAAGGAGCTGAAAATCTGCTCAAAACATCCTTCCCATTCGCACTTGAAATCAAGAACAAACACAAAATCAGCACTCAGTCGTTACAGTACCTTCTTTAATCTTTCGAACCACCAGGTTTGTTTGCACAAAACACACCAAGCGACTGTGAACCGCGCTATTCTTGTCACTGCATTTCACTCGACCACATTTACCTGCTCCCACCTCCAATTGCATGCTGGGTAATGGACAAAAAAATCACAAGGGGTCCCCCCTCTGGGACTCCGGCAGGTTTTTTTTTATATAAGTCTTTTACCCCTACAACCAAGACTTAATGATGTCCTCAAGCTCTCTGACAGTGGCATTTTTCTCCAAAATTAGAGCACATTTCATTGGAAACCCTACAGAAGTTGCAATACCTTAACCGTCAACCAGTTCGTAGAATTCACCCAAATGGCATTGTGGAGAAAGTTTGAGCCCATGGCTTAAAAGGTCAGCAGTATTTAACTGCCCCGGGCTAGCCAAACTTGAACTGAGGGGGGAGGGTTGAGTTAGCACTCAGGATTTCACCAATTGAGCTCACACACGATCGGACCCGAAAGAGTTAAGAGAAAACAGCATCTTTTTTTACCTATTTGCCAGACAAAACAAGCGAGACTTCAATTATATTTTTAACAAATAAAATAAAATGCATTTATGCTGGGAAACAAGCAGAATTATAGTGCCCATATCTGTGCCCAGTCTGTACTGTTACTTAAGCATTAAAGGAAACCCCAACGGTTGGGAGAAATTGCTTTTAAATTGTTGGCAATGTGAGTCTAAATTGAAAAATTAATGTCTTGGAAAAAACAGTTTAGTTTATCAAAAAATTGGATACAAGATGTATGAGTCATTTTAGATTATTTTTTTTGGGCACTGCCATCTTGGATCTTATTTCATTTCATGGCTGCCCCTATTGTTACATGACGAAAGAGCTATAACTGTTTATATTACGAACTATAGGGGCAACCATTTCAAAGCCCAAAATATCTGGCTACATGTATACTTGCATCCAATTTTTTGATCAACTAAAATGTTTGCCTTTTTTCCAATTTAGCTTCAATTTAGAGTATATAATTGCCAATTGATGCAACAGCAATTTGTTCCAACAGTCAGGGTTTCCTTAAGTAAAGGTTCGGCTAAGAACTAGGCAGTCCAACGGCAAAGGAATGCAGAAAGGTGCTAATTGGAATGCGTATTCTTTCATTTGTCCACGTCATAGGCTTAGACACCAAAATCCACGAAAACGTTAACAAGAATTTTTTTTCCTCCCGGTTTTTGTACAGATTTGAATTGTCAGTAGGCAAAGAGCTCATATATAATGATTAATTTAACATGACCAAAATTCTATGTGGGAAACAGTTTAAAATTGAATTAAGCTTTCTTGGTTATTATTTTGAGCTCTTCTGATTGGATATAATGGTTTTGCACAAAAGGGAAGCAGTCTTAAGATGCAGTTTCGATGGACTTGATTTCAGAAATGTCTTAGTTAAGGGTTGATGTGTGTTCTGTAAGGAAACCAGAAAATTCTACCACACCAAAAGCCTATTGCCACTGAACAATATAATTTTGCCTAGTTTTTACACGCACAAGCTGTTACTTAAAGATGCAAGAAATATCAAGAATCCTGAAATTAACAGCTGATGACATACATGTATAAGCCACCTTTTTGCTGATGCTGGCCACACTAGAGATGTGCACCAGTATTGATCTTATTCATAAAGGCACCAACGGGAGACCAGTCGTCACAGGAAAAGAAAACAATCTACAATCGATGGTGGAAAATAACAAATTTCCTTAAAGTGCACCTAACATTTATTTTGTTATCATAAATATCGATTCTTCATCAGGCTTTGAGTACTTCCGTGAAGAAAGTTTTGGTTTAAAGTGAATACTTTATGTTCTACGCTTGTTTGACCCACGACCGCATAAGTAAAAGCCTGGGTCGATCCCTGGGTAGACGTCATCTAATTAATTCGACTTTGCAATAATTTGAATAAATACTTAACATGTTGACTAAAATGGCTTTTTTCTTAACTAACAAATTGCAAACAGTGTATATTCTCTGTAAATCGATGTTGTTGTGATAGAAAGACGCCATGGAGAATAATGAGATGACGTCAACCCAGGGATCGACCCAGGCTTTTGCTTACACGGTCATGGGTAAGGAAAGGTCACATTTTCACGATTTCAAACAAACGTAGAACATAGAGTATTCTCTGTAAGCCAAAACTTTCTTCACAGAAGTACTCAAAACTTGATGTTGAATCGATATTTATGATAACAAAATAAACGTTAGGTGCACTTTAATACACACAAGAACACTACAGTGTGGTACAAACTCAGGATTTTTTTACTGTGACCCCTACATGTATTTGCAATCTTTGGGACCTCTGGAATCGTTCTGATACTGTTGTTGCCAGATCTACATTTCCACACGGAAATGAGAGATGAATAACATGCATATTTATTATGAACATTTCGTTTACATGTCTTGTGTACATTTATTTTCTGAGCTTTTGGTTCACCAAGTGCTGCACATTTTATGGTCTCAAAGTAGTGCTCCAAAACAATGCAAAAAAACAAATTACAGTTATTGTTATTATATTATTATTGTACTGGTATAAGCTGTAACCTTCATGATCCCAACATCACTGTAGTCAATGAAAATGGACGTATGCATCTAGACTAAGCCCAACACCTTGCACTTAAATCCACTGGGGAGAAGGCATAGCTTTGTAAGTTTGTAAGCCCACCTATAAGAAACAATTAATTACGCCATATTACATAGAATGATGTAAAAATGTTTTGTGATTGTGTAATACAGTAGAAAGATTGAATGGATTGAAAATTTGCTGCAGAAAATTAAACTTATAACTGGCACATTCAATTAGATATTTAGTCATGATAACTAACATTACATACGGCAGCGATGCATACCAGAACTCCTTGTGGTATTGTCAAGGAGTTTGAAAACCTAGTGTATAAGAAATATAATTTGAAAGGATTTTGGTTGTCGTAGTTATTACGACAAATGTAGCATATTGCAATTTGTAGTAAGTCGCTAGGTCAGACATAATATTATTTGTATTATACATGTGGTGTTCCTTTCTCAGCACCTAAACTACAGTATATACCAGATGTAACGTTATTGCAGGGTTCACACAGTTGTGGAAAGTCATGGAATTCAAAAAATATTTTTCAAGATCTGGAAAAGTCATGGAAATTTACAAAAATGTCAAAAGTCATGGAATTTTATTATTGACCGAATTGGAATGTTTTGATGCTTGACTTTCCTTGCAGAATTCTAGATAGATTAGTAGGTTCTCTTTCAGCACACTTCATCATTACTCATTTTCTACTTGATGATTTTGACTTGGTTGTTTTGAAACCAGCGGAGTCCTGGCTACATGCTAAAGATAATATCGTTACATGTTTTTCCTGTCTCCTCCAGAACCTAATTTTAGTCCTTGATTTTTTAATTTAGTCATTGAAAAGTAGTGGAATTTCATTAACTTTCCTGTGTGAACCCTGTATTGACTCTAGCTGTTCAATTAAGATGCAAATGTGTTGTTCCCATGCAGCTCTCAGAATAAGATGTTTAAACAAATTGGTAGTGGTTTTATTTTACTTAACCTGTGAAATAAAATTTAATAGTCAAATAGAAACAAAATAAAACAATGGAATTAGGGTCTAATAGTGAGTATTAGTCTAATATCTATTTCATATGGGTTAAATATAAAACATAAAATCACTATTGTGCAAGCCACATTTCTTAGCTTGAATTGCAACAAATTTCAAATGTATTTTTTAATGGAGGGGTGGTAGAAAGTACATTTATTAATTATGTGTACATGTAATTATATCTTTGTATTTCTCTAGTTATCTTTAGCTAGCTCATTATTTGAAGACATCAAACAATAAAACATGAAGTGTGTAATTGTAGTGTTTGATTTATACTGTGATATTATTCATTGCAAGAGAAAATTTGTTTAGTATGGTTGGAAGTGATAACAAATTTAAGTTTGGAAATTCCCTTCCCAATTGCTGACTTACACATTACGTCCTCAGTGCCATGTTGGTGGACGTTAACAAAAGATTCCTTGTTAGCTTATTATTGCAGAAGGGTGACTGATTTTCATCTCCGAATGATATATGTTAGATGTGTTTTTTTGGGGGACAAGTCTTACAATGTTTGGGATATGAGAACTCCTGGTGTGTGTGTCCAGAACTGTAGATACATGTAGGTGGCTCAAACTTTGGCAGACATGGTATTGGGTCCCCTTGAATCACTTGGTGGTGATGTCGTAACAATGATGTCTCATCATTCACATGATTTTAAGTGGGAGCTCAAACTTAGCCTGCTTTCAGGCGGTAGATAGTGTTTTTTTTCGTGCAGCAAACGGATCATTGAATTTAAGCGGCTGCTGTGATTGAGATCTGGTATCAAATGACAAATGGAGGGGGGAGAAGAATCTTCTCCCCCTACGCCCTCCATTTGTCATTCGATTCCAGGTCTCAATCACTCTTGCCCAATATGGCGTCTGCTTCGATGATCCGTTTGTTGTGCAAAAAAAAAAACATCTACTGCCTGAAAGCAGGCAAGCTAGCTCAAACTTTGACAGACATGGTATTGGGTCCCCTTGAATCACTTAATTGGTGGTGATGTTGTAACGATGATGTCATCACTCCTGATTTTTTTTGCAGTTGCTGTATGTTAATAATACCTTTAACTATAGCTGCTACACAGGCATTCAGCCAAACTAATTTCATCACAACCAATATATAGGCTCTGCCAATAACACAATGCATGCATTGTGTTGTGTTGTCAATTTGTGGTCTGGCTCCATGCAGCCCTGCTTTTGAAAAAAAAAATTACTGGGCAGCAGGGGTACATGGGAGGCCCTGAATTTTTTTTGGGAACTGGGGAGGGGGTAAAATGATGAATTCTGGGACATTTTCATTGATGACAGTGACTTCTGCATAGGCAGAGTGGGGGCAACTGCTCCCCCTCCCAGTATGCCACTGCATGCTGGGCAGAAATTGTGGTATACAGACAACCGTATCATTTTCTGATTTTCTATTTCACAGGTTTTGTAAAATCGCTGAATTAACCATGTAAAATGCAGTCATATACAACCCCTCTGCCATCGGCATTGCATTGCTCATTATAATGTTATCAACTATAATATACACATTATAAAGGCCTCAGCTGTCACTATTTTTCTAATTCTAAATTTTAAAATTTAGGTTTATTTTAAAGCTCCACCCTTCCAAGTTCCCCTTTGATCTCCATTTTATTTATTTACAACATTTGGGCGTAACGCCACAGGAAACAAACAATAGGACTCTGAATGGTCGACTGTCTGTAAAAATGTAAAAATGATCTACTGGTAATCAGGCTAAATCGAATATATTTTTAAGTCTGAGGGTGGTTCAAAGAGTAGGCATTAAAGTATTTTAGGGGAGAGGGAGTTGGGGTCAGACTTTATATCATGCACCCACCAGGTCAGTCATTCACAAACAAGTTATTCTCACTAATATTTTCCTTCTCTCCATTGCCTAATACTAAAAGCCTGAAGACTCTTCCAAATCCATAAAAAATGGTTACATAAATACCCGGGGGGGACTCCCTTATGTGAGGGGTACATGGATGCTCGTCGTACCTTGAAGGGGTCAAAATCAGGAGTTTAATTGGTACCATTTGGGTATCCACGATCAAACAGACATTTCTATGTAAAGCGGTACCTTTTAGGGGTTGGGTGTCGCCGAATGCTAGAGAATGACGGTGCTTTTAAAACAACAAGGAAGAATGTGCTTGATGATACTGACATCAAGTAATAGCAATAAAAGGCATCGAAAGTTTAAAATGTTGGCATGTTTTTATCTGTACCTTTAGGAGTCAAAATAAGCTTGAGCCACGCCCATTTTAGTACCTCTTAGGGGTCAAATCGAAAATGTCCGACGAGCATCCCTACCCCTTTTATATGGGAGTCCCCCTCCTGGGCATAAATACTTATTGGGCTGGGTGTTTACAGAACACAAAATATTTAAGGAGGAACTAGGGGGTTTGAGTCATTTATGCCCCACCCTTCCCCTTCTCCATTGCCTTAAAGCTAAAAAGAATTTCGCCTGTATTAAGAGTCTGAGTAAATGCATGCTCTCTCTTATGATTTCCTTGAGTTAAGGGCAATAGTATTTTTTTTTGGGGGGGGGGGGGGATCGAAGTCATTTTCGATCGTGTGCACGTGTTAAGAAATCTCGGGTCACGTGACCAGGCAGTGTTATTATCAGCAAGATGGCGGCTCGGTGTTTTGTTAGAATCACCAGCGAGAAGTTTACGGCGCTCTATTCCTCTAGAAGGTAAGCTAAACATACCCTAACCCCCAATCTAGTTAAAATACTTATCTAAGTACAATTAGGTAACAAAATATTGTCCCCTGGATAGTTATCCATCGCGAAAACTCGATTGTCGCGACCGATGCACATGTCTCGCTCGGAGTCGATTGGAAATTCTGATAGAACGTTCTCTATTAGGCTAACCAATGTTCATATTGTTTGAAATTTTTGACCTCAAAATGAGATAAGAATTCTCTCGAAAACTGCTATTCGAATTGTTTGTTGTTTATTTGTGATTTAGGCCTCCTTTTGGGTTAGTTCTTTGTGTTAATTAATGTGGTGAGGTCATTTCCTCGCCATGTTTTATTTTCACGTTGATCGAGCCGTTCTTGCGCGTACTTTTACTGAAAGTAGTTCTATACAAAGTTAATACTGGTATTAAATTAGAAACTTTACTATTTTTGAACAAAGGGTAACCAAGAATTGTTCAAGTAGTATTGATTTCCGTGTTTTAATGCCGTTTTAGTGTACTCCAAAGCAATAATTAAGGAATAAATTTCTAGTTAATCCGTTTTGTAAAGGCTTGTCTACATTAAAACCTCGATGGAATGTCCGTCGAGTTCACTGTCTCGTCAAATTTGTCAAATTCAACATCTTTGTTATCTCTGTGTATTAAGCTTTATCGTTTTTATTAACCAGTTACTACAGAGTTTAAGTTTTGTCAAAGGAATACGTTTCTACCTTTTAGTAAGGGTTTAGTTATAGCTTGAATTATGGTTTAAAACTTTTTTTCTAAGCACATGTACCAATAATATTTATTATTCTCACAAACTCAAGTCTATTCCTATTTCATTATTTGGACTAAGGGACTGTCCACTTGACATTAGCGTCAGACCCCCTCTCCCCTTAACGTTCATATTTTCGATCCAAATCCTTCCCAGTTTTGGTCTTATGCCTCACCATAGGTACCCTGGATACCAGAGGCTCGAAATCGTCGGGGCGAGACCAGCTGAAATCAAGCCGACGAGCCTCTGGCCGCTCGAGTAGAGATTTTCGTTTCTTCCGGTACAGAATCTGTACCTTGTCCCTGATTGGTTGATTGAGTTGTGACCATGGAAACTGAGGCATTCGGATCAAAGGAACATTTTGATTGGCTTTCATCTTGAGATCGTGTTACAAACCGGTTCACGAGTCTTGACAGATTATACACAAACGTTAATGTTTCACAGTGCTGTACAATTTGAGTTAGCCTCGAAATAAACGAGTTGAAGTCTGTTCATGTTCTTGAAGCGACGTGATGTCTTCTCAATATGTCCCACTGGCAAAGGAAAAATCGCTGATATTCTAACTCATACCCGGCTGGCATCTGTTTCTTCCTTCGCGTTCGATTATCCAAACGAGTAATTGTACTGGCCCTCTAAATGCCTAGCCTGAATGTCAGCCGTCCCACAGGCTATCTAAATGCCCTGATTTACTCCCACATAACAGAGCTAGAACAACGAGGAATCAAATTATGCATGCTCATTGGGAGATCCAAACATCAAAGTCGTCGAAGTAAATCGAGGAGAATTTTCCTTTATCTTCGCAAGTCGAGAGTATGATTCAAAACATAAACATATGCAAATTAACCCTAACCGAAACCGGTTTGTAAACATAAAAGCGAGGCTACGGGCATGAGATTGAGGCTGGCTATTCGAGCGGCCAGAGGTGCTCAACGGTCTTCTCTCAAAACAAAACTCCTTCGGGAATCAAAACTCCTTTGATCGCGGCACATTACAGTATATCCGTACCTGAGCACCTCTGGAACCAGGGTACACCATAGGCAAACCACAATAATGAAGTGAAAACTATAATAAAACGTGTTTACATATTGTTTGTGAAAGTGAAAACGAGAATAAAACTTGTTTTACGTACTTTTTGTGAATTAGTCATTTACCCTCCCTCCCCTCCCCCCTACTTTTAAGACTGCTCAATTCAAATTCAAACTATAACGGATAACAAGGTCGGCAACTTCAAGCCAGTCTGGTTGCAAAACAGAAAACGAAATTGTCAAAATCGGATGCAGTTATGTTTCGAAAAGTTTCTTACGATCTAAAAGTAAAACCATAAGAGTGGTAAGATTAGCTGGATCAAACTGAAAGCCTGACACTACAAATTCCAAAACTGTTTAGGTAATCGAGTGTTCCAAGTAGTTGATGTTTACGTCACTTTCATCGAACTGCAAATCGACATAAAATTTAGATAACTTGTTTGCTCCACCACTTACCACGAAGGTAAGTTGCACACAATATTCTGCCCCGCCAGCTTTATCTGAAGGTTACTTTGTTCGGCGATGCTTCAACTCGTCTTGCCAACCAGTCATTTATCTACTCCCAAGTTTTCTTACTGTCTTAGTTCGGTCACGGCTTGCACTCTAGATTTAGGTAAGTCGCTTCCCTAGCCATGGAGTCTAAGAACTTTTCAAAACAAAACTGCATCCCCTGAGGACTGAGGTCTGTTTATTTGTTTTTCAACTCATTTGTCTTCCCTGTAGGGTAGAGAGCACACCGCGGCAAAACATCACGCGCATGCATATTTGCTATTTCTTGTCCTCGCGCGGCTGCCCCAGTTTCCCCTGAAAACTGAAATGAAACAACGGGCACGTACCCGTGATTTTAAAATTTCTGCTTAAAAGTATCCATTTGTGAATTGTTTTGTCAAAAAATAAGAAAACTACTTAAAAGATAAGACTTTAACAGGTTGAAGTTTTCTTAATTTGTAATTCACTGTGAGTTTACTAAGTCATAAAATTATTTACTAAAAAAGTTGAAACCCTCTGTAATTTGTATTTGATAGCAGAGCCTTCATTCTTTTGGCCAGCGGAGCATACCGTTTTGCCGCGGTGTGGGTAGAGAGAGCGTTTGGTCTCGTGCCCAGGACTCGCAGTAACCACGCTGGTCGAACCTTAACTCAAGACACATCCGCGAAGCCGTTCTGTACTCGAAAACTTCGTCCAAAACAATCGCTTCTTGTGATATTCGACTCATATTTTTTGCTACGAAGGTACTATAAGTTTGGTCACTGGTTTATCTGTGTGTGGTGTTTAAATTGTGTTTGAGTTTTATTTAGTTTCCGATATTGACAATTTCGTTTTCTGTTTTGCCACCAGACTGGCTTGAAGTTGCCGACCTTGTTATCCGTTATAGTTTGAATTTGAATTGAGCAGTCTTAAAAGTAGGGGGGATGGGAGGGAGGGTAAAAAATGACAAATTCACAAAAAGTACGTAAAACACGTTTTATTCTCGTTTTCACTTCACAAACAATATGTAAACACGTTTTATCATAGTTTTCACTTCATTATTGTGGTGTGCCTATGGCTCCACTAGCTAACATCCACACCAGCAGGATTCCCTCCCCCCTAAATGTCCAGTGGACATGATCAGTTTATACCTCAAGTCTTGTGATAATAAAGAAAAGGTAAAGGTATTGATTTATATAGTGCAAATTCTACAATGTACAATGTATATATGAATATATTCAAATGCGCTTCACAAGGTTATTTTTGTGATAGACTGCTATATTGTGGTACAATGTGCTGCAGTGCAGTTTACAATCATGAGTGATTGTTAGTACCTCAGAATACCAAGCTGTTGTGTTGGGAGACAATTGACTACTCTTTCTCTAAATAACACAACAGGTTCTTTCACGACCCCCTCATTATAGATTAGAAGGGGAAGGAAACAAGGCCAACGACTTAATGTGTCGGAACAAAATAATTGTCAAATCAGGCAACAATTTTTATGCCATTAAGGATATGTTAATCATTTTTACACATGACGTAAGACATGGTTTGCACATTTTTTTTCACAAAAGTAAAAATATGGCTGACGGCAAGGCTTCTTTGAGAAAAAATATGACAGATGGCAAGGCTCCTCAAGTAAGACAAAATTATTTAGAACTAGAGGTTTCTAACAAAAGTGAAGTGCTGCAAGCAGTATAGTATATGAAATTGTAGTTTAATAATCTGACTCCTACTCCAAGCGATAGCTGTGTGATATTAGTGCACAAGTAAATAAATTGCTTGAATTTGCCATCGACACTTCATGTAGGGGAGACATTTGAACCATTTCCGAGGTTATCTCAAAATCCTTTAGTTGCTTAATTATTGATAATGTATTTGACTTCTTTAGTTATAATCCGCTGAACGCCTGTGGTGCATTCAATAGTGTATACGTTTATATGAGGTCGCAACAGTACATTGAAATGTAGTGAGGGATTGCTATCGCCAACAGTGCGCATTCGTTTTTTTTTTCTCCAGTGTTTCTCTCATTAACAAAGCTTGGCGATTGTTATATAAAACAAATATATTATAATTATTTTCCCGTTTTTTGTTGTCATATAATGATATATGTACAGAGGACGTCACAGTCACGACTCTGTCTTGTGGCGTAGGCCACTGAGTACGACGACGACCCAGTTCATGTTTGATCATTTGCATTAAATGCGTGAACACAATGGGTCAAGCAGCTGTTCTTCAGTTTGTTAAAGCAAGGAACAGCCGTCAGACAAGGCTTTAATCATTCTAGCCTTCCCACAGCACCGGAAAAAACATGATCGTATCATCTGTTACCCTGGTGAGGAAAGAATTAAACACAGAAACTCTGCTCGGATACAAGCCGCATTCACTGAGGAAACAGGGTTTTCTTTCACAACCCAAAGCAGTAAACAGCATCCCAATGTTTTGATAGAATGTTTCAATAACTTTTTGTGCAATATTCTACTTACATGTACCTAAAGCAATAGAAGCGGGGATTATTGTGGTTTTAGAATATAGTGAGGTCTCATTCGCTATCCAAAATGGACACCGAAAGCACATGATTGTAGTTACCAGTTATCTGCTCCAATGAAATGATAACGAGGCACAATGTAGGTTGAGAAACCCAAAATAATTCATATGAACTCGGTATCGACACATCAAAGGCGTTCGAAATAGGTTGCTGCTCGCTACGCTCGCAGCAATGACAATTAGACAAAAATAAATAAAAAAATAAAGACAAATGTAGATGTGCAAACCACTTTGTCACAAATGTCATTGGCATATCTTTAAGGTTACTGTAGACCTTCAAAAGCTTGTAATGTAGTATTTGATCAACTCTAGCAGATACAACGGAAAAAAAACTTATTTTGCCAGAAGTCAATTTGCAAGCTTTGATTGACAGTGTCATGTGAAGTGTACGATTACTCAGCCATAACTAATGTCTTTGAAACTAGCACAATAATAAAACCTTTCAAATCAGCTCTGATAATTATTGACATTTTATGGGCTTTTTGGTCAGCTACGTGTGCAAAAAGGGTGCCAGTGTTGATTCTTTGCTCTTATTTACGTTCGCTTTTCATCGTATCAAGTTACATTTTACATAGATCATGACTACGGTATTGTATGTGAAAATGCTGATGATAGAAAAAAACTCAAGATTTGAAAAAAAAGGAAACATGTAAGAAAAGGAACTGTAAGAAAAGGAAACATGTTTAAGATATAACTTCAATGTGTAAAAAGATTTTTACCTTGTTTACAAATGTATTTTTTCAAGAATCTTTAAAGTTGGCGAGGAGCAATTTTCGAGCAGCACTTGGAATCAGACTACGGTCATACATGGATCCCACTTGAACAAACCCTCTTGCTTCCAATCAGTTACTGGCACGAGTATCTCCTAGACTTACTATTTTTCTTTAAGGTAGTTAATAGATTAGTAACCATAAGCAGTTATACCAGCAACTTATGTTCCCACCAGACACATCAAATCAACAAGTAATTCCAACTGAACTTTATTTTGTGTCTGCAAATGTAAACAGTAACTTTCCAGTGCTCTTTTTTCAATAGATCTGCTAGAATCTGGAGCATATTCCCAGAGGAATTGAGATGTAACTCTGTTATTTAACTGTTTAAAGAAACTATTACTTAATTATTACATTACGTCCCTGGACCTTAACTTCGATTTAGAAAACCTGCGGACATGGAATCAATATGTCTGAAATGTAACACTTCTCGCAGCCTAATTGACCTATGTCACTATGACGTCATATCAAAACAATCTATTGTTTAAACGCTAAGGATCACGGTCGTGGGAGGGGGACAAAACAGGGACAAAACAGCAACAACACAAAGGAAATCGCTATCAAATGCATTTTGAAAAACGTAGAATAGCGGTAACAGCCACCAAATACGGTAAATATTGTGGGATAAACATTGATACAACTGATATCTGGAAACCAGACAATTCGAAGTTAAATTTTCCTCAGCAGAGCAGATTTAGTTCAAAATTCTATTGTTCAAGTCGATTCTGTCCCCCTCATAAACAAGCCGTGACGTCATAATGATATAGGGTAATTAGTCCTCTTTCTTGCTGTTTTTAGGATCCTAGCCAAACTACTAGGATTTAGCTGAATTTTTTGAAATAATGTAATAATGTCTTGTACTTTTCTATATTAATCTTAGTCAATGGTGAAAACTGTTGTGGTGTCCCTGTCGTTATTATGCTTAATTCATATTATTTGTCTGCATCTAATTGTCACATTTGTTATATGAATATGGTGACAGTTCAAAGCTAAATAAATAAATAAATAAATAAAAAACATGGACGTTATTGATTATTCAGAGCTTGTTTTACACTGTTTTACATTGTTATACATGTACATACTGTATAATAATAATTATTGTTACAGTAATGTTACAGATAACTGTATTGTGCAACTACTGTAACCGGTACCACTTAGACAGTGAGAACCAATCACCTTGCAGAACAGAAACAAAGCATTCCAACTTAGAGTTATTTGAACCAATCAGTGCAGAATACAAGACAATAGCATTCCAACTTAGAGTTATTTGAACCAATCAGTGCAGAATACAAGACAATAGCATTCCAACTTAGAGTTATTTGAACCAATCAGTGCAGAATACAAGACAATAGCATTCCAACTTAGAGTTATTTGAACCAATCAGTGCAGAATACAAGACAATAGCATTCCAACTTGCTCAAGTTTTGATCTGGTAAAATGCAATTTTGTCAGACTAGTTATGAAGTCTAAGCATTTTCAGTGAAGAAATTACATTGTACAGGGCTCGAAATTGCGCCCGATACGGGCGTAAATACGGCTAGATTTTTTCGTTTTACGCCTAACGTTTTCCACTTAGGCGTAAAATTACGCCTAGATCTTCTTATCGGTCTTATTTCCAAATCTCTAAAACTATCTGATTTTTTTGAAAAAAATTACTACATTTGCAAGCAAGCGTTTAGTGTAAACTTTTTTGTCTGTTGTTTCAAGTTTGAAACGCATAGTTTACTAATTTACGCGGCGACGTTTGGCGTGTGAAGTCTGAACTTTAAACCGCAAAATGTCAAAGTTTGACAGCTCCTATCTATAGGTTTTGGCATGCAAAACATAGCCTTTTGTCATGCAAAACAACTTGTTTCGCGCGGGAAAATAGTTTACATTTCGTTACGCCTAAATTTTGGAGAATTACGCCTAAAATGTTTAAGCTGGGCGTAAAATTACGCCTCCTTTTTTTCTTAATTTCGAGCCCTGTTGTATGTGGATCTGTTAGGATTTGGAATGCTTTGTCTTCATTTGTTCTCATATCTGAGTCAGCCAAGTTACCGTAGCCACACAGTAAACACATTTTTTTTTGTTTTCAGGAAATCTAACAAGCACGAAAAGATCAGATAATGCGTGAACTCAACACACCACAGAGCCAGTCCAATTATTCTATGTATTTCTCTGCATGTCTTCATACTATTAGCAGCATATTCTTATGACTTGTTAAGGGCAGTGCTCTTGGAATATAATCTTTCGTAAGTATAATAATGGAAACAATAAGAGTTAGTGGTAGTCCCTTCAACATCTGTGTTGATGGTTTAGACTTAACTAAATAATAATAACCAAATTTAGTACTAATTTAGTTGATGTCGCCTAGTGACGTTATTTTGTAACTTGAAATGTCCCATGCCAATTTAACAGTCCTCAGATTCAGTGATGACGTTGAGTCATGGTTTGACTATAAAGCCTACTATACATGTATTCAATTCAACAGTTTTATTTTCAAAAAATAATGTTGTTTTACACCAGCCCTCTTGTGGCTAATGTAGGTGATTTCAACTCAATAGTTAACTAATAAATTATTTATGTACAAGTCTATTCCAAAAGCTATTTACAGTCAAATCCCCCACTGTGTCGGCCTTTTATATGTTCAAATGCTCCACTATCTGTAGCTTCTCCATGGGTCAAGTGCTCCGGCCCCTGGATGAAGCGGTCTCGATATCTTGTGTTCGATAGGTACGTTTGGCACCTTACAAATTTGATCATGTTCTCACCTGTAGAAACTAGTTCAGGAAAGGACAACAAGACAACAGCTTTCCATAACTCTCGTTATGAATTAATTCCACACTCCATACAGTGGCATATTTGTTGATTACGATAAGGCGAAGTGAGCTAGCGATCTACGACCACAAAAAATAATGCAAACAAGTCCATAAACAAATTATGCAATATTCAAATTACGAAATTCTTTTTTAAAAGGAGGACAGCTGACCAGTATTAGTTCAGTGGTCAAATGTCCGCCGGTTCGGGGCTTGATTTGGCATCAAATTCCTCACTATGCGATCTCAACTAGAGTCCAATATATGCCCGGGGTTTGCTGGGAGGATGATTGCTTTTGGAATTGACTTTAGTACATTAGCTTATACATTAGTTTATTTAAATCATCAACAATGACATTGGAGCATTTTGCACAGATTAATACCATATTTCTTTGATTAAGCACCCCCCGCAAACAAACTTCTCCTTCAAGAAAATACAGTAAGAGGTCCATGTCACATTTATGATTTGGTAGTTATTGTCTAAAACCAAAACTTTAAAAATAGAAGGAGATGAAAACCCTGCCTCTACTACTTTAAACAGTAAGAACTCCTCCCCTCTCCAAAGAAAAAGGTTACTTTAGGAGCAGATGTGACCTTTCCCTGATGCACTCTGTATACACCTGGCAGTCACTCTTTATACAAGTTTGAGTTTTCAAAATTTTGTTCCTTTTTTAAGCTTGGATACATGCAAGCACAGGAATGAGTTATCTGGATGGTTTGGGATTTCAAATAGTGTCGCTCACTCACTCAGATGTTAGCAGATTGGAATGCTTGGAATGCAAATTGATAATAGCAATCAAAATTTGATTTAATTAATGATTGAAGATAGACGTGGAACATTAATTGCTGTTGGAATTGACGTTGTTCAAGTCCATCCCAGTTCCCTTGTTACAAACTGTAAAGTTAAAGCAAATGTATTTATATGCTAGTAAGCAGTTGTGTTACCATGTGGGATACATTGTATGTGTGCTCATTCATCTGGGCTTACCTGAGTCCCACCGATAGTGACATAAAACCATCGTAGGTTTTCATGGCTAACTCACTTAATATTAGAGATATTAACTATATTGCACCCATGTGACTGTACCCTTGGAATCTGGAATGGAATTTGGAATGGACTGCTGGATTTCGGAAGTCACAATTTCATGGCTAAGACATGATATTGGGTTCCCATGAATCACTTGGCAGTGATGTCGAAACGATGACCTCATTGATCTTGTTATGTTAAGTACACACACACATCTCGTTTCCAATAGTAGGCAGCTCAAACTTTGACAGACATGGTATTGGGTCCCCACGATTCACTTAGTGGTGATGTCGTAATGATGACATCATCTGTCACATGGTTTTACAGGCTTTTTTGACACAGGCTATCACAACCGCAATAATAACTGAACATTTCCACATGTTTACCCTTGAGAACACACTAAAATAAACTTTGCATCCACAAGTTTGCCATTGTGGTGCTATGTTTATTATTAAAAGTTCAAGACTGAACAGAACACTACAGAACCATACTCTGGTTCTGGAGAGAAGACTGGTCTTGGTTGTTCGAAGCAAGGGTAACTTGTGCCAAATCATGCCAAATCTCTAATAGTATTCTGTACAGTTAACCCTTGGGTTAGTAATTTAACCCTGGGATAGTGCTTACCCTTGCTTCAAGGAACCAGGCCCAGGAGTATGAATTTTGTTCTAAAAAATACTGAAATCTCTGAATGGTTGAAATTGGCATGAAAATAATGATGAGTCCCTTACTCATTTACTTTTCATCTTTCTCAGGTTTATCAGCAGACTTTGGAAACAGAATACAGAATCAGCGATGAACTAACTCTGCAGCGTGTGTTGTCTGTGCTATTTGGGTGTTATATAGGAAAGAGCTACACCAGCTTTAAAATACAATATATCATTGAACTATACATATCAACTTTAGAGGTGTTTTATATATTTGTCGTTGGCGATATTTTATATTATTTTTCAAGTCAACATGGCCACTGATGCTAGTTGGAGGGTAAGTGATGTCATAAAGATTGTTTTTATTTGCTGAACTACCATAAAAATCACACTCACAAGCTCCTAATTTAGTTTTTAAATTAAGCCTATTCACCCACATATCACTGTTTTACAAGTAGCTCCTGCAAGTAGTCATTTTCTTGGCTCTCTACCAAAGCTGCTTATTCTGCTATAAGAACACCTCAAAACTACTCCAGATTTAACGGTTATGCCATGTTTGGGAGCAATGTTACAGGTCGTCAAAGTCGCAATTTTTTACAGAGGTTTGTTTGTTGGATGTGCAACGTTGCATTGGTCATATAAATGTCTGTAAAAAAAAATCCTAATTTTCAGTCTTACATCTTCGTATAACCCTTAGATTTGGGGATTTTTCTAGTTTTGAGGTGTTCTTACAGCAGTATAAACAGCTTTGAAATCGACTACTTGAAAAACTGTGTTATGGGAAATTGTCATAAACCCATCAGTCTGGCAACTGAAAATCTCTTTCATCTGTAAGCCCCCTGCTGCTTAAGAAATAGGGTTCATTATCACAATGAACCAAATTTTGTGCTAATAAGTTTTCTGTCAATGCATATTTTAATGTTTTTTTTTATGTTTGTTTCTTCCCTCTTGCCTCCATTATAAGCCCACCTAAAATATTAAGGACAGCTCTCGAGTGGTAACTGCATGAAATCATGGGGGTCTAGCATCATGCAAAGTGATCAAAATGTTTGTGATCAGGAGTCATTTACACCCTTGTTGCAAACAGCCCTTCAGTTAAGATTATTTTTAAAGGATCGGAGCTGTGTCACGGTGAGGGAGACACCTTATGTTCCAGGCTGGAACATTTTTCCCCCAGAGAGTTTCATATAAACTGATAACCTTAACATGTGTGGGATGGATGAAATCAAAGTAAAGGTGCAAAAATGATAACAAACTGTGTTGTAGGGTAGTCTTCTAGAAAAATATTACATATCCTTTCAATCAGTTAACCAGTGAAGCCAGTTAACAGCCACTATAATCAAACATTGATGACACAGTACCTTAAAAATAGAACTAGTGTTGGGATGCCTGAAATAACTTATGAACAACTAATTGAGTCAGGCAAAACACTGTGCACACTTAAGTAAAACTATTTCAATTCCTTAAGTTCTACCATTTCTCAAACTTTCTAATACGACTAGAATTAAAAGCAAAAGTCTAGAATGTTTAGTTTTGTGGTAAAATCCTGGCATCATTTTACATGCTGGGGCCAACATAGTAAACTTGTACAGATGTATTTTACAAGTCTGGCCATTGTTTTCCTGTGTTTAAAGAGTGACCAGAGTTGTAAAGTATGAGTTGAAATGTTTTATTGAATTGGTCCCAGGTTAAGTACAGGTATATTGTATTTCATCAACAATAAACCACTGAAGTCTTACCTCGACCAGTAGTGACAATAATTGTTTATATTGTGCAGAGCTATGGTAATGAGCGAAGGGATCGCAGTAGGACTTACGACGACTACGAACAGCGTGATTACTGTTCACCCACTAAATCTAAAGAAAGGAGCCAATCACAGGGCAATGGCTTCAATGGACAGTCAAGGTATATTTCATGTCAGAGTGCAGTCCTGACCAATGGAAAGGCAGGGGAGGCAACACTTCATGATTCATGGGGATTGCCGAGAGACTACTCCTCTTCCAGAAATTGTTCCTATCCATATAATAAAATGTACATTCATTTGGTACAGAGTGACATTTTAAGTAGTGTTTACAACATGATTTACAACGGATTTACAAACTGGAGCCAAAGGCGAGAGTTTGTAAATCCGATGAAGCACAGATACGAATTCTGTAGATATGGCTTATCAAAATAATGTCTAGATTTACAATGTACAGTCGTGTTTTTCAGTTATTTTGGCGATACAACCTATTTCGGCCGAGAAAGTCTAAGCAAAAGTTTATGCAAATCAGGACAAAAATATTTAATCTCTATCAGATTTATAGATCAGTTATCATTGCACATTAATTTCCTTTGTTTTCATTCATGAATTATTAATGAGTTTGATAACACAATTCAGGGACCCTGAGTTAGATTCCCCATGCACTCCACCATGTTTGTACTACTCTTCCCAGTAAACTGCAACACCAAGTTTTTTTACGGCCCCCATGTGAATGCCAAACAGTAATCTGTAGTACAGAATATTCACATCATGTGGGCCGTAAAAAAAAAACAGTTTACTGGGAAGAGTAGTAAATAATCAGTCGATTTGCCTCCTTGTCAACTGGGATTCTTATTCTGTTTAGTTTAAACACGCCCACGTCAGCTTAGGTAGCTAAATGTGCAGCGCATAAATAAGTGCAATTATTATTGTTATTGTTGTTGCTGTTATTATTATTATTACACCAACACTGCTCTATTACAAACATATATCAGTCGGTACTTTCAAGTGAGTAGTAAGTCTGGATTTCAGTACAGTCAAACCTCTCCTTATGGACAACCAGTTGTTACGAACAGTTTTCTAGGTCCCGGTGGAAGGGCCATACATTTTCTGTAAAAAACCCTGTTAATACGGACACCCCATTAATACAGACACATTCTCTGGTCCCGTTGGTGTCCGTATTAACAGGGTTTGACTGTAGTAACATATTAAGCACAGGTGACATATGCACATACAGTAATCATCAGTACTTTTAACTCCCTGTAAGTTGTACCTATAAGTTGCTTTAAGACGAAACTACTAAGATAACCTGAGATAGAAAAGAAATACCATGTGAATGTCCTGCTATGCTTTTCAAACTTTTTTGATAGAGGATGGCAAAGATTAAAGTGGATTACAAATTAAAGCTTATTTTAGAAACTTGAGTTGGTTACAGTGAACTGCTTTCAAGTTGCTCTAAATTTCTTTTAAAGTAAAATGTTACACTACTCAAATCTTTGCCATCCTTCATCAAAATTGTCTCAAATTTTCTCAAGTATACCTGGAAAGCATACTCTAGGTTGATAGTGAAATTATTCCAATAGTATTTGGTAGCTTACAACACAATGGAAATCAATTGTTGATCTCTTTTTCTTAAAGGCTCACCAAGAAATCCTTGGTTGAACTTTTGACAACAGATGCTCTGTAAGCTCTCTATTCTTACCTAGCAGTAACAAGCTTCATTGTTGCTGCCTAATACATAATTCTTTATCATCTTACTTATTGGTTGGCTCATAATATTTATTATAACCTGTTGTTATTGAATGTTGGAGGTTGTGTTCAAATTCTGATGTCATTAGAACCTGTGAACTGTGGCTTTAAATCCATCCCCAGAGACAATTAACAAAGAATGACGTAGCAGCCATGTTGGTTGATACATGTATAACTAGAGTTCAGCTAATGAGGAATATTTTGTTTTCATCAAACAAGATGGTGACCATTTGGTTGATCTAACAAGAGAAGCTAACGAGGAATATTTTCTTTACGTCAACCAAGATGGCGGCCATGTTGGTTGATCTAACGAGAAGCTAACGAGGAATATTTTGTTTACGTCAACCAAGATGGCAGCCATGTTGGTTGATTTAACAAGAGAAGCTAAGACCAAGTAAATAATATGTTTATCGTTGCACCTACTTTTTGAAGTTATTTCCTTTTTCTTTTATTAATGTCAAAGGTTGAGTCTGATCAAGAACAAACTGGTCAAGAAATATAATGTATTTACTCTATTAATAACTATAAAAAAAAGAGACAGGAAAGCTTTCCATGCTGTAGATAATGTCCAAACACCCTGAAACCAATCCCAATCCCAATTCCTTATCAGTGACAGAAAAAAAAGTAAAAACAGCAAGTAATAAAAAATTAAATAATTGGACGATAAACATGTTATTTTACTTGGCCTAACAAGGAATCCTTTATTTAAATCAAACAAGCAAAGATTTAGGAAACGTAAAAGAACCTGTTGAATATAGAAAGGGATTTTGAATTTAGGAGAACAGGATTGTAACTGATTCCCTCTTTACCGTACCCTTGGTAAAGTGTAAAATATTATTTACTAGGGTATGGATGCACTGTAAAAATTAATGCTCAACAATACAAATTAATAGTCATAATTATAGTAACTAATAATCATAATAACAATAAATATTATCCACCTGTTTCCCCTTTTATCCCATATTTAAGATCACAACAGTATTCACAATACAAATGTATGAATGATGAATAGTTTTCGTAATTCTGTTTAATTATGAGGTTGCAATAATATTGTAATGTTTACTACGTAGGAATTCTAATTGGTTGATATTTTTTCATTCATAGTGAAAAAGAAACAGGAGTCATTGAGAAGTTGTTGGTAAGTGATGCTGGCAAAACTGTGTTTCTCAAACTCATGAATTATTCATGATGGTAGGCCACCAATCACTGGATGTATAGCACACCACGTGCATGCAGTTGGATACCCTGTGAAAACATGTATACTAATCTGAGAACAGTGTAACTGGTATATACCACTTTAGTAATCTCCATATTCATAACTCTAAGTATGACACTTGGAATTAACTATTGGATGACATCCTACTGTAGCTTTACATAAGGAGAAGTAAAGGAAAAGATAGAAATAAAATTCAGCATACAGAGTATGAGTCGAACTGCCGACCTCATGAATGCCCTCTACTTCTAGTCCTCTGACATGCCCACTACACCATAGGAATGCTTGTTGAAATGAACCAGAGCAATAACAATGACGAGCCTTATGATCAATATTTGCATGCAGTAAAATACCAGACAAACAATACTCCCTAATGATCTATGAATACAAGTATTTCGGTTGGAGAAGCAATTTCCAAAACTCGATCGAGCTTCGTTTTTCATCAGGGGTTCAGAACACCTCGAAACAATAAAAGCACTCGGCCGAAGCGGTCTCGTGCTTTCGTTGTTCTTGGTGTTTGGAACCCTTGATGAAAAACTAGCTCTCGTGTTGGAAATAGTACATCAACAATGCCCAATTAATGTGGTTGGGGTTTTTTGAAGCTGACTACTGTCTACCTAACCTAAAGCTTGTGTTACACAGGCAATATTTTGTGCTATATGTTTTGTGCAACTTGTCTCACAATTTTGTTGAGAAACAGGTTAATGCACGATAAATTGCTTACTAGACGTGTAACATGGCAAAAAACATGTCACAATTTTGTTGCAGCATTGCAGCAAACATTGCACGAAATAGAACCAAGTTCTCCCAACGATTGCAGCAACACTGCGACAAATGTTTTAAGCATTGTCCAGTGACTAACACCCCTCATGTAACTTCTCGCAACGGTGTATGACCAGCCAATAAAAATGGTCATTTTAATGCATGCATTGTAATTTGTCAATAACAAAATGGCGGTGCTCGAGGATGAATGCACTAGAGTAACATCCCCTATTCATGTGACTGCAACACATCTATTTTCTCATGCAACAAAATTGTGAGACAAGCTGAACACATGAGTCGCATTTTAGGATTTGGTTTTTGGTGTAGTGTTTCTGTAGTGCACTACAAAAACGTGACAGGTATAGCTGAACAAGAATCTAATCAAAGTTTAATTAAAATTGATAGCTGGTATCTGTAATAGGGCTAAAGTGAACAAGTTGCACCGTAAATTTGTTGTCGGTAATTGGTCGGCCGACCACTTACCGACAGCTTACCAACAGCTTACCGACAGCTTACCAACCACTTACCGACAGCTTACCAACAGCTTACCGACAGCTTACCGACAGTACTTGACGAATGGTTTCCACAGGAAATTTTCGTCTCAAAGTAAAATCCAGCTGATAGTACAAACAGGGAATTTTCGTCTCAAACTCAAAGTGTGCGTGTGTGCGTACATACTCGCTACGCTCTTGATATCACGTAGCTTTCCAATGTTAGAATGGAATTTGTCAATAGCGTATTCTTACTACGTTGTAGATAGTTGGATATTGATGAAAACAGTGTACTCAATAATCTGTCTTTTCTACTTTGCAGCATATTCTCGATTCAACTCCGTAAATTAGTGAACCCGTGCCATCTTGGATTCCCACGTGATATCACGTGTTCTTTAACTGCAGCAAACTGCGGCAAATCTATTATTTTAGAATCCTGACTTTTTTACGCCTCTGGCACGCAGGGTATTTACCAAAACCATCTTACTGTACGTTTGTAAAACCTGTTTGTCATGAATTCGAATTTGTGTTGGCATTCGTAGGAACATTAAGAGCAAAATTCGTCGTAATATGTTTGCATGACTTTAGCACAATACTGTAGTTATCTGTTAATTTGCCGTGAGATCGCACTGTATCGAAGGGGTTTATCGTTGTCACAACGTTGGAAACTTTGGAAGCTATTAGTAAGGCAGCGTATTTTGGTTGAAAATATTCTTGAGCCAGTATGAGATAACGATTCATGCGCTTTTAGACTGATTATCTGGTTTTTGACACAACAGGAGAGGCCCAACAGTGAGTGCCGCGGATATTTTAATTTGTTATCTGTTATCGAAGCGGTTTATCGTTGCCAGAACGTTGGAAACTTAAGAAGGTATAAAGCATATTTTGGTTCAAATGAGTCAACCACTTACCGACAGCTTACCGACAGCTTACCGACACAATTTTACCAACCACTTACCGACAGCTTACCGACAGCTTACCGACCACTTACCGACCACTTACCGACCACTTACCGACAACATATTTACGGTGCAACTTGTTCACTTTAGCCTATACCATGCACAGAATAGGAATGATTTATTTTTGTTTTTTCTTAGTCCTTGGAATAAAGGGAACAGTAATGTATCTGTTTTCAAAATTTTAGTCATCAATCATGTTCATCAAAAGAAGTGCTCTCTATCTCTCTTGCTCTTTTTGTTCCATTTTGTTTTGCTGGTGCAGTAATATTGCCTCCAAGGGAACTAAGGAATATAGAGATACTATAGCTAGGTGGACTATGTAGATACTAAGGGGTACAACTGCCCGGACTAGGTGGACTAACTGGACTAAGGGATATGGAGATACTAAGGGTACAACTGCCTGGACTAGGTGGACTAACTGGACTAAGGGATATGTAGATACTAAGGGGTACAACTGCCTGGACTAGGTGGACTAACTGGACTAAGGGATATGTAGATACTAAGAGGTACAACTGCCCGGACTAGGTGGACTAACTGGACTAAGGTATATGGAAATACTAAGGGGTACAACTGCCTGGACTAGGTGGACTAACTGGACTAAGGGATATGCAGATACTAAGGGGTACAACTGCCCGGACTAGGTGGACTAACTGGACTAAGGGATATGTAGATACTAAGGGTACAACTGCCCGGACTAGGTGGACTAACTGGACTAAGGGATATGTAGATACTAAGAGGTACAACTGCCCGGACTAGGTGGACTAACTGGACTAAGGGATATGGAGATACTAAGGGGTACAACTGCCCGGACTAGGTGGACTAACTGAATTAAGGGATATGGAGATACTAAGGGGTACAACTGCCCGGACTAGGTGTACTAACTGGACTAAGGGATATGTATGGGATATGAACAAGGGTATTTATCATGCCACGTTAGATTTGGCTGCTTTGTGTCCATTTGGCTGAAATCACTACTCCAATGGGTAAAAGTTATGTTATGATCCACATCTCACTTATAGGATGTGTTTGTGTTTTTAGCACTCCTATGGGTTCATCCAATGCTGTGACAGGGACATGAGAATCTTCTTCCACTACAGTCAGTTCAAAGGGGACGTGGACGATCTCAGGGTTGGAGGTCAGTAAGAATGCTTTGTGTATAATCCCCCTCAACAAAAAGCATCCTCACACCCAATTCCCTGAAAGAAGCATCCCTACCCCACCCCCATGAAAAAGAAAATCCCAATCCCCTTGAGCACCCCTCAGTTACATGTATGTGCATGAATAAGGCATGTGTAATTTGTAGCTGGATATAATAATTACCGTACAGTACCGACCAGAACTTACCTCCAGTTAAATGTTCGCTTTAGTGAACGCTGGGTTCGCTCGCGTTCGCCCAAGCGAACCCTGAAAAAGCGAACCTGAGCGAAACTCTGAGCAAAGCGAATGTATATTTTAGTGAACACGAAACCTAGCAAAAGGAACTAATCTTAGGAATATTTTGGAAGGACTATTTAGATGAGAAAGCAAAATTATTACCCACAGAAATGGCCGATAATTATAATATTGTTCGCTTCATTCAGGCCGAGCTGTTCAAGCACAACTCCCAGGCAGAACTCCAGATATTTTGGTTAAGTATTGCGTTTTTCTAAACATTTTAACTAGATCAAAATGTTAAAAAGAACCTAGAAAATATATTAGGCCACTAGTCCTTGTTTAATGCAAGTTTTAACTCTCGTGATTCATGTCTTTGGCTACATCAAAGTTCACTCACAGTTCGCACGAAAAAAGGTCTGCTCCCTTGAGGGTCTGCTCGAGGGTTACTCTCGGGTTCGCTTTGTTCATGGGGTTCGCTTGGGTTCGCATCTACTCTGAAAATGCCACACAATATGCCACACCGTATCAGAAGCCCTCCATAGGGGTTGATAAAAATCCAGTTGAATTGGGATAATTTTAGTGTGCTGGGTTTTGTGGAGGGAGGAAAGCTGGAGAACCCAGAGAAATCCTTGGAGCAAGTACGAGATACAAACAAACTCACTCACATGTTACCTGGGCTTGAACCCTACCTAGCCACAGTGGTAAAGAGGCAAAGTGCTTTCCACTAAGTCTTGTGCTGCCCTGGCTCCCTAGACATTGAGGACAGTGAAGCTCTTCCTCATTGGCTGAATACAGAAGTACAAATACATTGTGACAAGCCAGTGCCTTGAGGTCCTGTTGGATGTACTGCCATAAGTTTTAAACATGAAAAATAATACCTTTTTGTGTTGTCATCACCAGATGAAGTAGAGTTTAATGTGTCATGTGATCAACGATCAAGGAAACCCATTGCAGTGCACATTGTTCAGGTGTCACCTGGGACTGTGTCATTTGAGGTCAGTTACACTGTCTGGTAGTATCAACCAAGGGTCATGAAATAGTCCCATTTCATACCCACAAATTACCACTGGGTGGGATGACTATAGAGGCATTCACAAATACCAGTGAGAAGGTGTAAAACTCAAAACAACAATATGCAGAGTTGTGAATAGTCCACCTTGCCGCTGGTATTTATGAATGTTGAGCACCAAGATGAGGCTAACGGGGGCTAACACTGAGCAAATGTGTGTATAGTCGTTGTCTAAAGTAGTTATTTTGGAACATTAAACTGGGCTTATTGTGGGATTTACATGCTACTCTTAAAAATATCTTGTGATCTAGCTAGTTGTACATCAACTTTGGACTAGCTGTGGACAAGCAGTAAATATTGAAGATCAAATTTAATGCTGTGAAAACTGTGGTTGGCTTCTAATTAAGGTACAGACACATGCTGCAACATTGCACGCAATATTGACAGCAATTGTTCACGGTGAAATTTGTTGCATGTAATGTTGCCGAAGTAGAACATGATCCTACTTCTGCCACATTGCCAGCAATGTTGCAGGCAATATTGCAGCATGTGTCTGTATCTTAAGTCTGCCAGGCCCTGCTAATAAATTATCTAAAATGTAATTTAATGTTTCAGCTACATATCTAATACTTTGATACTGTCTTATTAATTTTACATTTTTAAACCACTGATATGACATCACCCAAACATATCCAGCCATGCCCTAACCCTTTCCCCAGACAGAAGTGGGATCATTCACCTGGACGAGGCAACAAAGTTCTACATGATGTTAATTTTGATTGAATTACACGTACCAGTGCATTGCATGACAATGGTATAATCAATTGAGTCAATTAAGGTAGCAAGTAAGGTAGTTGGAAGCAAGTACATTGTAGCAGCTGGCGTTTTTTCTTAAATTAATAAAGCACTAACAGTAGGTGGTTGTTACTGTTCTAGCTCTGTAGTGATGAGAAAGTCACTGGCATTGTAGATGCAGAACCTAAACTCCAGATGAAACCAAACCGATCTGTAAGTATAAACTTACAATTCTGAATATCACTGAAACTACTGTCTCATTTGTTGGCAGTATATTTAAATCTGTGGACTTTGGCAAGCATAAGTGAACTAAGAAGTATCTTGACTTTGCTTCAGACAAGCCTGTGTTTGTGTTTTCATAATATGTTTGCAGATAGGGAGCACCTTCGATTTTAAGACCCTGAACCTCTCACCACAGGCTTCCCAGACTCCACATATATTTACTGCTTATTAGTCTGTTGGGTTACCTGTGGTATATACCTTTAGTTTTATAAGCAATCTCAGAAGAGTTTATATAATTGCTCCATGTGAATTCTCTTTTCCGATTCCTACAAAATATATCTTCAAAAACAAAAGATTGATACTTCGAAGTTTTGACGGTTGGCCAGCATTTGTAAATATTTAGAAAGGTGGGCAACTTGACCTCGCCAAAGCAGACTTACCTCAAAGATCACCCAAAATTCGGCACTGTTTCATTGCTCAGTATTCAGATTTCGGCACAGGAGGGAATAGTTATCAAGCAACATCTGACCTGAGATTTAGGAAGATCCATCAAATTTATCACTGCCAAAAGACCCAAAAAGTGCTTTCTTCCTATGATCTGCCTTAAAAGAATTAAAACGTTCCAACATGCAAGGAATGTGTTTGAAGTCACAAAGCATCGATTGTGTAATTATATATATATATTCATGGTTTATTTGATGATCGGTCATCGAACTTGAATGGCGAATGAATTGCAGTTCAAGGGGAAGTTTTGACTTAACCTGGTTGAATGAAGATAGAATGAAGAAGATGGAACAAAAATTAATATTGACTGCATCTGTACAGATGAATTTGGCAGAATACTCGACTCTTCAAAATTATTTATAACTTTAGCATTCACTAAGTTGTGTACATGTATTTATCTTAGCGACCTACAGCTGTAAACAACGTTTTTCGTTGTAACTTAGCCATGGGATATCTTCATGATTATGTGTACTGTAATAAAAGTTAATCAAAATAAATGTAATAGTCTGGGTTTTACTTTCTCAGAAGTACTTTTTTTCGGCATTGGTGGCTAGCAGCTAGCTACCATGTGGCATGAACCATTGATGGTTTGCTGCCAAATGTCCAGAGTCATCAAAGGCTAACTGCCAAGTGGCATGAACCGTCGATGGCTTGCCGCCAAACGTCTTGAGCGGCAGATGGCTAGCCACCAGGCAGCATCAACCATCAATGACTTGCTGCCCAGCTTTTAATGTTGGTGACACCAAGCCGCACAGCATAATTAGCTGTCAAATTTTGGTGGCTCTGGTGTTGCTAGTTGTTGCAAAGTTTTTGAGTGGGACTGGAGTACATGTATGGGAGATGGGCTCCTGTCACTGATCTAACCAAGAGGCAGTAATACACCCAAACACCTGGATATTTGTACCTATGATTTTAGATTTCACCATCATGTGCAGTAGATATACGTATTGCAAAACAGGGGAATCACCGTAGAGTGACTTGTATTCATTATCTTTCAGCCCAGCAATGGCTACGTTGAACCTGAGGTTGGACGTATCTGTTATGAAAAGAAAGGGGTAGGTTGATCCATGGGATGCAATGAAATTTAACAAATCACGTGTACTCTTCATTGCTAAAGGCTAACGTAGATATTGAGTTAAACATAGCATGTTCGTGACCCCAGTGCCCATCAGCTACTGTATGTGTACAATTGTATCGGATTTCACACTTCTCCTGGAATTATCGTAAAACCCCTGGATTTTTATAATTATTTTCTCCCAAGGCCCTGGCAAACTCAAGAAAAAAAATGGTATCCATCTACTCCTGGAAAACTCCTGGAATTTTGTAAAGTTACCTATTTTGTGAAGTAAACATGGCCTAAAAAAACATGTTTTCTCCACATGCTCTGTGAAACCTCAAAGCATATTACAGAAACTCCTGGAATTTCGTCATCTCAGCAGTATGAAACCTGGTGTATTGATATAAAGTTTAATTTGTTTAAATAATTTGTTATTTACAGTCGATTTCACATAACTTTTGACAAATTGGGTTCCCAAGTTCGTGAACAAACTTTATAAATTAAAGACTAAATTTCACATCAATTAGTAAACTTTGAAACAAACTTCTGAATCTCGATGCCAGCGAAGTTCGGCCTGTAGGAAAGTTGAGCTGTTTACTGTCCATTCAGTAAACTTTTCAAAATTGTATTTTCAAAATTTCCACTGACCTTTCAGCTGGATAATCTCTGTAAAATTAGCTGGTACAATGTGCTTTCCAGTTTGTCTTTTACTCAACTTTCCATCCAGCTGAAAACGGTCCAGTGAACAGATCAAATTAACTTTCCCAAGGGCTGAACTTTGCTGTCATCAAGGTTCAGAAGTTTGTTTCAAAGTTAGCTAATTAACGTCAAACTTCGTATTGAATTTACGAAGTTCGTTGACGAACTTGTGAACTTCGGAACCAACTTTGGAACCCAGTTGTCAAAGTTATGTGAAATCAACTGTAAACAATATGTAAACGTATCATTTGCTCTAAGAGTTATTATATAAATTATTGTTCTTGTTCATCTCATAGGAATGTTTCTACTTGTCCTTTTCTGGCAATGACTGTGTTGACTCCAGTATTCCAGTCCACAAGGGAGACAAAGTACAGTTTGTGGTTGCTACTGACAAGAGGTAAACTATTTTCTTAGAAGCATACAGTATTGTCATGCATAATTAGCACACAAACGGGGGTCTCTGACATACAAAATTATTTTGGGGTCCCAGGATGCAGGGAAAACTTTAAAGAAGTCAAAGAGCTTGGAGAGGAAGCAGTTTGATTAATGGCAAGAAAAACCAAATAAAATCTAAATCTGTCATTTATTCATACTTTCATGTTCCTATATTTTTCTTTCAATCTTTTTAACTTTTAAAGTGCCTATGAAATGAAACAAATTGATCCCGTTTTTATTTTATTAAATTATAGACTTCTTAGCCATTTTGTGCAATTAAAAATCAATTTGGAGAGCACAAACATAATTTTATATTGTATCGAAGTCAGGCGGAATTGCCAAAATCTGGCGACAATTTTTACGCCGTTAAAGATATGCTAATCACATGCATGACGTCACTAGGTTTGCGCATTTATATTCACAAAGCCGACTGCAAGGATTCTATAAAAAAATATGGCCATCATCAAGGTTTCTCAAAGTATTACATATTTAAATTGAAAACTGGCCAAAAATGCACCTATTTTGTAGTATTTATGGGGATGAATATAAATGAGTACACCTTGTCTCCAGATTTTGGCAATTCCGCCTGACTTCGATACGAAAAAATTTTTATGTTTGTGCTCTCCATATTGATTTTTATTTGCACAAATTGACTAAGTTCTAGAAGCCTAGAATTTAATAAAATAAAATAAAAATGGGATCCATTTTTTCATTTCATTGGCAGTGACTTAATTAAGCACGAATATTGTACTACATGTTCATGATCTTGTTCCACCAGAAATGCATTGTTTAATATAATACTTTTTTGTGGAGCAAGTGGAAACCCTTATAATATATACTTATTTTTTATGATAAAATGTATGTATGCTGTAGTTTATTTTTTTATTTAGTAACTTTCCAGGGCAGAGAAAGGACTCTAAATCCAGACAAGCTCTGCCCCCATACCTTACAAATATGCTTACAATGTACATGTACTTATAATAAATATACATGTAATTTACTAACAAATAGTTGAAATAAATAACTATAAAATATAAATAGATAAGGATTATTAACTTGGTAAATAAGCAAACATGTATAATTCTAAGGCAGCCATGCCACGGGCAGCTAAAACATTAGGATTTAGTTTAACGACAGCAAACTGTCCTGATGTTGGTGGAGCGGCATTTAGAACAGACTGTCTTGAAAGTTCTTATGTGATTACTATCAAATGCAGAGTATAAAACAAGTTAGAGTGCATATAAAGTAGTTTCTTAAATATTTGAAGTAAAAGCCTTAATGGCAGAGAGTTCCACAAAAGCATTTAATCTTCGACGTAAGAACTTTCTGCCAAAGGCTGTTTGCTGTGTTGTAGAGATGAGGGAAGTCCAGTGTTTAACATTGAAGTACAATCCAGAGTCCCAAGTTTCTATCAATATAGTTATCAGATTGATGAAGCAGGACATACATGTAGAGGGAATCGGCTAACTCTGTTGCCAGCCAATTCAGACCATATGACGTAAACAGACTTTACTCTGGAGAATTGACTCTTTGAAATTAATTTTATTCAGATAGGCATAACTGCATTATGATTAGAATGAAACATAGGGCCCCTAAGGGCAACTCGTGGATGGTCAGTGAGCTATTTTGGCATATACTAAAAATCGTGACTGATGACATCATTATGTCATCGCCACAAAGTGATTTGTGGGGACCCAATACCATGCCTGTCCAAGTTTGAACTGTCTGGCATTAGAAATGAAGGAGATATGGGCATGTGCTTAAAATCGTGTGACCGATGATGTCATTGTTACATCGTCACCACAAAGTGAGTTGTGGGGACCCAATACCATGCCTGTCCAAGTTTGAAATAATGTTCTGTCATTAGAAATGATGGAGATATGGGCATGTACTTAAAACCATGTGATCAATGACATCATTGTTACGTCATCCCCACTAAGTGATTGATAGGGATCCACCAGTAATATTAAGCGAGTATTATTAATATCAGTTAAGAAAATTGCATATCTCATTCACAGCTAGCTGTCACAAATGTCCATCAATATATCTTCGGAAAATCGAACGTCATTCGGAAAAGTCAATGCCGCGCTCGATCCACACGTTGCGCCGCGCTTGGAAATGAAAACCATCTAACCCCAATAACTTGTTACTGCACATGCGTGCATCCACAAGTTAAAAAGGAACAACTCCCCAGAGTAGCCTGTTTACGTCACATGATCTGAATTGGATATAACCGATTCCCAATTTACATTGGTCCATGTTATAGTGGATGATATTACCACAGATAAAAAGCGAAAAGAAGCAGAGGCCAGAGAGCGTGGCCGGCCACCATTTTTAATGACTTCAGATCAAAAGTACAAGCAAATGAGTGAACAAGCAAGTTTAGCAAATGAGTGAGTGAATTGTAGACACCAAGGAGTTCTAGATCTACTGAGAAGTCTAAAAGCTGCCTTTGTAATCTTGCTGTCAGTTGAATATAATGTTCAAGGTGTTGGCATTTATTTGCTTGTGTCCAACAAGAAAATTCAGAGCAACTGTCTGAATAGATTAGTATAATAATTTATTGTCTTATTTTCTAGAACGGGAGTAGTGAGGGCACGAGATGTAGTTTTATTGGAAACAGCAAAGTCTGAAAAGTTTCAGGTAAGTTTTCCAACTCACAAAACTAAACATACAGTCATGTAGGTATGTCACACATCATGAAGCTATCTGGCTAGAGCTATTTAAATGTTATCTCATAACTGCAAATAGCTTCAAAAATGAATTAACTTAAAATACAATTATAGAAACAATGATTTGATATCATTGTTTTTTAAGTACATGTATTTGTTTATAATTATTGAAAAAATCTATCCCATTTTTATTTTATTTTATTATATCACTTAGCCATTTTGTACAATTTTATTTCATATCGAAGTCAGGCATAATATTGCCAAAATCAGGTGACAATTTTTATGCCGTTAAAGATATGCTAATCACATGTGTGACGTCACAGGGTCTGCACATATATATTCCCAAAAGTAAAAATATCCATGGCCGCCTGCAAGGCTTCTAGTAGAATAATTATGGCCATCTTCAAGGTTTCTCAAAGTAAGATACATTGATACATTGAAAATTGGCCAAAAATGTATTTATTTTGTAGTATTTATGGAGACAAATATAAATGTGCAGACCAAGTGATGTCATGCATATGATTATCATATCTTTAATGGCATAAAAATTGTCGCCTGATTTTGGCAATTCTGCCTCAGTGACTTCAATATGAAAAAAAAAATGTTCGACCTCCCCATATCGATTTTTAATTGCAGAAAATGACTAAGAGAAACCTAGAATTTAATAAAATAAAATAAAAATGGGATAGATTTTTTTTCATATCATTGCCACTTTAAGTTTTTTGAAATATTTTGTCAAGATTGTGTAGTTACTGTAGTTGTATTATTAGTAACCTCAGTTTCTTCAACCTGTTTTGCAGGGTGTTGTCTCATCAATGAAGGAATCTTTTGGCTTCATTGAGAGAGCAGACAAAGTTAGCGAGGTAAGTAACATTGTAGAATTGTTGGGAATACCCAAACATGAAGTACATTGGTGATTTGATTTCCCAGGAGTTGCTGAAGTTCAAGACACATTCTGCTTTCCCAGGCCTGCATGTTTTTTTCCCTTTGTTTGTTGAATATTGATCACTTACTGAATTCTCCTTTATGTTCTTTGTTTTCTAAAGGAGAATTGGGACTTGATCAAAAGTCGGTTATGCTGTTCTTGTAAGGGCCCATTCAATACACCTTTTCCTAAAATGGCTGTCCCCTCATTAGCATAATCTTATTTTAAATGTAAGACAAAATGATTCCCAAAATCATAAAAAAAATCTTGACCTTAGTAATTGGGCAAAATTTTATGGAATTTGATTTAAATTCTGCAGAGTTACCAACACTGCAACTTTGATTATAATTTTTTCAGACATCTGTCTGACCATCCCTGTGGAGAGAATTTAATCGAACGCTATCAAAATTAAAATCATTTCTCATGGGCGTGTACTTATTAAGAAAACCTATTCGGCCATTTAAAAAATGAAAATGTGGTTGCCATTTTCTAAAACGGTTTATTATCCATTTTGACAATAATTCCATTCCTTGCTTGTTTTTGTTGTTTTAGATCTTCTTTCATTACAGCGAGTTTATTGGAGACATTAATGAAGTGATGTTAGGTGATGATGTGGAGTTTGTCATTCAGCCCAGAAATGTAAGCATATAATATTATGTAGCCCTGCTTATCTGAAATTGGTGCAATTTTATGTTTGCTTTTTCATCCTCTGAAAAATTAAAGGCCCCTTAACCTTTTCCTTTATGTTCTTAGTTATCCAAAGGAGAATTTGAAACTTGATCAAAAGTTACTTAGACCATTTCAGATCTACTCAGGTGCCAAACTAAGGGCTATAACAATAACGTTAGTTCACTACCTTTGAGTCTGGTGTAGGTCAAATGTTCAGTGTTTTGCATTGACCGTCTCAAAATTAGACTGTCAAATTTGAGTGTCCATATACCTCATTCATAATGGCTGCCCCCTAACTTGCATAATTTGGAAGATAAACCTGTAGAGGGAAAGTAATGCTACCACATGAAAGATAATATCTAAACTAGCAATTGAAGGGGTGAGTATGAAAACGACCTATGTGACTTTTTAGTGATTTTTTTTTCAAATTCATCAAATTCGCCTGAAAACTTGTATACAACCAGTTTAACAACTGTTTATTGTATTACTGTTTTGGCATTTATATCACGATTACACCGGTAAAAACCTAAAATTCTTCACATAGAAATGACTATAAAATTATGCATATCTAGTACTAGTTCGTGTTCGGTTGAGCGCTTCTACTAATGTGATTATCACAGCTGTGAACAATATTTTGTTTTTCTGTGGAATAGTTTTTAAACATGAAATCTGCCTACTTCAAAGTGACAAAGTCCAGCCATAAACTAAAACTCTACAGCACAGACGCATTACGGAACAAGATCAGGTTAAGTCTTCGATCAAGAGAAAGTGAAAATCCCGATAAACAGGAGAATAACAGTCTAACGGCTCTTAATGTCGCTCTTCGCTCAGTGATAACACTGTGACAACACTGTGTTTATGGCGGTAAATGGGGGAGACATGCCCAGCCGATAGCGTGATAAGACTGGCGTGACGACTTTTTGCGCTCTAGCTGTTACATAACACTGTAACCATCACCTTGGCCTTTTAAGCCTCACTTATCTTCAGCACGCCTGTGCTGGATTGGATAAGGGTATTGGCAGCGCAGGCCTTGACCTTTAAGACCTCACTCATCTCCCCAGCACTCCGCGTGCTGGATCGGACAAGGGTATTGGTACATGTAGGTCAGCAAATGCAACAAATGCACTGCAAGCTCGCAGTGACCGCTCACTAAGATGCCACATAAAACAACCCCTATATGCTTGGGGAAGTCGCCAGACAGACTTAACCGCTAACTGAAGGGATGATGACCCCAGTTTGTTACTATAACTTCATCTTGCAACTATATGCAAGTACTATTACTTTGTCATAAGCAAATACTGAAGACTACAATATCAAGTGAGGGTGGGTGGGCAAAATTGATAGTAGACGCCACAAGCCTGGAATGGAGACATGAATGCTCCATTGAGTTACTGAATATGAAAACACCCAATCACATGTACCCTTAGAAATTGCTAGCCGAGCAACAGACAAAGTGGACTTTGGAGCGGGTAAACACCCGACGCCAGACTAAATATACCAACGTAACCCGAGGCCGAGGGCTTATGGCTCCATTAACTAAAATTAATGACCCAGATCGGGTCATTAATTTGAGAAACCGAATATGAACCAGTACTAGATATGCATAATTTTAGAGTCCCATGGGGAGACGAAAGCATCTTTGTCAAGCAAACATTGACCATTTCTATGTGAAGAATTTTAGGTTTTTACTGGTGTAATCACGATATAAATGCCAAAACAGAAATAAACATTTGTTGAACTGGTTGTATAGAAGTTTTCAGGTGAATTTGACGATTTGAAAAAAATCACTAAAAAGTCACATGGGCCGTTTTCATGCTCAACCATTCAATTGTGTTCAGTTTTAGAGAAAAGTAGAAAATTGCTGTTGAGATATACATCAAATAATTTCAAATGCAGAAAACACTATGAAAGCAAGGCTAGAAAGGCTCTGTTGTTTTTATCATGCAAATCTCTAATTTCAAATGGCTGTAATTTCATTGCTTTTTAAGCTACATTACTGAAATTTCACAAGACCACTATAAATGTTGACATGCTCTTTCACATGGCAATGTTTATATTTTCTGTACATATGGACAAACTATTGAAACTAGAATATGCAGTAATGAGTAAGGGATTAGGGAGCAGGTCAAAACACATGCGACAGATAGGGACCCATTTTTTTCAACAGACACAGCTGTCAGCGCAGGGTACCACCCACTTCCCACATTTTTGACCATCTATTTTCCATTCTGGGTAGCCTAGTGGTAATCTTAACAAGTGCATTTGTTTCTAGATTATGCCTTTTAGTTTTGAAGATATCTAAGAACAAATTATTTTTAATATTGAGTTTTCTCTCCAGAAGAGATGGCTGGTAGCAGCCCCCACCCCCTACCCCAAAATGGGTCCGTCGAGAGGGCATGTGTTTTGACCTGCTCCATTGTTAAACAAGTTTGATGGTGGTGGTGGTGTTTAGACAGCGTATTGTCACAGCTAAGTATGTATTTCAGATATATATATTTCTTTTAATTCCCAGGGAAAGGAAGTTGCAATGCGAGTTGAGAAGCTACCAGAGGGTACAGTCACATTTGAAGATGTCAGTGATGTGCGTTACCAAGGTGTGGTCGACAGGCCTCTCAGCAAATCGGTTGCCAAGCGTCAACACGACCCTTTGCATGGGAAGATTCTCTATGAGATGGAGGATGGGTCAGATGAGATAGTATTTAGTGAGAGGGACCTGAATGGAGAGTTCTCTTTGAGGCCGAGGGATGTTGTTGAGTTCAATGTGGCTGTTGGTATGGGTCTCATAATTTTGTTGTTTTGATCAGGTTCTTGCTTTGCAATGAATTTCCTGAGACTCATATGATAAAGATGCAGTTCTCACTAGACCATGCCATTGCGAGATTCTCACATTTTGTGTTTGAAATTACACTAAAAATATTATACTTGAGGGTCCAAAGGGTGCTAAGCAGGGAAAAAATGCGTTTAAAATTAGTTATAAGTGGTAAAATAAGTTATAAAATGTAATAAAAATACTTCAATCGCTAATAAAAATCCTATAATGACCCATTTTGTCTCTGAAATGACCCATAATTTTTGTCTTTGTGGGTCCTTGGACCCCAAGCAACAAAATTCTAGTGAGAATTAAGAGTGACGATGAGAAGCTATGTTGGTTGAACTAATATCAACCGTGACATGCAACTGAAGACTTTTTCAAAAAAACACTTATTATTGGCCACTACCAAATTGAAAAAGGACTGGGGCTGAGTTTGTAAAGTTAATCCATTTAACAAATAAACCTCTCCATAAGAAAGAGCACCTCAGAGTTAGTAAGAATACCAATATTGAGCATAATTTGGTTAATAAAAACTGAACAGCAAGCTTTCAAAAATCGCAAAAATGAGACGTGTGTATGGATTGGAAGGACAAACATCCTTCCAATCCCTACAAACATCTTATTTTTGTCATTTTTGAAAGTTCACCAAATTGTAAATATCCGATGAAATGTCCCCAAATTTGGTAAACTTACTAATTTCAATGTGCTCTTTCTTATGATGGAGTTAATTAGATTAACTATAGAGTTAATTAGATTAACTTTACAAACTTGGCCCCAGTCCTTTTTTCAATTTGGTAGTGGCCAATACTCTTTTTTTTATGTGGAAATAATATTTTCTATGAGGACTAGTCGGTAGTAAGGAGAAAGGCAATAAAACTAGCACTGATGGATATAAATTGACTGAGGGAAGAGGTTGATATCAATAAACTTTACATAAGCTTGGACTAGAACCTTGCCAGGATGGGCAGGGGAAGTGTTATCCACTTCATCTGCTCCTTATTTCAATCTGTTAATTAAGGCATAGTGAGGTATTGATTTGTTTGTTCATTGTTTGTTGGTTATCAGACCGGCGTGACTCACTGAAGAGAGCTACGAACATAACACTTGTTAAGGTGGCAGATGCTGAGAATGGGGATCTAAGAGAAATGGTAAGTCTGTCTACTGACTCCAAACTAAAACCACAATGTAAGTGACATGTTGTGTTTTCCATGCACATCACATTTGCGGTAAATACAGTTTCAAAACCTGTCAAAGAAAGTGTCCTTCATCGGAAGAGTTTGCTTCTTCTCTCTCATTCTCTCTTGTATTAGGAAGGAAGGGAATTCTGCTAGCAGGGAATATTGTCCTCCTTCCCTCCTCCCACCTCATTCATTCATTCATTCATCGTCACTATTAAAACATGTACTATTATTATTACCATTAGTACATTGTATTTGCATTTATTTAAACATTAGTATTAATTTTGCATTAATACCATTAGTATTTGCATTATTACTGATTAGTATTGCCATGATTACCGTTAGTATTAGGCTGTGCCCACAAAACAGACCATGTTTGGCTTGATGTAGTTTTGACATCAGACATTGTCAGTTTTTCCAGAAGTAGTATACACTTTCCTCAGGCTTTGTTCAATCATATATTTGCAAAAAAATTAAACATCATTGCATTTGAATGGGAAAATAAGCCAGCAAACGAAAACCACCAAAATCTGAATGTCAGCATGGCAGTAAAGTGTGCATTGTGTAGTTACCAGTTCCCTGGCCAGAAAGCACACATGACCAAGATTAGTATGCATCTCCATCGAATGCAATTAGCATGAGCCATTAGTATTAGCATTATTAATTACTATTATTATTTCTATGACTACCATGTACAATCTTCATATTTCAGGGTTGGGTAGCTGCCCTTAAGGAAGGTTTTGGGTTCATCCGCTGCTGTGATCGTGATGCCAGGATGTTCTTCCATTACAGCGAACTGATGGACTCTGTGAGTTGAACAAGATACTGTTCATTTTAGATCAACATGAATTTGTGCTGGAAGACACTGGATTCCAGTTGTGGATGGCTTCAAATTTGATGTTCTCTCCCCCAGAAAACATGCCTATTGTCAAATATAACTGAATAATGAATAATTTTATTATTCCTGTTTTCTCTTTGTAGAACCACCAAGTTCAAATTGGAGATGAGATTGAGTTTAGTGTCTCAGAGGTAGGAGATGGTTGAATTTACATTGTGTAGTTCCAGAATATATCCATATTATACAAATTATGGAAGAGTGGTTCAACTGTTCAACTTCGTCTGCATCAGTACATATTTTGTACGTCTTCACTTGCCGACAAAACAGACCATGGTTGACTTGATATAGACTTTGCCAAATACTCCAGCCAGTAGTACACTTTCCTCGGGCATTGATACATCGTACTTGTGAACTTTTTAAACATCAGTGCCTTTGAATGGGGAAAATAACACAAAGAAACCATTCCCGAATGTCGAGCAACTTCAATTCGAGCGAGCGAGCATTGTGTAGTTACCAGTTCCCCAGCCGAGATAATTTATTCTAAAAAGTACAAACATAAGGACATGAGGATGGACATGAGGATGGATACGAGGACAAGAATCTCGATTTCTTTTGCCTGGGGAAGCACAGTTAGCCCACACATAACCACAGGGAGTCCACTGCAAGATTAGTATGCATTCTCCTTCATCAAACGCAACAAACATGATTATGATACAATATTCATGCACGAGATACAAAATAATAATTATATAAAGCAGTTTTAATCACTGAATACCTGTTCTTAGTGCATGAGGCCTGGAGTTACGAGGCAAAAATGATCACAAAATCAATCGCAATGAATTATATTTTCAAATGTTTGATGTGGAAAGACCGACTTGTATGGCCAAAAATTGTATTACACTTGATTAATAATTACCCAATAGACTGCCAATAGCTTTTATTCCACTTAATTTGGTGCAGAAATGAGTTTCTGCGTGCAAAACGCTCGTCAGATTGTGTCGTTTTGTTGTCCATCCAGCAATGTCTTGCTCCTCAGGAATCGCTTTGGCTTTAAGGAAAGGCACTTAAAATGGATTGTCTTGAAAGTACTCTCAAACAGATAAAAGATTTTGAGACAACTTAAAATTTGAATTCTACAGAAAAAACTCAATGATCATTGAAAGACGTCTGAGTCACGCGGTTACGATTACATGTGTTACCCTCTGGAAAATATAAGTGTTGGTGTAACCCCCCTCCCCACTGGAAATTTGGGCAGATTGACCCCACCCGTCTGGAATTTCCAGTCCCTTCCGTGCTCAACCTCAGAGTCCCAACCATTGTTTCCCGCTTGGTTTTCTGACTTTACCTTTTCCCAAAATATTTCACACCTTTTTTTCCATCACGCTCGCGTGCATCACTTTGGTTGAATTTGTACTTCAAAGTATTGTTACAGAAAAGTATGAGCTTTGGTTTTTAAGTTCTTTTATGGACCAGTCCCAAATGCAATTGGCTTGATGACTAAACTAATAAAACTCTTAACTCTTGCGATTTCCCCCTTAAACCCCCCCCCCCCCCCCCCCCCCCCAGTCTTTTATGCAATGTATTGAGTTTCTGAAGATTCCAGACCTGTTGGGAAGGCCATAAAAGGAACTGAAAATGTTATTCAGTTGGTGTATTAAAGAGATGAAAGGAGACTTCAAAATTGTGGAATCTTCAAGCTAATAACTTGTACATGTAACTAAGTTGTAAAGAAGTAATAAGTAACCGACATAACATGTAGCCTTGGGATGTTTGCCTTGTACAGAGCACTGATCTGGCAGGACTCACACAAATGTTAAAAGTACAGTGAAGAACTCCTTGGAGTCAAACTGTTGCCAATATTTATTGCCAGTGAAGTTTGGTAATAATCCAAGTGTAATAATAATATAATAATAGAGCATTTATATAGCGCCAAGCTCCACTAATTGTCCGTAGCGCTTTACAAGTTAATAACTAGATATGGCTAAAAATGACTAAAAAATATTTACAGTTCGCTAAAATAATTTAAAAAGAAGTAATAATAAGAATAACTATAAGTTAAAAGCTTCTTGAAATAGATGTGTTTTGAGTCTAGACTTAAACAAACTAACTGAAGCCGATTCCCTGATATTAGTCGGTAGCTTATTCCAAAGTCTGGGTCCGGCGACTGAATACGCTCTATCTCCATACGTCTTTAGGTTGGCAGTGGGTTCATTGAGTAATTTCTTCGAAAATGATCTTAGACAGCGTGAAGAGGTCTTATAACTAATCAATTCCCTGATGTAATGTGGTGCGAGTCCATTCAAAGCTTTATAAGTCAATAACAGTACTTTAAAAACAATTCTAAAATGTACAGGGAGCCAATGTAACTTGACTAGTATGGGTTTGATATGATCATGCTTTCTAGATGAAGTAATGATGCGGGCAGCCGAATTCTGAACGTGCTGTAGCCTATCAACAAGATAGTTAGGGAGACCATGAAGCAAAGCATTGCAATTATCTAGCCTAGAGGATACAAAGGCATGCACCATTATTTCAGCAGTCTCCTGGGTCAAGTATTTCCTTATCTTAGCTAAGTTACTAATATAAAAATATGAGCATTTACAGATCTTTTTGACATGCTCCTTAAGATCAAAACATTGGTCGAATATAACTCCTAAATTACGAGCTTTTTCACTTGGCTTAACCTCCTCCTCACCAACTTGAATAAAATTAATATAGGGGCGTGGACGGTTCTTTGAGCTAATACATACGAGTTCAGACTTATCCTGGTTTAATTTTAGTTTGTTACGTAGCATCCAGTTGCCGATGTCTCTTAGGCATAGCTCCATAGCCACTCTTGCAGAACCTAGATCATCCTGGCAGCTAGTTTTGAATGACAAGTACAATTGTGTGTCATCTGCATATAAATGAAAAGGTATACCATGGTTTCTAGCTATATCGCCAAGAGGACTTGTGTAGAGGGAATATATAAGGGGTCCCAGCACTGAGCCTTGTGGAACGCCATATGGCAGATCTCTCACGGAAGATACACTGCCATTGACAGCAACAAATTGTTTACGTGATTCTAGATATAACTTGAACCATTTGAGGGCTGTACCTCTCACTCCAAATCGACTGTCCAACCTTGACAACAAGATTCCATGGTCCACAGTATCGAAAGCCGCTGACAAGTCAAGCAAAATTAGAAGAACAGATCGATTATTATCGATGGCAGTCAAAATATCATTCTGCACTCTTACAAGTGCAGTCTCCGTGCTGTGATAGCGTTTATAGGCAGACTGGAACACTTCGAGCAACTCGCATTTGTTATTAGTTAGGTGATCAATCATTTGTGAAGCCACAGCCTTCTCAGTGACTTTAGAGATGAGGTATAGATTTGACACAGGACGAAAATTCGAAAATTTCTCAAAGTCGGCACCAATTTTCTTTAGTAGTGGATTCAGCATAGCTGTCTTGAATCTCTGAGGTATATGGCCAGACTGGAGAGACAGATTGACGATACAGGTTATAACTGGCACAAGTAGATGCCTGCATTGCTTAAATACAGAAGATGGAATCGGATCCAGTGCGCATGACTTCGAGCACAGGCCATCCACATATCCAGATACTTCATTTTCGTGAACAGCATTAAATTCGGTGAGTAGATCCATTGGAGACATGTCGCCTTCAATATCCAACGAAACTGTACGGTAGAAGTCTCTGTTATTACCTTGAATGTTGTTAAGTTCACTGCGAATCTTCAAGATTTTATTCGTAAAGAAATCAGCAAATGAGTCTGCGAGACTGCAGTAATCAGGAACAGATGGATAGCGTTGGACAGACTTTGCATTTAAGTGTAAGTTATTCATTATTAATTTTTTACTCTTTCTGTAGGACACGTCTCCTGTAAAAAGAGTGAATGCAGTCAGAGTTAGAATACTACCCAAAGGAACTATAAAAATGGAGGTGAGATACCTTGTACATCTGCTCACCTTAAAATCGTATTCCTGAGATTTTGCCTGAAGAATCATTTTTGTTAGAATTGAGGGGAGGGGTTGAGCTCTGGCTAAATCTGACAAAGTTGTACCCCTACAGTAAACTGGGAATTTATTTAGTTTTAAAAGCTGCTGAGATTAACTTTTAAATTGTTTACAGATCCAATAATGATAATGTTATCATCATCATCACTTTCATCATCCTTTTCATCATCCTCTTCATCACCATCGTCATTCTCGTCGTCACAATCATATTCCAAGTTGCCCATGTATAGCTATCCAATACCACCAACCCACACTTTGTACTAAAGTAAACACCAAGTAGAAATAGTAATACAATTATTTTAAACTGGTGTTTTCTGTCAGGGTTCATCTGGTGAAATGTTGAAGGGATACATAGAAAGGGAGCCTGTGTATGGAGGGAGAAGTCCCAGAAAACTTGACGTGAGCAGGTTAGTGCACTTGAAGTACAATGTACATGGGTATTAATGGAGATGTGACGAGCCACCACTTAAGCCTTGATGTATATATACCTAGTATATACTTTTGCAATATTTTTTGAAACAATAGGAGAGCATATACCTTTAAACTCATAATAAATGTGCAGCCTTTTAAAGCTCTCCCAAGGTTTACAAGTGTAGTGTTTACTGGTAAATGTTCACTTAGTTATTCATTACAAATAATTTGTTAAATTCATAGATGTAATACTTTGAAGGAAGATAAAAAGGAAGAATGCACTGCTTAGCAGTGATCAAAGTTGCATAAAAACAGGCCAATATACACATACAGTACTGAGCAGAAGTTCGGGTTCGCTTTCGAGCAAACCCAGGGTGCGCTCAAGGGTTTGCTCAATGTTTGCTTGCGTTCGCTCTAAGTGAACCCAAGCAAACCCCATGAACAATGCAAATCCGAGCGAACACTTCAGCGAACCCTTGAGCAGACCCTCAAGGGTTCGCTTGAACAAATCCTCGAACAGACCCTCAAGGATTCGCCCAAGCAAACCCTCGAGCGAACTGTGAACTTTGATGTAGCCAAAGACACGAATCATGAGAGTTAAAATTTGCATTAAACAAGGACTAGTGGTCTAAGATATTTTCTAGTTCTTTTTAACATTTTGCTCTAGCTCAAAATGTTTAGAAAAACGCATTACTTAACCAAAATGTCTGGGTTCTGCTCGCAAATGCAGTCCAAGCATTAAACGTGCTGAAAACACATCAAAATAAATGTCAAAACAAAGACTTAACTTTGCCTGTGCAATAGACTAGGGTTTTCAAGACGTTGGTAGTTATGTTTTTAACTTATTGTTGTTCATGTTTTATCTTAAGGGAAAGTGAGTCAGGACAGATTACTTATGAAGCTAATGGTGAGAAGAAAACTGTGTCGTACGACCTGCAAAATGCTGATGTCAGGGGGGCAGCTCAGTTTGGGGATCTGGTAAGAATTCACGAATAATAATTTGTTGGAAATGTTTTAACTGAACATGATATTCTAGGGTTGCAATCGATCAAATCACAAAGACATGGTGACCATAATGGTCAACTTCACAAGAGAAGCCAAGAAGCACATCAATCAAGATGGCGGTGATGACATCATGTGAATGCGAAGAATATAGTTCCACAGCTGCATCATTAGCTCCACCCCCATTAGTTACTGTTGCTAAATACAACAAACCTTCAACATTTTACCTGGCAAACTTCAAAACCATCATGAGAAAAGGTTGAGTTTGGCAATTGTCTTCATACTTACCCAAAGATACAATGTATATTGATTTTCTACATCAATATTTTGTACCTTTCTCTGAATTTTTAAAATCGTTACGAAGAACTCAAGTTTATGTTTTAATCTCTTCTGACGAACTTGTGGGACAAGATAGCATCCGTATTCTCCTGCTTTCTGATTGGTTGGAATTGTTTTTTTTTTATTAGCAGGCGTGGAACTGTGAAGTATTTTATATAACGGTTACTGTAATTTTACATCAAGGTATTAAATGAGTTGTTTCATCTCCTCAGGTTGAGTTTAGTTTGAATGAAAGCCAGAGGACAGGGTACCGAAGAGCAGTAAGCGTAGCAGTGCTGAAGAGGAATACAGAAATTAGACGTTGCGGGTTTGTTGCAACTCTGAAGGAAAACTTTGGGTTCCTGGAGACGTCTGATCATGACAAGGAAGTGTTCTTCCACTACAGGTGACTGGAAATAAAATAGAATTTGTGTGTGTTTGAGCTCGTAATCTAATTGTGAATGATATATATCTCCACAGCGAGTTAGATGATGACCCTAACGAGCTTCAGCTGGGCGATGAGATGGAATACACCATTAAATGCAAAGGTGGCAAAGTGAGTGCCGAAGCTCTGCTAAAACTATCTCAGGGGACCATCCCACAGGAGGAGATTCAACCTGAAGTCTACGATGGATGTGTGTTAAGGCCATTGAGACGAGCTGACCCACAGGTATCTAAGTTAATCATGGGGGAGAGGTGGGGAGACATTAAGATTTAAGAGTTATTTTTATGATAATATAATAATAATAATAATGGATTAATCAGTGGCATATCCACGAGGTGGCTCTTCATCCACTGATGGGCCTACGTTTTAATGTCCTCATCCAAGAAGACTTGAAGGTCTAACCATTTGCAGCTCGTGAACGAAATTGTTTCACAAAGGCAGCACCTTCTACTCAGTTATTTTAAGACCCTGAATGTTGGTCCGGCTGGGGTTTGAACCCGCGACCTGCTGCACAACAGACTGGCGCTTAACCACTGAGCTAACCGGGAGGCGGTGCAATTCTAATTATGTTAATTTAGTTAATTTGGTTAATTTTTAATGATGATTTATGTTTTCTTTGTTACTTTATTTTGATTTTCTTTATGTTGACTTTCTTTGTCAATGTTTATCAATACAGCAAGCAGAGTATGCTGGTTTGATTGAGCTTGGCATCCCAGAGGAGCAGGAGACTGGGGATGAGGTGTTTGAGAAGACTACTGCTCAGTCCTTCACTGTTGAGTATGGCATTACAAGTCTTGTTGACAAGAAGACTGTGCTGCAGTGTGGAGATAAGGTAAGTTTTAACATTAGCAGGGACAGTAGTGACCTATTTCACAAACGGAATCATGGAATTAGGACACAGGACATAGGAAGTGAGACATTCAAAGACTAAAATGTATTGTCAACTATGCTATATTGTCAACTATGTAATAGATACAGAATGAGTAGTCATGATAGATGTTTAGAGTAGTGTTTTTCAGTGTACAATGTCGCTAGTGAAAATCAGGCTTTGGGCTGAAACCATTACAGTGCACAAGAAAGAAAATGTATATCTCATTGGGAATGCAATGAAGACTATTAGAGAACTCGGCCCTTTCCATCATGCTTGCTTTAAATTGGCCTGCGTAAATGTCAATGGCTCGTAGGACATAGCAACATGAGTAACTAAGGGAGGCAGAGCTAATTATATGGTTGTGGAACTGTATGAATGTGGTTTGAGTACATTGTGTACAACTGAATCATGTGTTTGCTCTTCAGGTTCGTTTTCAAATAGGTCTTAACAGAGACAGTGGGGGTAAACGAGCTGTGAAGGTGACGCCTGAAAGACAGAGAATCCGAGCCAAAGTGGAGTCAATCAAAGGCCAGGTACATACTCATGTTAACCGGTCTGTCGTGTTGTCAGTCCTTTTTTTTAAAGTGCTGTGCAATGTACATGCTCAAAGAATTGTTAAAAGTGTCATCAATGATGTATTTTTTTGGACACACTTTTACAATTAGAGGGACTATTTGATTTTGCACTTCAGATTTTACCAATTGTGTCCCAATATGTCCAGTAGGGAAAGGGTTAATCAAATACTCAACACTGATTCTCATTGGATAAAAATGTAAATTGAGACGAAATTAATGGTAGATTTCATTCACATTTTAATGGTTGGTCACCGAAGCATGGAATCAGAATCATGCTGGGTTAAGTCAGTAAGCCAACCAAACTGACAGGACAAGTAACGCAAAAGAAAAAAGAAACTTACTGGCAGTAAGAAATTGGCATAAAATAAAGCTTCACTTTACCCATACAAGTACATGTAGTTGTAGACACATATTTTGCCTGGGTTATTATGTCTACTCCTGTGCTACATACATTTAGCTTTAATGTTCTGATCTTGATCAAATTGCGTTTGTATCTGTTAAATTTGAGTCAAATTTTGAATTGATGACAGCATTGTGGAAACAAGGCCTTCAATAATGTCATCCTCCGATCGAGTCTTGTTTTACAAAGAAGTTTTTCCTCTAGAGACAGTGCACATTTCCATATATTAATTTGCTTGGGGTTATCTTATGCAGTTTGGCTTCATTGGCCATGAGAATGAAGAAGGCAAGAACTTGTTCTTCCACATGACTGAGGTTATAGATGAAGTGGAGTTACAGGTAAGCATATATTCACTTATTACATGATTTAGCACATAATATGGACTGATATGGACTGATATTTTAACGAGTTGCATACATATTTTTTAGACTCTGCCCTGCAGGATTTTAAAGTTGACCTTTTTTCATTTGGTTGGTATTTCAGCCAGGAGATGAAGTGGAGTTCTTTGTTGTTCAGAAAAGAGGAGGCAAGCTGAGTGCTATCAATGTGAGAAAGATAAGGTACAACAGTAATAGGCCTCTTTTTGCATGTAGTTTTTTTTTTTTTTTTTTGGGGGGGGGGGGGGTATAAGCTAGTTAATCATTAAGAAATGGGATTCAGTTGTTTGTTTTTACTTCACTACTGATTTGCCATTTCTCGTTGGATAAACCTTGGCCATTTTGCTTTCCAAATTGCTCAATTTCCCACACTGCCAAATTTTCGGAAGTGATGTCACATGGTTTGCACATGGCTACAGATAAACAACATGCGCATGTTCAACCAGAGAAGAGAGGAGGCAAGTATTGTGTGGCTGGTGCCCTAATAATGTCAGTTATTGGGAATCATACAACTATTGTGCCTAACATCCACTGTAAATGTGTGTCAGACTTGTGTGAAAACCATGTGACGTCGCAGATAACAAACTTGTCCCAGTCTCCTGGTACCATTTTTACCTGAAAATTGCTTACATTTGGAGCGGGGGAAAGTATGTGGCATTTTTTTTTTTACATTTTCTTTTTAGTTTATTTATTATTTTTTCGTGAAATATATATCAATAGATAGAGCGGGGGGTAAATTTGAGATTCATATGCACTTTAAGAAATACCAATGTGTGTGATGGCAGCAGACACATTTCCTCATTACCAGTTGTCTGTCTCATTCTGATAAAGTATTGGTAATTATGGATATTTAACATCAAGAAGTGGCCTATGTTGAATCAATGCGTCTGTAGTCATTGCAACCAATGGTAATTCTTGAATGCAGAACTGAACTATAATGAGGACAATCCACTGTACCATGTTTTTTTTTACAAAGTTTGGCTTTGGGTTACCTGTGGGATGATGATTGATCCCAGTCTCTCACCTTGCCCACTCACCACAGGTAACCCAAACTCAAACCAACATCAACTCCCACCTCTCCCTGAATAAAAATACCCAAAACAATGGCTTGCAGGCTGCTGTACCAGAAGTGATGGCTGCTTGTACTTTTTTATTCTCATTCCTTTGCACACAACAAACTTTAATGTTGTTTTACAACAACCCATATGTATTGATTTCTGATTGCCTCTTGGCTATAATCAATAAAAGAACAGCCTATCATGCTGCTGTATACATTATTATGTAACACAAAGTACAGTACCAGGGCTTTCAATAGATTTTTGAGTAAGCGGCCATGATAGATTTCAATAGCTTTATCAGCAGTAACAGACAGAGTAGCCAGCTGTATGAGAATGAGTATTTAATTGTACACTTATCAAGAAGTCTCACTTCTAAGGAACCTAACCGTGGCAAGTAATAATCGTTTCTTTCAGTGATTCCCAGAGACCTGAACGCCTGTTGTGGAAGTCTAAACAATTACAGAAGATATATCCAAACCCAAGTGAGTCCTTCTCAGCATTACAATAATAATTATTATCTTCCTTCATTTGCAAAAGACTAGACTTACATCAATCAAGCCAGCACTTGACTGGGTTCTTACGATTTTCATCCAGTCAGAGCAGCTAGCTTTAATATGGAAGCCAATTAACAGTTACTTTGATTGAGCAAAACCTCCAGTGACGTTGAAGTAAAACTGGTCCTGAGGTTATGTTTAGGATGGCAAATACTGCAAATGCAGAAAGAAAATGAGCAACTTGATATTGGTCCACGGTATCGGCCTACCTAAATCAAGTAGGTAGAATAAGATTTTGTTATACACTTTAATATTTGCCAAACCTTAATATGAAACAGTTTGGAAGTCATCTCATGGTACTATTGATGTACATGTAGTTTTGTTAACTTGAAGGTTCAATTCACTATTTATTAAATATCTATACTTAACTGTCACCAAAATGTGCATCTCTGTTTAAGGGTCGAGGTAATCCGCAAACCCATTGGTCCAGATGGGACACGTGGTTTCACGGTCCAGAGAAACGTGAAAGATCTGCCTCAGTCCCCTAGCAGTCCAGAAAGCCCACAGGAAGCCCATTTGGATGAATACAAGATTGAAAATGAAGAGGGAATGGAAGGGAATACAGAGGGGAGTATATTTGAAGATTTGGTAGCAAAGCTGTGCGATCAGGACTGAGTAGCAAGAAACAGAATAGGAGTATTGTTTATAACAACAAATAATCAAAATAGCTGCAATCAGTCTGCTATTCTGCTAGCATCTGTCTTAGACCCAGTTGTTTGAAGAAAGGCTAAGCGGCTACCCTGGGGATAAATTCGCTAACCAGATTTAAATTACAGGGTTACAGACTTAGTGCTATCCTTGGTCCAGGTTGTTTGCATGTTTGAGTTTGGGCTTCCTTTGGTACAAGCCACAGGTAACCCACAAATTAAACCTGCCTGAAGAAAAGAGAGCTGCTGGCAGGTTATCAGTCTCTGAAGGCCACATGTTTTCTGCATTTTTTTTGGGGGGGGGGGGGGGGGGGGGGGGGGGGGTGGAAAGGGTGTGTGTATTTTTGTCTATTAGCTATGCAAATTAGGAATTAAAGAATAGGGCCTAAACAAACTACATCGAAATTAAGATAAAGAAGTGTAAACTTTTGTTTTACTCTGAAACTGCTCAACAAGTATTCCTCTTGTGGTCCTAAATAAGATATGAGATACCCCGTATTTGGAACTGAAATCATTATTAATGTAGCCTTTAGACTGTTATTACTGACACGTGAGAGTGAAGAACTGTTTTTTTGTCAGATAGAGGAACTATTTACTTTGAACTAAGGCTAATTAGTTAAGGAATAATATGTATTTGTTAAGGAAATTCACTAAACCTTTGGAAAACAACTGGAAGATTGTCGTAATAATATTAAATGTAATCAGCAAATATGAGTTGAAAAAGAAGCTGTGTATAATTACTGTTACTGCGTGACTAGGTAGTACATTACTAGGTATTACGTGACAGACGGTCTCGATTGACTATCAGTGTACCAACACAAGCACTATAATATTATGAATTTAAGGCTTTTGGTTTAGATATGTTAAGCACATAGTAGTTGGATACAATTTTGATTCAATCAAATATTTGTCCTTAAAATATCTCTTGTTTATAAACACCAATGAAGAGTTTCCTCAAATGTCCTCAAACTGAACACACAGTTATCAAATACTCTGTTTCCTTTCACACTTTCTGTAGTCATCCATCCTATTTTGCAATGTTTTAAAGACCTATAAAGATTTGGCTTCATTATGCTGTGATATCATGAGGCCTGTCAATGCTTGACCAATCAGTGATGGGATGCAGAGGCTGACCCAGGGGTGAATTCAGGGGGTTACAACCTCCCCTCCCCCACAATATTACTCCTGGAGATGACTGTAAATATCATTTCAGCATCTCTTGATTTCAAAAAAACATTCTTGCACCAGGACTGACAAGTCACTTGACAACCAATCAATATTTATCGTGTTAAGTACAGCTTATGTCATGAGGCGACAAGTCATGTGAGAAACATTTAGCTCTCCTCCAAGCACTTGCTTTAGTCTTGTTACAAAATTATCTAACCTCTTTAACAAGGTTAACACAGAAAACATTGCACACTGACAGATACTCTGCAAACGCCAGTAGTGTGTCATCGCTCTGTGTTCAAACACTAGAAAATGTTACAAGCATACTGCAGTTTAAAAAGCTTGGAGTGTTCAGAAACTTTGCAAAACTTGTGTTTTAACCTGAATAAGAAAAGGGAGTCAATCATGTATGTGCATTCAAGCGTGGGACCGCTGACCAAATTATTCGATAATGAACCCACCCTATTCGCAAAACCTCTCGGTTAGTCAAAACATGCGATTACATCACATTTAACCTAAGTAGGGGAATGTTCATGTTGGCAATTAAGTAATTATCCAGCTAAGAACGGTAGCATGAAGGGCAAAGGATTCACCTCAGTGTAGGAATGTAAAATGTGTTAATTTTCTTTCTTCTTTCTCGTAATTTCATTGGTTGATACTCGTTAGATAAGTTTTGAAGATTTAATTTATTTTTTATTAAACTTTATACTATGGCATTATTTCAAAGAAAATCACGTGAGGAAAGTTCCCAAATTTGTGATTGCAAGATCTTTTGTTTCATTGGTGTTTTCATTACATTTTCCTATATTTTCTACCTGTAACATTCACTGTCGAACTGTGTATCATACCATGTCGAATGATGTTGCAGGAAATAGAGACATGCTCTATCCTGTAACATTCACTGTCGAACTGTGTATCATACCATGTCGAACGATGTTGCAGGAAATAGAGACATGCTCCATCCCATTCAACAAGGTACAACATCGTTCAACATGTGGACTCGCTTCTTTCAACATTCAACATGGTATGATTGAACGATTTTGGAAACATAGTTGAACCCTGTATCATCAGGCATATTCTAGCAACATTGTATGTGAGGATGTCTTTTGCTGTAGTTCTGACGCGAATCATTACTTAAAGTGCCCCTACGATCAAATTTTGACATATCAATGTTTTTGCATATTCATAAAGTAGAGTTCATATATTATTACCAGTTCAAATTGTTTTTCGATACAACGACAGGAAGTCTTATTTTTTTAGCTCCGAATATTGAATCTACACGTCCGCCATTACTGGAAGCCGTGCCCTTTGTTCAGCTTTAAACAAAGGTTTATTCACCGGAAATGATGTCATACACTTAACGCTCGCCTGCAGAACACAACGCCTGGAGGCATATTTCTACTAAAAACGTCTTCACGTACATAAGAAGAAAGTTATATTTATCTTTGCGAGGTTGGCTACTTTTTTATGCACGCTATTTCGCGCCACGAGGTTGTCGTGTTAAGTGTATGACATCACTTCCGGTGAATAAACCTTTGTTTAAAGCTGAACAAAGGGCACGGCTTCCAGCAATGGCGGACAGGATTTTACCGGTAAACTCTCCTACAATTTGTGGTTTAAGATGCCCATTTGGGAATATTTTTTACTATTTCGGATATTTCTAATACTGATTGACCTATAGACACTGAAAAAGTGGCAAATCGAAATGGTAAATTTTCGTCGTAGTGGCACTTTAAAGGAGCAGTGTCACGATTCTGATTGGTTGTTATAGACAATGGCAAAATCACGCTATGTCACGCGCCGCTGCAAATTTCCCTTTCGATTGAAATAAATAAAATGCTGCTTTATACAAATATAACATCAAACCTAACCATGTAATACTGAAGTATAGTTTTAAAGCAATTTCGGCTCGAGATATCGTGCAAATACGCCGATGCAAGCGGATTACTCACGGACTTCTACTTCTGTCACATCTTTTGATTTCTTGTCCGCCTGACACATTTTCAAAACTTTGGGCATGAATATACTAATCGTGACACTGCTCCTTTAAATTGTGGATTGCAAATTTAGTTGTTCCCTTTTCACTTACAAAATGAAAGCAAGATTTCCAACAATTTCAATATCTGTCCTGTTTAGTCAGCTCTGGTATTTTGCTTAGATTTTTTTAGTTTTGTACGGAAGTTGGTTAAACTTTTCAGTGAACGTTCGATTGCAATGAATTAAAAGATGGTACCGGATAGGATAGTGACAAATCTCCTGACAGTCTCATCCCATTTTCGTGCAGCAAGAACACTTTCTCCAGTTCATCTATAATTTGGAGAACAGATTAGAATGGACATTTTGCAGGAACGCAATCACGTGGTTGTACTAGACGGCAAATTAATCTGACTTAATTTTTTAAAGGAATTTGTACGAGATCGGTAGAGTTATTAGCAAAACCTGTTTGTTTATGCTATTTGTTCCAATAGATTGTCGATCTTTCTAAAACAGTGTTTTGAAGATTGTTTGTAATCCAGGAAAGCTCCATTCATTGGTTATTGAAGTGATATATCAGCATGTGACTGTTTCCTGCAAAAGGCCTTATTGAAAGGTTTGACAACAATTTTAGCCCAAATCACAAAATTATTTAAATCCGACTAAATGTTTCCCAGTTTGTCCAAAGGTATTAGAATGGAAATTTCGGTGAGAATTTTCCAACAAATGAACCAAGAAAACGGATTGGAAGGAAGTTGTAATACCTTTAAAATTCTTCAGATAACCACGATGAAAGAGCCTGGAACTAGTGGTCTAAACAAATGCTACAGAAATTCCTGGTAAAAACGAGAACAAGTAATGTATCAACTTTTCCAGAAATGACCAGTAAGCACCACAGCTCTCCCTTCCACAAGTTTTGTAAAGTGCACTCAACAGGCCTCTCATTTTGTAGATTTATTTTTTGATATGTAATCAGCATATCTAGATGTGAAATAAAGTTTGCCCAGAAAAATTCCAGTCAGTTGATTTTATTGTAGAGTGGAGTGTCCCTACCCTCCTTCCGAACCCCCTTACTCTCCCACTCCCCCCCCCCCCCCCCCCCAAAAAAAATATATATATGATCTTCTGCCATTTATCCTGAAGCTCACATTTTGTAAAGATCAACACTTCCCGTAGGCTCGGTTTCCAGCCGTGGGGGTTTCGGTGAGCCCGCGATCCTCTCCCCAATTAGTGGGGGGAGGCTTTGGAGAAACGACACCCCAACGGCTGAAACCGAGCCTACACTTCCCGCTGCTAAAATATGTTCACTGTACTCTGCGCTAATTTCTCTTTCGTAAACGGTCGATGCCATTTTAGAGAACAGTCTATGCCATTTGTAACAGTCGATGCCATTTTCAGAACAGTCAATGCCATTTGTAACAATACATACAATAGTAATGATTAGTGTATGCTAATGAGATAAGCAAGATAAAAGTTATAAAAAAAAGAGGTCATCGACAGCGAAATCCTCGTGGCGTACTGGTGAGGGATTAGTGACTGTTAGGTTTGGTTTAAAATCAGGGAAAGGGTTTGTTTCGATTCTTCCCAAACGCTAAATATTTTATATATAGTTGAGGATGGCGTACTTGAGTATTTTCGTTCTAAAAATTTCCAAGTGTTGCTTCAAGGGCAGAAATGGCATCGAATGTTCTGTAAATGGCATCGACTGTTTACGAAAGGGAAATTTGCGTACTCGGCACAGCCTGCATAGGGAGCACAGTCTGTGTGGCCAGGTGTTCTAGGGGCACAGCCTGCGTGGCCAGGCTTTATAAAATAGATTCAATAATACGCGCGCTGATTGGCTGTTACCTGTGTTTGCATGCGGAGGCTTTATTTCGTGCTACGCAGGCTGTGCCCCCTAGAACATCCAGAGCAGGCAAACTATTGAATGTATTTTGTAAAGCCTCTAGACTTTCTCAAAGGCCTTAGCCACCCGCACGAATGACTTTTCCCACTTGCAGCGCGCCAAATTTACCGGTTGATTTTTCAACTGGAGGCGTGGCTTATGACGTGCTAAGATTTGCCTAATCACAAAGCGTCAATTCTTCAGGCATGTTGACGTGTCAAGTCGGTCAACCGTGGATGTGGTATTTACAATTTGATTGTACTCTGAAAGAGTTTGTGAAAGGCGCGAAATCTAAGCTCCCGTCCCTGAAACGTGTTTTCGCGCCAAAACAACCCCCGATTAGGCCTTGGCACATTATGCTAGCATTATTTTGAGCATAATAGCAAGGTAAAAGCATCGAGAATAATGCCAGCATTTTAGCAAGGATTTTTTTTACCAGTATTCATTATTCGATTAATATTGAAAATTAGCTGGAAATATTTGTTTAATATTTGTTTAAAGCAACACCTCCCTGTTTAAAGCGATAAAACTCACCAGAAAACAGCAAAAAAAACGTGTGGAGAGATCTCGAGTCAATATTAGAGAGGGCCTGGGTCTTGTCAGTGCCTGCACTCATACTGGTCAGCAGTGTTGTATGTGCAGTCGCCATTTTTTTTTCTCGTTGACATTTCTGCGTTTGTTTTTAATTAGTGACTTGGGAATTTTCGAGCATTTTAGCAAGACTTTGAAAGCATAATAGTGAAAAATTTGAGCATTAAGCATTAGCATAATAGCAAGAAATAAAAGCATATTGTGCCAAGGCCTACCCCCGATTCAATTTCCTGCAAGTGAAACAAGTCGAACTCGCCTCGCTTCGATTGTCGCGCTCGATTTTTGACCCAGTAATCGCTTACCCAGCGACTCGGCGAGTTCGACTTTGAGCAAGTCTATAAAGCCTCGTGCGAACACAGGTAACAGGCAATCAGAGTGCGCGTACTATTGATTCTATTTTATAAAGCCTCTTGCAAGAGAAATGTATTCATTTATACAGCGCAAATTATATATGAACATATTCAAGTGCGCTTCACAAGGTTATTTTTGTGATACGGACTGCTATTGTGGCGCAATGTGCTGCCGTGCAGTTTACAATCGAGTGATTGTTAGTAGCTTGGAATACCAGGCTATTGTGTTGGGAGACAATCCTCAAACACAGGTGATAGCCAATCAGAGCGTACGTACTATTGAATATATTTTATAGACACGTGCAAACACAGGTGGCGGCCAATCAGAGCGTACGTACTATTGAATATATTTTATTGACACATGCAAACACAAGTAACAGCCAATCAGAGCGTGCGTACTATTGAAAATATTTTATTGACACATGCAAACACAAGTAACAGCCAATCAGAGCGTGCGTACTATTGAATATATTTCAGACATGCAAACACAGGTGACATCCAATCAGAGCGTGCGTACTATTGAATATATTTTAGACATGCAAACACAGGTGACGGCCAATCAGAGCGTGCGTACTATTGAATATATTTCAGACATGCAAACACAGGTGACAGCCAATCAGAGCGTGCGTACTATTGAATATATTTCAGACATGCAAACACAGGTGACAGCCAATCAGAGCGTGCGTACTATTGAATATATTTCAGACACATGCAAACACAGGTGACAGCCAATCGGAGCGTGCGTACTATTGAATATATTTCAGACATGCAAACTCAGGTGACAGCCAATCAGAGCGTGCGTACTATTGAATATATTTCAGACACGTGCAAACACAGGTGACAGCCAATCAGAGCGTGCGTACTATTGAATATATTTTTTAGACAAAGGCAAACACAGGTAACAGCCAATCAGAGCGTGCGTACTATTGAATATATTTCAGACATGCAAACACAGGTGACAGCCAATCAGAGCGTGCGTACTATTGAAATATTTTTTAGACAAAGGCAAACACAGGTAACAGCCAATCAGAGCGTGCGTACTATTGAATATATTTCAGACATGCAAACACAGGTGACAGCCAATCAGAGCGTGCGTACTATTGAATATATTTTAGACATGCAAACACAGGTGACAGCCAATCAGAGCGTGCGTACTATTGAATATATTTCAGACACGTGCAAACACAGGTGACAGCCAATCGGAGCGTGCGTACTATTGAATATATTTCAGACATGCAAACACAGGTGACAGCCAATCAGAGCGTGCGTACTATTGAATATATTTCAGACATGCAAACTCAGGTGACAGCCAATCAGAGCGTGCGTACTATTGAATATATTTTTTAGACAAAGGCAAACACAGGTAACAGCCAATCAGAGCGTGCGTACTATTGAATATATTTTATAGACAAATGCAAACACAGGTGACAGCCAACCAGAGCGTGCGTACTATTGAATATTTTATAAAATTTGCTGTGACAGACAGAAAAAAAACGTAAACAACGCTGAATATATTCTGCAGAAGCAGTTGTTTTGTGGGGGGAGGGAAATGTTCAGCCCCAAGCACCAATTTGCTTTAAAGATATTAATGAAGGTGATGGTATACATACTATGCATAACTCGCGCGGTCACAACACTAGCAGGTGTGAAACGTGTTGAACAGGATTGTTTAGTTGAAAAATGTTGCTAATCTGTCCTCATTTATCCTTTATAGTACAACCAGCCAGGCGCATAGCAAATTAACGGCATTGTTTCACTGAACATTCGTTCAGTGCATTTCACAATCTCCCCGGGCGCTTCAATTTCAACATTCCAGAAGACCTACCGGCCTCGTTGACATGCTAGTTATCAGGACTTATGCATAGGGTCTATTTAGTTATGAGGTGAAATTCTTCAATTTAAAACAAAAATTTACCAATCTTAGTATGCTTATGTACTCAGTCATAACTTTGCCTTCGGCCATTCTGTTGTCCCTCCCCACTTCTCTTCTGTGTTTTAGACAAGTACTGCTACAGCTAGCCATAATATCAATATTCAAACCAGGAGGGAAGTAGCCTGCGAATACAGCCGTCTCGCATCGGGAACCATAATCAAAACGTACGTCTGCGTTTTGAGACGGAAAATTCCATACTGATAACGTTATGCGGCCAGGATCTGGTCGCGTTATTTTATTGGCTCGTATATGCTAATTAGGCATACTATCCTGTATTCGCAGGTTAGGAGGGAAGCAAACCCCTATTCTTCGCCAATTTCACCGCCGTTTCTGTTCCCCGCCTATTTTGTGGTCGCTGCTAGATTCCATCCGCCAGAAGGTCGAATTGCAATTTTCTCTCGATGTTATATATCTGACCGAGAAGACCCTGGGAACGAGGTTGCTAGGAGTCGTTTTTTTTTCAGAACAAGTTTGATTGTGGGGTTACCTGTGGTGGACAGTTCCCAGTCTCTTTCACACCGAAGAACCGCGAGCAAGCTGGACCGAAACAAACTGATTAACAAAAACATGTAACGTGTTTTCTTTTTAATGTTAATTATAGAGTTGTGATTATAAATATTTGTCAAATTTTTTTTTAATTCTTCAAATACATGTGGCCAGAATTTGTATTCTGACAGATTTCCCGCCACACAGTAGTAATATGCGAGCAATATTAATTCACTAGGTATCAAATAAAAGCAGGAGCCAAGATGATTTGCTTAAATTCCATTTGAAGTGCCTATAAGCCCAATTTTTTATCATTAAAATCGATTCTGCGTCAAGTAAATAGGTGAACAGTAAAATAATTCTTGATTTGAGCGTTGCATCTACGAGTTATTGAGGTTTTTATTTCCAATATGCTAATGATGTGATGTCATCACTGACATATAAATAATTTTCTCTACACTATGTTATTTAGGCCATTTTGACGATGTTGCGCGCACATTGAGAACAATATACATGCAATCAAGAAAACAAGATTGTCATGCAACTTTGAGTTTTGGCGGGCCACATGCTTTTGTTTTCAATGCGTGCGCAACATCGTCAAAATGGCCTATTTGAGCCTTACATCAGTGATTTTACCAAATAGTTTGTACCCGGAGTTTGTATAAATCAGAAATAGTTTCATTCACAAGGAGAAAGAAGTTACCAAATATTCTGAGCTGTGAAAGCCCTATAAAAGCCGAACAAACACTACGGTTAGTTAGTATAAACCAACTAGTGGACTATTACTAATCCTGCATTCTGATTGGCTACGCTACTATAGGTCTATTTGTGATAGCCCATGGTATTGAAAAACCGCACGCATTTTCACGAAATAATATTTTTCAATTTGTTTCTTTCTATTATTTTCTACTGTCCGACTAGTTAGTTTATACTAAAACAATTAGACCTCTCGCCCTCATGGGCTACGAGTTAAATAGCCCATTCGGGATGCGGGTCTAATTGTTAACTAGACCTGACACGAGTAGCACTCAAAACTAGAATGCAGCTGTGGACAGCTGTTTCGTCCTTATTGGGACTAGTCGGCAGCACAGCGTAGGAAGCAGAATGAACCTGCAAACATAGCGCCATTTTGAATTCATTATTTTTTCGGGATGTAATAAATATTCTGCACGGCTTTAATTTATGAAGGTCAGAATAGTATCATTTTGAGAATTAAGTGAGACTGTGGCGCCGACATAGAATAGAATAGCTTGCGAGAGACTGCGAGTGATTAGAGTTGCATTTAAAAGAGATAATCGGTAAGCCTACTCACATATCCGTTATTGAAGTTGTATAAGCTATATAAATGTAATGTTCACGAAGCCTTCCACTCACTAATATCATAAAACATCTTGTCACAGCATCCAACATGGATCCAGGTCTCGCTCGGCTCGGCGCCATGTCAGGGTTAGCTAACAGTAGTGCTATGAGTACCAATAAGGACGAAACCGCTGTCCATATCTGCATTCTAGTTTTGAGCGCTTCTTATGTCAGGTTTAGCCAACCGTAGTGCAAAGTGAAAGAGTTTGCTCGGTTTTTATAGGGCTTTCGCAGCTCTGGCCATTTCGTAGAAAGAAATTACCTGTCATTTTGTTGGCCTCCTGTGACATCACATAATTAGCATATTGGAAATAGAAACCTCTATAGCTCATAGACGCAACACTCAAGTCAATGAATAAATACTTTACTAATCACCTTGATGTAGAATCGACTTTAATGATAACAAATATGGGTTTAAAGCAATGGTTTTCTGACTGCGCGGAAAATGGTAACAAAGCCAGCAAATGCGAAATATTTTGTGGCGCGAAAACTTCGTCTTTTTTAGGTATTTCAATATAGTGCAAGGTGAAACGTCTTCATATTTGGTAGACAAAACCACAAAATTCCAAATGTGTGAATGGTTCTTAAAACATTCTGTAAGAAAATTCCGTTTCAAAAACGATATTTAAATAATATATATACACAAGTTCTGTCTTACAGAATTTATTTTTTTCTTCTCAGATTAAAGACTGACTGTATAAAACTTGCAATTTTCGAAGTATTTCACTTCGCAGACTTTAATTACCTGGGGGTTTTTTCAAATAAAAGTGTTGGATTTGACTCGCGAGGCCGATGTGTTGCCATGCAACCGACCTAATACAAAATTGCATCATCATTTCAATAGTTCTCATATGGTAAGATACTTTAGTCATAACCGATCTCGTTGTGGTACAATAACTATTACCGCTAACACGGGAACACGTTCGCTATTTTTGTTATGAAATACATGCACACATTACACAAACAACTTGCTAACATCGATGTATTCTACCCTCCCAAGGTAATAGGAAAATTAAAAAAATGAATCATCTGACCCGGCTTCCTGTAGTCTTTCCTTTCACTGTACACCACAGCAAGCCCGGTCAGATCACAGGAAGCCCGGTCAGATAATTCGATTTCCTATTACCTTGGGAGTTGGCTGCGGAAGAGGTTTATAGTGACTAGATAATCAGTAGCCCGTTTAGTCTTCTTCCTATTTTGTTATACAAATAAAAGTGTTGTGTTGAATACGAAGGTGTAAATTCTCCTAACATGCACGATGTACTTGGTAAGCCAATCAGGAACTGCCGCTGTTGGTATAAGCCTTTAAACCAATTTAGTGCTCGGTATATCGACATCATTCTACAAACAAAACTACACGTAGACATGTAGTTCTGGAAGAACGTTAGACTGAAGGCGGGTAAGTTCACTGAACGACCTTCAAGATCTCCAAATACCTTATTTTGCATAGAAAATAAGAAAACCATCTTCTAGTTCCTTCATAATATAAAACTCGAATTACAGTATCTAATTTCTGGAGCGTGAATATAAAACGAGCACCTTGTAACCAATCAAAGATCGCCTTCTTGGGATGCTTCCGAGTTCATCTGCAAAAGCCCAACGGATTATTTCTCTGTTTCCTTTCTTCTCGTTGCCTTTTCTACATTGTCCTCCACATCGATAAACCTGTAAATGTTCTGGTAAACCTGTACATTGACTGGCACTATTATTAGACTCAGCTATAATCGAAATATTTGTCCATGAAAAATCTGCAGAATCACGATTGCTGCAGGCGTTGATATATATTTTTAAAAGATTTCTCCACCTTCATTGTTTCTTTATATTAAAGCAAGATTTGTTAGTCACGACCGTGTACACAAGTCTTGAAACTTGAGCTCTACACGTGATTTGTCATTATGGTGCACGTGCAGTACACGTGACTAACTGCCACAGCACCCCCGTGAGGCAGCTGTTTCCTCTTCTCCTGTGATTGGACCCAACGCATCGTGATACTTGAACCTCATACCCTGCAGACACAGAACACGAACTGTGAGTGACGACGAGTTTGTGAGAACTGGACAATTAATAACAATAACAACAGCAGCAATACCCTGCGTTCCAGAGGCTCTCCCCAGGCGTTGTTTTGTTGTTAAGGCCGCGAAGGAGTGGATACTAGCTAGCCAGAAATGCCGGGAAAACCTCTGGTTCAAAGCGGCACTTGACTGATAAACGCCACACCAATCAGACGGCGGGTAAGAAAAATCCAGTTCAGAATCTGTACTAATAATTTACTAATTAATTAAATCGTCGCGATAAGTCTTCTCTTGATTGGTTAACGTTGATGAAAGAAACCCGCGTAATATTACGCCTGTCAAAAGTGACAAGTAGTTACATATGAAACGTGTAACGACAGAAAGAGGTGCTGCGAGAAATAACACCAACAAGATTTTAAACTCGAAATTCTCCGAAATCGACACTCTGAACACTGAACAAGAGTAAGCCTTGTGGGAATTTATAAACAGAAATGACGATCTGACAGTATTTTTGCCGACTGGATACGGTACTCAGTTGTATTTCATTTGATACCCGACGAGTGTGAAACTGCGGCACTCAAAATCTCCGATATTTAAATACTCGTTGCCTTGACCTTCCTCGCTCATATAATCTCACATAAGAGAACTCGCAAACCATGAAATTACAGCAACATTTCTTTCTGGGGAAGATGTAGATAAACAAGTTTTTGTGTATTGTTTTCTGAGCGAGTCGATTTCTCGTACAACTCAGTTTTTCACGACAATCGATCGGCTAAATTTTCTCTCCTTGACTTTTCCCCATGGAATATGTTGAACTCTTCTGGAAACTATCTCATGTGAGATCAGGGTTTGCAGATTTTACTGGAGTTCTCTTCAAAGAAATCATTCATTTATACAAATTGCTAATCGTTGTCTGCTCGAATGGCAATCTCGTACCAGACCCCATTTGTTTCTTACCCTGTCTTTTTGTCGAGCATGCACAATAAGAAACAAATGGGTCTAGGTACGAGATTGCTCGAGTGGTTCCCACGGAATTACTCCGAGTGTCACCTCTGAAATGGGCCTTTTGCAGGAATGCAATCAATCTGACTTCATTTATTTAAATGCACTTGTACGAGATCGGTAGTGTTATTAGCTAAACCTGTTTGTAAATGCTATTTTTCACCTCCAATCGATTGTCGATCTTTCAAAAACAGCGTTTTTAAAGAAACCTTGCCACCCAGCATCCATGGTAACGCCTTTCCCATGGGGATCACGAGCTCAATTCATCCGTTAACGAAGTATTATATCAGCACGTGACTGTATTATATCAGCACGTGACTGTATTATATCAGCACGTGACTGTATTATGTCAGCACGTGACTGTATTATGTCAGCACGTGACTGTATTATGTCAGCACGTGACTGTATTATATCAGCACGTGACTGTATTATATCAGCACGTGACTGTATTATATCAGCACGTGACTGTATTATATCAGCACGTGACTGTATTATGTCAGCACGTGACTGTATTATGTCAGCACGTGACTGTATTATATCAGCACGCGACTGTATTATATCAGCACGCGACTGTATTATATCAGCACGCGACTGTATTATATCAGCACGCGACTGTATTATATCAGCACGCGACTGTATTATATCAGCACGTGACTGTATTATATCAGCACGTGACTGTTAGCTGCAAAAGGTCTATTGTTGCATACAATGGTGCAGGTAATGTTGGAATGTGTGCATGTATGCAATGCCGCAACGCGCGTGCGAAGATTAAACCATGACGCCAACTAACACTAACCTTTCTTTCTCTAAGCTCCTTGATTTTTCTGGCAACTGCAATGAATGCCTGCAATCGAATAAAATGTAATGAATAATTAGGAAATAGAAAACTTTCCACGTACGTACACATGCATTATGGAAACACAAAAGAGTAAAGTGTTTATATATTTAACCTCAACTTTAACCTCAACTTTAACCTCAACTTTAACCTCAACTTTAACCTCAACTTTAACCTCAACTTTAACCCTAACTTTAACCTCAACTTTAACCTCAACTTTAACCTCAACTTTAACCTCAACTTTAACCTCAACTTTAACTTAATTTTAACTTAATTTTATCTATTTTCACTGCCATAATATTTTTTTTTACAAGTAATATAAAAATGTACAAAACATGGAAATTCATATGATAAATTAAATTAATGTACAAAAAATAAACAAAAGATGAAGCGATGCAGGACTGCAAGGGAACACTGTCATGAACCATACTAGGCAGCCCACCCAAAAAAATACAAACACTAAAAAACAACAAAAACAACATTATAAGATCGCTACTAGATAAATACTAAAGCTAATATTAATAATAGGCAGGAGCCCATAACTAGGAGCGTCCATCCCACATACTAGGCCTAGGTCACAGCGTTTTTACAAGTTAGGTTATTTTTAGAATGGTTTCCCGCTATTATTGAGTTGCAATTATTCCTAAGGGAATAAAATCACAAAAGCGTAGCATCCATGTTGTTTAGTATAACAAACGTAGCTAATGATGCATCTTCTATTCCGCCACGGTGCAATCGACCAATTGGCTGGGAAAATAATCTAAGAATAGCCCAACTTGTAAAAACGCTGTGACAACTATATAGGAGACATGGACGCTCCTAGTTATGGGCTCCTGTAATAGGCCATCCATAACAAACAAAACAAAATAGCTACTACAGCTAATGCCTAATAATAACAACAGGCAACCGTCCATAAGTAACAAAAGATATGTAACAAGTCCTATATAACAAATAGATAATACATAACTTTAATATATACCTTTACGAGATTGCAAAACCTGTTTAGTGTTTCTTTCTAAAGTTTCAGAAATCTCAATTTCACTCCTTTGATTGTGCCCGTATTAACATAGTTATAGAAACACGGCTTTTAGCCAATCAAAGTGCGCGTAGTATTGAATCTATTTTTAAAAGCCTCTGCAAATACGGGTAACAGCCAACCAGAGAGTGCGTACTACTGAATATATTTTATAACTAGTATACCTAACAGGTAGTGAATGCTGCCGCTCCGTTAAGGAAATGTATTAATAATAATAATAATAATAGTCTTTATTGTGTCAAAAGATAAAAATACATATCTTATGTTACATTCATAGATAAGAAAAAAACATTATACAAGATAAGAAAATACGATATAAAAAACTATAAAGCTAAGTTATATTAAAAAATTAAGCGATTTAAAAAAGAGTTCTTGAAACGGTTGGTGTTGATGTTAGGCATATAGCTGGACTTTTTTCTTAGATTATATTTGGTACACTTGAAACGCTGCATGATTGACAAAAGTGGATGACCGTCCGAATTAGATACTTTTTTACAAATATTTCGATCTTGTTTTTCTAATAGTTTATACACATTAATAGGCTTAGAGGTGAATTTCCTTTTATAACATCGATCTAAAAAACACTGCACCGGAGTAAGGTCAGATTCGGAAGCACCATATACAGATAGAGCATAAGTTATGTTAGCCAGTACAATACTATTAAAAAGCAAGTCTATTTCAGATTGATTATATCCCTCTTTTCTTAAAGATCTGAGAACGTACAGGCACTTATTAGCCTTGATAAGTTTGTTTTTTACATGGATAGAGTATCTGCTATCCAGTTGGAAGGGGACTCCTAATATAACCTGTTCTTTGCATGTAGGGATAGTTGAGATAGATGGATAATGATCGTTATTACACAGTAGCTCTTTGGCAGCAAAAATATATCACTGGGTAACAGAAATGTCAAGGTGTGATGTGTGTTAGATGAATCTATTGTGTAGCTTTGAGACTATCTTGCCTGAAGCCTGTTTGAGCTGTAGCGTGTTTTCTCAAAAGTTGTCCCGATTTATTTTCAGTTTGTCCCGATATATCAATAATTTCCATGTAAATAACCTAAATCTACCAATTCCTGACATTTCCTTCGGAATCCCAGCAAAAAAATGCTGTTCTCCGGAATTGGAATCCGATGAAGCATATATAAACACCGGAAATCAACTATTATTTAACAAATAAAGACGCCTTAGCCATGTTTTATATTATCATAAAACACGATGTGCATTTGAGAACATGAGAGAAATGTTAAAACACAAGCCGAAGGCGCGTGCTTTCAGTGACATTTTCGAGTGTTCTCAAATGACCAGTGTTTTATGATAGTATAAAACATGGATTTAAGGCTTCTTTATCTGTTTTATAATATAGATTTACACGCGCAATGAAAGGAAACCGCTAGTTGAAAACAATAAAACACGGCAAACTATGTTACATACTCTGATAAAACATGGCTTTTTAGCCAATCAGAGCGCGTACTATCGTATCTATATTATAATTTGTGTGTTTTGAACTCCACTGTCACTTTTCAAATTGTAACTATATTGATTTAACTTTATCGAAGGTAATAAAAGAACATTATTTGTTGCTAATCATGTTGATAAGAGAACTTGCTCGTTGGAAAATAGTCTTTACTTCCGCCCCAAACTATCACACTATACGAATAGACGACTCCAGTGACACGTGAAGTCGACAACTTAGCATGATTATCAAGTTACAAAACACATTTTGTGGGTTAGTAAACTTCACATCAAAACACGAGACTAATACAAACAAAGGCGATCACACTTTATTTACACTCGCTGTAGGATGGCAATAACAACAGATTCTAAGTACGAGTAAGGGCCACATTCACGTGAACATGCAAAATAAAAGTAGTAAAAATATACACACCTTCGCGCCCAAAAGAAAAGAAAGACGTGCGGAATACCGCGCATATCATTTATGTGTCCTTGCGCACGACCACAATGCACTGCTCTGGCAATGCGCCCCAAAAACGGCTCACAACACAAATCAGTACTGCTGCCTTACTCCCTCGCTTCAGGCTCGCTCGCTGCGGCAGCAATGATTCCACTTTAATCTTTGCAATCCTCTTTCATAGTGAATGCTCAACACAGAGGATGTTTAGTAAAACAGACAACTTCTGCTCCCTTTCTAATTATGTGGCATGGAGGAATGAAGCATTCAAGTTTACTAGCCTCGCAAGTCAATGCAAGTTTCCGCCCACTAACATGGGCTTGTGATGACGTGCGTTAAACTTTGATCACGCTCAAATCCACCGTACCGAAAAAGAATGACCACAATTCCTTGCGAACCTAACATGGTCAAAATAATACGTAGCAATCATCTATTCTCTTCGACAACAGTGGATTGGCAACAGCATTTGTACTTGCTTGTTTTTAGAGCGGTTTTCAATTGAGTGTCGTAAAACCAAAACCAAAGTAATCACAGAACCAATCACGAGCAAGTAGCATGTTTTTCAGTTGAGTGTGGTAAAACCAAACGCAAATTACCCACAGCCAGCCAATCACAGGAGCGAGTAATCACAATAACTCATAAATGGCTTCCCTGTGAACCAATGACAAACCAAAGCAAAACCAAAACCAATTTGCGTTTGGTTTTATTTTGGAATCTGATTGGCTGGTTAACTTTCTCAGCCAATGGGAGAGCTTAGTAAACGCAAAACCAAAACACTTCCGACACTCAAGTGAAATCCGCTCTAAAAACACAATGAGCCAATCACGAACTGAAGTAATTCACGATTGGTTTTACTTGAACCAATCACGAGGAAAAGTAAACGCAATCGTGGATGGCGTGATGATTGATGGTGTGATGGACCAAAACACGTTTGGTTTTAGTTTAGCACTTGATTGGCTGATAATCACAAAACATTTTCCACAGCCAATAGGAAAACTGAGCAAACGCAAAACCAAAGCAATCACGGATTTCTTTCGACACTCAATCAAAATCTGAGTAGTATAGTCGGAGTCAAAAGGATACAACTTTTTGTTGTGCAAGAAAACTTAAAAAGTTGTAATGGTATGGACGCCTTATATGTCAAAATTATACCACTTTTTTCTTGCACAAGGGGCGTCATGAATCTGTTCTTCCATCTTGATTCATGACGCCCCTTGTGCAAGAAAAAAGTGGTATAATTTTGACATATAAGGCGTCCATACCATTACAACTTTTTAAGTTTTCTTGCACAACAAAAAGTTGTATCCTTTTGACTCCGACTATACTACTAGGGGTAACTAAGGGTCATTCAAAGTGTCACTAGACATTCTTGTACATAAAATCCAACTTGATAATCCTATTAGAGATATGATTACGTATAGTTATATCGATATCTTCCACTATGGATTATATATCGTGCCTCCCTCTAGAAATCTTGACTAAGATCGTAGAGCATGCAGGTCCTACGTCATTCTCAAGCATTGCAAGGACATCGAAACACCTAAACGGTGCCGCATCTCTCGCGCGCTACAAAAACGTAGATCAAGAGTTCCGCACGCGAGTTCTCACCCTAGGTCTCAAGGCCGCCCAAGACGACGCTGATCGAGACGGTTTAGTTAGGAAATTCAGTATTTCTGCAATTGACGAATGCTATGATGATGCTATACTAGACGTCGGTAGGAGTGGTAACCTCGATGTCGTTAAGTGGATAGCTAAACGCTTTCAGCCCATCGTAGATTATTATCATAATAATGCCATTAATGCCATACTAGATGCCTGTAGGAATGACCATCTTGATGTCGCTAAATGGATAGTTGAGAAACTTCAACCCTACATAGCTGGTGAATGCGTTATTGATGCCATACTCATTGCCAGTGAACGCGGTCATCTCGATGTCACTAAATGGATAGTTGAGTATTTTCAACCCATCGTAGAGGATGAATGGGTCGTCGATGCTACATTCATTGCCAGTAAGCATGGTCATCTAGCTGTCGTTAAATGGCTAGTCGAGTACTTTCAGCCCATCATAGAGCGTGAAGACTTCAATTGTATGAGGCTCAACGCCTACATAAGTGAGTTTTACGACATTGGTAGGTGGTTCACTGAGAACTTTCGGCCCGTCCCAGGGTATGACTACTGCGATTGTGGAGAATGCGAGACCTGCGAAGACGGGGAGGTCGCTACGAGTTATTACTATTTACCAAAACGGCTCATTCAAGAATTACCTAAAAATCCAAAACTTGAGTATCTGTTAAAGGAATGATTAGTATACTGTATATTACCACTAAATGGTATTAGTATATATTCTTTATTCCACGATACTAGCTTACGTTGTCATCTTAGTACGCATTAATACCATACAGATCGAACATGTCGAAGAAGAACTCAAATGTAGACGACGCAATAACTTGTGATTGGTTGATGAGAGGGAAGGACACGAAATGCCCAAAGCAGATTTCGAAGACAACAAAGTTCTGTACCCAACACAACTACCAAATCTCGAAAGGCTGCGACCCATTCATGCCATGCTCGAAGTGCGGTAAAGGATGTCGTACTAGTTACGAGCTTTGCTCAAGATGCGACCGTCTCTCCATCAAGATGAAGTGTCCCGGTGTCTATGTAAAACGCGCTAAGAAGTCCAGCAAGATGCTAGAGGATCCAAGAAAGGAGGAACTTGCAGAGCCAAACGTGGGGGAACCGGAGGCCGCGGAACCAAGAGTGGTGGAACCAGAGGAAGGTCTCGGAGAGTCTCTCAACCATGCGCTCAACGAGGTGTTGGCTGCCTTGAGGAGCGAGAAGGACGATTAGGAATAGCCACGGAAAAAAAAAAAAAAGGAATGAAGAAGGTCGTTGCGTGACCCTCTTCATTCTTTTTTTCTTTTTTTTTTCTATTAAACGTATAAACATCTATAGTTGTATCATGGACGAGCTAGTCAGATTGTTTGGTCCTGGAATTCGTAGAAGCCTGAATATCAAACCACAAGTGGAACATATTAACACCAGTGAAACATGTCCTGATTGTCTCTGCCCCTTTGAAATACAAGGAACGGAATTCGTATGTCCCACCTGTGGTCTTGTTTCCGAGGTCGAACCATGTGAAGAAACTAAGATCGATATTATTACTACTCGACTGCGTATAGTAGGTCCGGACGGATTTCAGTATCAAAGTGATCTAGACCGAGCAAAACCAAAGCAAAGCGATAACACGGAACTGCAACGACGAACGCTCCTACAAGAACTACGAGCATACAACACTATTTACAAACAAAGTTATGACCTATCGTTCCCTATGAACACGTTAGAAATCGTAGCCGACGCATTTATCCAAGTAATGAAAGTTCATCCCAAGCGTAGCGATGCTAAGAGACATATTCTAGCTTCTCTACTCTACCATGCATGCATACAATGTGGATTCGTCCGATCTAAAGGTGAGGTTGCTCGCTTCATGCAACTAAGCAACAAAGGCATCCATAGAGGAGAGGTCTTTATACGTTCTCTGTGTGACGACGCTGAGATCGATGTAGACTTGGATGCCGAGCGCATAGTTCCTCACATTGCAACGACTTTCCTTAAACTCGATCCTCAAGGAGTACTTATAGACGCTCAACAAATAGTCCACGAGGTTGTTACTATGGCAATAGAAAACAATGTAGGCAGATCGGTAATTAAGACGAAAGTTGTTGGAGCAAGTTACGAGGTGCTACGTCGTTTAGGCTCGTCTATGTCTCTTAACGAAGTCATTGGGCGATGTGACGTATTTGGAAATTCAGTCAAGCGTTTTGTCAAGAAGTTGTCTTCTTACCATTCCCACTTCGAACCAATCTACACTAGACATGGGCTAACTAGCAGTAGGACTTAGCGAAGTGGAAGTGAGAGCCATGTTCATTTCTTTCATAGGAAACGTTGATTCTTACATTCCAAGTTTTTCTCGCATTTCCTTTTGCACTTCTTGCTTGAGTTCGGCTCGAACCCGATCTTGACTTTTTTCACCTATGGAAGCCTTGCGACGAATTTCAGATCTCATGATCTCATACTTATTCGCTTCGTTCAGGATGAGATTGTATTCTGAGTCGGATATGTTTTCATCGCGTAAGGCCTTCGATACTAGATCGCGAATCGTATTGATTTTCGCCTTTGCCAACATAGTTGTCCTTTCATGCTTAGAAACCTTCATTCCTAACTTCTTAGCTCCAAGGGTTGTAGATGCTGAAATTAATCCACATAGTCCACCAATAACTCCAAGTGGTAGACCAATCACTATTCCAACCCCAGTCAACGCTGCGCCCAATCCAGATCCAGATAAGATCACAGATAGACCTCCAGTTACCACTGCGATGCCATGAACTATTCCTTGAGAACGTGCATATTTCTTGCGCACACCTTCGTAGTGCCTTTCTTGAACTTCGATGTCCGAAAGCGTGTCTCGGATCGTTTGCAGTCTAAAGTTCTTTCCAGTGTCACTAGCAATCTGTGGATAGATACTTGGTGCTGATGGAAACGGTTGAATCGAATCACCTTCCATTGTACGTTATACGTATAACTTACTCAAGCTTCAACACGTATCGTATAGGTCGACCACGGAAGTCTACCACGTTGCCTTTCTCATCACGAATCGTAAGGCGAAGGCTGCTTTGCATTGTCCCTGGAGCTCGGACAGGTAGTGGGGGTGTTGTAGAATACGTATTTACGTCAAACCAGCTGCCTCGTACTTTAAAGCTAGCCAGTACATTCGATCGCTTTCCCTCTAGTAGCGAGAAATTGGAATCTACCACATCGCAGTATACGTACATTGTGTTGATATCTTTGATCACCAGATCGTAGTGTCCAATTTTTAGCGATACGTTTCCCCCCACATCTTCATTTCCTTCGATACCCAATAGTTCGCAGAGATTCTTACTGAGCTTGATTGTTTTCTGAACCTTTAGGATCCAATCCCTCTTACTACCTCTATTTATAAAGCTTACGACTTTATTCGACATAGCTTCATTGAAGAAGGGCTTGAGTGTACGTATATTATGAGACCCCGGATAGATTTTGTATGGGAACCCTAAGCCTCCGGTATCCCACTCGAACGTAGCCTCCGTTTCTAGGTTCCACCAGCTATTCTCGAAAGTGACCTCGACTAGTGAAATGTTCCGTATAAGAATAGGGTCGTCGAAGTAGACAGTATGGTCAGCCAAGGTTGTGGTGACAGTAAGGATCGTCATTATATGTTGAAGGTATAACTATATATACGTATAGCTTCAACATGAGGAGGTCCGGAGGTCTTTTCAGTTACCATTACGAAGGGAAAGACGAAGAGGAAGAGTTCCCAACACCGAATGCTAATATACGGTCAAAGGCTGAGAATCGAGCTAGGAGAGAGAATAAAGCTCGGATAGATAGAGAAGATGTGGAAAGTAGAGAGGTCACAACAATGAATGCAGATCTATTAGCGAAGTTCAAGAAGAAATACCCACATGCAGATCTTCACAAGTTCTATGCCTCTACGGAAGTGAACGGTCCAGGCAAATATTCGACGAGTATTTGGTTTCGAGATGGAGATTCTAGCTATGTCGTTTACGGCGATGATGTCTCAAAGTTACCTACTACGATTCAAAAGCGTATCGATAATGCGTTGTGGGATGTGAATAAAGGTTTCCCATCTACGTTGACACTAGACAGGAGTGCTAAATATCCTATTACAGCAGTTCCTTCTACTGGACCGGCACAAGATATTGATCTCACTAATCTATGGATATATGTCACCCCAACGAAGAAGTTCAAGGCTGGCGTTCCAAATATATTCAAGGAGATCGTTGTAAAGCATACGACAGCAAAGGAGTCCTACCATTGGTTACATGGTCCGGATTTCAAGTACTGGCCTCAGCAATTGAATTTCGCAACGTGGTGTGCGACTTCCGGATGTGGAGTATCGTTGTTTGACCCCATTTTCAAAACGTATCCACCAGTCGTTCAGGGGTTCCTACGATTCCATGTTTATTTCACGATACGAAGAATTCTACATGAACTTGGTGGTGCTCATGGAGTTCCTTTACCTGGTAACTCTAATTTCAAGCAAATGAATAACCTCTATAACAAAGCAGCCCTGGAGAAATTATGCATCGAGTTTGAGTTATCTCGAACACCAGACTTCCGATGCAAATTAGGTCGGAATAATGGATTAGGAGATGTATTCATGTTATACCCTGGATCAACTGGCTACGTAAACGGATATGTAACTGCCCATGGCCGAAGTTACGACAAAGCAACTACATGGCCCGAGGACTCTACTTTATTTAAAGACGAAGGAGGTAAGGAGGACACTCTGATAGCTTTTATTAGGAACGATGAACACGAAGGGAAACAATACAATTGGTTTACGCCACCAATCGGAAAGGGTTTGACAGATGCTGGATTGGGTAGGTTGGATAGATCTGTCGAGGCTTTTGGATATTGCATGCTTGGTGCTCAAGCCGACTTGAACGAATCCATCATAGATAGACATAACGTCAAAGAAAAGTTTAAGAGCTTAGTCGAAGATGCTATTAAGGTAAACGACTTAAAGTTAAGTTACGATAACTATCGTCTCGTTATAAAGACGACGCATAAGAGGCTCGATCTAGCAATAGCTATAAACGTGCGATTATTGCCAAGCAAGCTAGTGTACTATCTTGGTGAGAAAGATGGCTATAAGAATCCAATCCCGAAAGCTACGAAAGATATGGTGCTAGGAACTAACGACATCAATGCAGAAGTCAAAGGACGCCCACCTCTTCCTATGGAAGGACCACCAGATAAGAAATTGGGGCCGCCTCTCGAGACGCACAAGAAACGAGATCCTGTACAGAAGGCTGTCGATAAGAAATCGGCGCCGCCTCTCGAGACGCACAAGAAACGAGAGGCTGTCTCACAACATGAGATTAATCTCGCAGTGACATCCATTGCCGCAGCTGGAATTGCATGGACGTTGTTTCGTTAACGTCGTTTGTATTGCTCTATAGTGATCACCACTATTGCTACGATGAATAACCAAACGTTCTGTGCTAGTACTCCCAGAGCTTTACCAGCCATGGTAAATATGAAACTCGCAATCGATCCAATCATTCCAGGTAGGATCTGTCCAAGTTTCTTTCCCATTTCTTTTAGCAACCCCCCAGTCGTTTTCAATCCCTTCTTTACTGCATCTGCTGCTTTATCGATACCAGCCTTTACTGGTTTCGGTACGGATCTCGACAACAGGGAAACTATCGTACTAACGATAGCGCCAATAGAAGTTACCACTGCAAGAACGGTCATTCCATGCTTTCTGAAAATGTATTTGATCCTTTCACGTAGCGACATACGTTCTAGTATGGCTTCTTCTTGACGTTCGAGTAATTCTATTTCGTTATAGATGTGTACTTTCTCTTCCTTAGCCGCTTCCTTCTGGTCCTCAGTTGACGTTGAGCTTAGAAGTATGCTATCTTCTACTTTGAGATGTTCGGCGGCCTTTTCTTGACCTTGGATGACTTGTTCTTCTCTTTCTGCATCCGTAGGACCTAGGGCAAATTTGAGATCTTTACCCATACTTTGATATCTTTCACCCTTCACTGTGGTCAAAGGTATGGGCTTCTCTTTACTTCCAAGTACGTGAAGATAGATCCTACCCAGTTCCTTATTGGCATCCCATATTCCAGTTATCTCAAGGACTCCTCCACGAATCCCTACATCCGCATAGTGTTTCCATACAGTATAGAATAGCATTCGTTTCATTTCATCCGATGTGCCTGTTTTGAAGACTACGCGGCGATCGCTAAATTTCGGATGTTTGATTCTATCCTCATCCATCGATTGCTCTCTAGAAAGGTTCGAGACTTCCAGCTCAGTGAGTTCGTCGATGTAATCATCGTCTACGGTAAACGAGGTTTCCCGATTCTTTGGTCGAGCGCCTTCCTTGGAGAAGTCGCGTCTAGTTTTCAGGTTGAATGATTCACTCGGATCCACATTCGTAGAGTCTGAAAACGCCAATTTCCGTGCTTCTTCATTGACAGTATCGTCGTCATCTTTTCCTCTTTCAGCTTCATCAGTTCTTTCATCATACCTCCCATCAGAGGCCATGTTAGACATAACTATATATATAGTTATATTCAACATGATCTCATTAAAGTTGGATCCCACGCAAGCACGAAGAGAGCCTCATGCACTCAAGGCTCCGCGAGACTTGTATAGGAAAACTTTCACTCGATCATCTGCCAATCCAGGTGAGACTCTATACGTAGAAGTCCCAAAGCTAGAAGAAGGCGTAGTACTAGTACCTGGTAGCTTAGCGCTATTGGGCGACATCGTACTATCTGGTGGACATGTGAATAACAGAGTCGTTTCGAACGTTGGACGCTGCTTGGTCATGCGTAGAATCTGTAGGATGGGAGCTGAAACAGTAGAAGACCTTGTCAGGCCAGACCTCCTACAAACGTACTCTGATGTATACCTATCTACGCAGGAGAGAGAGTCTAGAGTACAACAAGGCATTCAATCAGAGAACGTAAACAAGCTACGATCGAAAGCTGGTGACGCAAGTACTTCGTCTGCTGCAGACAACGCGCTCCTAGCTGCATGTGGTTCCAAGTATAGGATTCCATTAGATGTTGACATTCTGACACAACATGGAGTTCTATATCCATATGCCTTAGAAAGTACCATTACATTCGAGTTGACTCTAGCGCCTGCCAACGAGGTCGTAATTGGATCGGATACGACGAAGATAGGTACGTACCAACTTACCAACATCCAACTAGAATACGAAGCAATCAGGGACGGAACGCTGGCTAGTAGTGCACTTCACAAGTACGAAATAGGTGCTGCACTCCTATACAACTACGCTGTTCACTTCAAGACAGTAGATATCGCTAAAACATCCGATACTTTGATATCTCAAAACGTTAATGTTCCACGACGATCCTTTGCTGGACTACTTCTACTATTCATAGATCCACCTACCATTGGCACGCGAGATAGTGAAGCATTCTCGAATCCAGATATTTCAAAGGTAGAAGTAGATGTCAACGGGATTCCCAACAGACTCTTTCCAAGCGGCATGCTTCCCCTAGATTTCTGGGAGGCTGCAAGAGGCTGGTTTGGTACACCCAATACTTCCATGACTCCAAAGAAGTTCTTTGAAAATAGATTCGCTATCCTAATCGATTGTCGCACAGCAAAAGATTCCACCGTTCATGGTGATGGCTTGGCACAAACCGGCAGTGGAAAGGACATCGACATTCGCATACATAGAACTGCAAAGGGAAGTGGAAATGTGAAAATGCACATCTATGTCCTTGCGGATGCTCAGGTCACGATATTGAACAGATCTCTGCAGAGTATATTATACTGATGGATTCTCTCGTAGAGCACGTGCCGTTCAACGCACTCATAGTCGGTCCAACGAATTGTGGGAAGACTGCGTTTCTCATAGAACAACTTCGTGGATCATTTCGTGGTAAGTTCGATTACATAGTACTGATTTGTCCTACGTATGCCCACAACAAAACTTATCGTGGATTCGCAAATCAAGATCCTCATTTCTTCGTCATGTCACCACCGCAGGATGCCATCGATGCTACTTTGAGTATTTGCGCAACGTTTTGGTCAGGTACCAATACTCTATTGATTCTCGATGATTGCGCCGCATCGAAGGACGTCAAGAAACGAACTGAAAAGCTAGTGGACTTAGCCTTTTCTGCACGACACATAGGGCTTTCCATTTGGGTGCTGTCCCAACAACTAACGAGCATATGTAAGCCCTTCCGCGAGAACGTAGCTATCGTAGTAGCATTTCATACAGCATCGGTTGTAGATGGTAAAAAGATATTTGAGGATTATGGAGGCTCGCAAGAATGTAAAGAGTTACGAACGATACTTGGATCCCATAAGTTCGCTCGCATGTGCTTCTGTCTCCGCCATCCTTTCGAGGTAGTGTTAGAGCTCCCAGCACCTACAACATATTATCATGGATAAAGAAATACTCGAGATATTCGGTGAGGACGTAACAGGTCCACCACCAACCGACATAAACGTTGCATCGGACAATCGTGAATCACTTTCGATCTTAGCCGCAACAGGCGTAACGAAAGAATACTTAGGTAAGAACTTTTCTCTAGGAGACATCTCTAGACTTCCTGAGAAAGAAATAGACAAGTTGTATAGGAGGTATCAGGCCGTCCTAGCTCAGCAAGTAACGAAAGGCTTAGTCGACGGTGTGACACGTCTAGCTACCCGCCTAGTTGCCTACCTAGTACCAATAGATTCTCAAGAAGCCCTGATCAAGGACCTACAAGAAGACCCTCTAGTCCGCAACGAAATCAGTGCTGCGACTGGCCTACTATCGCTCAAAGCAGGTCGCCTTGTAGCTCTAGCTAGCGTCCTATTCCACATATCTGGTCACGTAGTCATGCCAGGGAAAGAGGAAGATGACGAAGTCGCCGAATATGAAGTGGATACCTCAGAAAGAACCGTAGTACTTGAGGCATATTCATCATTAAAGAATCTTTAGTGTCACACACCTGTTGAACCTTCACATATACCTACTATATCAAAGCAAGATGGAAGGACAGACGGATCAGATAACTGCGAGTCCACCAACGACTGTACCAACTAAGAAAGGAAAGGATCCAAAGCGCGTTGCAGCAGGAAAGCTAGCTTGGGAAAAGGTCACTGCCCGTGCAAAAGAGGCTCAAAAGATGGAGATAGAACGTGAAAATGAACCGTCCAAAGAAACTGACGTAGAGAAAGGTCGGTTCGAAAACCTGACTATCCTCGCAGTCATCGGTACTGGCGCTACATTGTTTGGTACGTACTTTGCGTACAAGAAGTATGTAGATGGCAATAAGCGTGTTGCCACCGTTAGCACGACACAACCTGCAGCTCCGGCAAAGCCAACGGCATTAGACATGGAGTAACACTTAAAGACTCGAGACCATACTTATATATGTCGAGATGGATAAGGAATTGATGAAGACGGCAACCGATGCATCTATAATCGTTGGACTCGCTTCTGGTATTGGGTGGATCGTAAAAAAGACTACCAAGGAATCTATGCTTAGCGATCCTTCTTCTTCCCTAGTGAATTACGCAAAGTGGACTGCCGTGATACTTGGTAGCTTATACGCAAAGCAATATCTTGAGAAACAAAAGATCATACCGTAATGGCGACGTTAGCAGCTATTGGAATGTCTATTTTCGGCGCTGTTTTGAATGCGACGGCATTTACTGGTGGTGGCATACTAGCTAGAATGCTTGGAAAGGGTGATATAGATGCAGAACGAGAGAGACACGATAGGGCCACCGAAAAACTAGCACGTGAAATGAAAGCGTATAGAATCGAACGTCAAAGACGATACGACTATGCACAAGAGCAGGAAGGTCTTGAACGCAACGCACGCAACGATCAAAGAGATACCAACGAAGCCTTAGTGCGATCCGATAAGTTACGTAAGGCGCTTAAACGTCTCAAAGAGCTGAAAAAACCCCGCTTATCTGACTACTACAAACCCTCAAACAATCAGAAGACTAGCGAGTTGCTCTACGTTGGTGGTGGAATGCTAGGCGTTGGATACGCTATTAGTAAATGGCTATAGAAACGTACTAGGTACTACTACTAAGCTACTACTAAGCTACTACTAAGCTACTACTAAGCTACTACTAAGCTACTACTAAGCTACTAGTAAGCTACTACTAAGCTACTACTAAGCTACTACTAAGTTACTAGTAAGCTACTACTAAGCTACTACTAGGTTACTACTAAAAAAGACGAAAAAAAAAAAAGGAAAAAAGGAAGGAATGAGGCCTGGTTCTTATTCCTTTCTTTTTTTTTTTTTTCATCTGTTGAAGGTTAGAATGTATAGATGTATGATGGATTCTAAACTTGCGAATATCTTCTATGGTCCTATGGGCTATTGGAAAGGCCACTCTGCAATTGGTAAGCTATCGGTAGCAGCGAAAGCATCAGAAGACGTAGCTAGGAGTTGGTTGGAAAAGCAATCTATGTGGCAAATATATCTACCACCACCAAAACACATTCCACGACCGCATTGGACTGTATCAAAACCAAATGAAGTCCACCAAGCTGATTTGATATTTCTACCACACGATCGTCCTGGACGTGGAAGGAAACTATATAAGTATGCATTAGTGGTAATCGACGTAGCTTCTCGATACAAAGAAGCCGAACCTTTGGCATCTAAAGATAGTGGTGAAGTTTCTGCGGCATTCGAACGAATCTATAAACGTAGTCCACTCGAATGGCCAAAGACGTTGCAAGTAGATCCTGGTAGAGAATTCATGGGACGTATGTCTGAAACGCTAGAACTACATGGTACGAAAGTTCAACGAGGTGAGGCTGGTAATCATAGAGCGCAAGGCTTCGTCGAACGAGCAAATAGAACTCTAGCCGAGAGATTGTTTGGATATCAGTATGCACAAGAGATGGTACTTACTTCGGAAGGATCAGATGAGCGTAGTAGAGAATGGGTAGTTCGTTTACCAATGGTTATCAAAGCCCTGAACAGTGAGGTGACTCGACTTACAGGAAAGGAGCCTTCGAATTCTGTAGTGACGCAACAAGTAGATCTGAAGACTCCTACGTATTCGCGCACCGTTGGATTGAGAGAAGAGCGTCTACCATTCGACGTTCTAGTTCGATATCTCTATGCACCAGGAGAATTGGAAGGAGGTGAAAAACGTAGAGCTACTGATCCTGTGTGGAGTTTGCAGATATACACCATTTCGCGAAGTGTAGTATCTTCGGGACAACCTGTGCTTTACTACCTTGCGAAGCGAGAAGGGGAGAAGGATGCACCCAAACGTGGATTCGTTCGTGAAGAGCTACAAGTTGTTCCTAGGGATACAGAACTACCACCAAAAGGAATTCTGTTTGTACCCAAGCGCTAGACAGCGTACTCTATTGGCTCGGTGTGGATTCCATCGGGAAGAACGCGTCTTTTGTCGTAGTAAGCCGATAGCCCAAGCTTCCGTTGTTTGTAGGTTGCTATACCTTCTGGCGATAGTCGGAAGCCTCGGTTTTCCGCCACGTCGATATCACCCTGGAGGGCTGCTACGAATCGATCCCACGAAATGTCGTTGTGCCGCCTAGACATACCTTTAGCGGAATACTTCTTGCTGCCACCCGTATCGACGTAGTAGGCTTTCGAGCATAGGGCAATGGCGCGCTGTCCTTCGAATTCGAGTTTGAAGAGTCCTGGTGTACGACTGCTCCATTCGTCCCAAGCTAGCCATTCCTTCCTTTCGGCTTCGAAATCCTCTCGTAGTTCCGGTCGTACAACTTCATCTATGCTGTTTCCAGAGATGGCAATGTAGGCGCTGTCTGTGTCCATCTGTATGTACTCGAAGTCCTTGCGATCGATGTACTTGTCGAGGAAGTCATAGTAGAACTCAAGCATACGCAGCTTTGCGAGCTGGTACACAGCGATACCTACTTGGAAAGGGCGTTTGATTCGGATCTGGTCCTTCCTACTCTCGAGTTCGTATGCCTCGCCAATCTCTTCCAGGTCTTCGAACCAAACACTTCGCAATGCCTTGTCCACAACCTTCTCATCTTTTGTATAGGTGACCTTCGTTTGGCGTCCCAAGTCTTCGAGCAACTTTCCATAGGCGCTGTTTCCTAGTAGCTTGAACACATCTGCCAGCAAAGCCTCACCTTTGTCTTCATCTCCCATGCGTCGCGCCTCAGTGACTTGGTCCACGAACCATCCGAAGATTTCTTTGGGTTCGTAATCTATCGTGCGGTAGACAGCAGTGATCACTGCGCCATGATCTACATACCAAAGTAGAAGAGGAGCATAGAGTAGCAACTTCTTTCCAGAGAGACTCCCAACTAGCTTTGTTTCCTCGCTGAGCTTTCTACCTGTCTTCTCAAGGTAGGCTATCATTTCTGGAGGGATTGCTTCTTTGGGGATTTTCTTGTTGTAGAAGAAGGGGGGCATCTCCTCAAATTCCTTCCACAATCTCTTTGGTATCTCGATGTCTACTTCTGCATATCCAAACCACGTTCCACCAAGTAGACATTCAACGAATCCTTCAGTGGCTGGACCTGGATCGTCATAGTGCACAACCTTTTCTTTTCCACAAGGCATTTCGAATTCCATGGTAGAAAGATATAGGGCGTTGGCATCGTATCCAAGAATCTTATGACAAATCTTAGTTCCTCCCTGATGACTACGAATCTTAGTTTTTCCCGCTTCGTGGAGTCTGGTGAACACTATGCTTGGACCTCCCACGACAGCGTCTTTCAGCATGCGGTAGGCTTCCTTACTTGGAGCGTACATCTCAGCTCCCCTTTCTACACTACCTCGAAGCAGGAACTGTAGTGAGACTCCTGGGATGGACACTGCGTCTTTCAGCATGTCTACTCCTTTCTCATGATAGAAATCTCGCATCTTTTCGAGTGCCTCTAGGAATGGAACTACATCTAGGTTGTTGTAGTATCGTAGCCAGTCTGCAAAGGTCTCCATTCCCTTGTCGAGAAAGGTGCGCTCGCAGTCTTCGAACTCTTCCCTAGATAGTAGGTGTTCTCTTTTCAACTTCGAACCCCACTCTTGATAATCTGGTAATCCAACGTGATCCAACTTGTCTGGAGAATCGAACCACTCATATGGGAAGAAACTCTTTTGCAACTCACAGCCATAGGCAGCGACCCAACGTTCATAAGAAGTTCCAGGTCCAAGGTAGTTGATCACATCAAGGAAACGGAAATCTGGGGTCAATAGGAACATAGTGGAATTGGCTTTCTTTGCTACCAGGATCTTTGAACAGGTGTCGGCAATGATTCCTACGAAGTGCTCCCTGATCAGATTAAGATCGTACCTGCCAGAGTTGAATCCCACTACTGGAACTTGGCTGATCCATTCGTCGATCTTAGCTTGTTGTTTCTTTGGTAGGGTGTCGAAGGAGAATTTGGGCTTATCGAGCTGGTACCATCTTGCTATGGCTACTTGGATTGTCTCTGCTCTTTGCTGGAGTTCTTCGACGAAGGCTTCGATGAGTTCTTTTGGATTGCGTCGACAGATGTGGGTTGGCTTTCGATTGTACGTGTCGGCAATTGATACTGATATTGGAACGTGGACGTTTTCGATGGTCAGGTGGTCCGTTGGTTGTCTTCCTTTCGTTGTATCGAGATAGGCTTCGAAATCGTAAACTATGAAGTGTGGGTAGACAGTTTGCGTTGGTGTGGGAACCGGTTTGTTCTTCTTCTTTGTGGAGCAGCCCCAAGCTTCCACTACTGTATAACCAGCTCCTTGTAGCTTTGCCGTTCTTTCACAGGTCTTGAGATAGAGCCTCCTTTCCCTAGGGAAGCATTTCGGGCAGCCATGGAAATAGCATCCATGAAATTGGAAGATGGTTTTCGAAAGAGGTTCGTAGCCGTCGACCGGCGCTCCTTCTATCCAATGCTCTCCACCATGCCCACAAGCTGCATGATGAATGTGTTGTCCAATCCTTTCGGTTTCACGTTCCAACCAGCATAAAGCGACTTTGCTGGCTGTGCTCTCTGGCCAGAAGGCTTTTTCGTATGCCGACTGGGGTACTGTGATTACCTTTCCGGGGCAAACAATCTTCGTTTCGCCACGCCTGCAACGATCTGCATGGCGGTGAAGGTTCGAGGCTTTTGTGAACCGTTGCTTACAATCGTTGCACACGTAGATGCTCCCTATCTTGTTGATGTTCTTGATGTAGAAAGCATGTCCTTCGTATATCCCAATCGTCATCGTATGCTTGTAGTGAGCTGCATGTCGCGTCAGATGCCAAGCGCCATCCTCCGTAGGTTCGTACACCCGAATACCGATTCTAAAGTGCAACTCGACTTCCTCCAGCTGGTCTATGGAAGTTCTGGGAACGTCTTGTGTGGGCGCTGTCAGGCGATAGAAGTCCTGGGCAAGTTTTCGAGCTTTGACGCAACACCTATCTACTCTTGCTCCTTCATGCATGGCAAGGCAGCGCCAAAGACATAGGTTGTCGCCATATCGATCAAGGGCAAACATTTCTTTTTTCTGGCGAAGCCATTGGGGCAGTGGACCTGTTCCCAACAAAAGCTGACGATCGATCACAACTTTTACATCTACGTAGATCCAACGCACAAAGGCCCATTGGGTATTTGGTCGATTGATGTTGTCGGGATTCAATCGAGCTGTCTCCTTGCTATTGATCCACTCTTCTGCATCTTCTAGGATGTTTACCCATGGAGAGCCTGGGACAGTCTTGGAGAATAGAATCACGCGTCCGTCGTTGACATTGCGAATGCGATAGGTGTAGCTGTAGCGCAGGTAGAAGCTGGTGGTTACCTTTGCAACTAACTTTTCCATGATCCTAGGGGTCAAATCTCCTGCCACACCTTGGAAGAAGCGCCATCGAATAGTACGGCGGCCTATCTCCACTCCCTCGAGCATTCCATCTCTCTCCTCTAGAATGGCACCTGCCTCTCGAGCTAGACTCCGTGGAAGTGGCTCACTACGAGGTCTTGCCATTCTCTCTTCGATATAACTATACATTACGATAGCTTTAACAGATACTCCAAATTTAGATTTCTAGGTGTAAGGCTGTTGCGGGACAATCGATATCGATATAACTATATGTAATCATATCTCTAATAGGATTATCAAGTTGGATTTTATGTACAAGAATGTCTAGTGACACTTTGAATGACCCTTAGTTACCCCTAGTAGTATAGTCGGAGTCAAAAGGATACAACTTTTTGTTGTGCAAGAAAACTTAAAAAGTTGTAATGGTATGGACGCCTTATATGTCAAAATTATACCACTTTTTTCTTGCACAAGGGGCGTCATGAATCTGTTCTTCCATCTTGATTCATGACGCCCCTTGTGCAAGAAAAAAGTGGTATAATTTTGACATATAAGGCGTCCATAACATTACAACTTTTTTGAGTTTTCTTGTGCAAGAAAAAGTGGTATCCTTTTGACTCCGACTATACTACTATCTGCTCGAAGATGTAAAACCTCTCTACCGCGATTCTATAACGGATTTAAAGTTTTTTCGCGCGCAAAGGATTGTGGGTAAATGTACAAGCCGCCGTTTTTTTCGGAGCGGTGAATTCGCACGCATGCGCAAGTCGACACACATTTTTCACCGTTTCGTCACCCAACGCAAGTTAACTGCATGTCGAAAATGCATGGTAAAGAAACGCATTTATCAATGAAATTTTTGAAATTTATGGAGAATTTTAACTACACAGCTAGCCTGTACACAGACCTCCGTAATTCCCTTCAAAGGAAGGAAAAGGAGGGTCTGTACTACGGATGAGTTAATCGTGTTCTAGGTCACGTGGATAGTTACAGGAATGCTGTAACCAGTCGCCGATTGGCTGGTGCCTCATAGCGGGTGCTGATTGGCTTAGCGGTTATGTTGACCTTAGTTCTGGCTCCGTGGGAAAATCCGAGCTCGATTCACTCTAGTTTGGAATTGTATTAAGACGAATTGCTATGTCATTTTGTGTCCAGTACTCGGTTAATATCGAGAAAAAAATGATAAGAATATCGTTCATGGAACTGCTGCATTTCAAGTCTGGGAATAAATTATTTCTCTCGAATTTCAAGTAAAAAGTCGGCCTCAACATATATGCAGAAAGTGCCTAGCTAGGAAGTTTGAAAGAATTTGCAGGGAACAAACGAAATTCTTCTTCAGATATCGTCTAGTTATTCAAAACGAAAAGAAAGTCCATGTTCAAGAGCTCTTTTTGCAAAGCGAATGGCTGTGGGAGACGATCAACCAGAAGCAATATATATCAATAGCCTCGGCGGTCAGGCGAGTTGCTTACGAGCGCGACTTCTCAAACCTCGAGTTCACGTGGTTCTCAAACTCACGAATCCATCCAATCTTCCACTTCCTCGAGGATAGAAAGATCTCCAAATCCCTTCCTTTGAATGGATTACGAAGGTCTGTGTACATGTATATAGGCTATCGAAGAAGGGAATTTATTTTATTTCCCACGCTTCCCAGCGCGTCCTTGCATTGCCGTTAACAATAGGAAATGAACAATCTGAAATCTACAATGTGTACCGTCTAGTGTTTCTCGGCCAATGGAAATCGATATGTAATTTATGCAAAATTATGTCGGAACACGATTAACTCATCCGTAGTACAGACCCTCCTTTTCCTTCCTTTGAAGGGAATTACGGAGGTCTGTGTACAGGCTACTACACAGCCGGTATGGAAATGTTTCTTATGGCCAGTAAACTTGCGACCTAACTTGCGAGTCCGTTTACCCATAGTTAAAGGAACAGTGCCATGCTCAGTGCCCATGCGCGAATGTTTGAATTTTGGTTGGGTTGTCCAGAAATCAAAAGATGGGGAGAGATTTGATACGCGAAAGAAATCCTCTTCCATCGGCTTCGCCTAAGTTTCATTTGACCTTATACCTATTTAGAACAGTAACTTAGTTTTGTATCCTAGGATTTATGATGTTATTTCGTTCGTGTCTATAATTTTTGCGAGTATTTTTGACTCTGAATTCAGTGCCGTTGGACGGTTCGTCGAGCGGAAGAATTAATGGCTACAGAAGAAAACTTCTGTCTCCTGGTAGTTTCATCCAAAGCATTGAGAAGGGGACAATTAGGAAATTTGGAGACAGTAAGAATGTAGGGGAGACATTTACTCTGCTTGTAAGACTCTGAATGTTCGCGTGTATTTATTGCAGTGTCAACACGGCCTTCGCTCGGTACAGTTCGAGTTTGCTATTTAGCGAAATCGAACTCTTTTCTTCCCCAATTTTGTAGTGGAAGTGCCCTTATGATTGTACAACAACTATCCTAAAAATCACAAAGCCCCAAAGCTATAAAGTCAGAACATTAGTTTCCCCGTAGCGAAACTGCAGCGGAATGGAATATTATAATTCCCACGCACAGAAGTTGTTGTTTGTTTATGTCAGTCGGCATTGTCGAGAGGATTCCTAAACTATTATCCCGAATCCCATACATGCAGATCTTCGAAGCACTTATGTCTTGGTCCAGTGGGGAGTTTATACGATTCTAAATCCTGAACTTCTCAACTGATGCAAATCACAAAACTATAAACTCTAGATTTCGTGCTAGCGAAAATTCCAAAGGTCGTTCCAGATCAGTTGAGTTTTGACGTGACGTGACATAACAGCGTGATTTTCCATTGTCTTTGACATTATTAACAATCACGTGTTACGCGTGCGCATTACCGTGGCACTGTTCCTTTAATAGAGTGGAATGGTTATGAAACCCAGCGACCTTCTTTGTTATGTCTTTGTTCGCTTTTTTCAACCATTACCGTGCACAAAACACAATAGAAATTCCAATAAGTTAATCAATCAGCCAATAGAAACGTGTGGGTTCAGTCGTTCAGGGGACGCTAATGAACTATGACCGTGCACAATCTTTTGTCTTACCCCCTTCCAACATAAATCGCAGCGCCTTTGTTGGCCCCTTTGAAGTTTGCCGGGTTTCCTAACCATTCCCCTCTATTAACTATGGTTTGGCCACCTATCCGCAAGTCTGAGCACAAGTTTTGATTTCGAAACTTGCGTTGACTTGTGTCGACTTGCGAGTCCGGAAAAGTCACAGAAAATCCTCTTTGTAAATATGATGTATAGTCATTTCACAGCATGGACCAAGCAAAGGAGTCCAATAACGAAGTTATTGTATAGCTCAAAAATAAACAAAATTAGCTTTGCTTCAATTTAGCATTCTTTACACGAACTGGTGGACTGCAAAACGACCAATCATATTTCACGAAATTACCTAGCCATATACATGTATAATAAACAGAGGTTATTAATAATCAGCTAATAAAATTACGGCTGCGTATTTTAACGAGTGATGTGTATTTTAGCGAACCTTTTGGGAGCCAGAGTAGCGCAGTAGTTAAGCGCTTCGCCCCTCACCTCTGTGGCCCAGGTTCGATTTCCGGATGCGACACCTGTCATAATGTGAGTTGAGTTTGTTGGTATCTCACCCTTGCTCCGAGGTTTTTTTTCGGGTTCTCCGGTTTTCCTCCCTCCGCAAAAACCAACACGCTAAATTCCAATTCGATCTGTGGATTAGCCAGGTCCTGACTTTGATCAGCCCCCATGGTTGTTTCAGGTCTCGTTAAAAATTGAGGTTTTTTTATTTAATTTTTATTTGGGGGGGGGGGGGGGGGGGGTAATTAAGCCAAGATGCGTATGACGAGTAAAAAACTGATTAGCCGACATTTTCTGACCAGGAAGCCATTGTTAATAACACCAATACAGCCTTATATTCTAGCATCCTTGTACATCTTTTGTGCATTCTTTGCAAATTGATATCATGTTTCTTTCTTTCTTTCTTAACTAAATGTGCAAAATAATAATATGAAGAACAATTCACCTCATGAACGTTTTCTCCTGTTCTTGCACTGGTTTCGTAGAATTCTAATTCAGCATCTTCACTGATCTACAATGAGAAAGACAGAACATATTTGATTGTATTGACTTGGTGAATAAACACATGAAAATGTCACCAGAAAAAAATCTTCATTTCAACAATAACAACAAAGATGTTTGAAAAAAGAAATTGAAGAAAATTAGAAAAGGCATTATAAGAATTAGAAAAAAATGAAATTTAATCTTAAAAACACATGTTTAAAAAATAAATAATTATTGTTATGAGAAATACAACAGACAAACAGTAAGAATCAAAGAGAATATTGACATTATTAACATCATATTTCCTGAAATATCCTCACTAAAACTTAGGTGTAATCAAAAGGTGAAGCAAACTTATTTAATGTTGGTAATTCATTACAGTCTGGTGAGACTGATAAACTTGAGGCCGACGTGGTATCTACGATTTTACATCCTTTTCCAAGAAGACACGAAGGTCTAACCATTTATTGTTGGGTTATGTAAAGGCAGCGCCTTCTATTCAGTTATTTTAAGACCCGGTTGGGGTTTGAAACCACAAATTCCTGCATGACAGACTGGTGCTTAACCACTGAGCTAACCAGGTGTGGTTACATGAAACAAAATGAAAGTTAAGAGAACTAGGTGCCACAAAACAATGAACATTTCCTATAGGATTTCTTGCAGGAAATATGATGTTTAAGAAGAAGAGACTAACTAACAAGAAGCTGCATCCACACCGGGCAGAAGTCCACGTCAGCAGGTTGAGAACAGAAACAAAAATTAAGCAAACTGTTAGTAACACGGCTGAGCTATACAATAGTTATCACATATTGCAGTAGAAATTAGAGAAAGGAAGAAAGGAAGAAAGACTAGAGGGTTGAAAATAACACCGGAAGAAGAGGAAGGAAAATAAGATGGATTAGGAAAGTGGAAAGTAGCTGGAAATGTTAGAAGAAATTAAAGAAGTTACACCAGTAAGATGAATGACAAATTAGAAAAAATGGATCAGACTGTAAGTTTACATGACTGGTATAGAAACAGGAGCAGAAAGGATTACTTCGAAAGTTTGTCATAAAATTAGGTTAAAGTAAGTTTGGATTTTGGGGATGGTGCAGCCAGGGGACTTTTTTGTCAAAAAAATATTTTGCCTAGTTACTTTTCAGTCAGTTTACTAAAGACGATAGTTTGGTCATACCAGCTCAATGACCATTTTTAGCCCCCCCCCCCCCCCCCCCCCTGAAATTTTGCTCCACCATCCCTGATTTCCTGCATCAATTTCATCAATGTATGAGTCAGAACAATATACACACATATCCAATGGCATATATTATATACATGATTTAATACATTTACTTACTTTTTTATTTATTTTACTACTACTAGTCTACTACTATTGATTAACTATTGATTTAACTACTCACAGATCTGCCTCGGGATGAATCAATGATGCGTTCATCTTCGGCATCCAATTTGTTTCCTACTAGAACTTTACAAACATCTGGGGAGGCATTCTATTTGAAGGAAATAATTGCAGTGGAAGAAAAAATATCACAAATAAAAAAGTAAAAACCCGATTATTATTAAATTCACAGGAAAAAACAGTAATGGTACTAAGATAAGAGAATGTGTTTCAGATGACATTAACTCACTTACATCCTGAATGTTTTGTAACCACTGTGATATGTGCTTAAATGAATCCTCTGTTGTGATGTCGTACACTAACAAGATACCCTGGTGACAAAACACAAAATTAATTTTGGTTCATGAATATTCCATGGCTAATTAGGGTAATAATAATATTTTAGTGACAGGGGTTTGATTGCACGCAACAACATTTTATTTTGAACCACAATAAGTAATAAATAATAGATACAATTGATTATTAAAACTACATAAAATAAGGGCATGGGATATCTGAAATAACATTAATCGACAGATAGCACATAATTATATAACTTACTCAAAAATAGGAATATGTAGAAATATGTTGGGGAAACACCACCAATATAAAAAAAAACACTTACCAACCAACCACTTCCCGGCCACTTCCCGGCCAACAACATATTTATGGTGTAACTTGTTCACTTTAGCCCAAAATAATTCCTCTCCCCCTGACCCCCTTCTCATGATACCTTACCATTGCTCCTCTGTAGTAGGCACTAGTGAGTGTGCGGAATCTCTCCTGTCCTGCTGTATCCCTGTCAGTAAAAACACATAATATTAACTTGGGATGCATTCAAGTGACCATATTCCAGAATAGGAATAGATGGAGTAGACTCTGGAAATCACTAGCCTCCAATCCTGTAGCAGCTGTCAATTGGCTTTCGTTGCACTTCATTCCCCTGTCTGCTCAGATGAGTACTACATTGATATTTCCTTTCTAATTAATTGACCAATCAGAGCAAGCTGACAACAGCCTAAGTTCTATCTTAGGACTTTGAAACTTTTACATTTACCCACCAAAGAAGACTTTCACGAACACCTATTTTTTGTAGCATTGCTTGTTTGATTGTTACAACTACAAATGTAATAGGCCACCTGCAATGGATTTCAAATTGTGGTCCTAAATCCACTTCAGAAGCAAGCTAAAATGATCACACTTCTTAAAAAGAAAAGGATGCAAATTTATAATGTTCTACCATCTCGGTGAGCCTGGTCATATAGTAGTCATTATCTCTCCTCTCATATAATTAAGCTTTGATTGATGATAGACTACATTGAAAAGCTGCATGAATGCATTTAATTTAGGAATCTGTGCTGTAAGTTTGAGTGAAGTAAGTCGAATATCTAGAGTAATTTGGCCAAACAACCTGGTCTGATGCTGCATAGTGCTAAAGGGCAAAGTATCTTTTGCGATAAATAGAGAGGGGTGTTAATTTACATTTGGAGGTGTGTGTTTATCAGTTCATTTTATTGTCAAAAGTGACAACAAAGAGGTAAATAAATGTAGCACTCATACACGCTATGTACAGAGGCTACAGACAGTTTCTTTAATTGAAGTTATCATTTCGCCACTCAGACTTGTCTTATGATGAGGCATTGAAGGAGGCAGACATCATGCATCATGGGCCCATTCCACCGTTACGGACATTTTACTCAGACATAATTGTTCTACTTATAATTGCTGCACTGCCCAGGACATTCATGGTTGTACTGTTTTTTGTTTAATACATTATACCTTGGAGTTCCCTTCCTTAATTGGCAGGAAAGAAAAAAGAGTGCAGATCAATATTACGGTGTCTGTGCCATTGACTTAAAGATGAGTTACGGACATTACAACTAAAATGACCAGACTTTTTGTTCACATCTTTAAAAGCCAGATTCCTGTGAATTTTGAGAAGTCTTAAGAGAACAAGTATTTTTTGTGAATGGGCTAGTGGTCAAAGTTTTGTTCTACAGTGATAAATTTCCAAAAGGTTTATTTGATTGTGTTGCTACTGCAAAAGTATAGCGTTACGGACATTACAGGAAGTGTTACGGACATTACAGTCTGTGAATTTGACACTGCAGTTGCACATATAAATTCTCCTCGTACATTTATTTTGGTTTATTCGTGTTCTCCAACAATATTATTTATTATTAATAATATATCCTAAAGAAAGCTTCAAAATAAACTTTTGAGATCAGTTCGACTAATTTGCTGTGAAAGTTTTGAACAGTGACGACACAGTGAGCCATTTACCGCACAAATACTTGAAGATAGCGTGGTGTTTTCTTGCTCGTGGAGGAACTTAATGTATAACCATCGAAGTTACAGGCCAACAACAACACTGCAATAAGCTTTGTGGTGGAATGGAGATCCCATGTGTGGTGACATTTAGTTGCTCCTGAAAAGCAACTATAAACCGACTTAAAGTGTCTATGAAATGAACATTGTTTTCACTTAATTTTATGAAACAAGGTTTAAGTTATTGGCTTCTGTTGTTAGAACTGAATATCCTACCCTCCAAAACTGTAAAAGCTCAGTCGAACATGCAAAATTCATGCGACAAATTTCGCTCGGTCAAAAGCACGTAAATACCTTTGCACACGCTTTTGTTTTCAAACTCTATACAAAAGCGACTGCAAAGGTATTTACATCACAATTGTGTTCCAGACACTTAGAATCTGTCGCACAAAAGGTGGTTATTTTGGGTCAGGAAAAATTGTTTTTCCTTTGGAAATTTTGTTTTACATCAATGTTTGTGTAAAGTTATGTATTTTAAATAATTTTCCCTTAAAACTGTAAAAAAATAATTTCATTTGATAGACACTTTAAAGTTCTTTTGACAAAGAAGGTTTAACAACAAGAATACTTACATCAAAATGGTTCTTGCAAATTAAAGCAATGACCAGTGCTTAGCTTCTTTTCGTTTTGTGTGGTGTTTTGATAGTACACCTTAACTTGTTTGAGTTAATAAAAATTATTTGTTTGAACATTTTAATTTATGTAAATTTACGGAACCTTGTGCAGATGTTCTTGCAGATAAGCCGCACCCCCGATTTCAAATGAAGATTTTGGGTAACAAGGTGTGGCTTATCCGTGAGTGAATACGGTAAGTGAAATAAAGTCTTCTGAATGCCATTTATTTCTCATTTTTTCTTGGACATAACAATATGTAATGTCCGTAACGCAACAGCTCGTAATGTCCGTAACGCAACAGCTTGTAATGTCCATAACGCTTTTCCCCCCTATTTTTCTAAGTAAAGATTTTATCTAAAACAAAATAATGAACACTGAAATGAAGCCTTTAGTGAACTAAAAAAGCAGCATGAATGATATGTGCAGCTGAGTTAAATTTTGCCTGTGATAGAGAAAAATAGGTATTTTTGTTACGGACATTACGTAATGGCCGTAACGGATATTCTATCAATTAAAAATCCTGTTAACAATAGTCGTAATCTGGAATTATCATAGTTCAGTAAATACTAGGCTTGAGAGCTCTTGATATACCAATGCCAGTTTGTTGGGCTATGTCTGGTCTCTATACTACTTTCACATGAAGTTTTAGGTTTGGTCCACCAGTTTTTTGGCTCTTTGTGCATTATGCAAAGCTGGACCCCCCACACAGTGGGCATGGCTACAATTCAACTCGACTTGCCCATTTTGGATGGCTTGTGGTTTATATTCTTTAATGGCATGGGTTTTTTTCTATTATCACTGGTTTAAAAATTTACAGATTTACCACTTCTCATGTGGAATGAGCCATTATGTAAAGCTGGACCCCCCACACAGTGGGCGTGGCTACAATTCAACCCGACTTGCCCATTTTGGATGGCTTGTGGTTTATATTCTTAAATGGCATGGTTTTTTTTCTATTATCACTGGTTTAAAAATTTACAGATTTACCACTTCTCATGTGGAATGAGCCCTTGAAGTCACTGCGGGGTAGCACAATGTATAACATTTATGAGTAAGGTAAAACCTGGCAACCTGCTGTACCCTATTATCTATAATAGAGCTGTATATAATGAAAGACTTGGTATCTGAAAGTGGCTAACACCAAATGGCTTTCCGAGTTTGCGACTGTCAAATATGTAAATTTATGTGTAATTAAATAAATTATGTATTAGTTAAGAATGAATCACCCTGTAATTAAATCAGTTGATACTGCAAAAGGTGTAAATAAACATATTATTATTATTACTATTATTATTATTATTAATATTAATTTATTATTATTATTAATAGTGGATACTGCTTAAACGATAATCAAACATAATACTGAAAATCATATATTAGTTTATAGTAGTTTCTCATGCAAAATACAGTGGCCACTTGAGTGTTAAAACACCAACACAATTAAGTTAAAACACATTCAGATAATTATAGTTATAACATGGGAGATAATGAAAAAATAATAGCAAAGTTTCCAGGAGCAAAACGAACTCCCATCTCTTCTCCCCCTACCCCTCACTGGTGCCGTAGAATACAGGAGCAGAGTAGAGTCCCACCCATACCACTCCTCCCACATGGAATTCTCTTATGATATTATGCTTGAAATGCACTTTGATAGCTCAAATGGGAGGCTTCATGCTTCCAGCCTCATTCTGGTGTAAATTTATTTATCTACTTATAACTTCACCAAATAACCGAATTTATCACTGAGTTTGAATGCCGTAAGGAAACTGCCATATTGTGACAATAACGAAAAGTTGGCAAACGATTTTGCTTTTTTTTTTTGCTAAGAAAATTTCAATTTCAATGTGTATGTCTGGAAACTAGGCAGACTGCACTTGATGACCCTTGTTCTGTGGCAATCAGTACCTGCTGTGGCGCTAAGTTTCGAGAATTTTAACCAGTGGAAGAACTGTCTGCTCTTATTAGCAAGTCAACCATTAAAACATGTGCACTTGATCCCCTCCTGGCACCAGTTCTTAATGACTGTTTGGACTTATTGATGCAAGTATTTAACAGGATTGTAAATCTTTCTCTGGAGCATGGCATTCTCACTGAGGATATGAAGGAGGCTCTACTAAGACCGCTACTCAGGGTCCGAAATTGCGCCTTATTTGGCACCAATGCGACTAAATTTGCCAGCTGCCAACTTACCAAGAGTCTGCACAATGTTTTCACAATGTCCTGAAGTCACACAAAGTTCAAAGTAAATTTAGCCAATAAAACATGCCAGCAAATGTTCTTTGTCACATGTTGTTGAAACTTGAAATGTGGCGACCACAATTGGTCTTTTGGCAACTAAAAAAGTTTGGTTATATAGTCGCCAGTTGGCGCCTACGTGAAAAAGTTAATTTTGGACCCTGCTTAACTCACGAAGGCTTCCCTGGACCATGAGGCTTTCTGTAACCACAGACCAATTTTGAACTTAATGTTTATTTCGAAATCTTGTGAAAGAGTAGTTGCTTCTCAGCTTAATCGACATCTGACTGACAATAACTTAGGCAGAACTCTTCCACTGAGTCAGCATGTAGGGCAGGTCATAGTACTCAAACTGCACTTTATATCAGGGTTCAAAATTATGTTCTTAATGCAATCGATGTCATTTTACTGTTAGCAGCTCTATTAGCAGCTTTTGATACTGTCTGCAATCACCATATTTTTCTGTCTAGGCCCACCGAGTGCTATTAATTAATACTATTGATACTATTGGTACTATTGGTACTATTGATATTATTGATGTTTCCTTTTGTCCACTCTTATGTGCTCACAACCCAGTACTCTGGGCTAATTGGTTGTCAGGATATCCTGGCAGCCAAGCTCGCAAGCACTGATCCTGCATTCAGCTCTGGGCACTAAACCTCCAACTATATTTTATCATCATTTAGGACTGTTGGACTTCTCCATAGTTTATTGAGAAGCTGGTTTATTTATAATAATTAAAATTATGTCTATGATGAATATAAAAAAAATCCTTACCATATTTGAAGCCTAACTTTCTGTCCATCTAAATCCACAACTCTACTTCTACAGTCAATTCCTAAATTTAAACATGAAAGCAGAAAAATAGTAATGTTTCACAAAAGACTTGTGGAGGAAGCACATAGTGAATATATAATCATGGTTTATGGCTAAATTAATTCACCTCTTATATGGTACATAAAACCCTCGGTTGACAATCAATAAGAGTTTTATTTTATAAAATAACCTGTTTTCCTGTGAAGCAAGAAGTAATTAGAACATACTGTCACATTAAGAGTAATAATATTATATTTATTTTTATTTCATTTTATCTAAGGCCAAATAATAAAAATATGTGTTTCCAGTTACCCGCGGCCATGCCTAGATTTCCCCTGCCAACACTACAACAAGAGAATCGCTTTGTTTTTTCTTGAAATTTGTGAAAGAGTAAAATTTAAAGACAGTTGGTGCAAAAATTAGAAAAAAAAGTTTATAGTACCTACCTACAATGTATAATAATAATAATGATTTATTAGCAATACATATTCCACTACATGTAGGTGGCTCTTTGTTTGCTAAGAGCTAGATAAAATTACAATGTATATCTTTAAGAGGAAAAATATTTGTAATTAATTAATCCACTGCTTTAATTTTTCACAGATTTTAAATCTAGCAGATTTATTGTCATCTTTGGCTCTTGTGTAACTCTGATTGACCAAAAGGTACATATTTCGGTTAGATTTAGAGGTACAATGTGCAGGTGGGGAGCTGATTTTGGAGGTACAATTATTCAATTCCCAGTGCCTGGGAAAATTCTAACCAATTAGAAAAAACATCAAACCACAACTGAAGAATATTGAGATGTATTTTGAATTGCAGAAATTCAAGAAAAAAATATTTAGTACTTAATCTAGACACCAGGCACATGGTGCATGATAGGACAACATTATCCATCAATTTATACCAACCACAATGGTATTTTTAATTAATCTAGCTTGGAACAAATATAATGAAATAATGAAAGTGTTCAAAATTATGACAACTAAATTAACATTGAATGAGCTGTGTCTCACAGGCTAGAAAAACTTTTATCTAAAAACCTCTTTTCTTGTAAATAGCAACCATTAAAACAAAGACATTCTTTTTCCAATTGCAGCAAATGAAATACCCTGATCTAGCTAGCTGGAATTAAAAATGCATAACTTCCCATAACATAATAAGTCGATCTATAGAAGCTTTATACTTTCATATCTAGACAGCATAACTATACTGGAATTATATGTTGAAATTAACATTCACCTCCAGAATATATTTAGTAACAGAAATTAGTATTATAGAATATAGGCTTAGTTTTCTCTGTTAGTGTTAACTCTGATGGCAATTGTGCAAACAATTAAGCTCCTGAGAGCTAGGGTTCAGCTAGGCTAAAATTAAAACTTAGAAACATTTACAAAGCATTATGCAAACCACACTCCACTCCAAAAGCACTTAATAGCAAAACAATAATGCATATGTTCTATACTCTACGAGGTCCGAGAACACTAACTAAAAAGATTACGACATCATAGAAATTAGATTTGTACATATTTGATTATATTTATACGGAACCTGGAGGTCACTGGTATATTATGTATGCAAAAAAATGTAGATTAAGCTTACCAATAGTCGAGATATAGCTATCTGAAAATACATCATCTGTGAATCTGAATATCAGGCATGTCTTTCCGACTCCACTGTCTCCCAATACCAGTATTTTGTAAGTTGAGTCGTAATCTTTTTCTAGGGAAGAAGAAGCCATCTTGAGTTCTTCACATGATCTGTGGTCAGCGGTGGTTGGGAAAGGAAGTGGATTTATTTATTGGACTCGTGGACGGTGGACTGCTCATAATGAAACCTTGGATGGTCATGTAAAACAGTTTTATTCTTCGCTTCACAAGCAATATGTAAACATGTTTTATTATAGTTTCCACTTCATTATTGTGGTTTGCTTATGATTTTGGTAACCAATGTCCCATTCCTTGCCATCTACAGCCCAATAAACTTCCTTTAAATTATGAAGTATCTTTAATCGTATATAAGAGAGTACCGAAGTGATGACGTCATAAATAATAAATTTTCGCTTTAAGAACATTTTACCACAGTTTCAGAAAGAACACGATAAAAGAACATTACATAGCAAAAATGAGGTGAATACAATGAAAAGCGGCCGAGATATTAGCCTGCGTCGCATCCGAACTGAACCCCTTTTTTTTCAGGTACCCCCTCATAGGCTTTTGTAGATTGTGCTAGCACAATTTTTGGCATAATTTAGCAAACCGAGCATGATATTTAGCTTTTATCTAAATTTAGCACTGCTAGCATAATCTGGCTTTTTTGACTTTCACGAAATGAAAAAGTAACGTAATTTCGTTTTGAATATACTTGTTTTTACTTATTCTGTTTCTAAAACGTTTGTTGACAGTTGGCTCCGGGCTACCTGTGGTCGGTGTGATGTTTCTTGGTCTCAGGCCCCGCGCGCCGCGCGTACGGCTCGGTCAACGCGTTATCTTCCTTAGATTGACTAATATCATCAATTGTCAAAATCGCTAGAATTGATTATAATCATTATTAAATTCTAAGACAAACCCGGGCCACAAACCCTAACCCGAACTACAAACCGAACCCTAACCATCGGCGGACGAGTTCACGGGTAAACGACGGGTTCTCACTCACCTAGAGCTAGGGTTCACAGGTAAACAAGAAAGGAAGGTAAACAATAGAAACAAATTTGAGCGCTCCTACTCGGGCTCGAACTCGTAACCGTTTGCGTGTACTGCTTGGTAGTACAGACGTCATGACCACTACACTAAGCGCCGTCTACCGCCGTTCGGAATTTGACAATTGTTTATCTTTATCCTTGACTAGTTTTAACCTCGAGGTTAAATAGAGGATTATAATCAATTCTAGCGCTTTTGACAATTGATGATATTAGTCAATCTAAGGAAGATAACGTGTTGGCTCGGTAGTGAACTGACTGAGATCTAAGATGGCGTCGTCGATCACTTCTTCCAGTTCAGATAGTTCCGCAGCTGACAATGTCGTACAGAGAGCTTCAATCTCTCGGGAGCGTTTATTGAAACCGACCAAAGGAAAATATAGCGAAAGAGGTACCTCAGATACAAAAAAAGTATGTCTTTATGAGCGAATCAAACAATTCCCAGAGGAAAGTTTGTGGCTTCGAAACGGTAAGCTGTTCTGCGATGCTTGCAAGGAGCCTTTAGGCTCTAAAAAGAGCATACTCAAAAATCACATTACATCCAGAAAGCATGTCTCAGGCAAGGAGAAGTTGAAAAAATCGAAGAAGCGAGATCAAACTATCATAGAGGTGCTTAGAAAAGAAAAGAAACAAAGCGGCAGCACCTTACCGGTTGCTGAGAGAGCATACCGTTTATGCACTAGTCAATTGAATCCCCGGCCCCCCGACCCCCGGGATATAGTGGGGCATTAACGGGGTCATGGCCGTGGAATAACGCACATTTAACGCTGCATTTCTCCGGTGGAACGGGGAAAGTAACGATTTGCAAAATTTGCGGGGATTTATCGTAACGCCAGCCACGACAGAGCGGGACTGGGCCCGAGCATCAACAACGTGCATCAAACCAACGCATCCTCGCTCTACAATTACCAATAATCAGTAAATGGCAAACACGCTTGAAATACCGATTATTGGTAATACTACGACAAGTCCTAACCCGAACCATGAACCGAACCCTAACCATCGGACGAGTTCGCGGGTAAACGACGGGTTCTCACTCACCTGGAGCTAGGGTTCACAGTTAAACAAGAAGAGAAGGTAAACGAGAGAAAAAGAATTTTTGAGCGCTCCTACTCGGGCTTGAACTCGTAATCGTTTGCGTGTTGTGCTTGGCAGTGCAGGCGTCACGACCACTACACTAAGAGCGTCTACCGCCGTTCGGATTTGGACAATTGTTTATCTTTATCCTTGACTGGTTTAAGAATGTCATTGTTTAATTTGTGTTCCAGAATTAGCGATTATTGATAATTGAAGAGCAAAAGCCAATTACTGATTATTGGTAATTCTAGAACGAGGATATGTTGATCAAACATGGCGGAAGCTAGAGACACGCAAAAATCGTAGTTAATTTAAACAAGTCCTGGGTGTTTCCATCAGAAGTAGTGTTTATACTGAGTTACCAGTCACGAGTAGTAGACCAGGAAGTGTTTATTATTACACTCTTTGTTATTTGCAAAAACAAAGCCGGTTTTGTTAAAGTTTGCGTCACGGCAAAATATCAGATTAAGTAATGATTCGTGTAACAAGTACGACACCGAACGGCATTCAGATGGGCAAGGTGTTAATTTTGTATTGTGAAAATTCTTGATATGATTGGTTGAAACATGAAAATCGCCTTAAAGGTTAGGAAGACGTTTAATTTCCTCCAATTTTTCAAACTATGAAAACTACTATTTGCACTGCGGTTCCAAATGTCGTTTGTAAAGCAAATCGTATGTTCGGAACCTTATCAATCGCTATTGTTTTTGGCTGTTCCTATTGGTTGGAAGATAATTTTTTCATAAAGATGGAATGAAACTAAGACTTCATACAACTTTTATTTCAGAATAATCATAATTATCACCCAGTGTTTTCGTAGTCTAAAACACAGACACATCCCACGTGAGTGAGGCTCAATGTCCCATAACAATGGATTTTGTCGTATTTTTTACACGGATCATTACTTAAATATATTTAAACGCAGCTGCATGACATTTCCTTTATATTCCTTTGTCGCATTGTTTTTTTTTGTTGACAGACAACGGTTTCTGATAAACAAGACAATGGTGGAGATTGTAAAAGTGCGGAAAGCATGCCTATAGTAATAGAAAATGTACAGGGGCGGATCCAGGATTTTGTGAAAGGGGGTTTGCAAAAGGATTTTTTTTAATCTAGAGATTTTAAAATTGAAATTACAGTGATTTACAGGAATCATAGTGGGTGTTGCAACCCCCGAAATCCCTCCCCTGGAGCCGCTAGTGATGTGTTTCAGAAAATGTATTTTTTTCAAATAACGGAACAACAGATTGAAGCTTATGTATATTCAATTTATCAATGCCTCCTCCCAATAGACCAATTCGCGGCAAAAACGAGTCGAATTCCGCGTGAAAATTTATAGACAATGTATCGAAAACTGAAAACACGATTGCACGCTTCCCAGCACAGCTACATCCCTCAAATTTCGATATGTTAATCTTTTACCTGGTATCTTAAGTTTGTATCTGAAGAATATTTCATAAATTCGATTTTACGGAATCGGATTCCCATCAATTCCCATACAAACACTGTATTTCGCGCCATGCTTAGTTTGCACCCCTTTCAAAATGTCGGAATTTACCGCGAACTGCATGGTCTATTGAAAATTCTGAAGCACATGTCGGGGCCATGTTTAGGGGCGGGTATTGTAACAGCCAGTAGTATAGCCGGAGTGAAACAAATACCACCTCCCCAGGGGCGCCCCGCCGGAACCACCGAGCCCCCCACCCCCCTCGAAAAAGGACCCATACGAGCCACCACCGAGTGTATATCCGCGAGGTAGCGACTCGTATGCAAAAAGTCATCTACGTCGCGGCGCGTCCAGGTAGAAATGTTTTCGGGCAAAAAAGCCATCTACGTCGCGGCGCGTCCAGGTAGAAATGTTTTCGGGTAAAAAAGCCATCTACGTCGCGGCGCTTAACTTCCAGGTATAAATGTTTTCGGGCCGAAAAGGGACCCATACGAGCCGCCACCGAGTGTACATCCGCGAGGTAGCGACTCGTATACGTCGAGCACATAGGGCACGGTGTACATAGAGAATTGGGGCAATTGTGTATGTAGGCAAACGGGCGTTCGTCTACATGGAGAATTGGGGCAATTTTGTATGTAGGCAAACGGGCGTTCGTCTACACAACTTTCTCATCGTATGTCAGCGGCGAAAAATTCTGGCTATCAAGCACATAAGAATCCGCGTGGACAACTTTAAAAAAATTCTGGCTATCAAGCACATAAGGCTCCGCGTGGACAACTTTATTGGGGCAAAAAGGGGCAAAATTGGGCAAATTGGGGCAAAAAGTTGTCTACGTCGCGGCGCTTCTGTATGTCCTACGGACAGGGCAAACAGGCCGCGGCCGGGCGCTCTATTAGAGGATACTATACGTATCGTATTAGCCGCGATGACGAGAGGCACTTGCAAATGGTTGATGCTTGGAAAGGCTACACACTGCACGAGGAGCGCGAAGGTGCAGTACTGCGGACAGCACAATTTCCAAATACGGGTAGGGGGTGGTATACCAGCCCCCTGTACGAAGTGTGACCGAGGATGTCTTACGAGCCACAGGCTTTGTGGGAGGTGCGGGCAAGCCCGTAATCAGCGTTTTTATAACGAAAAACATAAGACTAAGAAGCGCTTCGCGAGTGTGTTGCAGGAATTAGAGATGACGATCCAAACGATCAATTAGAGAAAGGTGGAGTATTAGTTAAAAGCGCGAGCTAAGAAATGTTGTAATTAAAGAGAGATGAGGTATTAGTTAAATGTGTAAGATGTCCACCGTCCGAGATTTGCGTGCACAAGCAAAGCAGTATGGCCTTCGAGGGACAGCGAGGCTCGACAAATCCAATCTCAACCGGGTAATAGCCGAGGCCCGCGCCCCCGAATGGCTAAAGAGGGTCAAACGGGGAGCGCAAACAGGGCGGTTCCCGGCCCTTCGGGATGACGTTGAGAACCCCCACAATAGAGGGCAGCGTCACAGAGAGCTCCGGCAGCTGGACGAGGAGGTCCATGCCGCACTCCGAGCCGCTGCCTACGCCAAGCGGGTCAAGAAGAACCCCAAAGAACGGATACCTGCCCTACAGAAGTTCATCAAACGCGCCCAGAAGAGAGTCCGAACGCGATTCGGGAGGTTAGTGAGGCAAATCGCCGAAGAGGGGCCTCACATCCTCGACGAGCTCGACGGAGAACGGGAAGGTGAAGAGAAAGGCCGCCGATTTGTCAAATGGATCTTCTACAAGGAAGTCGACCAGCCGCTCACAGACCGTATCATGAAAAAGCTAGAGCAAAAGGTCCAGACCTCTTGCTACCTACGATACTCCTATACGTATCGTATCAAAAACGTGGAAGACGGTACAGTAATCCTCTTTCATAAGAACCCCACCGGGAGTCCCTGGATCCGCGCGCTAGAAGAGCCGGAGGATTGGATAGAAGGGGTGCCGCCTCCAGAAACCGCGCGAAAATGGCTGACGGTCCGAGAGGACCTGCGGTTAAACGTAGACGGTATTGAACGCCCAGACACGAAATGGGCCTTCGTACGGTTTATATCCGTAGAGTTCAAAGCAGTACTCGGTCACGAGCCTTTGATGGGCACAGGCCCCCTGCCCGACTGGTTACGCCACAAGCAGGGTATGCACGCTCTCGACACCTACAACGACAATCTATGTCTCTTCCGATGCGTTGCTGTTCACAAGGGGGCACGCGCAGACCGGTGCACGATCCAGGCAAGGGAACTCGCTGCAACGTTTTATGGATGCAAAACCGAGACCCCAGACGTCCCCAAGACCTCCCTTGACGAGCTCCAACGTGTAGAGGCATGCTTCAAGGTGGAAATACGGGTATACGAGCCCGCCGAAAACGGCGACTGGCATCTGACGCGACAGCCGGCTCGCTACGAGGACACGATGTCAATCGGCCTCTTCGACCAGCACGCCTTCTTGGTACGGAGCATCGGAAAACTCGCCAGAGTGACTATATGCGGTCATTGTAACGCGCGCTTCACCAAAGCTTCCAATCTGCAGCGCCACGTCGACCGCTGTACTCGAGGAGAAACTAAAGTAGTATGCCCCGGCGAGCGAGTCGAAGCCCCAAGGTCAGCCTACGAAAAGGCCTTCTATCCCGAAGGCTCCGCTGGGAAAAAGACAACCTGCTGGCTCGAGTATGAGTCCAGACAGCGGGAAACGCACATCCACCACCATAGCTGCGGGCATGGGGCGAGCGGTGGATAGCCGGAGCCCCTGTGGACGGCTACGACCCAAAGACCGGGATATGCTATCAATACCACGGTTGTCACTGGCACGGGTGTAGAAGCTGCTTCCCAAGCAAGGCGCAGCAGGAAACAGTCATTCGCACCGTGAAGGGCGTAGACGTCACGTACGCTATGGCCTATCAGAAGACCCTTGAGCGGGAGGCCAAGATTCGTGCAGAGGGTTATCAGCTCGTAGTTCGGTGGGAGCATGAGGAGGCAGGGGCTTGGATAAAGGATCCCCTCCCGAAGTCAACAACGAAAACCTATCCCCACGTGATAGTCTACGACTTCGAGTCTTACGAAGACAAGACCAAAGCGCGAAAGCCCACCTCCGACTTCTCTCTGAAAAGCGAGCACGTCCCCATCTCGGTGCCTCTAGCCGATACGATGGATAGAAAGCCTACGCACCTCATGGATAGAGACCCCAAGGCTTTGATCGCAGAATTCATGCAAGCCTTAGTGTGCAGGGTCACCAAACTCCAGCTGTCTCCTAGAGCACAGTTCATGCCCGAGGACGCATACCTCCTTCCTAAGAAACAGCAGCGGCTACTCGAATAATGGTGCAGCCAAGTACCCGTCCTGGGGTTCAACTCAGGGAAATACGACCTGAACTTGATCAAGCAGTATTTCGTCGAGAAGCTGACCGCCTCTTGCGAGAACATCATCGTTGGAAAGAAGGCAAACCAGACGATGTACCTCTTCACGCCGACTATAAGTTCCTCGACGTCATGAACTACCTAGGCCCCGGCACCAGCTACGACAAGTGAGTCAAAGCCTACGGCTGCAAGCAGGAGAAGTCCTGGTTCCCCTACGAATGGTTCGACTCCCCAGACAAGCTCGACCATCCCGGCCTTCCCGACTATCCAGAGTGGTACTCTACAACGATCTCGATGTAGCCCCCTTCGTGGAGGTCCTCGTGCGGATGCGGGGCTTCTACACAGAGCGCGGAATCGACATATTCAAGGACGCGGTCTCGCTACCGGGGGTCTCGCTGCAATATCTTCTACGCGGGACGCTCCAGGGCCCCGACCAGCCAGTTCTCTACGCTCCTAGGGAAGAGGCCTACACCATGCTCAAGGCCAGCGTCACTGGAGGGCCGAGCATCATTTTCACCCGCTATCACGAAGCCGGAGTGACGAAGATACGCTCGCACCAATACCCCAACGCGCGGCTCTGTAAGCGCATTCTCGGCTACGATGCGAATTCGCTTTACCTCTCCACGATGGCGAAGGATATGCCTTGCGGCCAGGAACAGATCCAACACTATCGCCACCCAAAGAAGCCGCCTCCACCTTCACGAGGAGAGTCCAGAACGGGTTCTGGTTTGGCTATGCCGAGGTCGATATAGAGGTCCCACGCCACCTCTGGTCGAAGTTCGAGGAGATGGCGCCTCTCTTCTACAACAAGGAGGTGCCCGAGGCGGCGGTGCCCCCCGAAATGCAGGCCTACCTGAAAGAGACAGGACGCAAGCGGTTTCTTGTTTTTTTTCGTGAGCCTGTTCGTGGGCAAGGGCCTCTCGGACACGTTTGTTCGATAGCGCTAGTGCCTTCCCTGCGGCTACCCGCTTTGGATCCTTAACCCGGGTGCGGGTCGTCGGGGGGTCCGCAGTGATTCGATCCACTTCCTCCATCTCGTACATCTACCTCAGGCTGTAAGCCTTCAATAGGAGGCTCAGTCTCTGTGTCAGCTATTACGATGTGGTTAGCTATATGGAACAAGGCGCTAGCTAGGGCCACAAAGCGTCCAGCATGCAGTGACAACAGGCCGGCCACAACAGATATCTCGTTGCGAACTAAGCGGTCCTCTTGCAGGTCCTTGAGCAGTGCTTGTTGATCGTCTAGAGGGACTACCCACCCGACTGCGCGCGTTGCTAGCCGCAGTGCTCCATTGACTAGACAACCCGTTGCCTGCTGAGCTACGACCGCCTGATATCGCCTCTGTAGTCGCTCCACATCCTTCTCTGACAGCCTAGAAATGTCTCCTAGAGAAAGCTGCTGCCCCAGGTACTCCTTCGTAGTGCCCGTCGCAGCCAGGATGGAGAGGGTATCGCGGTGGTCAGCCACGGTTACCACTGCGGCGACCTCGGGGCCTGGGGGGGGGGGGGGGGGGGGGGTGGCCCAGTAATGTCCTCCCCTAAAAGTGCTATGATTTCGGTCTCCATGTGGGATGTATATATACACTGGGTGCAGGTATCTCCAATATGACTGGAAAGGGATGGCGGAGGCAGAAGCATATGCGAGCGAATCTGTGCGCCCGAAGTTCCGAGGCCAGTACCTGCTTTTCGTCATGGCCCAACCCTCCGCCGTAGTCATTGAAGAGGGTCTTGGCATCCCCCTGCGAGGCGGTGTGAAAGGCAACGACGCAGGCCACGTTCTCGCGAAAGGGCTTGCAGATGCTTGTAAGCTGCTGCGTCAACACCCAAACACTGAGCCCGATGTGGCGCGCGGAGAAGGCCAGCTCGACGAGCCTGTCCGTACGACGTTTTGCGTCCTTACTACTGGCGCAATCGTCGAGAATAAGCAGAGCATTAGTCCCTTCGAAGACACAAGCACACACGCGCAGCGCGGCGTCGATAGCATTCTGCGGGGGCGAGATAACAAAGAAATGTGGGTCTCGACGGGCAAAACCCCGGTAGGACTTGTTGTGGGCGTAGGTGGGGCAGATCAAAACGATATAATCAAACTTTCCGCGAAAAGCTCCCCGGAGGGTGTCAACGAGAAACTGGGACTTCCCTGTGTTCGTAGGGCCCGATATCAGGGCGTTAAAGGGGACGTGTTCTGTGAGTGAGTCCATGCCTCAGTTAATATGTGACAGTATCCAGCGCTCTATCTAGTATGGTACTCTGAGCGTCGGCAAGCACGTAGATGTGCATGTTCACAATCCCTGAGCCCCCCGAGCGATGAACACGCAGCTGGAGGTCTTTTCCGCTACCTATTTGGGCCAGGCCATCTCCGTGAACAGTGCTGTCTTTCGCAGTGCGACAGACGATCAGTACATCGAACTTGTTCTCGTAGAACTTCTGGGGTGTCATGACAGACAGACAGACAGAAGAGGTTTATTGGCACTTTGCAGACATTAATGTTTACATCAGTGTTGAATCCAATAATAATATAAGATGACTAAATAGATGAATACTAAGTCTTGTTGTAGGGTAATATATATGACATTAATTTATTGTGGAAACAGGTGGCAAGTTACTTATAATGTGGGATCTAATTGTAAGGCAATCAGATATGTATTTGGCTGCTCTTCTTGCAATTTTGGTATCTGGCTTAAGTATAAGGGTTAAAATTTGGTCATCATTTGTTTTCTTTACCCCCCCCCCCCCCCCCCCCCCCCCCCCCCGCAGAACCACCCCTTTGCCGACTCCCAAAAGTCCGGTGGGAACATCCCAGAGGGGAAGAGGGTGTTGGGGATGCCGTTGACGTCAACCTCCACCTTGGAGATGCCTGGATTTACGAACTGCTCGCTATCCCGAGCGCCCGCATCGTGGCGAGTGACGAACAGCAGCAGGAGCCCAGTGAAGGAGCGGCGGGGGACGTTCACATTCTCAGACACCAGCGTGTCGCTCGCTCGGTTGACCGAAACAGTCTTGAAGTGCACGGCGTGGTCGAAGAGAAAGGCCGTGCCAGTGTTGTAGCCCCTCTCGGCCTGCGCCGCAAGATCGGGATCCTCGATGACTTGGTATTCTAGCTCTATGTTTGTGAGCTTATACGTGCCTACTTTTGTGTTGTTGGATCCTACTATGACGTCTGGGGCTGGCGACAGAGTCAATTCGAAGGACAAGATGTCGTGCAGTGCGTGCGGGTACAGGACGTACACCATGGGTTGTGACAATGTCGTGGTCAAGGGGGATCGTGTACTTGCCACCGTATGCGGCCAGTATCGCATTGTCAGCCGCATTCGAGGTGTCTTTATCGCCAGCACCCAAGCGGAGTTTGTTTTGGTTGGCGGGTTGGATGCCCTGCTCTATGCGGGCCTCTCGTTCCGTGGCAGGTAGATAGAGGTCTCGATATACCTGCAGGAGGTCGGGCCGAGCGCTGTCTTCTAAGGTCTCAGTGCCCATTTTTGTGACCCGCCGCGAGACCAGGCAGCGTCCGACGTTGGCCACCATGCGGTTGTTGGCATGGCCACCAGATAGGGCGATGTTGGTCCTGAGCATCAGACTGCCGGGGACCAGGAGCTTGTTTTCGCCAAGCGTGGGAACCTTGACATACAGGGTTTCACCTGGATTGGCGCTCGAGCGGTTGAAAGTCGTGCGATAGACCACGCGCCTGGCTTTGAGGGTTCTACCCTCTCTAGGAGCGCGGGTTGGATCGATCGAGCTTCGACGATATCATGTTGAAGTCGTATGTGCTGGTAGAGTACGCATTCAATATGGATGTCAATGTGGATAGTCGACACGACGTATGATAGGACTCCAGTAAACCCTCGTGGGGTTGGGGATGAAGACAATGCTGTTAACTCCTTCCCAACGGGGTCAGGTGGGGCCACAGGTGGCGAGGAAATCCCCCACGCCCCCGGGGCCGGGACTGGTTGGAGGCTCACCCAAAAACCCACGAAGAAGAGACTTCCTTTATCAAGGGGGCAAAGTGGTTTGCCTTCACCGACTATGTCGCAGAAAGGGGTAGTCGTCTCGCGGTCGAGACGATTAGGCGCCTATACCCCGACGAGGGGATTCGATGGACGCTTGAGGTAGCTACCATGGAGGACGGGAGAATATCCTTTCACGCCATGGGCAGCAGAGAGAAGCCAGTGCCTCTAACCACCGCGGAGGGGAAGAGAAACCAGAGGCTGGGTAAGGACCTCAAAGCAGCCCTCGGTCCTACACGAGAAGAGGCGGAACAGGAAGTCGAGCATGCAAGATCGACAGCAGCTTGAGCGGCGGCGTGCGCAAAACGAAGAGATATTGCAGGACCCCACATCGACCGCGGCAGAGAGAGAAACGGCCAGTGAGGAAATTACCTCTATCCACGAGGAAGAAGCGACCCTCGAATGCCGAGAAGAAATCCTCCAGGAGAGTATGTCACTCCGCGATAGGGTCCGAGCTATATAAAAAAATATGGGTTCACCGTGCTCGGTGTGGCGGCTGCAGCGGGCACCGTTATCGGCGTCGTAGTTTCTTCGTTGCAGCAGGGGCTCCACGGGGTGACAAAGGGGGTCGGTAAGGGGCTACAGGCGCTTGGTAAAAAGTTGGGGCAGATCCTACCGGGGATGATCGGCACGATTGCCAGTCTCCCTCAAGCATGTTAAGGCATGGTTTTTGAACCGTTCTGATAAAACATTCAAAATTCGCTATCTTTGTCATTTACGTATGAAATACCCTATAACTTTGGAATAATACGGTAATCGTGTGTCTTAACATTTAAGAATCGGTATTTTGGTGTTTTGAAGGTCACGTGACCTTAAGGCTGATAAAACAAAGAAATCAAAATGGGGTGGCGGAAGTTATTGTTTTGATTCAGATTTTCGATTCGAAATGTTAAGCTTGTTATGGGAAATGAGACTGTGTCCGGAATGGTTGACTTTTTATCACTGAAGAGGATATAAATGGCGAAAAATGGTTCCAAGAATAGGTCACGTGACCTGTTTTCTATATTTTCGCCTTAACAGTCTATCAGGGTCAACCATTCCGGACTGATCTTTAAAGTCAACCACAAGTGTAATCAGATAAACACAAAATCGTTACTTAAAATATAAAATGCACCACTCCGTTTTTAGTTTAATTTTCATCTTTTTGTGATCACGTGGTTGGTCACGTGATAGACATTTTACCAAAATGTTATATTAGGGCGATTAAAAACGCTGAGATTAGTTCTAACCACCATTGTTCTAGGATTTGAGTAAATTCAAGTGACTCTATTCAAGAAAATAGCTGTAGCCTCGTTTTCATGTTCAAACCATGCCTTAACATGCTTGAGCCTCTTTCGCACTGCGGGAGAGGTGGCTGGCTTCCTCGCAAAGAACGCTTGGCTACTGATCGTCGCTGTAGTGGTCCACCTCGTCGAGCAGTACAAACGCTAGCGAAACAGCCCCCATGCGGCTCCGGCGGCGGCAATCGTCACCATTGTCAAGTTGGCCTTGTGTTTTGGGGCCGCGGGTTGCCCTACCTTGGGAACCAGGGTTGTTGGCGGGTGGCTGTCGGTGTGTGCCGCTGTATGTGGTAGTTGCTTTTTAGGGCCGGGCCCCTGCATGGGGGCCAGCGGTTTTTTGTGTGCTCCATTGACGTCGTTGACCTCCATGCTCATGTCGGTACTAGCCCGGAGGAGGTTGTTGTTGTATCCCACAACAGCGCCCATGTCCAGGGCCATGTAGGTCGGTAGGAGCCAGATTCCGGGAGCGATTGCGTAGTCCAGGCGTGCGTAGGCGTCTCCGATGGTCTTTTGATACCGGCCGATACTCTCGGCGACCCCCTGGTGTTGCGATAGCATCCTCGAGCAGCACGAGAAAATTCCGGCGGCCCTCCTTCGCCTGCCCGGAGCTGCCGAGTATTGGGCCTCGGACTTGCACCTGCGCTCCGTACACGCAATGCACGTATGCCTCGACGCTTTGGTTGAGCCTGCCCCGCCCGGCAAATGTCAGCCCTGGGTGTGCGTTGGCTGTGGCAGAAGCGAAACGCTTCCACTGTTCAGCCGCCTCTTGGTTCTCGATGCGTGTCCTTCCGGTGTCGAGCTCAGCATCGGAGGCTCCTCTTCGATACGCCGCGAGCTCGTTGACATCGTTCCACAGGGGGTTGGTATTCCAGTGCTTATCCGCCAGCAGCCACGTGGATGTGGTGCCCAGGCTCCCCAGGCGCCCCTTCCGAAACCGGAAGTCGGTGTTTGTGGGGATGTCGAACTCCTGGCAAATTCGGCTGTATTTCACTTTGCTGTGGGGGTAAAGTAAAGTAAAGCAACTTTATTTAAAAAGTTGTTGTAGGGCGTCCAGACGGGAGTTCCTGGAAGCGCGGCGCCTATATCTTGGAGTATATTGCGGGCTTCGAAGTAGATGTGGAACCGAAGGAGGACTATAACCCGCTTGGTAAGGTCTTTCAGCATCTCCACTGAGATCCAAAACCCTCCGTTGCCAGGAACACAGCGAAGTTCACCTGCTGAGGCCAGAAGTCGTTGTTAGGGCCCTGGAGCCATTTATGTACGTCAGCCGTCTTACCCCCTTTGGGGCCGCCGCCTGCCCCGCCGCCATAGACCACAACAAGGTCTGCGAAGATGTCTGGGACCTCCACGGTGAAATAATCCTGCTCAGTAACGTAGATGTCTAGACTGTGGAGCTGGAAGGGCTTCCTCCACATGATACCCTTTGACCACTTGGGCGGGAGGCGCATTTTACTATCTTTGTCCGAGAGCAAGAGTGCGCGTGGAAATGCTTGCATGCCTGCATGCATATGGACGGTGGTCCGGAGGTGGCCCCGGCGCAGCGCGGCGTCGATGCGCTTTTGTACCTCAGCAGGCTTCTCGTAGTGGGCATCCGGGCCGTAGACCGAGTAACCCGTGTCTTCGTCTGCCCGAAATATGATGCTTGTCGAAAAGTTTTCCCCGTCTGTGGTTGTTTCCGGGTAGAACTGGGATGGATCAGCATGGGGGAACTTCTTCTGGAAAGCTGCGAAGGCCGCGACACTACTAGCCGCCATCCTTTTGTTTCCCTCGTCGAGGGCTGCCGCCTTATCTTGTTGGGACAACATAGGTGCACTATCCGCGCCTTTCGCGTGGCGAAGTATATCGTCGAACCTGTCATCCTGCTTGTTTTTGAGAACGAGTGGCATGGTTGCCATATTAAAGCCGGGGGCCCGGCTGTTTAATATACCGATATGGTTGTGCTTAATATCCACTGTACCTCGCCCGACCATACGGTCTACTTCGATCGACCTCTTCTTGTCCAGAATATTTCGCTAATCGAGGTCACTCTCGGCGAGAACAGTTGGTGGAATCTAACCGAAGCTGCGACTTTCTGGTGGTTTACGGAGGGGGGAAATAACGAACCCGAGGTGAGCAACTCACACAGTATCGCTGCAGGGCACCATGACATAGCAAGCCTCCAACCATTACTTCAAACCCGCAATTGATGCTGGCATCATGAAATTCGTGAAACCCTTACCGAGGGGGGCTTGGACCCTAGATGTCAAGAAACCGGTCCGGTTCAGTAAAAATCTCTGCACACTGCTGTACGTTAAAGGCAATGAAGAGGAGAGGGGCGTATCGCTCAAACTGGGTAACCATGAACTGGTACTCAAAGATATCCACACACTGTATGTCCACTGCGATATCACTGATGCCGGCTTCTCACTTCTCGATCGAGGGAAAGCCATCGAAAGTCCTGGCTAGCTTAGAGATTCGAGGTGAAAGGTTCGCGAAAGCAACATATTCTCCACCAAATCCCCTAGCCATCCGAGCCCTAGGGGAGCAGCCTTCGCCTGACAGTTCGGTATGAAAAAGGCGATATCGTAGATTTCCGTGGTCGACCCCTACGCTATGTATTAAAGCTTGATACCAAACCTGGTATATGATGGCGAGTGATTCGCTTTACCCCCAGCTTGTGGACGCGGAGGCGCAGCCACAACTGTCCGTAGAAAGTTTTCGCCTACAGAGGATATGCGATATACTCGCCGTGCTCGAAAATCAGGGAAAGCACTATGAAGGGGTCCGTAAAAAATACGCCAGGGTCCGCGGCATCGTTCATGGGGTCGCTGTGGCCACGGGGAGCCTGAGTGTGGTCTTGTCGGCTTCCGGACTGGCGAGCTCATTCACAGGCCTCGGCCTTCCGGTTGGCGTCTCGCTTGGAGCCGTTGGGGGTCTGTTTGGCGTGATTTCGGCCTTGACAGCTGTCGGCGCCAAGAAACTAGGATCGAAGGACTCAAAGCATGAGCAGACGGTTACCTTGGCGAAGGCTAAAGCGAACTCGATCAGTGAGCTCGTCTCAAAAGCCCTGCGTGATGGCGCGGTAAGTGATGAGGAGTTCGCTTTGGTCCTCCGCGAGGCCGACAAGTTCGAAGCTCTGAAAGCCCCCATTCGTCTGAAAACCCGACAAGAGGGTGAAAAAAACCCGAACAAATTCGTGCCGAGGTTCCGGCCGCGAAATGCGGAAAAAGTTAGGGAGCCTGGTGGAGTAAAGCTCGAAGTTTCCACTTCATTGTGCTACGTTTACTCTAAGTTATATTAATAATTTATCTGTTGTTATTTGAAGTACTATAATATTTATTTATTATTTATGTATTAATTTTGCCATCGACCGCTTTTAATATCCTGCATAGTGTTATGCTAAAAGGATTAATAAATATGAGATGAGATGACTGACAGAAAGACATTCCCAGTACAGTGACAAATACACAAAATGTGAGGATGGTAGCCTTGGTTAGCCTGTGATAAAAATAAATAACAATGTCGTCACTCGTTTTGCCTTGCCCCTCCTCTGTACTGTCACACCGCGGCAAAACGGTATGCTCCGCTGGCCGAAAGAACGAAGGCTCTGGTATCAAATACAAATTACCGAGGGTTTAAACTTTTTTAGTAAATAATTTTATAACTTAGTAAACTCACAGTGAATTACAAATTAAGAAAACTTCAACCTCTTAAAGTCTTAGGCTTATCTTTTAAGTAGTTTTCTTATTTTTTGACAAAACAGTTCAACAAATGGTACTTTTTTAAGCAGAAATTTTAAAAACACGGCATGTGCCTGTTGTTTCATTTCAGTTGGGGCGGCCGCGCCGACAAGAAATAGCAAATACGCATGCGCGTGACGTTTTTCCGCGATGTGCTGTACTGTACACAACATTTTGCATTACCCCTCCCCCACCCCAGTACGTCACACGACATTTTGCGGAACGTTTATCCTGGAAGTCGGTGAGGACTCAAATCTCTGAAAGGAATTTGTTTCACCATACCCAAAATGGGCCTTAAAACTACCGTTTTCACCTTCCTTACTAAATCTCTGACAATATCAACGGGTTTATTCGCCGGTGGATCTGTTTATATCAACCTAGTTGAACATCCTTCGCGAAGAAAACTCGACACCAAAGGCATGTACCTTGAATGGCGCGAGAGTCTAGTTTACGCGAAGCCAATGCCTTTATTGGTTCTCTCCGCCTCTCTATCTGGTATTACAGCTTATGTTCTCAAGCCAAAAGCTAAAGGAGTTCCTTGGCTTATAGCTGGTGGTGCCATGGCTCTTTTAATGCCGTACACTGGTCTTGTGATGTGGCCATTCGCTATCGGGCCGATATACAATTCTGAAAGAGCTGAGAGAAAGGGTGAAGAGTTTGTTAGGAGGCATTTAGAAACATGGAACAAGTTGCATGCTGTCAGGACCGTTATATCTCTTGCAGTGTTCGCCTGGTGTGTATACAGTTTAAAAAAATAGGGTCATTTTTTTGAACCCGTCTACAATTCATCTGGCATTTTCGATTTGAAGATACAGGAAATTTGGAATGGACAACTTGCTCATTTTTGAGATTTCAAGTGACCCCGGCTGATACATTCATAAAGTTTCATCATCATCATCATCATCATATGACAGTTACGAGGATAACCATCTTACAAAGCATTGCATTGTTTAAAGTTAAATAAGCCAGCTAAAGCCCGGTCTTCACTAGCGACATAAGGCCAGATAAAAAAAATACTTGTTTAGCGTCCATCCATTTAAATTTTTCCTTGTATGGAGGGAGTTTTTTTTTTCTATGTGAAGTTTATTTTGTCTTGACTAGACATTATTCACTCACCTTGTGTTCATGACCTCATGTTGTAGAAACAAAATGGTGTCGATATTAAACTATTTAATGCACCAGCGCATATTTTAAGTGGTACATGTAGGGGTCTGGGTATAAGAATTGGTGTTCATGGGCGCATTTACACTTTCTAAATTTTTTTATGAAAAATAAAAATAAATAGAGGTCGGGACATTTCTCAGGTCGGGCAGGGATGCTAAACAAGTATTTTTTTAATCTGGCCTAAGCATAAGAAAATAAAAACGCTCCATTCTTCGTGTGTTTATGCTTATGTCGCTGTTTTTCCTAGTGAGGACAATAAGGTAGTGAGGACGGCAGCAACATAAGCATAGGAACATACTGGTACACATGCGTAGTAAACACCCCCGGGTCAACTTGTGTTTAGACTTAATTTTGTGGTGGTGAACAAATTTAGCCAGAGATGTTTAATACGCATGCATATGTTCTTATGCTTATGTCGGCTAGTGAGGACCGGGCTTAACTGATCATGAGAAACAGACTAAGGAGCAGATAACTCTGGCAGCTGAACAGCCCATTGTACTGGGTCACGTAAAGTGGATAAAAAAGGCAGCAAAGTGCAGCTGACAAGCGGTGACAGTGGGGTTTAAAAGGAGTTAAAAGCTCCATTAAATAAAAAGGTGCCAATGATATTATTAAGTGACTTGAAGGTTAAAAGTAGTATCTTAAAGTTAATTATCTCTGCTACTGGTAGCAAGTGCAGTTCTTTTAAAACAGGCATTATATGATCATGTTTGCATGTACAAGTCAGGACTAGGCATGTCGCAGAGTTCTGACCATACTGCAGCTTCTGGATTTGATTCAGATAATAGTGAATATTTACAATAGTCTAACTTAGATGTAACAAATGTGTGAATCAGAATCTCACAATGCTGAAGGGAGATATACGTTTTTTAATGTAATAATTCCCCCGTGACTTGGAACAGCCTATGTTAGCATTTGGTCAATCAGTCTGTGACATATATGGGACTGAATACATAATTAACCATGTCCACAAAGAGCTCAATATTATTAAACCCTGTCTTTCTCGTCCTCCAAGAGGGTGATAATAAAAGAAAAAGCACCTTACAAAGGATTGAATCCTCTTGCTAATGCATGTATCAATCAATGTTAAGCCGGAGAGGGGAGGGGTCGGGCAGATGTGTGGCATTTGATCAATCTTGGCGTATGCACCCTGGGGAAATATATAAATATAATATAACAGCTATACTATATATATATAGTTTAAGGAGGGGCAGGTGGGGTAATTTGATCAAAATTGACCAATTTTTCTTTCCCCCGGGTGGGGAATTTGACCAAAAATTATCCAAAAAGTCAAATGCTGCACATCTGCCCGACATCCCCCCCTCTGGGTTGACATTGATACATGAATAAGGCAGTGATTCCTACCAACAGTTATGGAATTAAGTACTGTTTAAAACACGAACAGCAGTGTTTTATCAAGTTTAAAAATTCTAGGGCGAAGCCCGAGAATTTTTAGACTTGATAAAACACGTGCTGTGAGTGTTTTAAACGGCTTCAAAAACGCTTTAAGAATGCAATGAAAGAAAGACGCACATCTCAAGGGAATGGTTACTTAATGAACCATTGAACCTTTGTATTCACAACGCCATGCAAAATATTCGAGTAATCACCGCCTGCAATTACGAACATCTCAAGGGAATGATATGAAGAAATTACCATACTATGTTGTTTGAAGCGGCATTTCGCAATGCAAGAAGAATCTGCACTTGAAGGATTTGGTGTCGTGGTTCACCTCGATAAAGTTCAAGACTTGGAAAGCGATGTGACTGACATGACGGCAGACTCTAAATTTTTGACTCCGGCACAAAATATGTAAGTTTAATGCACGTTTTTATAATTTTACGGCTTTGAGTTTGGTTTAATAATTGGAACTAAACAGTGGCTTGGTAAACAAGTAATGGTAGTTGGATAACTTCATTTTAAAAATATTATCTGTGTATCTCGGTAGTCTGCTGATATTAGTAAATTTAGTGCAAAATTTATTATCTAGGTACATTATGTTCCGTGTACTTTTTGCTATCTTTGGGTCTTTATCAGTGAATTCTTAATTAGGATGAAACTTTATATAAAATTTCATGTTCATTAGTATTCTTTATATAAAACGTTCATCCTAATTAGCAATTCAGTGAGAAAGCTGAAACATCAATAGAAATTCCATTGTCTCAATCATTATCCCCGTTTCCCTCTGGGACAGAAGTCAAATCCCTCCGCGGGCCTTTTAGAATGATGAGATTTTATCAGGTATAAAGGAGCATGCACGTGACTGATTTGCTTCATCTGATTGGACAAAATGCTCATTAATTATTCATGAGTTTTTGAATGGTTAGTAAAACAGTTTGGTCTACTATCCCGAATGGTTTATTTTCCTCAAAGTTAATTAAATATGAGCCCTGCAAGAGTTGCTTGATGTGAAGCAGAAGTGTTTATAAATAGTTGTGATACATCTCTGATTATTTATTATGGTTTTATCTGTGTTAGTGTGTATTGTCAGTGAACTGTCTACATCTTTTGTTTGTTGTTGTTTAGAACTCTGATCTAATTTTTTTTCAAGTAATCTACTATAGAATTTTCACCTAATCTATCCAATTGTTTTGACAGTGCTATCTACTAGATTAGCTCTGCTATTTAGGTAGCCTGTACTAATTTAGCTTCCGTTACCTAAATCTATTCTTAATATAATAGTAAACAGTTCTTTCTTGGTACAAATTGTTGTTGTTGAAGCACTGTGGCCTGACTGGTTATGTTTTCTCTCATTTCCACCATTATCGATTTTTTTTGAAAATCTTTGGGAAAAAATCCTCTGCCATTTGAAAACAGGACTGTGAACAACTTTACATACTTAGATTTTTATAATATTAATTAAATCAGCTAGTGGTTACTAACTAATGTAAGCATATATCAGGCCACAAGCCAAATCATACTTAATAAAAAGATAGGATCAGTAACTTGGATAGATACTAACTCTTTCTTCTAATTTTTGCACTGGCTGGCTTTAATTCTTCAGAGATTTCAAGAAAAACCATTTGATAGCGATTTAGAGATACCCGGTAGTCATAATCCTGAGTTTGAGTGCTTGCAACTAGCCTGCGTAGAGCTCTCCCTCTAGGCCAAGATGGCGGCGGTTTTCGATGGCCGTGATAGTTGGCGAAAAAATCCCCAAAAATGCCTGCTACACAGGCTAGCTTGCAACTGACAACCAAATTTTGAGTTAATTGCACAGTATCCTCTCAGCCAATCAGAATCGATAAATTTTGTTGAGTACCATATATTATTACTCCTGTTCCTGTTTATTAATATTTGGTAATGCTTGTTGATCGTTAGAGGTGGCAGTCATGCAGCTGGGCAAATACAAAATTAAATATACATACTAATCTTTAACTATAACTACCTTAACACAGTCAGTAATGTAGATACATATATTTAACAAATAAAGAAGCCTTAGCCATGTTTTATACTATCATAAAACACGATGGGCATTTGAGAACATGAGAGAAATGTTAAAGCACAAGCCGAAGGCGCGTGCTTTCAACATTTCTAGAGTGTTTTCAAATGACCAGAGTGTTTTATGATAGTATAAAACATGGATTTAAGGCTTCTTTATCTGTTTTATAATATAGATTTACGCGCACGAAGAAAGGAAACCGCCAGTTGAAAACTATATAACACGGCTAACCATGTTATATACTCTGATAAAACATGGCTTAGCCAATCAGAGCACGCGTACTATCGTATCTATATTATAAATGCAAATAGAGCATATGCTTTTCTGGATATTTTATTGAATTAATGGTTGACAGCCTGGTCCCAGGCATTGTGGTTGACATTTTTTTCTGATTGGGATCCCTGTGGTTTGTACTGGTTCAACATCACAGCTTATTATTGCCAGAATGCTGCCTAGCAGAATTCGATCCAAGATGGCAGCCACGGATTCTGTATACATTATTTTGCTTGTAAAGAGTTTGAGCAAATATCAAAGCATAAGGCTTTAAGAGAGTTTTGCTTGGATTTGAAAAGCACTTTGCCTGATTTGGTTTGGAGTGAGCTCCCACACTGCAGATTTTTTTTTTTTAATCACTTTGCTTTTCACGGCTCAACTCAAGCTGTGCATTTGACAGAGCAAAATGGATTCAATCTAATGGTAAAAACTGAAGATGGCTTTTGCCGCTATCATGCCATCTCTCTTCTTGGCTAACATCGTACAAGGAATCCAAACATGCAGTTGAATGGCTTGGAATTACAATTTTGGTGAATAAAGTAAATTAACTTCACAGGCAAGTTTATAAATACACAATAATTTACTACGGAGTAATTGCAGAATACCCCCTCCTTTGGTTCATTAATAATTCATTTCTCAACTTTTTTATACAAACCTTCTATAAACCTAACCCTGAAATAATAAAAAAAACCTAACCATTTCGACTCAAAATCATTCATAGAACAAGTCTAAATACACCTGAACTAAAGTGGATAATTTAGCACAGTTTTCAAGCGATCTTTTGAGTGGAGGGGGTATTCTACAACTAAGCCCCATATTGGGCCCATTTTTTCAAATTTTTGGCCCAGCTTGGAGAATTCTGCTAGGCATTCTGGGATTATTCACTCTTCTTAATATTTATTCGAGTTCGAAAAGGACAATTCAGGATTTTTCCTTTTGTCTCCAACACATAGAGGATCACAGCAATATTCCGTCCGTGACGCCATTTTGCTTTTCAGCTAAGCAAGGATGCGGGGATAGCCTTGTTTTCAAGTAGCTAATTATATGCACATAAATATTAAGAAGAGTTGATGTCACCAACCAGTACAAACCACAGGGATCCCATTAACCCATCAGAAAAATACTAGCCAGCATGCCTTGGGACTAGGCTGGCTGACACACTAAGATAATGTTGATTTTGCCATACATGCATATAAACTGCCCAATAAATGGGGTTGCAAATTCTAGAGTGCTTTGCATTGTGCAAGAATCTATAGTCCTTCCTTTCAGTTCCTTGAAGAGTTGTGCCTTTGAATATATCTGCAAACTTGTACATTAGCTAGGTTAACAAAAACTATTACATCAGATCATAAAATCCAGCGTCAAAAGTCCTATCTCGAATTTCCAGGGTGTGCCTCACCGATAATAAGATGTTGAGCAAGAGAGTTCAGCCATAGACGAGGTTGTAGATGCAATAGACGTAGCTGCCAACGTCCACGATGGTTCTAACTTTGTGGTAGAAGGCCCAATTATTGATGGTATCCCTGACATCTTTGTTCGGAACTTTCTTCTTCGTCACTGTATCTGGATCTTGAATCGGTTTCACATACGTAGGGATTAAGAAGAGGAATGAGAAGGGTACGTTAATAAACAAGCACCCAGCAACTATCAGGCATGGTAAACCCTTCTTGGAATCGATCACATAGGCAGCAACTCCACCTGCCATTGGAAATAAGGATCCGATAGCCATGTACTGTTTCGCCCGGTTAAAGCTCTCCAGCCATTGCTTATGTACTGACTCCGTGTCTTCGACTTCCATCCGTGCGGGATGCTCGATCAAGCTGATGTAAGCCGCTGAACCGGCTAAAAGACCCGAGAATGCGGCCTGGGTGAACTTTAGCGCTATAAATGCCTTTTTAGAATCCATTTCTTGAAAAATAAGCGATTCTCGATATATTTGTTCTTGCACGAGGTCAAGATAAAAGTTTCGTACTGTGGAAGCGTCTCAAGCTCTCGCAAAGATATTCTTGACTGACAGGCCTTGTCGTTTCGTAGCTTCCATTCTCATTGGTTCTTTGACCTGATAACAATAACTTTGGTACAACATATTTAATTGAATATGCTAATTAGGTTAAAGTTATGACAATTCGTCAAGGTAATATGGTGATGCAATGAATATAACTGAGTGTAATAATTTTCATAAATTGCAACATTTTTGGTCTGTACACTGACTTTATACACTCGACCCTCGTAGCTCGGACCGGAGACCACGTAAAACCATGGATGGTAAAACTAAGTGGTGTCCAGTCAAAGAATATTAAAGCAGTCACATTCTGCCAACTGTTAAAGTTAATATGGAGGTGAGGTCTCATTCGCTAGTCAGCCCTATAATATCTCATTTGCCGAGATTTAAACAGAAAAAATAATTATTTTAATTATTTATATTTGTGTAAATTCGAAAATGTTTTAACCAGGCGTTCCTCGCAAGCGGGTAATTTGCCCCTGTACTTCACAGTCCTGCGAGGGACCCCCCTATCAGCATACCCCACGTGTGACTTATTCCTCTTTCGCCGGCCATCTTGAACGACCGAAAATGGTACGTGAAGGTTTCGAAATATTATAAAATGCTCTTAAACTAACCAACGTAACCCACTAAAACATACGCAGATAGATAGAAGAGTAATAATTCTATCTATGTGTGTAATTTTTAGCGCTTTTGAAGTATCATTGGTAGTAAAATTTTGCACTTTATTATCGAATCTTTGTTATGAAGAAAATCAACGAATTTTAAAGTAAAACCGATGCAGTTTTTTCTCAGAGTATGTATCAGAATTCCTCATAATTCACTTGTGTAAGCTTATATATATCAATGAGTAACTCTTGCAGCATTTTGTTTATTTTATTTGGTTCGTGGCCAGTTAAATTGAAGTGGAATTTCAAGCTTTATGGAACATCCGAAACAACTAAATATGGCGGACGCAAACTGTAGCAGTAGACCTTGAGAGAATAGATCAATCAATCAGTAGAATGTTATGGTTGGTTCTTGTATCCTTATTTCCTATTTTCGTTGAAACCCTCTTAGGAGAAACACACTGTCCCACTTTATGATAACATTGGAAAAAAGTTGAAGCTCCTCCCCAAATTCATACATGAATTTCTCAGACTGCCATTTTGGGAGGAACTGCAGAACATCCCACAAATGATGCCCCCCAAGGGCTCTACGGGCTGTGCGTTGTGAAGCTTAGTCTAAAGAACAAAGCTGAGTCTAAAATAAAGAAGCTTTGCCTACGCATGCTACTTGTTGAATGGAAGAGGTGGACTGAGTCTCATGCCTTGAAGCTATGGTTGTTTACCATTTATACGGAAATTCAGGAAATTTCGGTTGGAACGTTTTTCTGTTCATCCTGTGGAAAATTTCCGAAATTAATGGATCATCTCATAAGTAGTCCAAAATTCCCAACCGGAATTTCTGACCAGGAAATCACGTACCATTGACAATTGCCCTATATCATTATGACGTCATGGCTTGTTTATGAGGGGGACAGAATCGACACGAACAATAGAATTTTGAACTAAATCTGCCCTGCTGAGGAAAATTTAACTTCGAATTGTCTGGTTTCCAGATATCAGCTGTATCAATGTTTATCCCACAATATTTACTGTAGTTGGTGGCTGTTAACACTATTCTGCGTTCTACAAAATGCATTTGATAGCGATTTCCTTTGTGTTGTTGCTGTTTTGTCCCCCTCCCACGACCGTGATCCTTAGCGTTTAAACAATAGATTGTTTTGATTTGACATCATAATGATATAGGGCAATTCCCAGTCGGTCGTACCAGTTTCAGGCCTTATGCCAAGCTTTTCTCATCTGGAATGGTTTGTGCACAAATGGTAAATGTTTTTCCAATCAGGAAATTCCATTTGGGAAATTTTGTGTATCATTTACACCAGAATTTTATACCAGAATTTCTGTGTAAATAGTAAACAACCCATGTCTTGATGATTTTTTTTATAGAACAAAGCTTCGCCTATGCATAGCTAGCTACGCATAGAACAAAGAGTTGTGGAGTATTCTGCAGTTTTGTCCCATTTTAAAAGGTAACCAAGCCTTTGGTGACATTGAGGCTACAGGTTATGCCAACAAGAGGATGAAGTACCTACATGTAGTTAGCTTGATAATCAAAATCTATCCATATTCATAGAGGTTTGTATCAGTACATGGTCAAGGCTTGGTTACCTTTCAAGAACTACACTAATATTATTGGACTATTACCCTGCTTTACATGTACATGTATACATTCTTGAGTACATTCAAAGTTGAATCACAACCTCGTTTCCAGGGGTCTTTATGTGCCTAATCCAAGTCAGTGGATGTGTACATCTATGTGCGTCTCCATAAATACGACAAAATACAGAGAAGTTTTTTGGCCTAATTTTCATAATTTTCTGACTACATATGTCTTACTAGTGGGGCATTGCCACCTGTCATACATGTACTTTTTCTCAATGGAACCTTGCCGTCGGCCATATTTTTACTTTTGCGAATATAATTGTGCACATTAACTGACTGTAATTAACTTATCTTTAATGGCATAAAAATTATTCCTTGATTTTGTGCCTTCCAAATTTATTTTTAATTGCACAAAATGAGCAACGGAAGACTAAAATTTAATATGATAAAACTAGTAGTTTCAAATTGAAAGTGACATGCTGTCGAGCGAATATAGTAGCAATTGATTAGAATCTAAGCCACGTATTAAGGCTATCATTTACCCATCTAATCAGCATCTAATATTATAAGAGCACGATTTGAATGAATGAAAGTATTCATCAAAGCTGAACGCAGAGTAACAAATGGAGCATAGACCAGTGGTGCAAACATGGCGCGAAGAAGCAATGGGAGGATGCGTTATAAGCGAGCTGTGAAGCAGCAAGGAGAGCATGAAGTTTCTTAGTATAGGCACGCATATGCAGGATCGATTGTCATAGATGTGAGTTAAAATTGAGCGCGGGTTTCGCCAAGGCGGGTCAAACTTCTCTTTCTTTATGCTATAAAAAAAACTAAATTCTAATTCGGGCCTGGTTTATTCAATCGCCCTGTCTTGGGAAGGCCCCATAACGGCTCCATCTACGTCAACAAGAACAAACCATTTGCATACGATTACGGAATGGCTGCGAAGGATAATGTGGAGTCTTGCAGAAACCAGCGATCGCCAAAAAGCCATGCTCATAAATTTATTTCATTTATCAACTGAAAACTGTCAACCTCAACCTGCACTTTTTGTACCCTTATACACATGCTCACTTTCTCACATGACTTGACTCATAAATAATCTGGACATACAGAAAAACAAGCACACAAACAGAAATCCACGTACTTTCAAACTTGCAGCAATTATATGCTGGCTTGCCTGGTGGCTCGCCAGCAATAAAAACTTTTTTTGGTTCGATTTTTTAACTTCACACTGAGGCACTTTAATGTCAGTAACTTGTGACAGTCTGGTGAGACTAATAAACTTGAAACCGACATGGGACCTACAATTTTACATCCTTATCCGAGAAGACGTGAAGGTCTAAATTTGTAGTTTGTTAAGAAAGTTGGGAAAGGGTGATCTATTCAAATCCAGGCCTCCAAAAAGAATTTTTCATTAGTCTCCACTTAGCAACTAGCATATAAAATCTTGTTACCAGCCAGCAAATGCTACATGTAGTAAATGAGTTGGCTACTTAAACAGTACGTTTTAGCTGCCAAACATAACATTTTAGTTACATTGGTGACTGTATCAATTGCAATATTTGAGCCCTAGATTTCACAATTTCCATTTTCCAGGCATCTCGCCCTGTCGTATCAATATTTAATGAAAATGGAGAGAGTGCTGGCCAGACCACACTGCCTGCAGTATTCAAGGCACCTATTAGACCAGACATTGTGAGCTTCGTCCATGCCGACATGTCTAAGAACAAGCGTCAGCCATATGCTGTCAACAAGCTGGCTGGACACCAGACATCTGCCGAGTCCTGGGGTACTGGCCGTGCTGTAGCAAGGATCCCTCGTGTGAGGGGTGGTGGTACTCACCGATCTGGCCAAGGTGCTTTTGGCAATGTATCCTCTTTCATGTACTGAGGGAATGGGTATACTGTGGATGCAGGTTCAGCAATGAAAAGTGTCAAATTTCATATTGGTAACATTATTATTATCAGTGTCATTAACAGTATTTAATGTGTATACACATGAATTGTATTTGTATTTAGATTGTAATTAGTATTCCGTATTTTATTAAATTACATTGTAACATATGATATGTATTTTATCAATGAATTAAAGACCATTATTATTATTATATTATATTAGTTGCTCTCATTTTGTGCACTTTGTGCTTCTTTTGGTTCAGTCTGTCTATATCAATATTGGAGTACATGTACATAAAATACTTGTATTATTAAAGAGTTTCACTGTTTTTAATGGGGTAGGGGTAGTAAAATACCAAGTGTTCAACTTCCAATCATTTTGTTCTTACCAGTACCCACATGACTGCCACATTGTACAAAGTCAAGCGGCAACAGATGGTGTATTGTTCAGCAACATGTCAATAATTGTTCTACTTAGCAACATGATCGATCAACCATTGCAATGAACACGAAATCTGACACTGAAATGCTCAACCGAAATACACAGTATCTTGACAGACTTAGTGTTGTAACACAGTAAAAGTCTACTACAGTGAAACCCTGTTATAACGGGGGCCGGTGGTAAGGGACTAGGAATGGGCCGAAAAAATACATGTAGGTTTGTTATATCAAGGATTTGTAATATACATTGTACAACTCCCAGTTATACATAATTTGCTTTTCCAGCAATAGCACCAATTAACTGTTTGTTACATTGGAGTTTTCTACTAATTGACTTGGGCACTTACATGTAGGCATGAGAGAACAAAATAATGTGCTGAAATAAACAACATGTATCACTGTGTGCAGTTGTTTACATTTGTCAAGAATATGTAATGGAAGTTGAGCCATCCGAGAGGAAGTAAAGAATCAAAGAGAGGGAATTAGTCCTGCAAATGACACAATTACCGTATTTTATCACGTACAAGCCGCACCTCACGTATAAGCTGCACCCCTAACTTCAGCCTGATAAACAGAAGCTTGTTTTTCACGAAAGGCTTAAGGAAAAACCTTGTGTATAAGCCGCACCACAAAATTCAGTAAGAGTAGTCTTGGTTCGAATTCATAAATGCCCGTAATTGAAGCAAAACTTCTTCATAAGATATCGTCATATCACAACAACAAAATGGTTACAACTTTCCTTGTCCTTTATTGTGTATATTTTAACCTGCTGTCTTTAAATCACTTCAGAATTCTTCTGCTGTTGTTCCCCCATTAACCAACAACATATTTAAGGAAATTCATTCCTTAAACACACAAGAAAGTAAGATTTTCTGGCGAAACTATATGAGCACGTGTCTGAGTCCGTGGTCCGCCATCTTGGATTTTCAAGGAGGCCTGGGGTGAGGGTTTTCTTGAACATCCGATCTAGCATGAAGCTCCGAAGTTGAACATGAACTCGATGAGAATTATACTTTATTTGAAAATTTGAAGGCTTCCAAGACCAATTATGGCCTTTAACAATACTAGGAACCATTCGAGGAGTTAGCAGAGAAGATGACATGCAACTGGACAGCTAGTTTTCTTTGGAAATCGAAGGATAGGAGTTTGAGTAGAAATCTTGCTGACACTCGTGTTCTGTGAATTGAATGTGCCATTTCTATTGTTCACATGGCTTTGTTTACGGTCATTGCAAAAAAAGCTTTCTGAAAACACTCTCATATAAGCCACACCCCCAACTTTGTGGCAATTTTTGGTTACTTTCAAAATCTGAAAGTCAAAAAAGGTGCGGCTTATACGTGATAAAATACGGTACCATTCGTTATATTGGGATATATGTAGATTTCAAGAACGAGCTTCGAAATTTTGTTCGTTATAACTACTGTATTTAATTTGCTGTGGGCTGAAAAACATGTTTGTTATATTGGGGTTCTGCTTTACTATAATGGCAACTCACTGATAATAGCAGCCTTCTGAAAGCCAGCCAGCAATTACAAAAATGTCTCCTGTAACAGGACTTTAATGGCTTCATGACATTTACTGTATAAAGGTATTTATTTATATAGCACAAATTCTATATGAATATATACTGTATGTATGTTGCATTTTCAGGTTCATTGTACTGTTTTTATTGAAGTGTAACCCTGAGAGTTTCAAGTCTCTTTGGAAAATTGCATTTAGCTGATGTCAATCAAATGCGGAGTCTGCTCTCATACAAAGCTTTCGAAGGCATACATCTATGTGGTACTTGTTTGATTAACAGTCAGCTAAATGCAATTTTTCAAACGAGACTTAAAGTTCTTCTAACCCTTCTTGAAATTTTTCTACCTATGAACCTTTGAAAGGTTTTGAGTACTTCTGCGAAGAATTGTTTTGTTTACAAAGAATACTCTATCTTTTACGCTTGTTTAAAATGGTGAAAAAATGACCTTTCCTGACCCATGACCGCGTTAGAAAAAGCCTGGGTCGATTCCCGGGTCGACGTCATCTCATTAATGCATTATCCTCCATGGCGCCTTTCTATCACAACAACATCGATTTATAGAAAATATACACAGTTTGTGAGTTGTTAGTAAAGAAAAAAGTCATTTTAGACAAAATGCTAAGTATTTATTCAAATTATTGTAAAGTCGAATTAATGAGATGACGTCTACCCGGTAATCGACCCAGGCTTTTTCTAACGCGGTCATGGGTCAGGAAAGGTCAATTTTTCATCATTTCAAACAAGCGTAGAACATAGAGTATTCTTTGTAAACCAAAAATTTCTTCGCAAAAGTACTCAAAACCTTTCAAAGGTTCATAGGTAGAAAAGTGTCAAGAAGGGTTAGAAGCACTTTAAAACTTTCAGGGTTGCACTTCAACAAAAACAGTAATAACATGGTCTGACACTTTCAGCAGTTAAAAAAATACTGCCTTGACATGTTATTAGATGTGTCGAGGAGGAAGAATGTTTGCTCCAACGAAAACCTGGCGTAAATGGCATCGTAGGATCAATGTCAACCAGCGCAGGTTTGCAGTGTGCTCTGCTTTGGCAGCCTCAGCCCTTCCATCCCTCATCATGGCTCGCGGTCATCGCATTGAGAATGTGCCTGAGGTACCCCTTGTCATTACCGATGCTCTGGAATCTGTAACTAAAACCAGTGCTGCAGTGAAGCTTTTGAAAGCAATCCATGCATATGATGATGTTGAAAAGTGCAAGGAATCTAAGAAGATTCGTGCGGGAAAGGTAAGCATTTCTCCTTTTGTCTCGCAGATTAAAAGGACTGTTGGGTATCAAGGCTAGAACTTAACTTCTAAGTCCACTAGCAAATGTCTGCTAGTAGGATTTTTTACCATTAGCAAATCTGGAGGGTACTGGCACATACTAACTCTATGCATTCACAGTATCACTTTAATTCATTAGAAGTATGTTTTTTTTAATACTGTCGTTTGCATCTAAGTGTGAACACGTGAGGCGAAGACATGTTCTAACATGTATTAAATATAACCTGAATCGTCATCAAACTGTCGAAGTTTGAAGGTGTGCTAGACTCCAGTTGTGAGGATATTTCCTTTATTTCGGGACTTCAGAAATCAAGTGGTAGAGCTGGTTGGAGAATTATCGATACAGGAAGAGAATAAGTTGGTATTTTGAGCGTGAAAGTTGGTCTAGCACACCTTCAAACTTTGAAAGGTTGATGATGAATCACATTTGATACCCAATTAGAACATGTTTTCGCCTCATGTGTTCACACTTAGATGCAAACAATGGTACAAGAACATACTTTGTTTAATTTACACAGCTACTATATTAATGCTTCATACTTTTAATCAACATGCATTGGGGTAAAAATTAGGCTGTTATAACCTCAAGTGTAAATATGCCACATTTTCTGGAGCTTTTCAGACTGACTCCAAGTTGTACAACGTACCTTAATGAAGATAGACTCGCTGAATATTTTTAGTGGGAAATCTTTTCACTCACAAATAAAAAATCTACTAGCATTGTGCAAGTTTGCAGGTGTTAATTTGGAGCCCAGGATGTTATTAGCATCACTTTGAAAATCTCAAAATCACATTCAAACTTGTCTAATAGAAGTTAAAAATAATGGTCTAGTCTTGTTAAAAGCCTCTTCATAGTGACATGTATGGGGCTATGGATGGCAAGGGTGGAAATCAGGGCTCGAAATAGTGACCTGCCAATGGCCAAAAAGCAGGCCAATTTTTTGGAATGGCAGGTGAAAATATGCTTGGAAATGATGTAAAGCACTCATGGCCTACCAAAATAAAAGAAATGTCGGGTCATATTTTCAAGCCCTGGTAATGGTTACTACATTGTATTACAAAAGTAAACTTTATGGGGGACTAACCATCCTAAAGGCCTTTCACAGGAAAAAAACATTAATGGGAACTTGCCAAAACCCATCTGCCATTAATGGGAAGAGTTCAACTTTTCATGGGAAATTTCAACTCTAACCATTAATGTCCCCCTGTGTTTTAGGGGTGTTATGAACATGGTGATTAGATCAGATTTTGTATCAGTGGGACAAAAATATGCCCACATGTACGCATTACCGTCACTGTACTGTAAATGTGACCTTACATGGGAAAACGTACAATAACGACTTTCTGTTTAAACGGGTAAAATAAACGACTAACAAATGGGTTTTCAAGCCGTGTAAACGAGTTGGGAAGCCGTGTAAACGACTTTCGAAGCCGTGTAAACGAGTTGGGAAGCAGTGTAAACGACTTTCGAAGCCATGTAAACGAGTTGGGAAGCCGTGTAAACGAGTTGGGAAGCTGTGTACACGAGTTGTGAAGCCGTGTACACGAGTTGTGAAGCCATGCGAACGACTTTCGAAGCCGTGTACACGAGTTGGAAAGATAGCCCAAAAAAGCAAACGGCTATATAAAACGTTTACAATCATGGCTTGGCTTGCTTGAGTCAAACGGTATAGAACCATTTGAATACACACGGAGAAACCCTATTAGTGCCACGATATTTATTAACTTGCAAAAAAACATCAAATTCAAGTTCAGTTTCTAGCATGTAAGTAAACTATTCGGTCTATCGGGTCTCGCGCAATGAATAATCACTTTTAGAGCTTATCCTGTACGAAACTTGTTCACAAGACTGTCTTTTGTCAATTGCTGGGGTTATTTCGGTTTCAGGAGTTATATTCTAGAAGAAATCGTCAGTTTTCAGAGCATTGTTGGAGCGGTTTCTTCAGCCTCGTTTCCGTGCCGTGAAAGTTTGTCTTTATGTCGCATTAGTTTCTCCTAAACTATTTGTCCTATTGCGACCAATTTTTTTCTTTTGCATGACCAGGATCCGTTTTCTGTTGTGTGCAAAAATGAGAACATTTGGTAAAGGATTTCATTTAAAAAAAATCAGAAAACTAACTGATACCGACTTGTGCAAGAGCAAAATGTTGAAGTTTCAAATGTTAGCGTATTTTCACGAAAGCCGTAGCTGTTTCGAGCGCTTTTGTAAACTGTTCGGTCTATCGGCTCTCGTGTAGTGAAAAATCATTTTCATCGCTTCAAACGTATTACAATTGTTCACAAGGGTATCATCTCTTAATTGAACGGGATGTTTTGGTTTCAGGAGTTACATTCTAAGAGATTTCATTTGATTTTCAGAGCTTGGTGCATAGAATTTCTGTTGTAATGACAGCAATTGTGTTCAGTTTCTAGCGCGTAAGTAAACTGTTCGGTCTATCGGGTCTCGTGCAATGGATACTCACTTTTAGAGCTTATCCTGTATGACAATTGTTCACAAGACTGTCTTTTGTCAATTGCTGGGGTTATTTCGGTTTCAGGAGTTTTATTCTAGAAGAATTCGTTCAGTTTTCAAAGCATGGTTGGAGCTGTGTTTGTTCTGCCTCGTTTCCATGCCGTGAATTAGACCTTGCGGTTTTGTGATTTTACGTCATCAGTATTGAAGTTCGGCACGCGATTTTCGCAGGCTTTGGTGGGTTAAAACGGCTCCAAAGACTTAGAATCGTATAAACTTCCCACTGGACCATGAGATAGTGCTTCGAAGATCTACATGTATCGTATTGGGGATAATAGTTTAGGAACCACTCGGCAATGCCGGCTCAAAACAAACCACAACTTCTGTGTGAATTATAATATTCCATTCTACTGCAGTTTCACGAAGTGAAAGCGAAACTACGGGGAAACTAACGTTCTGACTTCACATTGACTTCTGATCATAGCTTTGAGGCTTTGTGATTTTAGGATGAGTTGTTGTACAACTATAAGAGTGCTTCCACTACAAAATCAGGGAATAAAAGAGTTCGATTTTGCTAAATAGCGAGGCCTTGAACTGTACCGAGCGAAGGCCGTGTTGACACTTCAATAAATACACGCGAATCATAGTACATTCAGCGACTCTTACAAGCAGAGTAAATGTCTCCCCTACATTCTCACTGCCTCCAAGTTTCCTTGGCCGTTCATTGTCTCCCTCTCAAATTATTTTTCGTTTGACAATAAGAGAAATATTTTCGAAATGTCGTGATATTTCGCCTTGGCATTCGAAATTTCGCATATCTGATCGATTATGTGCCTGAAATTTCGGCGACATTCGTAGGAACAAAGAGCGAAATTCGTCTAAATACGTTTGCATTACTTTTGCACACTGCAGTTCACCTAAACAACGGCAACTAAACGGCCTAGCCGAGAAACGACTTCACAGCTCGTTTGCACGGGCCCAAAAAAAAAAGACTTTCGAAGCCGTGTACACGACTTTCGAAGCCGTGTGAACGAGTTGGGAAGCCATGTAAACGAGTTGGGAAGCTGTGTAAACGACTTTCGAAGCCGTGTAAACGGTTATCTAACCCGTTTACACGGATAACAAACGGCTTAGCACGCTAAACGGAAAGTCGTTATTGTACGTTTTCCCGTGTAAGGTCACAAATATTATTACTTTACCCTAACTCTATAATTTGATTGGATCAGAAAGACAAAACAATGGGGCAATCATTTTAACATCATGGCAGGGCATACAGTAACCATGCTGTAAGTCATTGCCATAACTTGCCCACTCATACGAAATGTGCTCTATGCTTCTGAGTATTATGGCAGGGGAAAACGAGGGTAGAAACAGGCAATATTCTTGTTGCTATACTAGCATTTCAAAAGTGCCAATAAATTAACATTCAGTTCAACATGACAAAACATGAAACACAACTACTGTACCCATGTAAGTAACACAGCAGATTTATTTCTTACAAGTTATAAAATCTGATTGTGGAGTGGAGACTATATAATTGTTTTTTTTTGGGGGGGGGGGGGGGGGGTAAATCTACAGGGTAACATTGAAGCAAGCACTTGACATGTACATTGTAAAGTTTATGCAGTAACTTTTACAGAATCCAATGATGCATGTCATCATTTATTTATTTATCTATTTTGAGGTACTAATCTGTGTACAATAAGCCCTTTGCATGACATGGTCATGTGATCTTTTTAGCTTGTGCCGTGCTAGCCAGCCATATAAGTTAGGTTAAATTTTGAGATGCCTTCAGTTTTAAAGATATGAGCCTAAAATGTGTGCTGTTTACAAACTTTGGCTCACTCTTTCCATTTCTGACATCCATGTTGTTCTAGCACTAATTGTTTTTGGATTGACAAGTTAAATGAAAACATGACCATGTCCTGTAAAGGGCTTTTTGTGCATGATCCAAAATAGAGAATCTGATTCTAAACACTTCAGGGCAAGATGCGCAACCGTCGAACTGTAATGCGTAAGGGTCCACTCATTGTCTTCAATAATGATCAAGGAATTCGACAAGCTTTCCGAAATTTACCTGGTGTGGAACTTATGCAAGTCGACAGACTAAATTTGCTGAGGCTTTGCCCTGGTGGACATCTGGGAAGGTGAGTCAGACTTAGTGTGGCTGCACACTTTCAGGCATTTGTTATGATAGTAATTGAAGGGCTGTGTGGAAAAAGGGCGTAAGTGTCTTCCAATCAGATTCTAATTTCTCCAATTTCTTTGTTTTATAAAGGAGAATTTAGAATGTGATAAAGAGTCACTTTGCACACAGCCCTTCAATTATTATGCTTTGCAGGATCAGCATTAGGTCCACTATCTGTATTACTCCATGGCTAGGTTTAATAATTTTGTGAGCTATAATTGGTCATTTTGTGATCCATAGCTTCCTTTATCATAAATAGCCCCACATGCACCCATGTACAAATGTGATCATATTATGGGGGCTGTACATGTGTGAGCGGGCCAGTAAAAACTGTCTGGTCCTGCATGATTTTTTTCTCGTTGTCATTGTTAATCAAACAAAGTGGTCACATGACAAAACACTGACTAGGTAAGTTACATGTATGTAGATAGGCTGAATGGGATAATATTTGGCTCTTGATCATTTTGTACAGACCTCGCTATCAAGACGGGGGTCCTCAAGCGAAGTATTTTCCATCTGGCCTGGCTTGCACTCAGTCTATAAGTGCCTATTATCATATTACCAGACAGTGCTGTGCGCACTTTCCTTTCAGAACCATTTCCAAAACTTGTGATGGGGACCATACGTTTTTGATTTGAGCAGGCCAGACCTTAACGGTAGTCAACTAGCCAAATACTAGTGGATTTTCAGTTTTGGCTAGTAGAAGTTGATTGTTTACTAGCCATGTTGACTACTCAATGTAGTTTCTGTGACAACTTTTCTAGTAAATGTAAAATGCCATGATCATACCTTTGTTGTTATACTGCACAAATACTAGCATATAATTACGTAGAAATGATTACTCCTTTGCGATTTATAGCCATTTTGAAAAATCAAGAACTTGGCCAAGAGACAGGATTCTAGCTTACCATCATGCAGTACTGTCATAAATCAAGCCACCATCTTGTTTTTTTCTGCTTCAATAGATACGTATGTCTGTATTGACTATTGTTTCCAATGCTTCAATGGATATTAGAGACTTCTTATCTTCCATGAATTCCTCTAAAAGTTTGAAAAGAAGAGTAAGTGATGATTCTAAAGGAGAAACTTTGAAGAACTAATATAGATTGCATACAACGAACATTACAACCTAATCTGGTGATGGGTATGGAGCGTCATTAGTGCCAAAATTCACTTGTGGTATTATGATGTGAGTATTTAATTTCCTGAGGAAAAAATGGTGTTATGATGATAATTGTATCGAGTAAAAATGGAATTATGAAGTAAGTTTGGAATTATGAAGTAAGTTTGGAATCATGAAGTAAGTTTGGTATTATGAAGTAAGTTTGGAATTATGAAGTAAGTTTGGAATTATGAAGTAAGTTTGGAATTATGAAGTAAGTTTGGAATTATGAAGTAAGTTTGGTATTATGAAGTAAGTTTGGTATTATGAAGGTATGAGCACTTGCGAGCGTACTCAACACGAAAGGGTTCACGGGAAGACAAACACGTGTTTGTTCATCACCTACAAACATGGCGGACATCGCGGAAGCACACACACAGAGCTTTTAAAGTTATCTACCGAGCTGTCTTCCATTGATCTTGGATATAGTGGAGTAAGCAAGTCTCTGTATGATTACGCAGAACATTTAGGCCAAAGAGCTGACCGCATTTCTGGCACCTTTCCTTTTCGCCATTCTCTGTCACACTTTGAATGAATGGTACATGTATTTTGTACAACAATCAATTAGTCAAGGTTACTGAAGTTTCTTATGATGTTGACTTTTTAAAATTTAATTGGCAATAATCCAACTGTGTCGATCCGCCTTCCTCCCCCAGGCCAATGCATGCGAGTCATTTTCATGTTCAGCACATCCCAGGGGTGGGGCATTTGCTACAAGCAATAAACTCAGGGTGTTTTTCCTCTCTGTTTTCACAAAATATATGGGAATTAAGTAAGTGAAAACACAGTCTTGGATTGGAGCTTTAGTCATCCTGAATTATCTCCACCCTAGGCCTGCATTTTCACTTTCCTTGGGTAAAAGCATGTCAAGTTCCTAGAATGGAGAGTTGGTTGATGGCATGCTTGACAATGGTGTACTTTGGGTACTTATGTTATGCTTTCCATACGAAAATGTATTTTTTTGTAGAAAAAATATTGTGGTGAGCCATGTGAGATACATTGTCATTCTGTATGAAAATATAGGTGTCACAGGGACGGCGCAGGTCAGTTTCATGACAATTTTTAGCCCTTCAATTTTTTTAGCGCGCCCACTTGAAATTTTGCTCCACCGTCCTGTATCAATCTAATAAGTGTGCAAAGCATTTTAAAATATGATCTCTCTCAATTCCAGACCTGCCATTCCCATACGTGGGGCATTTTACAACTCAGTCTCTACCCTGAGGGTAGGGTATTTGCCAGCAAAGAAAACTTGGTGGGGAGGGGTGTGGCAATTATTCAACGAGTCAAAATACCGAATTTTACATCAATGTTTATAAGAGATTTGCACTTGTTCCAAAGCCCCATAGTGGTCATAGTGGGGAGCTGACCCCGGCCAATTATGTCTTCCCGTGAGCCCTTTCGCGTTGAGTACGCTCGCATTCATAATACCAATAACCAAACTTACTTCATAATATCCAGAAATGAGGTCAGCTCTTTGGCCTAAATGTTCTGCGTAATCATACAGAGACTTGCTTACTCCACTATATCCAAGATCAATGGAAGACAGCTCGGTAGATAACTTTAAAAGCTCTGTGTGTGTGCTTCCGCGATGTCCGCCATGTTAAGTTTGTAGGTGATGAACGAACACGTGTTTGTCTTCCCGTGAACCCTTTCGCGTTGAGTACGCTCGCAAGTGCTCATACCTTCATAATACCAAACTTACTTCATAATTCCAAACTTACTTCATAATTCCAAACTTACTTCATAATTCCAAACTTACTTCATAATTCCAAACTTACTTCATAATACCAAATTTACTTCATAATTCCAAACTTACTTCGCAAATTTGAATTTCACTTCATAATGTCATTTTAACTCGATACAATTATCATCATAACACCATTTTTTCCTCAGGAAATTAAATACTTACATCATAATACCACAAGTGAATTTTGGCACTAATGACGCTCCATAGATGGGTTCCCTGTGCCTGTGTGTGACATGTTTGCGTCCGGTAGCCCCCAAAAAGTTCAGTTTTTCGTAGGCGTATTACAAAATGCCTCTATATCATGAATGGCCGGGAAACTGGTAACTATATACAGATGCTCGGAGCAACGTCGAGTTGGGATTATTTTCCCAATCCAATGCAATAATGTTTAAAAAGTTAGCAAGCACGATATATCAAAGCCTGAGGAAAGTGTGTGCTATATCTGTAGCATTCGACAAAGTCTGATGTCCAAACTATATCAAGTCAAACATGGTCTGTTTTGTCGGCGCAGTCGTTGAACAGAGAACTGAATCAAATCAACTTGGCCATAGTTGGTGCTGTCCAGTAACAACTGAGTGAATTATGTTGCGGCACTGTGTACATCCCGGTTATACAAATATTCAACACTAACATATTCAGGCAGAGAGTTAATCTATAATGACACTTTGATATGCCAAGGAACTGGAAAATCAACACAGTATGAGGTGAGGGAAATTTAAAGTACTGAGTTCATTGCTGTGTTCCCTAATCGATTAATCTACACTGAATTTCTGACGGACCTGAAACAAGGCTGATCAAAGCCAGGACCCGGCTACCAACATTGACCATAAATTATTCTGCAACTAACAATGGCAGCCAACCTTGTTTTCACTTGACAAATACTGTGAATGATCCAAGAAACTGCATGGGGTGTACTTTATACACATGCATATATAGTTTATGTTCTACACTGGAATGTACTTAGTATTAATTGTGAATGCTAGGAACTGGAATGCAGTTTATACACATCTGAATAGCCATAGCTAACTAACTCCAATTATTGCTGTACACTTTATACCACACAGCAAAATGTGCTATGAATGCTCAAATGAATGCCATAACCATATAAAACACACATGTATACATATAACCACATAAGCATCGCATGTTGCACAAAGATAATTACAGTTTTATACCAAGATGCATTCCCTTGTATATTAACTTATAAGTCAAGACATCAAAATGTTCACATTAGTTAAAAACAAGCATTTTTGATGAGGATTACTTACACCGTCAACATCATTGCAGCAATCTTTCAGCCTTTTGTGTTACCACAGTCCTTTCTCTTACAAAAAAATATGTCGAATGCACTTTGATAATCTACGATTACTACTAGTTTAATGACTAGCAGAAAGGTCTATTTGGCTAGTGAAAATTTACATCTTAATAGCCATAAGCCTACTAGCGAAAAAAGTTAAGGTCGAATCCTGACAAATGTATGATCACTTCAAATAACTATTAAGTCACTGGAAGACTAAATGTATCCTGAATATCATATGTCAGCAAGCATTTGTAGTTTACAGTGCAAAATGTGCCTGAACCAGTGATTCCCAGAGACTATTCCATCTATTCTTATTCTGAAATACTGTCAGTACTCAAACATACCCTAGTTGTGTGGCAGAGAGCAAACTACCATATTCACTCACGGATAAGCCACACTTGCAGATAAGTTGCACCCCAAGTTATTAACTCACTTGAGTTAATAAAAATAATTTGTTTGAAAATTTTAATTTATGTAAATTTACAGAACCTTGTGCAGACGTTCTTGCAGATAAGCCGCACCCCCGATTTCAAATGAAGATTTTGGGTAAAAAGGTGTGGCTTATCCGTGAGTGAATACGTTAATATTGGGCATGTGACATATTCCTCCCATTGCATGAGAGAGAATGTTATTTTGATAGGTTATAATACTCAATAATTTATGTCCAGGGAACTTGGTTGAATTAAAATTGTATATTCAAATACTGATTTTATCAACTTTATTCCTTCAGGTTTGTCATCTGGTCTCAAGGAGCTTTTAATAAACTTGATGGTCTGTACGGCACATGGAAGAAGGCTTCAACAGAGAAGACTAACTACAAGTGAGTAATGCAGCATGTTTCTCTGATCAGGGTTTGTGCAGGTCAGGGAAAAGTCAGGGAGTCCAAGGTCAGGGAAAAGTTGAAGTGAATTTTGCATCTGTTCAGGGAAATTCTAAATTTCTTGTCAAAGTCAGGGAAAAGTCAGGAAATTTATTTTTCAGGTTGCCATGACAGCCCCTCGTGCCACAAAGCATCTGTGATGGGAGGCTACAAGTTTTGATAATTACTTTTTTTTTGGATTAGGGAATGTTAAGCAGCCTTATTATGGTCAGTGAAAATTGTTTTCTGTTCAGTGAAAAGTCAGGAAATTTTTCTTCTTCTAATAAGTGGCAACCATGCTGATACAAAAGCAATGTGAGGTCCAGGTTGATATACTTGTTTTTTCTATAACCCATGTTTGTGTACACATACCATTCAGTGTACAAGCAGCAGTGGTGGTTCACAGGCATATAGATACCGTATTTTCTTGATTAAGCCCTCTCCTCTCCATTAAGCACCCAATAGAATACAAAATTTGAAATAAGCAACGCCCTCTCCCTAAAACAACACAATATCAAATTGATGTAAGATGACATTACCGGTATTCCAGGTTTATTATTTTGACAAGTAACTCTTTCTTGCATTACAGCCGCAGACTGTAAAACATGACACTATTGTTTATTGACTTGTTACTTTGATGTTATGTCAAAATTTAAAGTGAGAAAGAAAATATATTTCTCACTTGCAATATGAGGCTCTGGGATAAATTAAATTAATTCTATTATTGGATAATATAATGCATTTAATTTGTCTGAGTCTGAGCTTCATATTGAAATCTTAGTGGTTGCCTTATGACTTAAAGTGCCTATGAAGTGAAAAAATAGACCCTGTTTTTATTTTTTAAATTAAATTTTACTCTTCCCTTAGTCATTTTGTGGAATAAAAAAATAATAAAATTGGAGAGCGCAAACATTTTTTTTGTGTCACAGTCAGGCATAATTGTAAAAATAATGCAACAAATTTGATGCCATTAAATATATGATAATCACATGCATGACGTCAGTTGGTTTGCACATCTATATTCGTCTTCGTAAATAGTACAAAATACAGTGCGTTTTTTTGTCTACCGGTAATTCTCATTCTAAATATGTCTTACTTGAGGGGCCTTGCCATGATTAGTTTGTTTATCAACGGCTGCATAAATTAAAGGCTAGCTTTTAGTCGAACTAAAATGCTCTCGATTGTTTATAAGTTTCATAAAAGAAGTACACATACACTTTGGATAACGAATTTCATAATTTCTACCGGATTAAAAACCCAATCAAGCCCACAAATTTTCCCCGGATGCTTCTAATATAATTTGAATAGTACTCAGCAGGAAGCCAGTTGTACTGCCTTCAGTCTTCAGTTTATAATTCGGTTTACGAGTGCAACTTTGCACAACTCTACAAGCAAACACATACTCTTGCTACCTTGTTTTCATGACTCCAGTACTGTTTAGCTGTATTTGAAGATCTCTACTTTCCTTGTGAATGATATATTTTGAGTGCAAAATGAAATGTCGTACTCGCACTCGAGTCAAACTCACAGCGAAGTAACAGCTGAACTCAGCAAATTGGAGTTTGACCCGTGGTCGTAGTTTTGGCAGCAAGACTTTCTGGATGTACTGGATGATGAAAAAAACGTTTAAGGGCATTGCTTTCTCTGGTAATAAAAATGCAAATCAGATACAGATAAGTCGTAAAACCGCAGTGGAGCTGAGCCGTACGAAATTATAATTACGAATGATCTTGATGCCAGAAGTGGTTGCTTTGTATTTCCAACGAAGCCCGCTGGTCCCTTAGTGCAGCAAATTCCCGGGAAACTCACGTAGTAGTCCTTTTGAACCACAAGTGTTCTCTTGTAGACCTAGAGAAAGTAAAATGTGGACTGCTGAAAGATTATTTCTTGTTATTTGTCGAGTCGCTTCACCTCGCTGTCTGTTCTTTCTTGTTTTTGCTCTACTCGCCACTCTAGACCGGGATTCGAAGAAATATTCGACTAAAGTTTCATTTTAAAAGGTATATATCTTTGCAAAAGTTAAGATAAAAAAAAGTCAGTTAAGCATATCTATCTATAAATAATTACACGATGGCCCAAACTAGAGATGGATTTCAAAAGATTAGAGAGTCACGTAATAACAACAATGATCTTTCTGATTTTCTTAGCCTACGAAAATGATTTAACGCGCGCAAAGCACCATGGGCTCGGACACAGGGTCTTTAATGGCATAAAACTTGTCGCATGATTTTGACAATTGAAGGGCTGTGTGCAAAAAGGGCATAAGTGATTCTTGATCACGTTCTAAATTCTCCCTTAGAAAACAAAGGCTCTTGATTGCTTAGAGAAAACATCTCCATTCAGATAGTATGTCACTAATGAAACCCAGGCTTTTAGGGAGCAGGTCAAAACACATGCCCCAGATAGGGACCCATTTTTTTCACCAGACACAGCAGACCCCATCCCCCATTTTTTGGCGCTGCCTTCACCTCCTCGGAACCTGGAATAGTACTGGCTGTCCAAACAATGCCTTACCCTGAAACAATACAAACCCTAACCCTAAAACAATGGAATTCTTTGTCAGTGCATTCCAATGGGGTCCAATAAAATGCAAGGTTTTGAGAGGTGAAGTCCGCCTGCATTCTTGACCATCTATTTCCATTCTGAGGGCCTAGGGACAATTTTAATACAGCAAATGAAATGATAGCAAAAGACAATGGTTTCCAGATTATGCCATTTAGCTTCAGAGATATTTAAGAACATTGATTTTTTATATTGATTTTTTTTCTCCAGAGGGGTTGGCTGGCAACAGCCCTCACCCCTCTGCCCCAAAATGGGTCTGTCTTGAGGGCGTGTGTTTTGACCTGCTCCCTTAATTATTGACATCAGCCACTATACAGCAGTGACATCGTATGTAACTCGAGAATATGTTTAAGTTGCCCCCATTCTAATCACTATGCAAAATTTATTTACCCATGTTAAAAGATTCAACAGTTTCTTATGTGTCATTGTTTCAACATATCAGTCTTCCACAGCCAATAATGATCAACTCAGACCTGTCCAGGCTCATCAACAGTGAAGAGATCCAGTCGGTCATCAGACCAATGAAGTAAGTACATTTACAACATTAAACAGTCAAATCCTCATCACTAATACTGGCTGGGGTCAATATAGTAACTTTAGTAAACCAGCCAAACTTGTGGTTAGGGTTACTATTTTAACATTTAACAATGTTCCATTTCCAAATTCCAAATTACAACTACAGTGTCAAATTCAAATGAGAGTAAACTGATCAATACAACAGCAGGTAACAGAACCAGCTGCAACAGAAGTTCAGAAAAAGAAATGAGATTTTATACTCAAGAGCCCAGCGATACTGATTGACTGCTGAGTGCTATAACCAACATGAACAGTACATTGTACATGTATTCAATCTCATGAGATCAGGAATACCTAGCTCTGTTTCCTCTATCAGAGAAAGTGTACTGTTAATTCGTGCATAATAAATGCATTGTTGCATAGTCTAAAATAAAGAAATAAATGCAAAAGAGCTCAGCATTGGCATAAGTAATCTTCTGGTTAGCAATGCATTAATTATCTGTCCTATGGGGATGTGGCTTTGATCATTAGCTTAGAGAATACCATCCTGCTTTATATGAAGGGGAAAAAAGCATATTTTCTTGTAATGTTGCGAGGGTCGTAGCCCCAAGCCGAAATCTTTGAGTTTTGACTGCTCTCTAAAACACTGGTTTCCTGTCTTCTGGAGACTAAACATCCATCATGGTCCGTCCCTTAGATGTGTGTTCCGTGTTTTTGGTAAATTGATACTTCTTACTTAGAAAGTGTTGACAATTTGGAGACCATAAAATGGCTTTGATTAGCTCAAACACTAAAGATGACAAGCTGTTAGTTAATCATTACGTGTATCTTACTGTACGACCTGTTGAAGTTGGTTCAAAAAGGCGAAAAGCGACCCGGGTGTTCTCACGACCGAGCGACAGTACAGTAATTAGAAGCATTGGTCTAATATATCGTGCACTGCGTGTTAAGATCAGGAATCCATAACAATAGAAGCTACAACAAATGCAAGTGATCAACGGCTTTTTGCCTGATCGACCAAGACGCCAAACTGCGCGGTCGTGAAACAAATTGCCCGGGGGCACTTTAAGGTAGGTTAACTATGGGTTAACCTTACTTTTTTCTTGCTTCCATTGTCAACTAATCAAGGTTGAATTTACTATAGACTTTACAGCTGGCCCCAGTTAGCCCTGCATAGAGGTTTTTTTTACAGTGCGAATACTGAAACGGGGCCACTTAGACAACGAGAACTAAACACATTGCACAACGAAAACAAATCATTCCAACTTAAAAATACTAGCATAGCCATGCGATTTTCTTCATTCGAAAGACTGACTTCAGATCTGGTCTACCAAATTCGCCTTTTCCCGGTTCGAAAGCAAGTTGAAATGCTATTGTCTTGTACTCGACACTGATTGGCTCAAGTAACTGTAAGTTGGAATGCTTTGTTTTCGTTCTGCAATGTGATTGGTTCTCGTTGTCTAATTTCAGTAGTCGCACTGTAAACTTTAGTTCCCCTTGTACTGAGATTGTGGATTTGATCGCCACGATTTAAGTCAAAGCCCAGTAAAATATTTACGTATTTGTACGAAAAGAAACAGCAATGGTATATTTATCCAAAGATTGGCCTAGGAGTCACCCAATAAATAGTTATAACGATGTCTCCTATTTTCCCTGTAGGGCCAAGGCGCGTCGCGCAGTTCACAAGAAGAACCCACTCAAGAACTTGGGTGTGATGCTCAAACTGAACCCTTATGCCAAGAGTACCAAGCGTGCTGAGATGCTGACCGTGGAAAGGAGAAAGGCTGCCAAAGAAGCTCAACTAGCCAAGAAGAGAGGAACCTAGTGATGAGGCACCGCCACTAGCAAATACAATGAGCAATAAAGCTGACACGCAGTGTTGAGAATATGTCATGTCATTGTATCTTCTCATGCGTTAGAAAGCAACAATACAGAAGGGGACGCCTAGCCTGCTGCGACAGACGTATTTTTTTGTTCTTTCTCGGTGTAAGAAACCCGAATATTTGAATTGCAAATTATTTTCAGCAGTGTTTAAGAAACTGTATACAATACAATACATAGTAATGATTAGTTATGCTAATGAAAAGGCAAGATAAAAGTTCTAAAAATGCGAAGTGGCGTAGTGGTGAGGGATTAGTTAGGGTTTGGTTTAAAATCAGGGTTAGGGTTTGTTTCGATTCTTACCATACGTTAAATATATTTTATATAGTTGAGGGTGGCGTACTTGTGAGTATTTTAGTTCTAAAAATGTCGCTTTAGTTTGTATTTTCAGGGAACACTACAAATTCGGGTTTCTTACACCGAGAAAATACATATATTTTCACGCATAAATTCGAATACAAAGTGTCTGTTGTGGCAGGCTAACATGGGTAAAATTACGACCCCACTTGACAAAGAACTTTGAATGATATTCCTTGCGTTTTGTTGAGTTTCGCATCGCGAGGAATCCTGGCTAATAAAGTAAATACGAACTTTGTTCTTTCATTATCGAATTTACTGTATTACATTTATACAACAAAAATCACGGAAGAACAATATATTCTTGCAGTTACAAAACATTTTCTTCATTAGTAAAATGTTATGTTTCTTCAGTGGCTGTTGCTTTCAAAGACTGTTGACTTACAACGGTTAACATCCGTCAATCTTCCATCCATTACAAAAATATCTCTGAAATGCCCAAGCCAATGAATATTGTTCGCTTCCATGCTTTCCAAGCATCCATAAAAAGATAAGACTTGTCTTTCCAAGGGGAAACTCTTCAAGGATGGCTGTTGAATAGTCGTAACGCAGACTCCTCTTGAAGTCTTCCCAATGTCATTTCAAGTTTTCTAAAGTGCACATCAGTCGTTTAATAGTTCTATAAATTCCTTTGTAATCTTTCCGTTCTAAATCCTACCGCTCCATTCCGTACTGGCCAAGAAAAAATCCACGCCGAGATTTTCGACGTCGACCCCGTGATCCTTTAGCGACTTTTGCTTCCTGCTTGCTAATGCGAAGTACTTTGCGGCAAACTCAGGTTAAATTGTCCGGTTTCTCTTTCAGTACCACAAGAACGAAACCTTCGAGCAGATCATCGAGTCCTTTAGGAATTTCTCGTTTTGGCGAAGCCATGTGGAAGCAATACTTGCTTACTGCAGTTTCCTTGGCAGTGAATTAAGATTTTTTCGTATAACGATGCTTACTGCAGTTCCCTTGGCAGTGAATTAAGATTTTTTCGTATAACGATACTGCGCTCGAACGGGATCCATGGGACAAGAACGCCGTGATTATGACGTCATGATAGTGTGACCACTACACGCGCACGCAAGTATTACGCACGTGACTAATGCGTAAGCTCCTACTAGCCCGCTTACAGGCTCTCGGTTTTTTTCGGAAATGTTAGTTTTCGGGTCGGGTGGAAATGTTAGTTGACGTTCGCATAAAAAACAATGAAACCTAATACCAAATTAATAATTACGTATCTAGAGAATAGGGCGCGTTCTTTTGGGACAGATTCCGGCTATTCCTAGCCTGCTTGCCGGAAATGCCGGCTCCTCTAATTTTTTTCGGTCGTTATTTTCGGATTGGGTCACCTATGGCACGCGGTCAAAAAAAATGTTCCTATATTGTCAATAAATATTCCCAATAAATATTCCCAAATGATGTACTAAAAGTGGCGACTGCTTTGTACATTTCGGGGATGAAGATCTGCAGTATTTTGTGATATTCTGATTTCGGAATAGCCAGAATATGTCTCAAAAGCACAACGCTATTCTCGAACGTAAACCACAGGGAGCCCAATATCAAACGCCCAAAATAAGAACCACCCAGAGTTTTCCGTCCTTGCAAACTTTTATCGCCTTTTTAGGAAAACTAGAACGGAGAGATTTGTAAGCGTATTCATCTGGGCAATTGTCGCCTTTGACCAACTAATCCTGACTAACAAAGCCCCGGTTACCTCGCCCGCAATACAAGTGCAACTTTGACTGACAATAATCAATACATGACCGCCTTATATCAGCTTGAAAGTTTTCAAATTTGAGGAAAACTAGTTAATTGCAGCTGTTTGAAGTTGACAGTGAGTGAAATCTCAATGAATACTCTAATTTTGTACCGGAAACGTAACAAAAACCGAAAAGAATCCGAAACACGACACTTATGACTTTGAAACCAAACTCATGATCATATATCCCTCTAAAGAAAAATTGCGCTTAACCGCGATTCTTGTGGTTTTTTTCAGATCACCGCTATCTAGGTATTGGTGTCGCATCGGTGGTTGATCGCCTGGGGTTGTTTATATTATCACTTGAATCTATTCAGTGAACTTAGGAATTGTTATTGTTGACAAAATGCCGTTCAAAAGAATCATTGATTTGAGAGCGGTAGTTCAACATTCTGCTTGGACCCGTGTGGATGTATAAAACTAGTCGGTGGCAGGTAGGTTAAGATTTGCAGAAAACTAATCGTCGAATTTTAACTGAAGCAAGTAAGCCATGCATCAAAAGCTCAACATAGGAAAATTTTCAGCTGAACTTGACAGCGAAAACCGAGTTTGTATTACTGAGGATCTCATCTGTTTGCTGGAAGGATTCACAATTGTAGCAATGGAAGAAAAACCGAAGCCGGAGGATTTGGTGGATTTTGCTGTTTCATACTTCCAGGAGCTTGTAAAGAGGAAAGCAAGATTAAGCGAGAAGGGAGTTGGGAATTTAAGGACTGGATTTTACCTCGCGAAGGGTTGGAATGGAGAACTTTGAATGATGGAGTGGAATGACTGAGAGACGGATGAGGGGATTAAAGTTGCGAAGGGATAGCAAGTGTGTCTGAAAATTGGCCGAAGGCAAGAGAAGAAAACAGTTTTCTTTTTCTTTTGCATTCCGTGAGTGAGTGATTGAACTCAGTTGCGCCTATACCTGAATGCTCACAAGGCAAGCCTGTTTATTTTACGTTATAGCATGCACAGCAAACGCATATATAGCTAAGAAATTCGGTGATATATATCAGTAATTTTAGCAGATTTATCCATTTGCAGTTTGCTCTTTCATTCAGTGATATATACTGACTGCCTTAGTTCTTTGAGGTTTCATTTTGCCAAGCAATTATTAAATTTAAATATTCTGCTAGGGGTTAGAACTTTATTGAAACGCAGACAACATGTCTACACTTTCTTTTGAAACTTCGATGCTATCGCTTAGCCGTCTTCAGTGACTACGAAATCTGGCGGCATTACACAATCTAGTATTGTTATTATCAGTTTAATTCACTAGCTTCCTTCAGTTAAGAAAAATATAGAATGCAATGTTGTAAAATCCAATGATTCGAAAACAGTGTCATATCTTCAGTTCTAGTTAACTTTTAAACTTCTGCAGTGAGTCAATTATACTGCTAACGGCATGTTACAAGTTCTGGTTTTAGTAATATAGCAAGCTAAGATTTCCTACCTGTATGTTGTAAATTTACACGTGGTGACACATTGATATGCCAAAGTTCTTACAATTATTCGTTTTGTCTGATGTTTTTCAAACCACGTGGATTTTAAAAACCCTATTTTTACTCTCTTTATTTTACGATAGCCGCCCAGAAAGTGCTGGACTTTGATAAATCAACTGAACCCGCGGACTCTATAAATGCTGAGAGGATATTAATGATAGCGCCGTGTGTTTGTTTTTAAAAATTGGCAATCATTAGCCATGATTAGCAGACTACTAAAGATGACCCCCACTAAGCTTTTGCCAGAAGTAAACATTCCCAGAACTCCTAGCGCGAGTGCATGATATCTTACAGTGCGACTATAGAAACCAGGGCCACTTAGACAACGAGAACTAAACACATTGCGGAACGAAGATAAAGCATTCCAAACTACAAATCCCAGCATATCTACAAGATTTTCTTCATTCGAAAGACTTTCCTTCCGACCTTGCCACCAAATTCGGCTTTACCCGGATCCGCGAAGCTCGAGTCTCGTAATCGACACTGATTGGCTCAAGTAACCATAAGTTGGAATGCTTTGTTTTAGTTTAGTTTCAGTGAATAGATGATGCATATTAAAGTAATGGATTAATTCTTATCACTTCCCAGTGTTACGGTGACATTTATATAGGGATGACCCTTCCCCCCTCCCCCCCCCCCCCCCCCCCCCCCCTCCCCCTCCAAAAGAAAAAGAAAAAATAGAGTTCCTAAGGAGAGGAATCGCTCGTTAATTAATTCATGAAATGACAGTATAAACTAACTAAAATCCTACCCTGAAAAATAAAAAAAAGCCTAACCGGTCAGTAAACAAGATCTTACCCACCTAGAGCTAGCTAGGTTCTAAACAAAAACTTCTCAAGAAAATGGTGAGGCAAAAATGTTTTTTTTTAGATTTTCTGTAACTCGAACCCCGCTGCTGCCTACTCGTAAGGCAAATGTTGCAACCACCACTAAACAACCATTGTCGCTCTAATGCTGTCAAATTTGTACATTTTTAAACCACTACTAATTTATGTTAGTTTATATGGTCATTTCATGAATTAATTAACGAGCGATTCCTCTCCTTAGGAACTCAATTTTTTCTTTCTCTTTTTTTTTTTGGGGGGGGGGGGGGGGGGAGGGTCATCCCTATATAAATGTCACTGTAACACTGGGAAGTGATAAGAATTAATCCATTACTTTAATATGCATCATCTATTCACTGAAACTAAACTACCTCTTTTTCAATTTTACGTTCATTATTCACTTTTCCATTCATTCGGCCATTTTATCACCAAAATCCAAAATGAACCTACACTGTCACTACTCAGTACGACAGTAGTGAGTACACTGTATAGTCCAAGGCAATATCGATAAAAAAAGAAGTCAAAAGACTTACCGTGTCCACAATGTTCGCAATTTGCTGCAGATCGAGGAGTTTGTATACCACAACTCGAACAAAACATTTTCCGAATATACTGTAAGACATAAGTTTTAATACTCCCGAGTGATTTATGACGGCACTGCCACAGTCGCCATGTTGGATTTTCCCCCATAATACCCTGCGACGTTAGTAGCACCCAGTCCCCAAAATTGACGAATTTCGCTCTTGCCGTGAGATGCTTTTTGCGGTTGCCGTGGGCTTTTGGGTTTTGCCGTGGCCTTTTGGGTTTTGCCGTGGCCTTTTGGGTCTTGCCGTGGGCTTCTTGCTCTTGCCGTTGGCTTCTTGCTCTTGCCGTGGGCTTCTTGCTCTTGCCGTGGCCTTTTGGGTTTTGCCGTGACAGTTGTGGGCCACCGTAGATTTCAGATGAAAATTACCACAGTTCTGGGAAACTCTGAAAAATACACACAAAATTGGTTAACATTTACCGGAGAGCCGGGGTGACACAGTGGTTAAGCGCGTCGCCCAGGTTCGCTCCCCGTACGCGGCGCCATGTATGTGAGTTATTTGAGTACTTTTGTTGGTACTGATATCGGGGACTATATATTATAACATAATATGTTGTTGTAGCAGCATATTAACTGTAATATTTTAGGCCAGTAGTTGAGTTTGTAGATTTATTTGTTTAATGTTGATTAATGGCGTATTTTTTTTACTACTAAGCTGTAATTAGATCACCACTGTTTTAACTATATCATTCAACAGTTAGTTGCTTCGTTCTTCATTCTGATAATTTTGACCCCGTTTAAGCGCCATAACCGTGAAGGCAACATCCCCTCCCCCTAAACAAAATCAATAGTCATTCCACTGACTGATCAAGTTACCAATCAGTTACCGGATACTTTCGACAAGACCGAGTTCGCGTCCAACTCATCACAACAAGTCTCTCGAGACGAAGGTGACGGCACAAACGGCCGAAATTTTACCGCCAACACAGCCATGAGAATGCTTGTCGTGGTTCTCCTGTTGTCTGTACTTGTTTCTCCTTTCGGTGAGTATTTTATTGATATAATATTGAGGTCGCTTTGGAGAGGCGTTGTTTGTATGAGTTTGTATCCGCGAAGTCCACCCAACGGCAACGAGCTGCTTCCTTCGTCTAATATATCTCTTCCTTGTTTTATCTGGGGAGATAAAACTTCGTATAGCTAGTGTTACCTTTATGACATATACACGTCGAATGCGAACTGTAACATTATGTAGGTCAAATTAAGTCACTTTATATATCGATAAATAAATTTAGCAAAGCATGGGTTTCATTCGCGAATAGAAATTGTCATTAGCTGCGACTGCACCATACTGAAAATTATCTTGCTCATCCTAGAGGGCCGAAGGGTTCAACAGTGCTTTGACCGTGCTTTGAAAGTCCACCCCTCAAGCATCATAGCGTCGATTATAATTGAATGAATAATACATTTATCGGTCTCGAAAAGAAGGACTTTTTGAGGTAGCAGGTATCTTAAATATTATGCTAAACACAGAGCTAAAACTGTATATCCCCAAAAGCACGATTTACAAATAACGTATGGTATAGATGTTTAAATACCAGACGAATTCCAATTACGAACATTTTATTTCAGGCACTTTAAAATACACCTATTTTAGTGTGTTAGCGAGAGTATGTTGCTGCATAAGTTAAAATAGATTTCTGGCTTTTTGTTGTTTGTCTGTACTAGGTTGGTAGGTGAAACACTGATAGGACATGCAAGACATGCCCTAATAGTACCATGGTTGTCGAGGTGACAGAATCCCTTCCCATGGTTCCTATAGGTCGTGTCGCGTCCAATTCGTGCAATTTTCATAGCTATGAACCTCCGAAAAGTTTTGAGTACTTCTGCGAAGAAATACTCTATCTTCTACGCTTGTTTGAAATCGTGGAAACGTGACCTTTGCTGATCCATGACCGCGTAAGTAAAAGCCTAGGTCGATTTCCGAGGTGACGTCATTTCATTAATTCGACTTTACAATAATTTGAATAAAAACTTACAATTTTCACTAATATGCCTTTTTGTCTTTTACTAACAACTCATAAACTGTATATTATCTAAAAATCGATGTTTTTGCGATAGAAAGGCGCCATGGAGAATAATGAATCGACCTAGGCTTAATTTTACTTACACGGTCATGGATCAGGAACGGTCACATTTCCACGATTTCAAACAAGCGTATAAGACAGGGAGCCCATAATCTGATTTCTTCAAAAATTAGAGATGCCTGCGGAGTATTCCCTGTAAACCAAAAATTTCTTCGCAGAAGTACTCAAAACTTTTCGGAGGTACATAGCTATGAAAATTGCACGAAGGCTCATATGCACTTTAAATTGACCCGCCAAGTTTGTAAATTTAAAACCACACAAAATAACAACCCGAGAGAGAAGAAAAATCCTGACATTTATTTGTTTATTTATTTATTTACAAACTTCGTCAGAAGTGGCAGGGAAGCCCCACAGAACGTGGCTCCATCACGGGGTCCATCGTTAAACAAAAAACAAAACGAAAGTGAAGCAAAGATGAAAACTACAAAAAGTACATAAATATGCTAACAGCATAAACTGTTGATTAAGCTTGAAAGGGGACGATACGAATGACGTTTTTGAACGTTTGAGGAATTTCAACGTCATAAACATGTTCAGTAATATAGAAATAATGTTCCAGGAGCTCCTTCTTAAACTGTCCTAATGAGCAGTTTGTGTCTCTCAAATTTAGTGACAGAGTGTTCCATATTCTCGGAGATCTACAATAGAAACTATTCTGAAAAGTTACAGTATTATCTTTTGGGATATTTAGTAACTCTCGTAGAAGACTTTACAGAAATATATGGATCACATGAAACAACTAAAGATGTAACAAGGTACTCCAAGTCCGGATACTCATGCCAGTAAGAGAGTGGACTTTTTTTTTGCGGGGGGTGGGGGAGGGGGGCAATTTGGTAGGGTGACGGCCTGTACCTGTACCAGACTACCAGTAGGGTAAGGAGCGTTGAGGGTTTTCGATTTTGCACTTCGCTCTCATCCCACGGCTATGATAAGCCGCCGGCTGTGTGTCGTAGGTGGCGGTTACTCGATAGAAAATTATCCCCGGTACCACTCCCCTGGGGAATCCATTCACTAGTGCCTAAAAAACTATGACATTGACCTGTGAACGTTAACATTGTTTTTGTAGTGTCCAGCCTCAAGTGCTACAAATGCGAAAGTTCACTGTCTTATGAAGATTGCGATCGCAAAGGAAAGGAACAGGCGTGTGACGAGACTAAAGGGGAGGACCGCTGTGTCAAGGAAGATGTTAGTTATACGGTAAGCTGAAATGACTGTGGGCTCGGGGCCGGGTTTATATCGTACCCAGTGTCTCTCAGATGGGTTTAGAGGAGATCTGGTAGATAATTAACCTCGTTCCCGGGCTCTTTTCCACCAGCGTGAAAAAAATCCTGGTTGGGGCTGCTCGCGTGGCTCCCAAAATCTGGGATATTTCAAATTACAGATGGGAGGGAGGGGTGGGAAAGTCAAATATTGTCGATAGAGCGGGACGCAATCGAAACATGGTTGTAGCGCTGCATGGCCCGGTTGTTCGAAGCAAGGCTATGCGCTACCCCGAGGTTAAATCGCTAACCCGAGAGTAAACTGTCCAGATTTAGCGTTATACTAGCGCTAAATTAAGTTACCCTCGTTTAGAACAACTAGGCCGAGGTGGATAAATGTAAAGATCGCGGGTTTACCCTGGCCTGACTTTCGACTTCATGTCGTGTAGCGACTTTCCGCAATCACCGAATTGAATAAAGGTTTATATTCTCGTAGTGACGTTAAATCATGTTATTTTCAATTTCAATTTCGTGTCGGCTATGACAGTTCATTGGCGCCGATATTTCGCGGTTGGAAAACGTTCTACGGTAAAAACTATCTTCTTTCCGTGGCCGAGCTATAGGAGCCGGCAATGTGGAGATCTCAAGTATGGTTCATTTAACGGAAAATAGATTTACGTTTAAAAAAGGTTTTCTGACGAAAATGACAGTTTAAGAAAATCTAATTACACCATGATACTAATATCCACTTCCTTAAATTTGTTAAGTGGATGGTTGTCGTATCACGTGATCGATGACATCATAATTATATAAAATCGTTTAAGTGAAATGCGGCTGCGACGATAACATATGCATATAAAGTAACCCTGCTAAAACATTACTCCTCCCGCAGTGTTTCAGACCACGCTTAGAAAACATGACTATCATGTAAAGATAAGGAGATATTAAGGGTACAAAAAGTCACGTGACCTATTTTGCATAATTTCGCCTTAATTACTCGTTAACGAAACATTGTAGTCATCTTTTCTAAGCTGATTTAGGTAAAAGGCTTCAACCTTAACTAAACATATCCACTCATCATCCTAGCTGTTTTAAACTCGGAGCCGCGTTTTTGATTTACTGATTTCGTGTTCTAAGTCACGTGCCAGACCACGTGACACGTTTTACTACACACAAACCACTTAAGGTAGTAAAGAATGGCGATATCTATTATCGTGAGAAACTTGGCGTACTTACCATACTCGGCTGTGCTGAAATGAGGAAAACAGTTTTTTACCCGAACCAGGCCTTAACATACTTGAGATCTATTCAACGGTATCAATATATATTAGCATGTGAACTGATAGTGAACGACAATTTCAACGAGCCAACCCGGTACCGCATCTTTCGAGAGAGTGTTCGGCAGTACATGAATCCAAAATGTAGTCAGACAACAACATGCTTACGTGCAGTTAATATAGTATTTTGTAATTAATTAAGACTATTGTATTGTGGCGTCGTTCTAAGGACAAAGTTTAGTTGACAAAAATCTTGAATTTTACTAACCCCTCGCATAGTTTAATTTTTGTCGCAGAGCCGTGACCAGCTCCACCTAGGCCTGGGAACTAGGTTGGTAGATAAGGACTTTTGAGGCTGACTATGACACATTTTGGAATGTCACATGCACTTGCTTATCCAAGTGTCTTCGTTTTGGCTGTAAATAATAATAAAACTGAAACAGGCTTTGGAAACCAGATTTTAGTGCTCAAAATTACAAGGCTTATATGACGCAGAAATAACGGCAGAAAAGGCAAAACTGCGCATGCTCAGAAAGCCAGATCAGACTATTTTCTTTGTTATGAAAAATATTACGAATAACTAGCCTCTGTACCAACTCCATGGAAAGCGAGTAGCAGCTGACGTTTTACTCTTAAAAAGAGCGGAGAATAATGTAAACACAAAACATAAAAAAAATCCCCCCAAAAAATTATGACTAAAACATTTAACAGTTTCACACAACACAGTTTGAAGCTTTCAGCTAGCATCCGCTATCCAAGGGAGCACGGCAGACTTACCTGTTTCAGGTTTCACTCACGATCTCTTCCAGGTTTAGCCGCCATCTTGAAATTCCTTTATTACAATGCGACTTTCCGCTGACAATAATTAATGTTGGCGCTCACGAGACTCGTAGTGCCGAGCGAGCTCCGAAGCGTAGAGTGTAACTAAAAAAGCGGGGAGTAAAACTGTGGTGCACGTGACGTCTAAGAACTCGGTGTGTGTCTTCTCCTGATGCTCGTAGCAGTTTCCTAGGAAACGATTTCGGCAGTAGCAAGAATGTAGACAGGTTTGAAATTTGAAGACCGTAGACCGAGTGTAGGTTTTTGTCGAGGATCGAGGGTATAAAGTCGAAGGTCCAAAAAAATTGCTTAAATCTATCTAATATACTATTATAATTTATGTCCCTACGACATAGGGCTAGCTCTTGAACACTGCTCTCTTCGCAAGTTCTTCCATCGTAACAATTGCTCAAACCACATAGAAAGTCGAGAAACTATCCTGGTTAACTAATCCAAATCATCCAAACAGGCAGAAAGACTGAGCTACCGAATTTCAGAGACGGGCGGGCATTGATGACGCCGGAATAATTCGCAAAATTATTTACCGGTAAACTTATTTGTCATAAAAATGTACACAAATTTTTGGACCCTCGACTTTTTACCCTCGACCTTCGACAAAAACCTACACTCCCGCATACCATTGCCTTGTTGGTTTAAAAGTCTAAAACCCTGGGGGGGGGGGGGGGGGGGGGATTCTCACTAGTTTATTACTATTTGAAGAACCGTTAACACTGATTAACAGTTACAATCAAACGAGGAACAACGTAGGTACACTCAGGGAAAATCCTTTAAATTCAGCTGATATATTTTTAATAGGTTGACGTTCTAAAATACTCGGAAGTTTTGAAATTATTGGCAGTCGTTCTGTGATTTTGAAAACACTGGTGTAACAAATTAACACAACCCTTCAGTACATTAATTTGCCTCAAAATAAAATAAAACTTCGCAGTTTAGACTATACAGCGCTGGTTGGACAAGAAGGGCCGCCATTTTCAACCGCTTTCGCACACAAAGGCGAGAAAATTGATTTCTGCATGGATTTTCACCAAATGAAAACTCTCTGAAATACCCACCTCCCTTCTAGTTTGTGTTGTGTTCACAGTACTTTGTTCCAATCCGTGCCAGCAATAGCTTCTTCATCCGTATATGTAATTACTTGGCCTTTAGGTATTCCCACCCTAGCCTCCCTTCCTAGGACTTCTAGTTTGTGTTGTGTTCACAGTACTTTGTTCCAATCCGTGTTTAGCAACGGCTCCTGTGTCTAGCTAAGCTACAGCAAATTAACGGTTTCACTCCCTGCCTTTTCTTTCCCCTTCGGGGCTCGCTCGGAACTACGGGCCTCTTCGGCGCTCGCTCGGCACTACGTCCTTCGTGAGCGCCAACATTAATTAGTCGCATTGTAGGAAGAGATCGTGAGTGAAAACAGGCAAGTCTGCCGTGCTCCCTTGCGCTATCTTTCATCAGCTCACGAAGGTTCTATTTTTTACTTCATTTCAGCTTCACAGCACGGAATATCACCTCTTTGGCAAATCCTGCGTAAAACACCGAAATTGCTCCAAAAAAGATAACGACCATTGTAAGAAGGCCGAGTTGGGGACTGGGTTGTCGTGTTGGGTGTCATGTTGCAGTTCCGATATGTGTAACGCGGGCTCCTCTCCTATGGTCAGCAGTATCGTCATTGTGACATGCGTCGTAGGACTACTAGTTAATATTTTCGGCTTTCTATAAAAGGATGTAAAACTACATATTAACCTTTTATTCAGGCAAGAATAAAACTGCTGTGAGATTTTACAACCGTTGAATTATCGAACAAGTTTTAGAAATTACTCCTTTTTTCAAAAAGGAAACACTAAAGCCTGGTTCACACTAGCGACATATTAAAGCATAAGCGCAAGCAATATATGCAGGCGCAGTAACTACTGATCATGCACTGGGCGGGAAACTAAGGAAAAAGATGGCGGCTGTCCATTTGACCACAATCCCTTGCGAACCTATCACAGCCAAAATAACACGTAGAAAGCCTCTCTCCTCTTCAATGACAGTGTATTGGCAACAGCACTCGTACTGGCTTGTTTTCAAGATAACACGTAGAAAGCCTCTCTCCTCTTCAATGACAGTGTATTGGCAACAGCACTCGTACTGGCTTGTTTTCAAGATAACACGTAGAAAGCCTCTCTCCTCTTCAATGACAGTGTATTGGCAACAGCACTCGTACTGGCTTGTTTTCAAGATAACACGTAGAAATCCTCTCTCCTCTTCAATGACAGTGTATTGGCAACAGCACTCGTACTGGCTTGTTTTCAAGATAACACGTAGAAAGCCTCTCTCCTCTTCAATGACAGTGTATCGGCAACAGTACTCGTACTGGCTTGTTTTCAAGATAACACGTAGAAAGCCTCTCTCCTCTTCAATGACAGTGTATCGGCAACAGTACTCGTACTGGCTTGTTTTCAAGATAACACGTAGAAAGCCTCTCTCCTCTTCAATGACAGTGTATCGGCAACAGTACTCGTACTGGCTTGTTTTCAAGATAACACGTAGAAAGCCTCTCTCCTCTTCAATGACAGTGTATCGGCAACAGTACTCGTACTGGCTTGTTTTCAAGATAACACGTAGAAAGCCTCTCTCCTCTTCAATGTCAGTATATTAGCAACAGTACTCGTACTGGCTTGTTTTCAAGATAACACGTAGAAAGCCTCTCTCCTCTTCAATGTCAGTATATTAGCAACAGTACTCGTACTGGCTTGTTTTCAAGATAACACGTAGAAAGCCTCTCTCCTCTTCAATGTCAGTATATTAGCAACAGTACTCGTACTGGCTTGTTTTCAAGATAACACGTAGAAAGCCTCTCTCCTCTTCAATGTCAGTATATTAGCAACAGTACTCGTACTGGCTTGTTTTCAAGATAACACGTAGAAAGCCTCTCTCCTCTTCAATGTCAGTATATTAGCAACAGTACTCGTACTGGCTTGTTTTCAAGATAACACGTAGAAAGCCTCTCTCCTCTTCAATGTCAGTATATTGGCAACAGTACTCGTACTGGCTTGTTTTCAAGATAACACGTAGAAATCCTCTCTCCTCTTCAATGTAAGTATATCGGCAACAGTACTTGTACTGGCTTGTTTTCAAAATTTGAATCCCCTCTACCACGATTTTATAACGGATTAAAAGTTTATCGCAAGCAATGGATTGTGGGTAAATGTACAAGTCGCCATCTTTTTCTTAACGGTGGATTTCCATAGTATGGAAAAACCCGGGAAATTCAGTGATTTCTATGGTATTTCCATACTTATAAAAAACAGTAATGAAACCTAGTTCTGTATTACTCATATGTCAAATGCCAAAATGGAAAAATGGCAAAAATGACAAATGGATTATTTTGGGTCGAACATTTGTTGTGGAGGGAAGAAAACCGAAGAACTCGGAGAAAAACCCTCGAAGCAAGGATAAGATACCAACAAACTGAACTCACATACATGTACGACGCTGGGTATGTGAATTGAACCCCGGGCTAGCGGTGAGAGGCGAGCTCGGACATTTGGCCGCCCTTGTTTCATGTTATGTTGTACTGCAGCTGCACGTCTCACTTCCTATTTCCACTCTTTTCCTGTATTGCCGACATTCTACACTTATACAGCGATTTCAATTAATGTTGTCTGGGAGATAGGGAATAGGGCATTAGGGTCGATTAGGGAATAGGACATTAGGATATTCCCAGACCGAAATTAATTATGGTTACCGGTTATACGACCTGGACGACTTAGTCTACTTAGCTTACGGTTTATTTATCAATTTGTGCCTGTGTACAGCCATCCGACATTTAAAAAATGCCTTATTCCCAAATACCCTATTCCCTAATACCCTATATTCCCTAATGCCATGTCTCCTATCTCCCAGACAACATTAATTGAAATAGATGTATGTGATATAGTGATGTTTTATCTTTTGTGAAAACTATTAACATCTAGTACGTGAAGAAGGCTGGTTGTATCAGCTTTGCTGTAGTACTTGGACTTCTCATTTATAGTATTTACCGTTTGGCTGATTTTAAAATTAGATCCGATGTACAATCAGCAGAATTTTCATCCACGATTTTGGCTGTCATTCAAGGTTTAAAAATGGTTGCAAATTCCTTTTTTTTTCTATGGCGGAAACATTATGGAAATACCTTCATGAAAACATACTTTCGAAAATGTGTTTCTCACTGATTAGCACTATTTCTACGAAGAAGCACCGCTAATGATCAATGCATTACTGCGTATGTTGCTTGTGATTACGTCACTAGTGTGAACCAGACCTAAAGTTGTAGTAGTTTTTCTGATGCATTGTTTCTATGTTTGCTATTTGTTTTCGCGCCGAATTGATATCGCGCGCGTGGTACGCCTCTTTCCCGCCGTGTTTACTTATGCGATATGCTTTCATTGTATCATTGTTTGTGATTGGTTGGACAATATGATTAGCAAACAAAATGGTAACTGAACTTGTGTATTGAAACACGGTGTCAATCTTTATAGCTATAGGTCAACTTTTAGCAATTTAGGAATTTTAAGAAAATGTGTTTGAATGCATGTGAATCCTCAATTAGCCGGTAACAAAACGAGCGGGAGACTGGAACCGAGTCAGTAAACCTAATTCAATTAATAACTAGTCAAAGTTAGCATTATTTTCCAAAAGAGCAGATCAAACTTAGCTAGTCTGAAAAGTTTGGTGAACTGTGGCTCAAAATTGACGATGCTAGAAGGCATCAAATATGTCAATTTTCCCATACAAACTCTCTTATTTTTTAACGTTGTCCCTCCAAACCATACATTCATTGTAAAATTTTGGAGGGACAAAGAAATTTCAATTGCTTATAATTCAGACAAGATTCACATGAATCACGTCAAACTTGGCACACATGCTAATTTCAACATGCTCTATCATGTGATGAAGTTCATTTTAGAATTAGAGTAATTCTGATACACTCGGTCCCAGTCCCCTGCTCGTTTTGTTACCGGCCAATAGTCAAGTGCAAGAGATATGTAATCCGGATTCAGTTATTGATATCTTTATATATTTTTAATAAAACAATTTGAAATGTTTATGAATATAATTCTAAATGTCTTATAATATTTGAGACATGGAAAGCTTCGTGGTACCCTGGTCCCAGAGGCTTTCTTCCGTCAGAGAGAAGACTGAGAAAGGAGCCGAACGAGAGAAGAAAGCCTCTGGTAGCCCGCGACCGTTGACTGATCGTACCGCGCCAATAGATTTGAACTAAGGACAAGATATTTCCCTTCCTCCTGATTGGAGGAATATTTAATTACCTTATAGCGTTCTCTGATTGGCTAGTGTCTAGTGTGTTGTGATTGGTTCCTCGTTAATTGATCTAGTGATGTTGATTGGCACCTATCGTTAGCATGATAGTGAGAAACGGTCGCGGGCTGCCAGAGGCTTTCTTCTCTCTTCCCTTCTCACCGCTTCGCGGTTCGCTTCGCGGTTCCCTTCGCGGTTCGCTTCGCGCGCGGTTCGCTTCGCGGCTCCGTTCTCGAAAGCCTCTGGGACCAGGGTAGCTTCGTGGGTACGTAATACTATAATAATTGTAGTTATATTTTAGGCGAATGGATGACTTAGTTTATATTCCTGCCCAGAAGTTCTATGAAACGTCAATTTCTCAAGCTTTTACATGAAGATAAAGCAAATTTATTTCACGTCGGTACTCGTGACAGTCTGGTGAGACTGATAAACTTGAGGCCGACAGGGAACCTTCGATTTTGCGTTTTTATCTGAGAAGACGTGAAGGTCTAACCATTTGCAGTTTAATAACTAATGCAGCATCTTCTACTCAGTTATTTTTAGACCTGCACGAGTGTTGATCCATATCATGGCCAGCCAGGGTTTGAATCTGTCGACCTTCCAATCAGAATACTATTTTCAGCAAAAATAATGACTTTTGCATGAGTGGTTGGATTGGTCTGTCAAACTGGGTTAAACCGTTTTCAAAATATAGAGGCTACGTGAGAAGGAGAAGAGGGTAGCCTCCTAGCTAGCTAAACAGCCGTGTTCAGTCCCCTTCCCCCTCCAAGCTGGACACTGGATACGGCTGTTTAGGATGCTAAGAAGAGGGAGGCTATTTTCAAAAAGGCTTTTTGAACAACCTCGTCTCCAGTGTCTTCTGACCGAGAAGACACTGGGGACGAGGTTGCTTTTTGAAGTGCTTGTTTGTTCTGCGCTTGCGCCTCGTTTCGATGTATGTCACAAACATGTCATTGTCAATACCAATCTCGTACTCATGCGCAGTGAGAAACAAATGGGGTCACCAGGACACCAGTTATACAAGTTACACAAACAAACACCATATTTTAAACAGTTTTTTGTTTATAAATCCAATAAATACTTTTCAATCTTGGATAAAAAGCGTGTTTAATTCGGCCTCCGAGTAAATTAAACTCTTAGCTTACTGCTGTTTATCCAAGAAATCATAAAAATTGCTCAGCTTTCGTTCGCCAGGTAAAGGCTGTTTTCCATATCGACGTATAGCCATCGCAAACAGCCGTCGCAAATGGCTTGATCGCAAAGCTATCACAAACTGTTTCCGTAGCGATGTGACCGAGTTAATGAAATTATAGTTTACGTTGCGTTGCGATGGGTCGTAGACAGTTGTAAACAATTAGCCGGTAACAAAACGAGTGGGGGACTGGAACCGAGTCAGTAAAACTAATTCAATTAATAACTAGTCAAAGTGAGCATTATTTTCCAAAAGCACAGATCAAACTTAGCTAGTCTGGAAAGTTTGGTGAACTTTGGCTCAATATTGACGATGCTAGAAGGCATCAAATATGTCAATTTTCCCATACAAACTCTCTTATTATTTAACGTTGTCCCTCCAAACGATACATTCATTGTAAAATTTTGGAGGGACAAAGAAATTTCAATTGCTTATAATTCAGACAAGATTCACTTGAATTACATCAAACCTGGCACAAATGCTAATTCCAACATGCTCTATCATGTGATGAACTTCATTTTAGAATTAGAGTAATTCTGATAAACTAGGTCCCAGTCCCCTGCTCGTTTTGTTACCGGCCAATAGAGAGAACTGATTCTATTTTACGTATTGTTTCCAATCCGTTGGCGATCCGTCGGCGACCATCGCATCGAAACGCAACGTAAACTGTATGCCATTAACTCGGTCACATCGCAAACAGTTCGCGATCAAGCCATATTGCAAAACTGTTTGCGACGGTTTGCGATGCCTTTACATCGATATGAAAAACAGCCTTAATTCTCTAACTCGCCATTCATCGATAGCATTCATATTATATAAGTCAAGCCATTATAGTTCATTAAGCTCAAGTCCTCATCTTGAATCCCCTGAGAATCATTATAATACCTCATTACATCATTATACCTATTAACTACTCTGCTCCTAGCAACCGTTTCAGTAGAAGTGGCCAGTCGTTTAATTCGTTTAGGTAAGAACAGGAATCCTAATAAGAAGCATTTACTCCACAAGGTTTGTACTTTACAACCGCCTGTATATTTGTATTCTGTGCTACCTTGGCAGTTTTGTCTCGGCTTTGTCAATATTATTTGCCCATGATTACAAGAAGCAATATATAACTAAATATTGATTGTGTTCTGCTATAACAGTTGTTTCTCGCTCCGTATGAAAGTTTTAAAGCCTTCACAGCTGTATGCAAGTTCTGTAATGCTAAAAACTGTTTCCAAAGGAATCCAGTTCACTATCAGTCTGAAAGCAATTGGTCTTTCAATTCCGTGTCTAACACGTTACTGCAAGTCAGTGACTAAAACATCTCTTATTGTCTTCTATGGATAGCCTCTCGTGAACATCCATGTAAGCAGATTACACTATTTGAGGTTCTAATTATTCTGTAATAATCAAATCAAACATATCATGTCCTTATACTTAGTAGACTTGTTACCGATTTATCACTATGTTCAGACTTTATTACCTGCCGTTAATTATTGCCTGCCGTTAATTATTGCAATTGCTTGCAGTCTTTTGACATATTACGGTTCAGTGATTTTTTTAGTGTAATTTATAACAATAGACTCAACAAGATAAACGCGTACAATATTGCTTTTTTTCTGAAGCAATTTTTTGTTCGTAATCGTAAAATAACTTTTTTGCGAGCGCCTGATCACTCGCTAAAAACGATGAGCTCGAAATTTGGACAACTAACCATTCGCTAGCCATAGCTATATGGTAAATAGAGAATAATACCTGCATGCATGGGCGCGCGGAGTCGATATCTTATGAGTGAGCGCAGCAAACGAGTGAGATATCGAGTTGAACAAGAGAAGATATTAAATGCCATATCTCATGGTTGAAAGGTGATGGATATCCACACACGTAAAATTATCGCATTTTTACGTGTGTTCAGATACGATTTTTCTCAGTGCTGTAAACACTGTAGTTTATAGAATAAATATGTTTTAATTTTTTTTTTTTACGTTTCTATAAAGAACTCTTTTAAGATCGATTTTAAACATTTTTAATTCCAACACTGACCACAGTAAAATCTTCTCTAGATTTCCATAAACACTTTTCCCTTCAATTTGAAGATTTCGGATATTAATCCTAGTCTTCAGTTCCAACTGACATTCCAATCAGGAAGTATAACTTCAAACCGGTCTGTATAGACTTACATCTTTATTAATCTGTGAATGATGTTCTACAACTAATACTAAATTATCTTTTCCTACAGCAAATTTTAATCCTCTCTCAACCAATTTCTCACTTGATCCCCAATTAGATGTCCTTTCAAAGATTTTCATTTCGACTTAATTGTTTCATGAAATATTCAAGAATTGATGTTAAACCCCAGTTTTAAAAACTGTCTTTTGAATTTCATTTTAGAGAAGTTCATTTAATGGTTTCATATCTGAAATTGTTGAATTGTAGGGTTTTGAATTTTTTTGTCTTCAAGAAAATTATAAAATTGAAAGCGTTGTGCTAAACAGGATTTGTCCGCTTTTATCTTCCTCGACGCAGATCAGCACTAGTTTTTACAGTAGCTATAGTGACCATCGGTTTTGTCTAGTATTGCTTTTTCCAAACGTAAAAATATTTGCGAATGGAAACTACTAGTGCTCTGATAAACGTGATTTTGCCGGTATTGAATTCGTATTCAGTTATTTTTTTATGAAATTGTTCGGCTATTATGCACTTTTATAATATAGATACGATAGTACGCACGTTCTGATTGGCTAAAAAGCCATGTTTTATCAGAGTATATAACATGGTTTGCTGTGTTTTATTGTTTTCAACTGGCGGTTTCCTTTCATCGCGCGTATAAATCTATATTATAAAACAGATAAAGAAGCCTTAAATCCATGTTTTATACTATCATATAACACACTGGTCATTTTAGAACAATACACTCGAGAAATGTTGAAAGCTTTAACATTTCTCTCATGTTCTAAAATGCCCATAGTGTTTTATGATAACAAAAAACATGGCTAAGGCTTCTTTATTTGTTAAATCAATTGAAATATAACTACATAAGACAAGAAAGAAAATTATTCTAGAGGTGGGGATTTTGTCCTATTTGACTGCATAAAGTGCCCCAGGGGGTGGGGGTTTTATTACATTGGAGCATTTTTCAAATCAAATCCCCACCTAGTCCCGGGTGGGGAGTCGGTATAAGTGCATTAGTACTTCTTGAAACCTCCCGGCTTTCATCTATGTTTAAAGCGCTGATTAAAATGCTTCAAAGGCGAAATTTCTAGGGTATCAATAAAGGAAATCTGTCAACCCGAAATAATAGGCAAAAAAAATTTCTCACATTAATATAGTATGCTTTGCATGGCGGTATACTGGAGAAAAATTAGACTATTTTGATGAAAGATGGCAAAGATTGGAGTGGATGAAAAAAAATAGTTGAGCGATAAATTTAGAACATCTAGATCATTTTATCCAAGGTAACATTAGAGCCGATCGGTGTGAAGGGGAGTTGAGTTGGAGTGCCCAGATCTAGAACTGAACTGTTTAACCAAAACTCAAAAGAAGATTTAATTTCAACCACAGCATCACGGTTAAACCTGAACCGGCCGCGTCCATCTGGTCTACAGAATTTAATAATGTAACCAATTAGTTAACACCATTGCCAATGTATCCGTGAATTACTACTGCATATTGTGAATTTTCTCTAGCTTTTTAAGCTTGAGTGTTTGCTGAATACTGTTTTCTGGTCGCGTTTTAATTTCTTGATATTTTGAAAACTAATTCGCATAATGCTTTCTTTCTTCTGAACGTGAGTACCACCCAAAATAATATCTAAATCCTGGTAATGTAATATCTGACGGTTTTGCTGGGAGCCCAATTGCAAGCTGTCACAAATATTATTATAATGAAATTTTATTTTCTTCTAACTTTGATATTATATTCTACCGTTAATTTGTCTTCAGTGTGAATATATTTGTGAGGAGAATTAAACCTCGTAGAGGAAAAGCGAAATGAGATCATAGTGAAAGAGAAACTCTATAATCTTCAGTGCTACCGTTGAACCAGTGAGAAAAACATAGTATTCTTTAAAACCTTTCTTCTCCTAATTCTCTTCTTGACGCCCTTAGCGTTCTGAAGATAAAGAAAGATAAATGAAAGCTTTTAGATTCAATAAAAGACTATTACATCCTTATTCGTATTGTGGTACGGAAACTGAATTAACCAATAAATGGCATGCATGTGACACATGACTTTTAGATATAGTTGATTGATTTAATTTTTTGGATTTTACCTCAAGGATTTATCAGAGAAGCATCAGGAAATGTAATTCTTCATCTTCGACGCCGTCTCAGTTGAGAAAACCCGGCTGAAAATACTTCAAACAGTACACGGCTGCTTTACGCTTCCTCTTCAAACTAGAGAAATCTAAACAAGGAGGCAAACGACTGGCGAATGTAGTGTTCGCTTTTCTTGGGGGAAACGAGCGGATTCATCTTATATAAGGAAGGCGTACTTGAAATCTTTAGTTTCTTTGTGAATTGCTTGGTTGTAATTAATTCAACGTAACGCCCTTCAGCGGAGGCTCGTTCTGGAGTTCGTGGTTGGGACATAACTCAGCCCTAGTTGGCTCGAAGTGGTGACTACACTAAGTTCTAAACAGCTGCGCGGGTTTTGCCATTAACTGGGAAACTGAAAAGAGACCTTACAACCCGACCGGATACTTGGTTTAAGGACATTTAAAAACTCAACGACGGGATTTTGATATGAAGCGAACAATACAATAGCTAAGGAGATTCCCAAACAGAAACTTTTGAGAGCAGGCTTTCTCGCTGAGAAGATCAAAACTACAAACATGTCCAACTCCATCCAAGACACCAATGCCAACACTATATCACCCGAGGCCGAGAAACCACATCTACCGCAAGTAACCGTACAGGAAATGAATGCGGGTGGTGAGCTGACGACATCAAGAAGCCACCGAAAGAACGTTGATGAAAAGCAACCAGGATTGATCACGAACGGAAACGGGAAAGCCGAGCCGAAGCCGAGAAGCGCGCGAAGTAAACAATCGAGCGGTAAGCAAAGGAATGTTAAATTTAGATATAGCTGTAAATTCTTGTGTGTCAGCTGCCGAGGTAAATATGTATCTCATTAACGTGAAAATATCAGCGAATACACCCCCTGTGAGCGTATAACCGCGATTCAAAGAAACATTTGAAGGGTGATAGCTTCGCTCTCGGGAACTGTTCTCTTCTAGGATCAGATAATGTCCGCGGACGAAATATCAGGCCATATTTCGACGCCACAAATAGGTTATTGTATTTATAGTGCCCGCTGAGAGCGAAAGACAATTTTGTGATGAACAATAACGCCTGATAGTTTGCCTCCGCGGACGACAACTATCACGTCACGTGATCGGTTTTAGCCAATGAGCGCGCGCCAAAATGTTGTGGTGAACTATAACATCCGATAGTTCCTCGACGGACACACTCTTTTTGTATAATGGAAACCTCGAGCTCGCAGTCCAATTGTTATATAGATATTCCACGAGTATCATGATACAAAGATAAAATCAAGTCACGAGTCACGGAATGTTAATTGTTTTAGCATTACCAAGCCACCGTTATGTCAATTTGAAAATCTGGCAGAAATGCATTTTTCTAAGTGATTTTTGTCTGCAGAGCGCACATGGGCTTTTATCGCACGGCGGCCATGTTGAGTTCCAGGAGACTGATAAAAACCTTTGTTTTCGTCCGGTAAACTCGTTCTGAAACCAACCAGTGCGAGGCTACCGGGGCCAAAACTATTGTTTTATCCAAGATGGCCGAACTGCGATAACAGCCCATGGTCGACTATCGATCGATAGACGGCGCCTGGCTAGCCAATCAGATGACGTAGGTTATGCTAATTCACGCTATGCCACTCGAAATCATTACCATGATAACTTAATATGTATTTCATAGAAAAAATTGAAAACCGCCCTGCATTTCATAGAAATGCTGAACTCTAATTGGCTGAAATATAACATTTAGATGATAATAATAAGTATTTTTGACAGCAAAATCCCAAAGAGCATCTTCAGGCCGCAGCAAGCTCTTGCGTTCAGCTTCCCTAGCAGAAGATGAGACACCAGAAATAACCCCTGGAGACCCCATCTGTGATGAAGTCAGTTCCGGCGAGGAATCGATCTTCGACGGCGATTACGACACGGATCTCGAGATCGAAGAGAAGCGCGAAGAGTACGATCCGACGGGCCGCAAAGCATACAGGGAGGCATGCGCACAGCTAGGAATAGTACCAGTCTCCTTTGTACTAGAGCATATAACTGAGGACGAGTTAAATATCAAGCATCATGGCTTGGGACCGAGTGGCACGAAAGCTATTGTAGCGGCACTCATGAATAACACAACGACTTCAAATCTCAACATCCGGGACTGTGCGGTCGGTGAGTCTAAACTGTGCAATATTTCTAAAAGTTACTCCAGTTTCGCATTCAAGAATTACCGCTGGATGTGATGACTACAGACGCATCTACTCATCACTAGCTTCATCTGGGTGTTTAAATATTCATAAATACCAGCGGCAAGATGGATTATTCACAACTCTGTCAGGAACCATTACCCAGAGCGTCCATCTTCCATACTACGTCTTTACAGACCGGGTTATTTTTAGAATGCGTCTCCCGCGAGTTCGGTTTCCGCTAGCCAGTCACAAGCTTTTGCGTAATTTTAATTCAAATGCTTAATTATGTTGGAGCCATGTTGGTTGACCAAACAAGAGAAGCTAACGAGGCATCTTTTGTTCACAACATGCCGCGATGAAAGCGAACAACGAGAAATGCAATCTAAAAATAACCCGGTCTGCATGGTATGGGCTCGTGACTCTGTGTATACTGTGGTAGTTTCAACATCTACACCTTCTTGCTGATATTTGTGAATATTTTGCATCAGAAATGAGGCTAACGTTGAGTAAGTGCGTCTGTAATCGTCGCATCCAGCGGTAATTCGAATATAAATATAAAACGGCCAGAGCTATGAAAGTTCTATGAAAGCCCTGGCTTTCATAGCTGTGGCCGTTTTATAATTCGAATATAGTAGAAAGCCTTGGCTAACAATAATGATGAAAATAGTTTTAAAAATGCTAATAATAATACTAACAATAATAATTCCATGAAGTGACCCTTCGTTCACTTCTACGATTTATCGTCCTTATCGAGACGGCGTGAAGGTCTAGCCATTTCCATTTCGAAAGCGAGATTGTTTCACCAAGGCACCACTTTCTTCTCAAACACTGAGTTAAAGGGACCTCTACCATGAAAAACAATATTTTCTCTCAAACGTTTCTTATGTCTACCTAAATCTATTGTTATGTTCCTATGGGTTATTGTAACACACAGGTTTCATTGGTAATATTGCCATTTATTCACAGACATTAGAATAAGACTCTGACAGCTTGTATTCCTTACGAGTTATGAACGTGATAAAGACTTTCGCAAGAAGCGGCTGGTCTTGGTACCAGGCCACCGTCTGCAAGAAACCACAGGGAGCCTGCGACATACTGCAGCCTCACATTAGAGCGGATTTCAATTGAGTGTCGGAAGTGTTTTGGTTTTGCGTTTACTAAGCTCTCCTATTGGCTGAGAAAGTAAACCAACCAATCAGAATCCAAAGTAAAGCCAAACACAAATTGGTTTTACCTTTGCTTTGGTTTGTCATTGGCTCACAGGGAAGCCATTCATGGGTTACTTGTGATTACTCGCTCCTATGATTGGCTGGCTGTGGGTAATTTGCGTTTGGTTTTACTACACTCAACTGAAAACCGCTCTATACACTAGATGTTACTTTAATATGGACCGATTTTCCTGTCCATCAAACACTTCCCGCGCACCGTCAGGGGTAGCCTGTGTACAGCCGCTGCTCAAGAGAGCCACACCGCGGGAAAATGAGCCGGTCGCGCGCGCGTCTTCCCAGTTCCCCGCCAAAACTAAAGCAAAACAGAGGCAATGACCCCTGTTGCTAATTTTTGGTACGAATGTGAAATGTTTCGCAAAAAAACAAACAAGAAAACTACATAAAAGCTAAGCCTAAGACTTTCACAGGTTGAAGTTTTCTTAATTTGTAATTCACTGTGGTTTACCAAGTTATAAACTTATTTACTAAATGTTTAAAGTTCAAGTATCATGTCAAAAAAAATATTGTACTATTGTGTTTGTTTATCGCAAAAAGGTATTAATCTTGCAAATTTTGTAACATTTCTGGCATTTAATCCCTAATTGTGGTTACTTTTCATGGATCCTATGACGTCATAACATGAATCAATTCCCTCCCTTGAGAAAACTACTACAATAAAATCCCGTAGGTTTTCTTTGTGACATCACAAGATGAATCAATCGCATTTATTCTAGTTTAATTTCTGCTTCTGCCACTCAAAGAAAACTAAGTTAGCCAACTGAAGTATATCAGAAATAGAATTTGGGGTCAAAAAGAGTTCATGTTGTTTTATGGCGCTACTTGCACTTTAAGCCCTCAGTAATTTGTATTTGAAACCAGAGCCTTCGTTCTTTCGGCCAGCGGAGCATGTGGTGTGGGAGAGAGCCACACAGCGGTCGAACGTCTGCGCGTGCGTATTAGTCTGGTATTTCCCGCGCAAATTACCTTAAAACATATTACAGTGAACTTCTACCCCCAAAAGTTAAGAAAAATACGTGAAAGTTAAGCTTTTTACTTTCACAGTCGACGGGAAATTGGACAAACTTCAAACTGTGAGTTTACCCCAAAAAATCGTAATTTACCAAAGAAGTTCTCAAGGTTTGAAAGCGGGTTTGTGAACAGTGACGGCCGCCGGCTCGCTTTGAATTTGTTTTTGAATAGGTTGTTGTTGCAAGACTTTTGACGCATGCGCAGACGTTTGACCGCTGTGTGGGAGAGAGCACGCTCTCCCGATTTTTGAGGGTGAGCAGCGACTATACACAGGCTACGCCAGAGGCAACCGTGTGACGTCATCACATCCAATATGGCGGCGCGATGGAAATTCAAACAGGTTTTATGGACAGCAAAATCGGTCCATAAGTCACCCAATTTACAAGGGACAAACACAGCAATATATTTAGGTATCCATAAGGAACATTTGAGAGCAAACATGGTTTTCAGTGGCGATTGAAGTGTTAGTCCAGTCGAGGTTTAAGCCCATCCCACCTCTCACCCCCCAATGCATCGGACCAGCGCTTTCCCAACGACAGAATCTTGACAAGCGAGATATTCTTCCTTACTGATGTGACTTGATTTCCCAGGGCCGGAGGGTGGGGAAGACATTGCTAAGCTGCTCAAAGAGAACTTCTACATCACGGACCTGGATATTTCTCAAAACAAGATTAAGACCCCTGGTGCGCATGCGTTCTCCGAGGTCCTACAAGAGAACACCACAATTACGTCACTAAACCTGTCCTGGAACGAGTTCAAGGATAAGGACTCGATCTGTTTGGCTGAAGCGATTCGCGCTAATCACACGCTGAAGAAACTGGACCTGAGCAAGAATGAGTTTGAAGGAGAGGCGGGGAACCATTTTGGTAGGTATTCTGACTTGTTAACTGATTGGATGTAAAGGGATCCTTTAAAAATCAATAGCTCTTTTATTGTGCAACAATAGGGGAAACCGTGTGACTTCGTAAGATCCAAGATGGCGGCGTGCGGGAAATTTAAATGAGTGTGGGGGAGGGGTGGGGGTTTCCCAGAAACCGTGATCGATCCGTGACTTCTTGGCCGTTAGCCGTTCGTCAGAGCGAAAGAGAAAGGGCTAGCGGTCGAAATGTCAGCTGCTACTCTCTTCTCACGGCGGTTAGCCTCTTTAGTAGATAAAACCAGTGTCTAACTGCTCCGTCGAAGCAGACCTTACATCGGATTTTTTTACAGAGACTATAGTAATGCAATGATAAAAGTAGTGATGGTGATGTTTCTAGAACGCTTAGATTCCTCTCTACTTTTGAATTTGCTTTCTTGCTTATGACAAAGTAATTAATTAATGTTTATGCATCTTTTCTTCGCCAATTAAACTCATGAATCATATCGATTTCAGGTCCAGCGATAGATGCCAACGACGGACTAGAATACCTGAATCTCAGCTGGAACCATCTCCGCGGCCCTGGAGCTATAGCTATAGGTAGAGGCCTACGAGCAAACTGTTCACTAAAGGCACTCGATCTGTCGTGGAATGGATTCGCAGACGAGGGAGCAGCGGCGGTGGGAGAATCCCTCAGAGATAATAACACTCTTCTAGAGTTAGACCTGAGTAATAACAGGATATCAACCAAGGGAGCGCTGAGTATAGCGGAGGGTCTAAAGATCAACGATACTCTAAAGATACTTAGGTAATATATCCAAGAGTGTTTCCATGGCAATATCAAGGCTGTGCGGTCAAGGTTCCTACGTCATAGATCATCTCAACTGAATATTGTAAAAAGACTTGAATATCGCTAGATTGGGATAAGAAATTTGCAAACGGAAAATATCCCTTATTTCGAAAGGGTTTTCAAATGAGATCGACTTAATTTTCTTTCACACACGGGGTCCCGAGCGCCAGCCAAGGGAGGGGGGGGGGAGGGGGGGAGGGTCCCGACACGAGCGCCAGACTGAGGCGTTTACCTCTATGGGATTGTTTGCTTGCTATTCATTCAGTAACTTACCCAAGGGGGTGAGGGTGACGAGCTACACCCCTGTGTATTCCATTAAAACTAACGCTCCTGTCAAACGGTCGCAACATTTGTCTCAACATTCTCTCAACAAATGCTCAACAAGTGAGATGCGTGAGGTCTGGGACTGAGAACCAGATCCCGCTCGTCCACGGCCGTGATCGTGATTTTCACAGATGTGTTCAACAAAGTTGAGAGAGCGCGTCAAACGGCTTCAACATTTCGAGAACAAAAGAAATGTTGAGAAGATGTTGAGACAAAGTTTAAACGAAATCAAACCCTTCTCAACATGTTTTAATACCTCTCAACATTCTTGAGAGGGATGTGAAACGGCCTCTACATCGGCTCTTAACAAATGTTGAGAGAATGTTGAGACAGTTTGACCGGAGCTTAAAACTACTCGAGACTCAGATTTTTCAATCCTTTTCCTAGGTTGGGAATGAACCCAATTCAAGATGCAGGTGCTTATGCTGTTCTCAATGCAATGAAAAACAACGCAGAATGCGCTTTGGAAAAACTCTATATGAACAACGTAGTCATCAATTTGGAAACTCAAGATCTCCTCAAACTTATCCTAGACTTTCGCCCTTACTTTGAAGTTTCTTGCAGTCTCAGCACACGCTCTGGAAACTTGACAAAGCAGCTGGATGACATGTTCAGCGGGAAAAGCAAAAAGAAGAAAATCCTCGAGCTGATAAACAAGCTTAAGGAATACGTCGAAAAGATGAATTACCGGTTGGTGGATCTGTTTAACCAGTTTGACAAGGACAATAGTTTGTCAGTGACGAGGGAGGAGTTTTATAGCGGGTTGAAAGGGATTGGGGTTCCAATGGAGGACAAAGATTTGACTTTGTTGATTGATCTGTTGGACGAGGATGGTGATGGCGAGATTGATTACAGCGAGTTTACGTGGATAAAGGAAGCAGATGAAGCGGAATTCGAGTTAAAATGAGAAACCAGTTTGACAAGGGCAATAGTTTGTCAGTGACGAGGGAGGAGTTTTATAGCGGGTTGAAAGGGATTGGGGTTCCAATGGAGGACAAAGATTTGACTTTGTTGATTGACCTGTTGGACGAGGATGGTGATGGCGAGATTGATTACAGCGAGTTTACGTGGATAAAGGAAGCAGATGAAGAGTGTTTAGAGTTAAAATGAGAAACCAGTTTGACAAGGGCAATATGATGTTGATTAAGAAGAACACGAGCTACCATGAAGACATGACAAAACCACTTTGACCAGTTTGACAAGAATAATGTGATGCTGATAAAGAGGAACACGAGCTACCATGAGAACATGAGAAACCAGTTTGACGGCAAGTTTCACAAGAGCAATATGAGAAGATGAGCTACCATGGCTTGTTGGCGCAGTGGTAAAACATTCGCCTCTCACCACTGCGGTCCCGGGTTCGATTCCCGGCTCGGGCACCATATGTGAGTTAGGTTTGTTGTTGATTCCTTATCTGCATTCGAGGATTTTTCTCCAGGTTCTCCCGTTTTCCTCCCTCCGTAAAAATCAACCGTGAGTCGAGTGTAGTGTGTGAAAAACAGTTAATGTAGTGGGGAGTGTGTGAGGAGTAAAAGCAGGGCCCCGCCAGCTGTAAGCTGTAACACTTAGCCTGCTATAACAAATAAAATATTTATTTATTTTTATTTATTTGAAATAATAACAATAACCTATATTTGTGGCGTTGAAATATGCCCTGATATTTTTTTCGCGGATATTATATCTGTTCCGAGAAGAGAACAGTTCCCGAGAACGAAGCTCGAGGGAAATTGTAAGCTTCGTGGATCGGATAATGTCAAAGGACAAATATTAGGGCCTATACACGACTTTCATAATGGCCGACTCCTACTGATTTGCATATGTGATTTCCCGTTTCGGTAGTTCATCCACATGTATAGAAAATATGAACATTGTCACGTGAAAGGCAATGTCGACATTAGTGAACTTGTGAAAGTTTAGTGCTGTAGCTTATAAAGCAATAAAGTTACATCCAGTTGAAATTAGAGATTTGTATGAGAAAAACAACGGATACCTTTATAGCCTCGCTTTCATGTTTTTTCTGTATTAGAAATCCTCATAGCTCAACAGCAATTATATGCTCTGTCACTGTGCTCCGCCGCATAGAAAATATTTCTGTTGTATATTCTACATAGACATCAAGCAAGACGTGTTAGGAGGATGCCGACCAGATGTGTCAATAGTTTCCACATTACTCTAAAACTCAAAACAATTACTAGTTTTAATGTGATTTTCATGTGGTAGCATTGTTTTCTCTCTACAGTCTGATCTTCCAAATTATGCAAATTAGGAGGCGGCCATTATGAAAGTCGTGTATAAGCCATCAATTATTTTATGGCAGCTCAGTGACCCCTCAGTGAGCCGGCAAGATGCTGAATGCTGCGATCTGATTGGTTGCTCAGCGGGCAATATTTTTTCGTCTTGCCCGCTCAGGATCGCTCACGACTCTTCGTAAGCGAATAGCGATAAAACCCGTACGTTTTGAAAGAAACTAAGCAATTTGTTACATGAAGGCAACTACTAATATGAGACTATTTCTACTTTTTCGTGTTTCAGCTAAGATTCGACTTTTTAGAGTGATTAATGCAGTTTTTCCAGCTCTCGCAAGTTCGATGAGAACGACTGCGGAAAAACGACTGAATTGAGTGAAGCTGGATTAGTGGACATAAGTATACTATAGCTATCACTCGAATACACAGAAGCTATGGCTGTGACTTAAAAAAACAACGAAAAGTTTGTCTACCTCACAACACTACTACAATTGTGCCTTTGTGGTACAAATAAATAAAATTATTACGGAAACGAGTAAGCTTAGCACACAGTTTCATCAAAGCAGGTTTTTTTATTGTTAATTGGCTTATAAATTATGAGTATTTACTAATTAATACTTACAAGTTTGTTTGTATTCTTCTACAGCTCTTTTTGTCAAGTTTTGATTTCAACTTGCCGGTTTTCAACTTTCAAATCTTCCACAAATGTGCACACTTTTGTCTCTAGATAATGCGTTCGGGTTCCTGATAAAGTTGTTATTGAAACCTAGTGCATCTGAAGTAATGTACAGATCACTTTTCATCCACAAAAAAAAACATTTTTGATGTCGGAAAACAAACTGTTTTGAACGCCACGAGGTTGAACTTCATGTAAAAGTCTGTCTAATTTTAGCTTGATTTCTATTCGCTCTTCATGGGTTCCTGGCGCGTGCGTCAAAGTGGGATTTTATTCATTTTTGCCACATAATAAAAACCTTATTGACCAATTAAGCTTGTTCGGTCAAGATGGGGGAATATTGGCCTTGTTCATGTTTTGCGTTTTTATGGACCTCGACTTCGTCTCGGTCGGCATAAACACGCAAAAAAATAACTTGGCCAATATCCCCCCATCTTGACCACACGCTTGATCAATTAACCTCTATATATTTTCTCTTGCGCGTGATTGGTTGAATGGGTCACATGATCCGATATTTTCTCTCCGCAAGCGGGAAATATCAGCGAATCCATCTCCTGTGAGCGTATAAGCGCGCGTCAAAGAAAATATTTGAAGATATGATAACAACAATAACCTACATTGTGGCGTTGAAATATGCCCTGATATTTGTCATTGCCTCGAAGCTCACAGTTTCTCTCGAGCTTCGCCCTCGATAACTGTTCTCTTCTCGGAACAGATGTGCGCGGACGAAATATCAGGGCATAGTTCGACGCTGGGTTGCACGTGACGTCATCTTGGTTGACGTTAACAAAAGATTCCTCGTTCGATCAACCATGAAACCAAAATATTTCTTTGTCTGATTCAACCAACTTGGCCGCCACGTCTTTGTGAATCTCTGGGGACTGATTGCAAACCAGCAATTGCTGGTTTGCACGTGACGTCATAGCCGCCATGTTGGTGCCCGTAAACAATAGATCCCTCGTTAGCTTCTATTGTTGGGGCACCAACATGGCCGCCATGCCCTTTGTCATTAGAATCTCTGGGGATTGAGTGAAAACCAGCAATAGATTATTGTATTTCTATTTCCACGCCACGAGAAGGTTACTGAATGTAAATTAGTTCGTAAACTATTATAGCCTATCCTTTCTTTGAATGGCTTATATAAAAATTGTGGAGAAAATTCTGGAGTTAAACACGAACTAGTTAGCAAATTTACGATAGTTTATCGTCACCACGAGATGCCGAAAATGTGGTAAATAAGAGGACAACCACGGTAAACTATCGTACATTTGTTCTTACAACAACAAACTAAACATATTGAAGCGAGCAGGGCTAAAGGTGATGTTACACGAGACGATTTTTAACGACGATTTTTCGCGACGATTTTTAATGCATGTTACACGAGACAACTTTTAGCGCAACATTGTTGCGGCAACGGGTATGTTACACGGGACAATTTTTAGCGCAACATCTAGCTAGCACCCAGGCTCCTACTCCGACACCCTCGTTTAGAAACATGGCTGACGAGTGGAGTCTTTGTTTGTTGGCTAAGACAAGGAAAATTGCGGGGGAAAAGTGATTCTAGCGCGCGCTTTCACGCAATCAATTTTGCGCGTGTAAACGAGAAACAGTAAACGAGAAACTGGGCAGTTGTTGTAAAACAAGAGCCCATCTGGGCTTTCACTCGGGTCACATGAGATTGAAGATGAAATACACTTTCATTTGAAATCCTCTTAGTAATATTAACCAAAGAGAAGAATTATTAGCTGAATTTAGCAGTCTTTAGGAGTGGCCGGTAGCGCGGTGACTTTCATTCTCTGCTCCCCAAGCATATATGTAATTTAATATTTTTGTTTTTCTCGTATGTTGACCTTTTAATTTAAACACTACTTATTCATGTAACACACGTTTACAATTTAGTCTGCTGTTATATTATACTGCAGGTTCCGAGTATGTATTATGTCCGAGAGTAAAATGAAATGTGGCATAAAACCTACGAAACGTACCCCAAACAAGCTGATAGCGTCCGCAGAATCTTAAGATGGCGACTGGACTTGAGATAAATAATTAATGCATAATTTAACGCATGCGCAGCAATTTTGCTGCACAGAACAAAACTCGTGCCTGCCACAGGCAGCCCGAGTAATTATCAGTTTGCGTGAGTCGCTACCTAAATTTTTGTCGCAGTTGACTTAGAGTTGTGAACTAAACCCAAGAGCTAAAATCACTGAGAAACAAAGGAACCATTGCAACCAAACTGTGTAATGTGTAGTATAATTTATTTTTAATTTCTTGCCGTACATTATTTTGTGAATAAATTAATTTGTTGGCTAATGATGGGGCATTGTGTCTGAGTACCTTGTTTGTAGCCTGGTACGAGGCTGACTTGATCCTGTCCACGATCTTTGAGCCAGGGAGGAGGGGAGGGGGTCCCTTTTGAGCCCCTAAATAACAGTACCAACAACACTGCGAATATACATAACAGTAAGGTATTAAAGTGCCAGTACGATCAAATTTTGACATATCAATGTTTTTTTGCATATTTTATTATAAAACAGAGTTGCTATATTATTACCAGTCCAAACTGTTTCTTGATACGACGACGGGAAGTCTTATATTTTGAACTCCGAGTATTGAATTTAAACGTCCGCCATTATTTATATTCTTGTAGGCCGTTCCCTTTGTTCAGCGGAAGTGACGTCATACGCGCGCAACACTCGCCTGCACAACACAACGCCTTGGAGGCATATTTCTACTAAAAACTTCTTCTCGTACACATTCAAGAAGAAAGTTATATTAATCCTTGCGAGGTTCCCGCGAAATAGTGTGCATAGAAAGGTAGCCACGCTGGTTGCCGTGTTGCGCGTGTTGCGCGTATGACAACAACAACAATATATTTACATATTTGTTTTATATAATAATAAGAAAATAAGCAGAGTGTGTGGTACGGGCGCCCTAGAATAACTAAAAAGCTAATCTAGCTAGGGCACCCTTATGAGATAAAAATAAAGTTCATAAACTGTCAATAAATTTATTGGAACGGTTCATTCCACTGGAAAGTGTTCAGTAAGGAAGGAATACCTTCTGAGATATTCCTCTTATTCCATTCCAAACGAAATGACCGGAAGTTCATAAACTTCGGCTGAATAAAGGAACGGCTTCAAGTAATGGCGGACAGGATTTTACCGGTAAACTCTCCTAAAAAAATTGGTTTAACTTAGCTTGCTCATTTGGGATTCTTTTTTACTAATTTGGATATTTCTAACACTGATTGAGCTATTGACACTAAAAAAGTGGCAAATCGAAATGGTAAAGTTTCGTCGTAATGGCACTTTTAACAATCAGAGCAATTATAACTAACAACAGGAGCCATAACTGGTAATAATAATGATGATTTTTTAACCAATATATGTCATTTTACGTATGTCTGTGCTCGACCCGTATAGATACACCGATGACGTCACAACGTGACGAGAACAAAGTAGTCCACGAGACGCAATCGAGAGGCCTAACTGATGTTCTGTTCACTTTTGTAATGTAAATTTCGAGTAAAATGTTCGCCCTATACCATAAAAAACATGAAATAATAATAGCATTTGTATCCTATAAATAAGAAATGGGTAGAACTATTTTGTTTTCGGAGAGAGAGGACAGATTTGAACCATTATGAAAAAAGTCTTTGAAACTTTCTTTGAAGTAATCGTCGTGAGTGGCGGCCGTGTCTTGAGACTAATTATGTATTCAAATTTCTAGATTCTGATTGGTTGAAAAGAAATAGCGCAACATTTCCTGCGTTTTGATTGGCTTCATACCATGAAAAATGTAGCCAATCAGAAGGCTGGAAAGCTATAATAATAATAATATTTATTTATTACAAACTTGACTGACAAATTACATCGTGGGAAACAGACGTAATCTGAAAAACTCGAGATAACAATTCGGAACAAGAAAATATCTAGCTCTAAATCTGAAAAGAGCAGTTACAAAAATCCAATAAAAATAGAAATTATCAGCATAAAAATTGAACAATAAAAAGTTCAAAACTATCACAATCAATAAAAATAATTAAGCATTAGTCCACTTCCAATCTGTTTCAGATAACTCGATGATTAACTCTGTCACAAAAGGCAACCATTAAAACGATCGATCCTAGAATAACATAGAATGCGGTTCAAAAGGTCTAGATACCTATGCAGCCTAAGTGACCTGGATAATTATGAAAATACAGTAAAAGTTCCCAAAATAATGACCACCCGAAAGTAGTGACTCCATGAAAGTAACGATAAAATTTAATTATGGCTGCTAATAATTCCCGAAATTAACGATCTCCCATTTTTTATTTCTTTACTTTTTATTCATCAATGATTGACAAAAAAACATATTACTATCTGTATACCATGGTCACATCATACTTGTTATTATTCAGTTCCTCAGTATCCCGAATTCTGATTGGTTGTATCACCTGCAAATAATTGCGCGCAAATAAGCGTTTGCCTGCAGATATTGTTGTGAGCATGCGCAGTGCTGTTCAACAACATGGCCGCTCGGTTTCCAGAGTGTTCAGAGGAGGAAATTGCGAGCCTTTTGGATGCCGAAGGTATCAAAAACACTGAATAATAAAACAATTATTGGAACTCCGACTATCGCAAAATATGATGAATTGTCTGTGTCTCGCTACCAGCAAATAACTGGTAGCAAGACAAAGACAATTCATCATAGTTTGCTCAGCCTCGTCCAATAATTGCTTATTATTTACAACATGATTGTTAATCGTATGGGCATGGCTATGTATAAGGCCTGTACTACAAATCACTCAGACATTTGTGTTTCGTGATTAAGTACTTGTTCGGACTAGTAACCAACACAACGAAAAAAGTCTGCTTTTTAAACTGGAACTGTTAATCCTGTTGGTTTTGAGGATTAATACGAATTCAGTCTGCCACATTTAACAACAGGTATAAAATTATAAAATACGGTACCGTTTTAGCCACAGTTGTGCGTATGTTTTCATTTTGTTCACGATTTCAATTGGAATGTCCCAGCGCATTCTCCGCCTTTATAATCTAACGATTTTCGAAACCCGATAGTAGCGACCCCACGAAACTAACGATCCCCGAAGGCTGCCGTAAATCCGAAAGCAACGAAGTCGTTACTTTCGGAACTTTACGGTACTGTACTAACTCTTTGGGCTCGCATTCCATTTTCTGACACAATACGGAAGAAAACTGTTCTGGAAATGTTTGGGCCTGCATTAAAAAAATTGGTAATGTGTGGTAATTTCTGAGATTATAATATTTTTCCTGAAATTTAGGAATAAGATTATCGGAATAAACTTTGCGAGTTCAAAATAGATCGACAGAAAATTCGGCAGTTTCTCGGCTCCAGTCATACAAGGTAAGTTCGGTTCCACTAGACCGTCAGTGTATGCAAGGTGTGGCACGATAATCTTGACAAATCTGCGTTCGGCGGTATCCAATGAGTTTTCCCGCCATAATGTGCCGCACGCGCTCGTCACAGTTCCAGTTGTTTTCCCGAGAAAATATTGTGATGCAGCGCGCGCCAGAAACACTTTTCTCATTTAGCTTCCTCACTCCTCAGCTCAGTACGGATAAAGAAATTTGTTCGTGAATGTTATATTGGCATGGAATAACATTAATTATGCAATGTTTTCTCATGGTATACCGTGAATATCCCACTCGTAACAAAGGCCATGTTGTCTTAGGCCATGTTGTCAGATAGCTATACGTCACTTATTTTTATTCATTCTTCTTCTTCTCACTTTCAACGCGGGAATTCGCCACATCTACTCCTGTGCTGTGGGCCCAGCCCATGACATAAGAACGCTCCTGGTAATAATGGGATCCTGTTATATATACTGATAAACTACAAGTAAGGAATGAAGAAGTAACTCAAGCATGTTAAGACATGGTTTGAACATGAAAACGAGGCTACAGCTATTTTGTTCAGTGAATAGAGTCACTTCAATTTGCTCAAATCCTAGAATATTGGTGGTTATAACTAACCTCCGCGTTTTTAGTCGTCCTAATATAATTTTTTGGTTAAATGTCTATCACGTGACCAACCACGTGATCACGAAAAGTTGAAAATTAAACTAAAAACGGGGTTGTACATTGTATATTTTAAGGAACGGTTTTGTATCTATCTGATTACACTTGTGGTTGACTTTATAGATCAGTTCGGAATGGTTGACCCTGATAGACTGTTATGGCGAAAATATAGAAAACAGGTCACGTGACCTATTCTTGTAACCATTTTTCGCCATTAATATCCTCTTCAGTGATAAAAAGTCAACCATTCCGGATACAGTCTCATTTCTCATAACAAGCTTAACATTCCGAACCGAAAATCTGAAACAAAACAATAACTTCCGCCACCCCATTTTTATTTCTTTGTTTTATCAGCCTCAAGCACGTGACCTTCAAAACACCAAAATATCGATCCTTAATTGTTAAGACACATGATTACCGTATTATTCCAAAGTTATAGGGTATTTCATACATAAATGAATGTTTTATCAGAACTGCTCAAAAACACAAGAAAACGTGGATGTGCCTCCACTGTAGTTCGAACCTCGACCCTTCCAACTGCTTGTACTAACTCTTCACCACTACACTTTCTGATCACTGCTAGCAAAACATAATAATAAGCCATATGTTGAATAATTATCTTCAATAGTCCGAACGGTAAACAATACTTGCTAATGATGTTTGAAAAGAAGCGAATGTAAATTTTCGGTTTAGCCATTCGCATGAGAAGTCATTTCAAACACTGATTGTTCGTGTTTCGTCAGGGGCCGGGATCCAAATATTTCGAAAACAACAAAACCGTCGAGGCTACGCCTCTCGGGTTCCATTTGTTTTCTCAATATTTGGATCCCCTGATGAAACACTGCAATTCGTGTTTGAAATATTCCTTCAGTCTGACACAATTTGGGAATATCTTGACACTATCATTCAAACTTCCGTACAATTCCACACACAAGCTCTCACAAATGGACAAAGAATATTTCACGCATGCGCAGTGATTCAACAGTATGATCATTTAACCAAAACATAATCGACATTCCACAAAAGTGAGTTGAACAGGAATCTGTATAGTTTGCCTTTTCTCTCTTACCAAATAAGTTTAGTTTCATTTATTCGCAATTTTCTACCTAAAGGAATTTTAACAATTTGCCAACTGCCTCTTGTTATTGCACAGTATAAACCAAAATGGATTAATTAGCTGGAAATATGACAGCTAAAACTGAGTTGAATCCCAGGAGACATTACTGAATCATCCTCGGGTAAAATAAATCAAATTAGCGAATGCCTGCATGGTTAATCAATGAAAAACCCGCACATATATGTACCAGCAGTTTGCTGCGTCGCGTATTTTAAAAGTTGACTTAATTCTTGTGTATGTTGGTAAAGTTCATTAGGAAGTTTTAAGTTTGGTGAACTTTTTGCCTGAACCGTCATTTTCTTAGTTATACAACTGCACGTTTTGAACGGTTACTGGAAAGCAATAAAGGCTTAGCATACCACTGAACAAAGCCTATTGTTATTGATGTAATCGCTTGTGGACTGCAGAACAAAACACATAATCATATCGCTTACAAAGAGCCTGACTTCAGTATTGTTATGGAACTACGTCAAACAGTGTATTGTAGTGGATGTCTTTTAGTCAGTTTATCATTCTGCCAAGAGAGCAGCAATTTCTTGGAGACGATTCTTGGCAACCGCGGTAAAGGGATAAGTGCTTGTCACCTGTCCAGAATTACTGACAAGGTAGGTAAAAACACTTGTTGTTTGTTTGTAGCCGTTCTAGACATTATTGACAAACATGTACCTTTCGTGTATCGCTGGAACACTGCAAATCACATATACAGTTGAAACGGAGCACATTTCAAATTCATACTAAGCTCTAACGTACTTTGCTTAGTCGGTTAACTTATGTTGCTATACTCATTTCTATGTTAACGTTCCAGTACTGAGGAGCAAACAATGTCGAATTTCAAGTTCACAGCACCAATATCTTTCTTTAGCAGATTAACATTTTAAAATCTTAAGAGTTAATGATTCAATCTGAATATTTATATGCGAGTTTTCTTGAAATCCAAGGAGCAAGAGAAAGTATGTACGGGTACTGATTAGTCATCAGATAAGACTCAAAAGTTACAATAAATCACAAAATAAACAGTAATAACAACATCGGCCCACATTTCATTTGAATGAACGGTACACTTTGTGTTTTCACCGTTACAACAAATCACAAAATAAACATTACCACGAGATCGACTGTACTCAAGCCATTTCATATGGGTCTCTGGGAAGTCGGTTTTTACCCTTTTGACTATTACGCAACCAGCAGTTTATATCAACAATTTAACTTTATTTCAATATCACTGCTTTGTCAGCCGGCTTTACTATCATTGATAGCTCTCTCTCTTAGACTATTCAAGCGCTTATTTTATTCATACGCGAGAGAACAATACCAGATTCCAGTTTAATTAATTGATCATGTGTAACTTTGGGCGGGACATTAAGTTGTAAACATTTCCGGTACCTTTATGCCGAGTCAAACGCCTCATAAAGGTTATTTGTTTACCGCCTTACATTTTGAATTCCTCGATCTTCTTCTTTGTTTACAAACATTACAAAACAACCTGAAGAAAAGCAGACTGAAAAAACGTGATGCTGGTCTCAATAGGGAAACGTTCATTTAACTCTCAAACTCTTGAACATTAAAATGACATTTTAGGGGTTCCATAACTGAGCTTATTACTAATCCTAATGTGACAAAAAAAAATAGGAAAAAAACGAATTACGGACAATAGTGTTGCGTATATATATCTGGCTCCAAGATACTCATGCGCAGCCGAAAGATATAGATACGGCGTGAAGTGATCATATATAGTTGTCTGAGCTATATTTGTATATACCGGCAGTATATATCGTTTGGTTGCCAGTTATATTTGTTCTTGAAAGGAAATTAATCCTTAGCCTCTCAGAAGGATCAGTGGAGTTGACCCTGCACTGATATAAACCCTCTTTCTATGAATATGGATAGGGTTTTGATTATCATGCTAACTAGCTAGATACAAGCCTCTAGACTAACTGAAGCTGTCTCAACTCCAGCCTCAATGTCACCAAAATAATGGCGCGGTCAATAACAACAGCCGGATTGATTATTCAGAGGAATTTGACTTTGAACTGACTAAAAGAGAGACCAATGACGATTATTTTAAAAGTTTGTCACGCCGTTAGCATATATAATTATTAGAAATATAAACCTTTATAAAACACTCAATTAGGAAATATCCTACTATTCATTATTCAACTATATATTTACTTGAGTATAATCGATTTTAATGATAAAACTTGGGCTTCTATACAATTTCATCTTTTTCTTTTTTCTTTTGTTTGTAGAAACTCCTGTGTTGAATATATCAAAGAGAGGCTGTGAATTACCATAATTTTGAGCTTCACAGTAACTACTCCTTCTGCTGTTATTTCAAAGCTAAGCGACAAGCCAGTGATAAACAGCAGCGCAGTCGTCAACGGCACAGCGTTTCTTAAGAAGTTCAAACAGCTGGAACTGAAAGAACAACATTCAGGCGATCGAAACGTGAAGTTTTAATATTCAAAATTTAGTGGCGAAATGCAGAGAAACAATTTCATGGAATTTTCACTAACAAGCCCGAATAAAAACAATTTACTTCGACTGAAAACATTTTCGCAGTCCTTTGACGATCTCACAATTGAGACGTTGTACAGCAAGTGGAAAAAGGCGCGAAAAATTGGCACGAAACCACACACGTTCCATCGCTCCGTCTCTCTACTCTCGTGTCCCAACCTAGAAGCACTCGACGAAAATGCCAACGAGTGCTGTGTCACGACTGAAAAGACAACTCTCGTAAAGGTTCAGAGACAAATTATTCGACACAGGGGATGGACCATTTGTTCAGGTGAAATCATTCGAGGAAACAGCCATACAGATAGTGGTAATGTCGGAAGCGATTCTTGCTCATGCGGTGACGCCACAGATAGTGCCTCAATAAGCGTTGAGTCCGACTGTGGGGTTGATGAGCGAAAAATCCCGAATTGCTCACCAACTCCAAGTGTTGACTCTTTGGAAACGTCTGAAGATGACGTTTTTGTCATCGCAAAACCATCGGTTAAAGCAAAATCAACGAGCTTTCCCGGCTACCATCGTAGAGGAATTGAAAATTTATCCGACGCTTCCGAAGGAAATTTTATTTTTGCGAAGCCTTTAATAGAACATGGAATTATGGTGGTAAAGAGAAGGTATGGAAAGGAAAATCGCGTAGTCACCGAGATCACTACGAGCATCTCCGGAAAGCTCTCAAGAGAGAACCGAAGTCTTTCCGACGGTGATCAATCAAAATACGAGCAGCCTATCAAAGCACGTTTGGTAAGTGGCCGCAATTACGACACTCAACAGAGAAGTTTGTCATACCGTGAGCCAAGAGAGCTGCATTTCCTGAAGACTGCAGAAATGGCTCGCAGATACCTGGAGAACAGTAATGTCCCTAGCCTGGATGATGTATGGCAGAAACGCGAGGTCGGGGGGCTCAATTGGGACACGAGGCATAAAAGACCTTCCGGGGTTGAATACCGAAAGTGTCCAAGTGTGAATAACAATATTCATGGGCCCACACTTGGAATTGGGCAAACAAGCGACAGGTCAGGAAAACGTTACACACTCGGGTGCACGTATGCGTTAGTTAGTCAACCAATAAACTCGCCCCAACAACGTGACAACCAGACGGAGTCCAAGGTACGGAGAATAAGCGCGCCGGCTTGTACAAGATTCATACTGGATCACGAAAACAAACCTGAGGCTATGGAAAGCGGGGAGAAAAGACCTGAAAGTGAGGAGAAAAGACCTGAAAGTGCCAAAGATGGAGTTACTAAGAATCGGAATAGTTACACTTCTCTTGGGCAAATAGGACGATCGAGGTCATTTGGGGATGGAACTCGAAGAGCGGCCACTATGCCTCGATTACCGAGACGTTCAGCTTCGAGTTTGTCGAGCAGAAAAGCCAGCGAGCTACGGAGTCGGGAATCAGCGAAGGATTTACTGGAAAATATTACTAACACTGGGGAAAAATCGGAGAAGGAACGAGTTGACATTGTGGAGAAAGCGTTTGATTGGATTAGGAAGGAGCTTGCCGAACTGAGGGCTCAGGATAAGGATATTATGAGGATGTTCACAAAAATACAAGCTGGAATACGACACATGAAGTTCGATGAGTCGCTGCTCGAGAGTGCCGAAGATGAATGCAATTCCAGTACTGAGTTATCTCAAAGTTTTTCACAAAGTCCTTCATCAAACGAAGCCTCACAAATTCCCCGCAAAGCAATGTAGATACAAGTTCTATTTGATCATTTCACGGTACAATGTCAAGTAAAAGTTTGTCTAAGATCACGGATTGATTCCAGTTAGACATTCCTAAACCATGAAGTTTCCTTTCAGGATTTGACCGATAACCTAACCATTCAATACAACTGGTCTATCTTTATCAACTCCTTACGTGACATCTCCAAAGAACTAAATTTATGGTAAACCACCTATCAATAATACAGCTTAGACATTTTGTTTACAGTAAAATGACTAAGATGGAACAACGTTCGATTCATTTGTAAATATATATCTGTTTTTAAGCTTCATTTTAGCAGTTAATAATTGTATAATTTCCAATCTATATACTGAGATAGGTGTTCAACTAGAATAGTGCCGGTCAGTTCAAAATATATTGGCAGGGCTGTCTTCGTGATTACATTGTTGAAGAAACGTATCGACGGGGTTTCAACCTTTTCGTATCCAGAAGCCTCGAGAACGTCATAAACATATCATTTCAATCTTTAGAAAAACTATTTTATTGATAACAGAACATCGTTGAACATTTTGACGTTTTATCTGTGGTTGAAATTCAAGAACCAAGCTTTACTGATGAAATACCTTGGAAATTGTACATATTTAGCTGCCGGTACAAGTCGTAAAACACATGGTGTGATTTGTGGTTTCAAGTTATTTCCAAGTCTTTATGAATCGATTAATTTGGTTGGCACTGCATAAAAGAAGTGAGTTTTGGGTCTTCACAAAGACAAGCACCCGGCGAATAAAGAACTATAGATAACAAGTTTATGCAAACACCTAAATAGTATTTGCATATTGTTGATCTAGATACAATGCCGACGGGCTAAAAACATTTGTGAACAATGACATATTCAGTACTACAATAACTGGTCAGTCATAAATTATGACATATTGAATTCCAGATGTTTTCACTACTACTTTGAGGATCAGGTAAAAACTATAATTTCTGACAAAAAAGTTCTCGACTCTAACTTCACGGGTCACCGATTTAGTGTTGAAAGAGCAAAAGTAATTGACCCCTTTGCGATTCGGTCGCTTGAAGTCCAGCCATGATAAGAAAAGAAAGAAGGCCGCTCTTCAAGGGCACCCAACGAGTACTTTTTGAAATTCGTTTGAAACCAGTTGTCTGCAGCTAGATTTTAAGGCGCCTACTTTGTCTTTTGACGTATTCTAGAAAGCTATTAGCTGTTCGGATTTTCTAGGTGGAAATCGCGTCAACCGAAAATGCTAGCGCTATGGCAAAATATTCCCGGCCTACGAATTTGTTAGTAAAGTAACTTCATGTTGCAAAGTTTTGTGGAGGTACGAATTTTTTAGGGATTCTTTTTTCCTCTATTAGGCAATTCTTAGGCCCAATTCTTAGGGAATGAGAATGTGTTGTTCTGACTCGATCAGACGAATTGGGACGTACGAATATTTTAGGGGAAACCTTTTAGTCTCCCTTTTCTTCTATAATTTTTTAGGGATTGAAAACAAATTTTCTAGCCAGTATTTCAGAAAACAGTTTTCTAGGGACAATTTTTTCAAATCCGAAAGTTTTAGGCTATTAACTTACTCTCCCGAACAGCTTTTTAACCGAAAACTTCGTTGGGTGCCCTTGGCTCTTAGTAAAAGTGTTAAATACTTTTAGGATACTCAATTAAGTCCTTTAAATAATCGTCAAAATAAAAAAAGCCAAGCACTCCAAGTTTCATGAAAATTGAAAATTACAGAATTGGTTTCTTATTTTAAATTTTTGTTTAATGTACAGCCAAATGAAAGTAAAAATAGAAAATGTGAATTGAATTTACGTTCATTTAAAAATTGGAAACTACATTCTGATTAGTCAGTATGATTAAAACTTTTGAATTACATTTCAATCGCACAACCCATTTTCAATTTTCATGAGACAAAATTACTCTACCGGGAGGGGGACGTGACAAAGGCCTGGTTACCTAGTACAAAGATGGCGCGAATTTAGTGCATGTTGCTGGGAGTTTGCACAGCGATCTAATCTGTTCGCTTTTAACTTTTTACATGCCGGTTGATGGACCTGGATGACCGTTGCTGGGATCTAGTCCATTTCAGGCAGAAAACGAAAGAACGAAAGCCGAATTATAGGTAAGACTCGATTTAAATGTCTATTGCTTTTTAAAACAGTTCAGAAGGAATGGTTTGGGTTGAATTTTATTTTGAGCAATTCAAATGCGATTACACAACACAGTGCTTGCCGATTAATTTAACAAACAAGACTGAGACTGTACTCTCCAAAACACTTTATTGGAGAGTATATTCAAACCATGTACCCTCAATAATTTACTGCAAATTTACAGCATCGTCCTGCTTTGCCCGGGCCCGGGGTAGGGCCTAGGGGCAGGAGAATTTAACCAAGCACTTTTCACGACGTCACATACACGTGACAAAGACAAGAAACGAAGCGTGCGTTCAATAACAATAGACCAGTTTACACTTCATGTACAGTGGCTACTAGATGTTTTATTATTTCTCATACAATCACTGTAAAGTGTGGCCGCCATTTTGGACAAGTAATTGTCCTTAATGGGCATACGCGGATGACATTTTGTCTCTTATTGCTGGTAACACAATCTCGTCCCCAGAGCTCACCGCTTTTTTTGGCCAGCATGTCCGAAGATTGCTGGTAACGTGAATATTCCTTCGTCGCAAGTGGTGAGCCGCTTCGTCTCTCACCTCTGTGCTCAGGTTTGATCCCCATTCGCGCCGCCATGTGTAACGGTTCAGTTTATTGGTATCTCGGTGCCCTTGTTCCAAGGGTTTTTCTCCATGGCCCTGGCCAGGTTCTCCGGTTTTGCTCTCTCCACAAAAACTAACATGCTAAATTCCAATTCGATCTGTGAAAAACAGCCGGGTCCTGGCTTTGATCAGCCTGTATTATGGTTGTTTCAGGTTTCATTAGAAATTCATTGTTCAGTGCTAGTCCTAACAAGAAAGCGTGAGGAACTAGTTTGTCAGCTGTTTCGTCCTAAGCCAGTATGGTATAGCTTGCAATGTAAGCCTCGGCGAAACGACAACGACAACAACAACAATTTTATTTTTCACTCTAGGTAGCTATAATATATACATAAAGTAACTTTAAATTGTAAGAGTAACAGTGGAGTCGGTTTGCCCTTATAGAACCAGTAGGTTATCGAGTCGGGGTAACCTAGGTCAGCAGATGCTAATACTTTTAATTAATACTACTGTAATCAATCTATCAATCACAACTACAACTGGATAAGATGTTAAAAAACAGTATAGAAAGTAGTAACCCAGGGGGGGGGGGGGGGGGGGTTTCTTCCTATATTCGGCTGGTAGGGGGTGATTGTCGTAATTTTTAGGGTTTGAAATCGGCGATTTAGTATTTTTTAGGGGTTGTCCAAGCGAAATCCATTTTGTCAGGGTGATTTTTAGACCATGAGGTACATTTTAGGGTGGAACATTTTTCATGGTTTGGTATTTTTTAGGGTATTTTTCGTGGTTTTCCGATGGTCACCCCTACACTTTTTACCTTGAAGAACCCCCCCGGGGTAGTAACGTTTACAGTAACATTAATTTATATTCGTGTCAAAGTTTATTGTATTTATCACAATAAAAGGAGTGCAATTTTTTTGTGTTTGTTTGACATATCGTAAATCCTGGGGTTTAGCATCCCAGATTTTAATGTTATTAAAACTTATGAATCTCTTTTTGATGTCAGTTCTACAACGTTGTATATAGAACGTTTGTTTTTCTTTTTATCTAGTATTATGTTGATGGACTTCAGTGAGTCTTGTGAACATTCCAGTAACAACGTAACTGGTGTTATTGTGATAAACATCATACATGAATAAGCTAGAATGTAAGGCATATATATCTGATAGAGTAAGTAAGTTTAATATATAAGACAGCGGAGGAATGTGGTTATTCCTTCATCATATTATTTGTAATTCTCTTGAACTTGTCAAACTGTTCACCTATGAAGTTTTGTGATTTAACCACTGACATTCTCCAGCTTGAATTCGAAGTCATCTAGTCGTTGATTCAGAGTTATTTCGATGCCTTTAAGGGTATTCTTAATTGCAAGCAGTTTTTCATTGATATTGCCTGATGATTTTCCACCCAAGTTTTATATCTAGGAGTAACTGCCGTTCCTCGAGCGTTAACCATCCTAGCCTATCAATCAGATCCCTAGAGCGTGTCTCGTAACCAGATCGAGTAACGGTTTCTTGCCGTGCGGTTTTGAAGTTTTTGAAGACTATGACGAGAGACCTTGCCGCAAGTGTCCCACACAGGGGAACAATAATCAAAGTGTGATTGAACGATTGAGTGGTATATCTGAGAGTATCCCTGGGTAGTAAATCGCGAATACACCGTAACTGCACCCAGGCCTTTCGAAACCTTTTTCTTAATGACATTAATATGCGACTTCCAACTAAGGTTTTCGTCGATGATTAACACCTAATGACTTAGTTTCTTTTATGCGTTTGAGCTGCGTATAACCTATAGTAACAGTGGGATCTGTAATTAAATTACTCAGTCGATTCCGTGATGCCACAACTACATATTCGCTTTTCACGACATTAAGGCTGAGTCAATTTGATTTGAGCCAATCGTGGAAACGATCTAAATCGGCATTTAATTTATCCTCGATTATGGTCAAATCTCTGTTATTATAGGTTAAGGATGTGTCATCTGCGTAAAGATTAGGAATGGAGTCCAACAGGCAGCTCGGGAGGTCATTGATATAAACAAGAAAAAGTAAGGGTCCCAAATTGGACCCTTGTTGTACTCCACACTTCACCTCCCGGTACTGCCTGATAGCACTCCACTGCTGGTCTCCACGAAACTGCTGAGTGAGTGTTGATTACTCTTTGTCAAGTATGACTTAAACCAAATATTTTTCATATTTCTAATGCACAGACGATTCAACTTTTGTAAAAGAATGTTATGGTATTTTTGTACCAAACCATTGGGGTTAACAAGGCAGTCAAAGTTGAATGGCCTGGGCGAAAACCTGACTGTTGCTCAGAAAGAAAATTATTTTCCGATAAATATTCATAAAGTTGTGCGAATATCAATTTTTCGAACACTTTTGAGACAACCGACAGAATTGAAATTGGTCTATAATTACTTCGATCTGACCGACCGTCAGCTTTAAAAACTGGAATTACCTTGGCTATTTTCCATTGGTCTGGAAAAATACCAAGTAAAAGGGATTTGTTAAAAATATTAGTCAACGATAGTGATTTAACAGGTCCCGCTAACTTAAAAGCCTGCCTCGTTCGTTTTTAATCCATATATCAATTTCAAGAATAATCAACATCTATCAGTTTCTAAATCGAAAACCAGATTTTGTCTCATCTATAAGATCTTCGGGCTTAAGTGAGGTTTCGGGTATTTGGTTTCAGTTGCTAAAGTGGGACCTACTTTCAGAATGAGACATATTGTAATAAAGTGATCAATAAGAGTAGAAGTCGCCCTAGTAATGCGAGGCGACTGTGTATACTGAAATTCATTGAAGATACCTTCTAAAATGCAAGTATTTGAATCCAAAGTATTAGCCAATAAGTTGCAGTTGACTGAGATCCCCCAAGACAATAGCCTCCTTTGCAGGCGTCCTTAGTGTCGGTCCTAAACTTTGGAGGGAGTTTAGGACCGACACGAAGGACGCCTGCAAAGGAGGCTACCAAGACAATAGATCGGCTTTGTCGTCCTGGTCGATTTTTACGAGAAGAGTCTCATGGCGGTCGATAACAACTTGTCACGCGCATGCGCTTTTGATGAGCCGGTCGCGCGCGCGTCTCCCCAGTTTCCCGCGGAAACCAAAAGAAAGCAGAGGCAATCACCCCTGTTTCTAATAGTGGGGCGGATATGTGCGATAATTGTTCACTTTTGGCTAAAAGCACGAAATTTGGCACAGAGATGGGTTTTGATGTGCTAATCAATATCTGATATGGTGCCATCGCGAAAATTAGTGCGTAGTCAAGTTAAGAGGATGTTTTCAAAATGGCCGCTATCTTGGACCGGAAGTAAAATTTCATTTGATTAAAAACTCTCTTAACTCTTGTGGTTGTACTTAAAACGGCCAAATAATGTCTTCAACCATCTATACCAGCTAGGTAAATATTTTGTTTGATATTTCAAGCAACACAGGACAAGATTTGTACAAGTAAAACCAAATGTTTATAATGGCTGCCATCTCAAACCGGAAGTAGCTGCAGGCAGTACCGGAAGTACATTAAAAAGCCGACTTACTGTGACATGTTTTTACCGAAATTGATCCCACTATTATAAGTAATTGATTTAACACGCTAGCTGATCTTCGAACCCCACAATAGCAAAGAAATAACAGTACTCAGATGCTCTTCATATGTTTTATATGGTATTTACTTACACTATGGCAGTAAATCAGTTTAGTCAGTGTACATATACTAAGAACATTCTTGATATGTGCAATATGCACCATGTTATTCATGCATGTAGCTCAAATGCATTTTTCTAAAGAATACATCTTTATTACTAAATCTAAATGGTTACAACCTTTAAGCCCTTCAAACCAGGCTGTTACCATGTAAGAAGAGCGTTCTACTCATCTGTTTCCACATTCATCAGTGCACGAACAGAGTGCGGTGCAGTGCAGGTCAACTTTCACACAAGAACAGTTTCCCCGACATCCTCTCTTGCATCCACAGCGGACGAGCTGCCGACACGACTTTGTGATCTCGGGAAGTGCTGTCCAGAATGGCTTCCAACGGCCTTCATCTGATGTCCAACCCCACTGCTGCGGACTTGGTAGCACTGGACGTGGAGTAAGGGCTTGTCCCCAGCAGTAACCTGCCTGGTAAGCAGTGCGTTTTGCGTGTTCTAGTAGAGATGCTCTGGTTGGGGGTATTGCATCCAGGGCCCTACCTTTCTGGGCAAACAACTGCTTCCTTGCCTCGTTCACTGTGGTCTTGCTGCTGGTCCTGTCATACAAGAGTACCACGAAGCGCTCAAGGTGCTGCATGCAAGTATCGTTAATGGTAGTTGGGCAGTTGGCTAGAGAAAGAAACGCCTCAGTGACCTCTGGGTAGCATTTCCACGCTTCGAGAGCTGTTTTCTTCCCTCTTCCACCAAAACAAGACACGGTATCACAGCCAGTGAAGGCGTGGAACACAGGGAGTGCCTTTAATACTTGTGGACCCAGGCTGCTAGACAACTCGTGTGCAGGGATATAGCGCAAATGAGCACCAGTTCCCAACGCCACCCACAACTCAGGTCGAGCATGCCCTGGAAGCTGTGTGAACACCGCGACTGCCAGCACAAGTATATCGGTGTCTACAGTTCTGAGCAAGATCTTATGGTAGCCCTGTTGAACTGCGTCCTGTACGTGAAGCAACATTCTGGTGTCAGCTTCCTCATGCGTGCACGGGGACAGGCTTGATACATTACGTGGCAGAGTGCATAGCACTCCTTCTCCACATGTGGTGATCACTTGCTTCTCTATGTTGAGGGCGGCAATACATCCTGCCAAGAACTTGAATAACTCACTCTTGTTCTCATTCACGCGTAGGAAGTCATTCCATTTCAGCGGGAGCTGGTTACTAGCTGCAACACGCCGCCGGACTCCAATTCCTCGACTGAATCTTGTGGTGGCTTTCAGGCTGTTGTCAACATATTCGTCCCACGCGACATCTAGACGATCAACACGACGAGCTTGCGCCTGTATGTAGGGTAGAATGGACTGTGTCGCATAGTCGGAAAATGTTCTCTCTGTTGCGCCTGGCCTTATCATATTCACGAGTACAGCTCCGTCGATGATGATCACATCATTTTGTTCAGGCATCTCACTTCGGACTGTGATACTAGCTTGGAGGCAGTCCGCCAGCTCTGACTTCTTCCTTGGAAGACGTAAGGTGCCCAGACTAGAGATGGATGGGGGACACGCTTGGTTCTCGTGCCTGAAGAAATCATCAATGTCGCCATCCCTTGTCTGGCAAGATATGAATAGCCTTGCAAAAAGAGAACAGTCACTCTTCACTGACGATAACTGCTGCGCTGCCTTTGACGTCTTTGGCGGAGATGAACAGAACAAGCTGATTTTATTTCGCTTTATTGGAACGTAGATGGATTTCTTGCGTTGCATCAAGCACTCAGATATAAAGCTGTCACGCTGATTTCTGCCGACTGGTTCAATCTCATGCAATCGAGTCACCGCATCTGGCCCTGCAAGCTGCTTAGTATCGATGGTGAGAAGGTCTCGACTATCTTCCAGGAAGGGATTTCCTAGGTCTTCCATGCTTGCCACCAGAGATTTTACATCTTTGAAAAAGGATACTTGATGGCTTCTCTGCGTCTCATGATGACTGTCTTTACACACATCTTCTGTACTTGTGGACATGCTTGCTTCAAACTCGTTAACAAGCCTTGCTATCTCTGGGCCGGACGTCATCCATCTCCGAAGAGCAGCTGGGTTTTCCGTGAGACCTACAGCGCCGCCATCACCTTTCACCATGGCATTATTTTGCTCATGAGCCTGGTCAATGGCAATTGCCGAGAAGCGTCTCGGCGACTTGTGGACAGTGAAACATCCCTTCTCAAACTGCGAGGCGACGTCTGGAGCTGTCTTCTCGAGGGTGACCATGTCGCGAAAATGGACGGAAAGCCAGTGCGCATAGTTCGTATGGTTAAGGGCAAAAAACCAAGGCAGCATGTCATAGATAGCGTCAATGTAAAGTGCGAAGTTCCATTGACGAAGTGATTTAATATACGTCAACAGAAGCAGCTCAAGCTGGAATGTGGTATACCAGTAGAGGAATTGTGGCGCGGCTGAGGCCTGCTGCTTACACCAGTTGTCAAAGGGAAGGGCGTTGTCTTCACTTGTCACGTCCTCTTTGTACTTGGTATATGCCTTTTGGAGCAATATGTACAGACTGCTTGCCGTCACTTGATGAGCTCGTCGAGTACGGGTAACGCTTGCCGCCTTAAGAAAAGTCTCCGCTGTTCCAGCTGATGCAACATCTGCGTCTACCAATGCTGCAGTCCATCCGCTATCCTCCAGCCAATTGCCGATGGCTTTTAGAAAAGCCATTTCGATATGCAAGCCTCCAAACATGATCACAAACTTCTGCTCCCCATAACGTTCCGGCCAGTTCCACTGAATTTATTTTGCTACAGCATACAGCGGCTGATCAACAGCAATTACTGGACGTTGACCAGGATTCAGGTAATGCACAGCTGCCTTGATCACATCCATAGCATGTCGGATCATTGATACTGACTTAGCCTGATCAGGGAAAAGAGGCAGAAGAGCAGATATGGTAGATGAGCGTGTGTGATGCTCTTGATCCCTGGTCGAGTGATACGCTGACCACGATACATTTGTGCCATCCTCCAGACTCTCTCTATCAGCGACATTCTGCTATGCATTTTGCAGCCACCCCTTTTCTTCTCCGAGGGCGCGGTCAATTGCACTTCCATCTCTTTGAAGTTGGTTACTGATTTCTGGGACCACGGGTTTGGTGCTTTGCATAACCGCCGGTGTAACTTCCGTGTAGGACTTGGGTAGCTCTGCCACGGTTTTGGAACCAGCGCTCACTGATTGCTCAATACAAATTTGCGCTCGAGCAATCCCAGGAGCGTCGGGAGTGACATTCTGGAATAGAGATATAGCTGTCCCGTGGAATGAATCGTGTGCAGTAGTAGAACTGGGATTGTGATCAATGTTATCGACAGCAGAGGTGGTAAACAAACCCAGGCGAAGATTTGAAGGGCAAACAACATTATCTTCTTCATAGCGTCGACAAATGGCATTCCCCAAATCTGTTGAGATGGCGAGAACTCTGTTGTAGGAAACACTGAGACCCAGACTGTGCATTATTTCAATTAGATCACGACTGCGCGTCTTTGCATGGATGGACAGTCCAGTGTATACGGCCAGTGGCGTCTCGCGGGCTTTGTTCCTGCGCTCTCGCTTTACGTCTCCTTCCCGCCGACGAAGGTAGCTCTTGAATTGCATCAACTGGGCTATAGTGAGACCTGCTTGTGAATTAGACGCAGTGCTGGCTTGATTTTCAATATTTGGGCCGTATAGAATCATATTCACGAGAGATACTAGGGATGCAGGGACTGAGTTTGCCTGGCAGTTGGTCTCGAATGTCCCATCAAATGAATATTTCATTGCCAGCATATCTTTACGGACAATACTGGCGGCCTTGGCAAGATGTATGGCCTCTTCATCGCAGTCTTCTTGGTGAACTTTCTGGATCATACGTCCGAGATCATCTTTGAAGGCAAGAAAAACATCACGGCCACTGCTGTAGTCCTCTAAACCAGGAAGGTGAGAGAGAATTCGTTCCTTCAATCGTGTGGTGTTTACTCGTGCAGTCGTAGTAGTAATACCAAGCTGCTCCAGGCGGGACTTGTATGCTTTAGCTAAATCTGCAAGTTTGAAAACTGTGAGATCCGACTCTTCAATGTAGAGAACAAGCCCTGCTAGTGCAATCCCTTCAGAACCAATGCTATTCTCATTATCTAGTTCATCATTGCACGCCGATGTCTTGGCTTTTTTATACAGATCAGTTAAACACGAGGCGTGATATTTCGCTTCGAGCGCTACAAGGTCTCCTCCCTCGCTAAGTTTAGTTATCAGCTTTTGATCTTGTAGAGCTAATGCACATTCACAAACTCTGGAATCCAAGCCGAGGGTCGAAACGTTGTGAAGGGGCTTGTTTCGAGCCGCAGGATCGTCGCATAAAAAGCAAGTGCCAGTACTTTCTACAGGGACAGAAGAGGTGGAGCGTGTGCACTTTCCCCCGACTTGAAGCTCCTGTTCTTGTGCGCGCCTCTTCTCCGCTCTTTTGAGTTTGGTGGAATTGAAAAGGGCGTAGCAGCTTTTGTGCCAGCAAGCTTTATGCCGTGAAAAAGTATCCTCGATCCCCTCCCCTTCGTCAAGCCTAGAAAGATTTACATCGCTTGGCATACAATCGAGGTCGTGAAACTTTGTTATATTGGGAGCCAAAGTTCTGTAGCCTGCCCCAGCATCAGACTGGCGCTTGGTATCAGCTGGGCACTGCAACGGCTCCTTGGTTATTTGCTGGCAAATAACACAACGAGACCAGTCTGTCTTCGCTAAGCCTTGGTCACCGCTATTAGACATTGACAGTTCCTTCAATGAAATCGAAAATTTTCGATTATAGGCTAAGCTCGATGAAAATTAATCTGAATGAATTGTCAAACACAATTCAATGAGCTCCATATCAACAAAATTAATAATATAATAACTTCATGACTATGCCAGAAAAACGTCTTTTTTACCATCCGTTTATATCAGTAGTAGTTTTAACTACAATTTGTTCTCCCTAATGGTGAATTTCATTCTTTAATTACATTTCCTCGAGTGATATGAGAGAATCTTTACACAAGAAAACGCTCCATTTTGAATAAAACAACTCATATAGCAGGCGTAAAATATGTACTTACAGTGCATCCAGTGTAGTGATCTGTTTAGGTCTTCTTATGATGCATGCCAAATAACTAAAAACACTGTCTCTTTTACATCTCTTATCAATTTACATACTTACATGTTGCGCTATTTTTTGTTTTCTGACAATTAACCTACCTTATAGCTTGCAAAAATCCTTCCCTCCTTTCGTCAGAGAAAAAGATGGCGGACTTGAAATGCAAATTAGTTTCCCGCTAGATTTCTGGGTAATTTACCAGTCTATCTCGGTATCATTTCTTTAAAAGTTAATAACAGGAAATCATATTTGATAATTGTGGATTAAATGTTTGATACATGTTGTAAATGGTACTGTTTCGTATCACGTCCGGTTACAGTGCACCACACGCAGTATTTACGTAAATCACCAAGCATGCTAAGGCTTGGCTTGCTGGCAAAATATGCTAATTAGGTACAAATTTCAATTTCGGTTAATATCTCTTTAGGTTTAACAGTTAGAGCAACCAAAATTGGCCACAAGGTGTTGTTTGTTACATTACAATTTTTCCAGTACGTCGTTACCATGGCAACATCAATTAAGGGGGCTCAGCCGGGAACTTCTGATTTTGTAAATGGGGCACAAGAACACCAATCTTTTTCTGATATCAGTTCATAAATGTGTTAGTTAAACAGACACAACTTTTGGTGCTTGGCATGCTTGTACTTAAATCACGTGACCGTGAGAACAGTAGCCATAGCAACATACTTCATTTAATATATCTGTTACTAGATATACTGGACAACCATACGAGGCACAAATGGATGTAGACACACTCTTTACTTGATACTGAAATAAAAGTTTGGAGAAGGGAGTATGTTTCTATAGACCCCATTTTTACTTAAACGCTGAAATATTAAATTGAGAAAAGAACACCCTTAAATCTAGTTTCCATGGCAACCAAGTGTTCAGAAATTATATGGGCCACGAGACCAAGATAACTGCCAAGTTTAGTTCCCATAGCTTATTCCTGTACCGAGATATTGAAAAAACACTACTTATCCGCGTATAAGCCCCTAAACAAAGCCTTGACATGCTTGAAATAAGGGCCTGTTTCGTTTTTTTGGGCGATTTTGAAAAAAATACCCTCAAACATTAGAAGTAAATTACTTTTGCAGAGGTTAGGATAAACTGTAGTTATTTTTTGCTAAGTTAACACAACTTCCGGTGACGACAACTCTCACTTCCGGTCCAAGATGGCGGCCATTTTGAAAACATCCTCTTAACTTGACTACGCACTAATTTTCGCGATGGCACCATATCAGATATTGATTGGCACATCAAAACCCATCTCTCTGCCAAATTTCATGCTTTTAGCCAACAGTGAACAATTCGACCTAAAATCTGCACCTATCCGCTCCACTATAAGTTTAGTACGTATTGCGTATTTACATGAAATGTTTCGCGAAAAACAAGAAAACTACTTAAAATCTAAGCCTAAGACTTTAACAGGTTAAAGTTTTCTTAATTTGTAATTCACTGTGAGTTTACTAAGTTATAAAATTATTTACTAAAAAAGTTGAAGACCTCGGAAACTTGTATTTGTAGGAGAGCCTTCGTTCTTTTGGTCAGCGGAGCATACCGTTTTGCCGCGATGTGTCCCGTCCCCCAGTACTATATGTGTACGTTACACGAAGTACCTACCCGCCCCGGGGAGGGCGAATATCGGGGGGGGGGTGGGGGGGGGGGGTTACTCCCATATATGGACTATACGGGTATGATCCGCTGGACAGGGTATGGTTTTTCGAGTTTCTGATCTTAGACAGGGTATCCATTTTCACATCGACAGATCTTGAACAGGGTATGGTATTTATCTAGTGCCGTTATTTAGTCTAGTGCTTGCTGAAGACTTATTTAGTTATGACACTCATTATACAAGATCACAATAAAGACTGACATCATGAAGGATAGATAATTTGTTATTTGACTTATAGAGGGAACATTTTAACACTTTGTCTTGAACAGGGTATGGAAATTTGATTTTTTTTGTCTCAAACAGGGTAAGGGTTTCAGAGCCCCAGCGGCACACCCCTACCCAAATTTGGGTAGAGTACACCCCCCCCCCCCCCCCCCCCCCCCTCCCTCCCCCCGGGGGGCGAATATTCACTAGCGAGTTCGCGTATGTTGTCTTTTTACCGTACTGAAGCAGGAAATTTAAGCTTTCTTTAATTTTTGTTCGTAAAAAATTATAATCGAAATGCAGTGAAGTCTAAATTGGACCTTTGACTTCCAATATGTCGGAAGAATAGAAGATGTCAGAAGCTATTGACAAGCGAAAGAAAACACTAGTACTTTGCATGTGCTGAACATGTTGACAATGTTTTGCAGTCGAAAAGGTCAAAGGGACTTACCACAAGCGCTAGAAACCCCGCGAGTCTTTAGATTTTTTTTTTTTACAATTAGTTCACTTTAAGCGAACTGTATTCTGTTTCCTGTGAACTGTTTTATTTAACTTTTCGCTAAAAATCAATTAAAGCTTTCTATAATCAAGTCAAAGCGTTGACAGGTATGTACACAAGTTTGAGAGTTTTTCAAGCTATATAAACCGTAGGAAATAAAGTAGAAGTGTACAACTATCATGATCAGAACGATCTCAATATATATATTTTATTGCTAGCTCTATCGAGATGTAATTGCTGCGAGATTGGAACTCCGCCATCGATGTGGTAATCGAAGAAGAAATGTTGTTGATAGATACGTGCGCCAATGCAAATGCAATCAATCTTTGCTGCCGATTAAATATATCTCACAAAAACTAGAGACGGAAGTCTCTATTCAAACAATGATTCCACTTTTATGGTTGTTCACTACTGAGGTAGGATAGTCAGGAGTGAATATGAAAAACGTCAGGCTGAAAAACGAGGTCCTATCTGGAACATTCTGGAGTGATTAATATTCAACTTCCATATAACAGCACCCGTAGCTAGCTACCTACCGATAACATAGATCAGATGAATTAACAAGAACAATTTGTGACACTCGGATAGATAAATCGAACGAAAATACTTACAAGTTATGCTGAAATTTTGAACTTTAATTTTTTTAACTCCAGTTATTTCTTTGTATTACATTTTTGACATTGAGTAAAATTTCGCTGCATTCTTTCAAATATTTAATGTGTCATAGACCAATATTCTGATATTATTCAGTGTATTTTTTACTCGGCCAGCTGTCGAAGTCACGATTTATATCCCTAACTACAATTTTAGCTTAACTGTACATGCATTTGATGACAACATAACATAAGTGTTGTGACTTTCCCATATTATTTTATAAATTCTTTCATGACAGTGTTTTGAAAACTCGAAGTTTAAAACTTAATATTCTTAGCATATTTTAAAGAAGGATTCCAGTTTAACTTATAGCTTGCCCTCATGCCCATAAATAGAATTCTGTTCAATTTTTCCCGTTTCGGTTGAAATTTCAAATAAAATATTGTTTTGACAAAGCGATAAAAACACAAATGTAGCTTGTTCATCACCACGTTCATAGATATAAACTCCGTACAAAAATTATAATTAGTTTTTAAAATTCCACTGAATTGATAAACAAAGATACGGTTTATAGTAGCTGTAACTTTTGAGTCTGGTGTCTGAAGCGCCATCAGTAATTTGTTTCAGTGTATAACAATTCAAACTTATTTCTGCATATGTAAAGTCCATTCTCTTGTATGGTTCGACTGAAATTCATCCGTGGTTATAAATTTGCTGTTATGAAAAGACACTCACAGTTCCAAAGAGAAAAGTTTTCTTTACTGAATTTTATCCATTTGTTGTAAACTTTAGTTCGTCTTTGTCCCATCGTTCAACACCAACTGTATCTCCTTGAGCGAGCGGAGCTTTGGTCAGCCTTCTCGAATCTTCTCGGCAATGTTTCTGAAATTCCACTCATCGATTTCTTTTCATCCTCCGACTTTTCGCTTTCCTCAACGTTTAACTCCGCCTTGAGATTAACAATCTTAGCTCGAAGGCTAATAAATAAACTAACCAACTCTCTATCTGGGAGCTCGATTCGATTGAGCTCCTCCAAAACAAGTTTCAATGCTTTACTCATGTCATCTAGTCTTTCCTTCTTCGATTTTCTCCTTCCTTCCGTCTGGATTTTCCCAAGTAATGTTTTCGCATATTCCAGCGCTCCGTAGGTGCTATATCCAGATATTCTCTCCCTAACTTCGGTAGGAGGTCTCAGGGTTGCAAGCGAGAATCGTCTCTGGCTAACACTTTTATCCATAACGATTCCAGTGTTAACTGACTTATTATCTTTCAGGTCACAAACTGCTTCATCAGCTTTCTCCTTAAAGGTGTCCTCGTTTTGAGTTACAGAGTTTTCTGTGTCTTTTTTCTCGTTTTGTAGTTCTGTATCTAAGTCCTTTCTGTTTGGTTTCGCTATAACAACGAAGGCCTCTCCGAGGCAGCTCGTATGGCTAGAGCCACTCGAAGAATCATGTGATGCCTCGCTGCAGACATCACTACTCGAGTCTTCTTCCTCGCTTTCTGTATCCTCTACCAAAGGCATCCTAACTAGGCTAGAAATTCCATTATCGACTTTACTTGCCCTATTGCCTTTTCTCTCTATTTTTGAATGCGCTCTTTCCGGTATAGGCGAAGACAATGTTTGCAAATTCCGAGCTCTAGCTACAAGTCGCTCCCATTGTAACTCCGTATGGTTATCCAGCGTAACATCTTGAACATAGCTTATGTCTCGCGGCTCCTTTAGTGACCTTTTCTCTACTTGTGCTTGGTCCATAAGAACAGAACCCGAATGACTTGAGAGGCTCGATTTTCTTATCTTGTCGCGTTCTTCGTGTTGTATTTGATGTGTTAAAAAGGAGCAGATATGCTGTACTGACGCCCTTCGTTCCCGATTGTCACAGTGTCTTGTCGATACTGGCGTGTTTGGCTCGTGCTTTCGCTCTACGACATATGGTTTAACCTCGTTCTCTCCGCTTGATCGCTGGACCACAATATCCTTGTTTTCAAGTGCTGCTTGCTCAGGCGAACATCTAGAACTTGTAGAACGATTGGACGAAACTAACTCTTCGGATCTTCCCAGCAGTATAACTGTCACAGTGTCGCTTTCTAAGTTTGTTTTGAACTTTGTTGAAACTTTATTTCGCCCGAGGGCATTAGCCAGAACAAGTTCATCGGACTCATCACTGGAGTCGGTTCGGGAGTCTGTTTCCGTAATGACCTCTACTTCATCCAGTGTTGAAAACTTCTGCTGCAGTCTGGACGGCAGATCACGGCACTGAGTTTTCCCGTTGCTAAAAATACCTGGATTTAAATTCCTGGGGAAATCGATCCCGTGGAAAACATCTCTGTTTTCATTTTCCTCTTGTTTGACGGTCACTTCACTTTCGAAGTGATAGTTTTGGCGATCAGCGCGCGCGTTTTTCCAGACACTATACATGGTCGTTGTATCGAACGGAATGACGTTAGCTGGCATAGCTATGTAGTTTTTTTGATTCTCGTTGACTTTGGAGAGCATAGAATTATTATCGGCCCTTTTGTTGTAGTTTTTGCCTGCGTGTCAAAATAAATATGCCTAAGCTCTCTTTTGAGACGGTAGATTCCGCAGCCCTCTTTAAATCCTTGACCCTTAAATCATAGACCAGATTTTTCCGATCACAAGAGCTGCCGATTTTGACTCCGTGAATTCTCTAAGCCCTAATTCTCATCTGCTTTTTAGTACCAGCATTTTTTCAATGCCGCTCAGACTAGCCAAGCCGCTCTGTTATGAGCGCCCGTTGTTAGCAGATTGGACTTCATTTTAATAGTGAAGAGTCCATTGTTTGTAGAGGAATTAATCCTCTTGAATTCTAATACGACCGCAACGCCACTGACAAGTGGGTGACAGCCTTATTGCGTCACTTTAAAGGAAGTGTATACTTTTATAGCTCAATAGGGATATTTATAGCCCATGCTAGACCTCATGAGATGTTTTACTCTTGAAATGCAAAAAAAATAAACAATACTGTTAAAAGAACTTGCAGGACAATACACTTTCGTGTGCGTGTTAATGGCTCGGAATCATGTTTATTTTGGGTCGAGTTCACCAGGAGCTCATTACTGGTTTCACTTTAGCCTGGGCTTGTTCGGTTGCCCCCAGGGTTAGAACTGAAGCTTAAGAATGCAACGGGTCGGGTTTTGTTACCGGCGCTAGTCATGATTTTTATGAAATGGAACTAGAAATTGCATAATATTAAAATACCATCCCCATTTCAAAGAAATGATCTCATTAATGTTTTAATCCAAAACGGTTTATTTTATGGGATTTGACAAGGTATATATTATGCTGTTGGTCAAAGGTGAGATTGTTTGAATCATTGCTTAATTATTTTCATATAAACAGCAATCACAAATATACCAATAATATTTCACTCAATAAGGCTAGCCGAACCCACCAAAATTCACAGAATTCTTTGTGGCTTACTAAATCATGCAGTAAACAAAGCAAAGTAGCTATTGAGAGCAGTTACCTAATTAATAATCCTATGATAAAGCTGATATGACTTCCCTTAGCTTGAAAGCAAGAATACTATGGAATTTCTACTAGTTTCAATTATTGTTTGAGACATCTTAAAATAGTTCAGTGTTTTGAGTTCAAAAGAACTTAACTCTCTTCTTGTCCGAGCCTGTTAAATTTACATTGCGGTTTCACTTTCATATGAAACGAGAACTCTAGACCAAGTCTGAGTAGCGCGCGGAGGTGGTTATTTCCCCTAGTAATGATAAATTACCTCTCACTAAACTTCAAAGAGTTACATTCATTTTCAATACCTCATAGATGAAATAATAGAAGAAAACTCTACAGCAATATTAATTCTTTTATTCTAATCTGCTCAAGCGATTACTATGGTATTTTGGTGTTACAGGAGTAGCGAAGCTTGAAGAATAGATGAACCACAGGCAGCCCAAGCTCAAGTTACGAAAATATAAGGGTTTGTATGGGAGCGTAGCGAACTCCGTTTACTAGCCAGAAATACTGTAAAATATTTGAATGAAATGACTTACCTTGACATTGTGATATCTTCTGTCGTATTTCTCTCCTTGTTGGGTAGTTTTAAGCTGATTTCAGCCGGGTTTAGATTTCGGAGCCCCATCTCAAGGGAGAAGTCATCTCTCGTGTGACCACATCACGTGATATTTTGCTGAAGATTTTTGACTAAAAGACACTGGAAAAAAAGGTTTAAAATGAACTTATCAAGACATTTGATTTGAATGGCAACACTATTTCAAATCACAAAATAAACAGTACCAAGAGAATGTACTCATCAAGGTACAGTATTGGATTTTCATCCACAGACCCTAGCCTGCGGTTAAGTTAAGTTAAGTTCGGATGCGACGCAGTCTAACATACCCTAATTACTCACCGAAGAAATATGTACAGCACCATAAAAAGTACCAAAAGAATTAATCTACTCATGAATACAGTTCATTAGCAGTGCGTTTCTTTGGGAGAGGTCGGATTCTAATTAGTCCCGGATCACACGGATTGTTCAACAACAATCTTTATTAGCATTCCCATGTACATAAATGGTATTGCCAGAAATAATCGTAAAATAAGATAAAATCTATGTTAAGCTATCTAAGTTATATTTTGGAGAACTAAATTTCGTTTTATATCAAATGCTTCATATATAAAATGTGCTAATTTTTTGGACACATAAGGATCAACATTATTAAACAAAAATATAATTTTATGATTTTCATCTAAATTTAAAAATTGACTATAATTACTATTTATATCTTCAAATAAAGACTTCCTTAGCTTATCATATAAAGTGCAATGTAACATAAAATGTACTTCATCTTCAACTTTGTCAGAATTACAGTGTTGGCATATCCTTTGGTCAAGAGGAATTTTTGGACATCTATGTCTGCCAACTTCGATGAGTAATTTATGATTTCCAGACCTCAATTTAACAAGAGATTTCCTATGATTGACATTCTTAATTTGGTCAAGACAATCGGTGATTTTAGTATCATGTTTGAACATTGAATAAAATGATAGTTTCATATTTATACTTATAAGTTTCAATTGTTGAAGTGTTGAATCTTTAATAATTTCAGTCTTTATATTGGATAAACGTTTCTTTAATGTCAAATTATTATCTCCTTTCTCGTATGTATCTATCAATTTATTAATCGAACTCATGAAACTTAATTTTCCCGAGGATGCTAAATCATTTGAAATGAGTAAGCATTGTTTGGCAATACTATTTTCAGGAAGCTGCTTTAAATGAGCCCAAAAATGCAACATATTACGATAGATTAAGGATTTCAAAGATAACCTGCCAACTTCATTACGGGCAACGACGTTAGGGGCTCTTTTGTTTAGTCCAAGATAAAATTTGAAAAATTGAACATGAAGTGTCTCTATCGAATCAGATTCCCATTTTTCTAAATTAATACTATCGTAAGCCCCCCAAATATCTTAGTTATATAACAGGATAGGAGCAAACAAAGTATCAAATAATTTAGTACACATTTTTATAGGCATTAAAGTGAAATCAAGATAACGTTTTGCTGCGAATATAGAACGTCGTGTCTTCTCCTTTGATATTGTTTTAGATTTTGAAAAATTTCCATTGCTTGAGATGGTGGTTCCTAAATATGTGTACTCATGAGATTTATTAATCTCAGTATCATTCAAATAGAAGGCGTGTTTATCAATGGTTGATTTTCGATATTGTTTTTGGAAAATTACAACTTTAGTCTTCTTATAATTAACTGACATCATCCATTGCTGTAAAGCATTGATACATTTTTGTAAACCTGTAGCACTTTTAGAAACTAATACTAAATCATCTGCATAAAACAAACAGTTTAACGATGATCCATTAGGTAAAGTTATTGAATCGAGATCATTGGAATTTTGTAAAATGAATGGCAAATCGTTCAAATATAAATTGAATAACAATGGAGATAAAATACATCCCTGTCGTACTCCTCTATTATACTTAAAGAAGTTAGATCTCATATTTCCAGATTTAATACAACATTCAGTTTTTGAATACATGTTCGAAATCAGGCGGTAAAATTGACCTCCTATCTTATAACTAAGTAACTTCCAAACGAAACAAAAAATCCGAAAATGGATTATTTTTCCGTGAGAACTCCGATATGCAATTCGCGCGAAACTGAATGGCGGCAAGCTGGTTTATGTTTTTCGAGTCGAGTGTTGAAAGACAAACCAGTCACTTCCAGTTAACTTCATGAATAATATGGTGGTCGAATGTACTATTCTCAAGACGAAGACCGCTAGCCACATATACTTTCCCAAAGAAACGGGCTCTGATCATGAATCCTATGAATCCGGCATCACAGGAATTTTGCACTCCCGGTGCGAATTTCCTAGGATATTTGCACATTTCATGGTAAATTTGTATCCCCCTTAGCAAATTTGCAAACCCCTGTATTATCAGCATGTAGTCGTGGCAGTACTGACCATAGAATCTACAGTAAATTCACGGCTTGAACCTTGCTTTATTGAATGCAAGTTTGTGGATAATCAATTAGCCAAGCTTCAGCTTGAACTTCGGTTTGCAAACCGGAGTTCGATAACCCGGGGGGAGTGGGGAAGACTCCTATATTGAACTGACGGGGGTTGGGGTAAACATTCGGTTCATCCTGGCGCACGAATAAAAAAGTTACGCAACTCGAGTCGTACTTTTAGGCGTTTAGAATTATTTATTTTAAGGTTCTTTTACAACACGTGAGGAATCGCTTTGTAAATATTATATTTGCGTACCTTTTAGGGGTCAACATCATTATAAATATGGGTCATTTAAACCTCCTCAGAAGCCATATCTAGCCCGGGGGGGGGGGGGGGGGGGGACTCCCTTATGTGAGGGGTACATGGATGCTCGTCGTACCTTTTAGGGGTCAAAATCAGGAGTTTGGTACCACTTAGGGTATCCACCATCAAACACAGACATTTCTATGTAAAGCGGTACCTTTTAGGGGTCGGGTGTCAATTGAACAAAAAAGCTGTTATCAATTTACATTTTTATTATCTTTTAGGGGTCAAAATAAGCTTGAGCCACGCCCATTTTAGTACCTCTTAGGGGTCAAATCGAAAATGTCCGACGAGCATCCCTACCTCTTTTATATGGGAGTCCCCCCCCCCCCCGGATATCTAGACCTCCTAAATGTATGTTTACCTCTGTATGTATAATCTCTATTTACCCACGACAGTCCATCATTACAATATAGTGATCTTCCTGAACATCGTGCATGCATGTAAACTGTATAAAATATCTTAATAACGAATAACAATCCTAAACTAAACACTATTACAATCATTATATTATCTAACCTACATAAGTAATATTGTTAATAAACAATAACAATGATAATAATAGTAATAAGCTAAAAACCATTCACAGCTTTGATCCTTTGTTTAAATAATTGGTTGAGTGCATCAGCAGAAGGGTCATTTTCAAAACGACCGCGGAGCACCTCCGTCAATTTGGTACCAGAGTCCCTTCCCCCGATTTTACGATTTTACGTCCTTATCCGAGAAGACGTGAAGGTCTAACCATTATGCAGTTGTTTTACAAAGGCAGCACCTTCTACTCAGTTATTTTAAGACCTGAGTGTTGGTCCGGCCGGGGTTTGAACCCGCGACCTCCCGCTCGACAGACCGGGCTTAAAGTGCATATAAGGCCTAGCCAGTTATCTTCGATATCGCTTGTACATGAAGTGGATAGTCCAACGGTAGAATATTTCTTGATTTGGGTGTTGCGTGATCACCGACAGTTGTTGAATTTCTTTGTGCTTGTGAATTAAGCTATTTTCTAATTTAGAATTTTTTATTTGTAAAATCACTTTGATAAGCTTCAAATATAACTCAGCATGTAAAAATAGGTAATTTTACATTTTTTTGGTATAATAAGTGATGTCGGTGGACGGTGATGACATCACATCATTAGCATATTCCAAATATAAACCTTTATATCTCATAGAGGCAACACCGAAATCAAGAAATATTCTACCGTTGGACTATCCACTTCATGTACAATCGATATCAAAGATAACTTTAACCACTGAGCTAACCGGGAGGGATTAGTAAAATATTGTCAAGGTCGTCGGAAATAGGCGGCAAAAATAAGAAACCGGCCTTTGTAACTTTTTAAACGCACGGTAACCCCTGTTATTTATGTTATAAAATTAAAGCAGAAAGACAGTTTAGCGCTGGGATATATTTTATTTTAGAGACAAAACTGATTATCGTTGAATTTTTAACCAAAAATTGGATACCTGTCAAAGTCGAATATCAGGCGCGCACTGACACAATTAATATTTATTTAAATACCCATTAACGTGACCTTAGGTGATTCAAACTGTTACCTATAGTGAGGACACCCCCATTTCGAGTCATATTTAGATAAATCACGCTTCATTCTTGGAAAATATATATATTTTCATTTTAAAAAGTGCTGAGTCAGCATATTTTACGACATTTAACCTTGATTATCTCTGAAAAATGCACGGTTACTCCCAATTTTTTGGGGCGAGTTTGATAGCCCTATATGTGACCTAAAATACCCACATGGTCATAAAAAGAAATAAATACCCTTGTATTAGGAGCCACCGTCCTTAATTAATCATGCAATTAACAGTACATACCAAGAGAATGCATTCATCATTTTAATAAATATTAACTCTTCGTGTAAACAGTTTCCAGCGAAAAGAAATATCCAAATCCTTAATGTTTCTAACCGTTATAACCACAAAAATGCTAGGCACCCTTTTATTAGCTTTCCAGTTGATCTAAGGATGAGTTTCTTTGGGAGAATCCGAATTTGAATCCGTCGAATCCATACTCAGAATGGATTCGACAATTAATCGAAAACCGGATTCTTAGGATTCATGCCGACCGGAAAGGATTATTAACTAGAAGTGGCTGGTTTTTCTTTCAACACTCGAGATTTTTGCGCAAACTGCATATCGGAGTTCTCACGTCAAAATAATCCATTTTCGGATTTTTTGTTTCGTTTGGTAATGAAGAATCATCCGTGTGATCCGGGATTAGAATCCGATCTTGGATTCTCCCAAAGAAATGCAGCACCCTAAAGCTTACCGTTAGAGGATTAAGTGTATGCTTTTATTGCTGTGAGATTAAGTATTAGAATGTATGGCATGTTTGCAGTTCACGACATCAATAAATCAAATCTACTTAACACCAGTCATGTTTTTTGAAGGTTCTGGAATTATTTAGATATTTCAGTAATTTAGACTGGATTTTTAACATCGTACTTACAGTTGATATATTAGAGAGAGGAAGGAAGCAAGGAAACATTCCATATTTATTGAAGACGAATTTCTTACATTCTCTTCCAACTACATGGCAGCTCTGGCAAACTTTTTCTTTTTGTTTCGTGTTTATTTTTGCGATATATTTAGTATAAATTTCTGCTAGCTGGACGCGAGAACTCTAAATATTTAAAATGTCATCGGCTCGTATAACACACGCTAAGGATTGAAGTCACGCAGGCACAGGAACCCCAATTTACAATTTTTTTACAATTTTTTTCTCCCACGGTCCTAGAATGCCCGGAGCAACACGCTCTATATATGCATCGGTTCAATTATCGACTAAGTGGGAGTTAATCACGGACCAGTTCGCGGCACATGGCGCGAAATACTGTACGGTTTGTATGGGAATCCGATGCCAAATAGAATCCGTAAAATCGAATTTCTGAAATATTCTTCAGTTTCAAGCTTAAGATACCAGGTAAAAGATTAACTGATCGAAATTTGAGGGATGTAACTGTGCTGGGAAGCGTGTAATCATGTTTTCAGTTTTCCATACATTGTCTGTAAATTTTCCCGCGGACTTTGACTCGGTTTTACAGACAAATGTATGGAAATGTCGGAATTAACCGCGAACTGGTCTATTGCGTAGGTTGGCCAATATGTGTGAGAAAGTTCACCCGAATCAACCCTTATTGACAAACTCGCCAGATGTATTCAGCGATGTATTAATAATAGACCCTTTTAATTTGGTAAACACGGAAGAAACAGTTCAACCATAAACACTTAATGACTGGCCCCGAGGGAAACAGTGAGTTTTGTTTCTCGATGTTTCCCGGGTAGACTCCAGTCGAGGGGGGATAACCCCGAGGGGGGGGGGGGACTCCCATATAAAAGGGGTAGGGATGCTCGTCGGACATTTTCGATTTGACCCCTAAGAGGTACTAAAATGGGCGTGGCTCAAGCTTATTTTGACCTCTAAAAGATAATAAAAATGTAAATTGATAACAGCTTTTTTGTTCAATTGACACCCGACCCCTAAAAGGTACCGCTTTACATAGAAATGTCTGTGTTTGATGGTGGATACCCTAAGTGGTACCAAACTCCTGATTTTGACCCCTAAAAGGTACGACGAGCATCCATGTACCCCTCACATAAGGGAGTCCCCCCCCCCCCCCGATAACATCGAGAGTAGAGGAAAACAAAAGTCACTGCCGGGTTTCCCGAGAGACCAGTCATTGAGTGTTTTGTTATATAGACATCTTTTTTCAGTTACTAACTTCTCTCTCTCGCGCTCTATAAAGATGTGAATTGTTTCTTTGGAGTTGGTTCCAATTTAAACGCTTTCTTTCGACGAAAAAGGCAGCTTTTGATGAAGATCTAGGCGTTTTGATAAACAAATATTTCCCGCCTTTAGCTAATCGATGCATTGCTACATATTCAGCACTACCATTAAACTTAGACTTCGTAAATACTTTCTTCAGAAACTAAACTGCATTGATCGGCGGGTCTAAAACGCGTGAAAGGGTAACAGTCAACAACAATTACTATTATATGAAAATAAAAAATAATGAACGCAAAGTTGACACAGCTGCAGCTTCCCGAATAAATTTCCAGATTGAACGTTAACGTGTTGTGTGTTAACTAATCTTTGATATTAGAAAATACATGGTCCAAAAAATCGTAAAGATCGGCCGAAATCCCTTGAGCCCTTGAACCTATATTATAAGCGGCGCACCAGGGTTATAGCCCTTTCGTCTGGCCGGTTTGAGTTTAATCATTTGTTTCAGAAAATTAAGCACTTGCATGCTACAAAACCGATTGCTTTTGTCCAACTTCATGCTACATTTGCTTGTTCTACACCAAAGATACGTATAGGAGCTCAGATATTAATATAAAACGAATGCTGGAAAAATCTTTTTCGAGAGACAAATCTTATTCAACAGCAATTTGACTACGACTTAAAGGTGCTGTGCCATGGTTTTGCGCATGTCTGGAATCAATGTTCGATTGGTAGCTGTTATTTGGCTTCAAACAGTTAAATTCCCCTTCATTAATGCTTGATCGAAAGGATATGCAATATTTCCTTGAAGACTAGATCTACGCACAGTTTGTTGATCATTTTTGCACATTTACTTTGATTTCATCCATCCCACACGTGTGCTAGGGTCGTCAGTTTATATGAAAACTACTGAAAACAATTTTGTTCCGGCTCAGTACATAAAGGCATGTCCCTCACCGTGACACAGCTCCTTTAATGAACAACAAATACATAATTCGCATACATGATTTCCGATCATCATTACATCCTAGTTCGTAACGTAACGCTAGCCGCTCCACTATCGACTGCTTACTGCAGCCACACATTCCATTATCACTGGTCAGGATAATGGCGTTTTTCAAAGCGGGTATTTTTCTCGTGTTTTTCCCCATAAACACCGTAAAAGGGTGGCAGACAATTTATTGTATTTTTCTAAAAAAGGTAACCTACCCGTTACCCGCTACCCGCGTTTTTTAAGACCCGCCGCTGCATTGACCATCTGGAAGACCTTTTTTGCAATAACTGTAGGTTTTTGATGAATTGTAAATGTATCTGTAGATAACTTATTTTTATCTATTGATATTATATTATTACATTATTATATTATATTATCGATTGATATTATACCTAACGTAGCGTCTACATACAGTTATCTCACATATCTTATATTTATTCCTGCCAATTTACTTAACTTAGCACTTCTTCTAGTATAACTTATTTAGCATAGTTATTGTATTATTAATTTAGTAGCGATATTATTGTTATTATTTTTTCTTTTTTTTGAGGGCCGTTATGTTAGATAACTTAACTTAACTTTTCCTCGTTAAATAAAGTTTATTGTATTGTATTGTTACCCCCTGATCGACCGCGCGAGTAACAGTTTGTTTGTTACTTGTCAGATGACCATACATCGACCAATGAGGGTGCACGTTATGTCTGGAAAACCTATGGCTATATGTTAACAATATTTTTTATTTTATCGGATATATCCTGGGTCTGATAAAGATATGCTGATTTCTGCTTGACCTTTTTGCGGAATCAAAGATGCTTAGAGTAAGAATAATCATCATGCCATAATCCACTAATTTCCCATAGCACTTTACAATGCTAACAGTAAGAGATAAAATAACATAATAGCAATGTTAAAATAAAAATTAAATGGTACTTAAATATCAGTAATAATAGTCTCAAATATTAAGCATCAATAACAAAATGCTACTAATAAAAAGCCAGTCTCCAAAACGATAAGTTTTAAGCTTAGTTTTAAATAAATAAACAGAAGTACTGTCTCTAAAGTCAAGTGGTATTAATTATATTGGTAGTAATTATATATATTTCCCAGTAACCGTACAATCAGCCTTACATCTTGTCAAGTGGTAGTTCATTCCAAAGTTTCGGCCCAGCAACCGTGCGAAGGCCTATCACGGACCATATATTTTCATATTTGCAACTGGCTCATATGGGCTAACTAGAAAACCTTTATTTATTTAGCCCCTAGACACCTTTAATACGTATATCAGTTGTACCTTTGTCGTTGACTTTTTCATATTTTGCTATTTTTTTTCAAACAAGGAACTGTAAATATAATAATAGGTGTGAAATAAAAGGATTTGTATTGTATTATTGTATTGGAGAAATTTGTTGGATTTGGGGCATCTCATACATCTTTACCAAACAAGGGGGAACTTCGGTCCTGCAGACCGCATTTCTCTTTGACAAACAGGGGCGCCCTCTTTCGTTTGTAACAGTGGTCTTTGCAGCTTTTTGAAATTTAGTCTTCGTCTCTCTTCGAAAATTAATATCTAATACTATAGTATTCATTTATATAGCGCAAATTCTATATGAATATATTCAAATGCGCTTCACAAGTTTATTTTTGTGATAGACTGCTATTGTGGCGCAATGAGCTGCCGTGCAGTTTACAATCATGAGTGATTGTCAGTACCTCAGACTACCAAGCTGTTGTGTCGGGAGACAATCCCCTACTCTCGGTCTCGAAATAACACAACAGGTTCTTTCACGTCCTCCTCGTATAGATTAGAAGAGGAAGGAGACAAGGGCAACGGATTATACGTCCCTGCCCAAGGACGCGGCCGGGATTCGAACCCCCGAGCTCCCGCACTCTAGACCGTGCTCTACCAACTGAGCTCGTGTATTATTCACTATGTATATAAATACATCAATCTTACCGAATTTTCCCCTCGCTACACAGAAACGAGGCGATTAGGTAAAGTGACCTATAAAAATGGCGATACTTTAGTAGTTGATGCAAGTAAAACAAATGAAAGTCTAAAGTAAACTCTGAAATAGCAGATTAGCCCATACTTGCATCAGTTCACTTTACAAAGCCACCGTACCGAAAATTAAAATATGGCGGCTTGTACGTTTACCCACAATCCTTTGCGCGCGAAAAACTTTAAATCCGTTAGAAAATCACGGTTAGAGGTTTTAAATCTAAAAACAAGCAAGTACAACTGCTGTTACCAATACACTGTTATCGAACATAACAGATAATTTCTACGTGTTATTTTGACCGTGTTAGGTTCGCAAGGAATTGTGGTTAAAAGAACAGCCGCCATCTTTTTCGGTACGTACGGAGGATTGCCTCGTTTCTGTGAAGCGCGGGAGGTCTGTTTATTGACAGAAAATCATAAAAACACCGCTGACATAGCTCCTTTACTGAAGACTGTTGGTGACGTCATCTCTGCATGAGGCCTACGTAACAAAGATATTGGAAGCTCAGAAGGGGGCACCAGAAATTCTAAGAGGCAGAAGGAGGTCTGTGGGAACCCCCAGAGGAAAAACTCCCTTCGGCGGAAATACGAAGAAAATAGCAAAACAAAACAACAATTGATACTTGTGGTTTCAAAACAAAGGATTTTATGCTTTTAAATCGTTTCCAATTTTAATTAAATTAGTCTCACACTAACTAGGACATTGAACAATGTGCATCTGTCGTAATATTTATTATTGAATTTGCATGAATACTTTTCTTCATAAGTCATGAAAGGCTCAGTTCCGTTTTTCCTAACGTTTCAATCTGAAGACAGATAAGTTGCAATATTTCATTCAAGCACCGAGCTGGAAAGCAATATCGTGAACGTTTCTGTATTTCTTCCCTTCGCAAAATAAAGCAAACAAAAGAAACAAGAATCGACAAAGAACATCCCGCCAAAACAAAAGCAAGCACACAAGTTTTGAACATCGTCAAAAAAGCCGGTGATATATAAAGCGCGGTTCAATTTATAAATAAACTGTATTTCTATTAACAGGGGAACTCTTACGTACAGCTGGACAAGAAATGCCGTTTTTACAGCGAAAACATACATTTTATGTGAACAATTACGCGTTACAAATTATTTAAGTATGATCTTAAGATTGAAAATACCAGTGAAGAAACCGAAAACGTTTTTTTATGACGTTTTTTATGTCATTAGCGATGTTGATAATTTTCGGCATTTTAAATTAAAACTAACTGATTCCCAATCGTCTCTTAGTCTAGAAGTCTTTTAATCTTCCCTCCGTCGTTCACTTTATGTTTATCCGGTTTAGTTTTTCTGGAGAAATTAAAACTATTTTTTAGACAACATCCTGGAAACCCAAGGGAGAATCGAGCTGGCGGAATGAACTGCCTTTCATCCAGTCATTCTCATTTCACCGACAAAGACTTTGATAAAATCAACGCTCCGGGAGCATTCATCTTTAGTCAGCCTCTTAGCCGAACGTCTTCCAATAGACTCATTTAGTTTGTCTCTTCGTTTCCCCATTTCAGATCACCTGACTTAATCCTTGAGCATGTTTTTCAGTGAGGTAATGTGAATATATAGAATTCGAAAACGAAGCACTGAATCCTCTGGAGAGCTGTCACATGATCCGTAATTATTTGTATTGTATTTCCCCAGGGCGCACTCGTCATATTTAGACCTCTGGAGTTGGACTTCCTGCTGGTAGACTGGGCGCGAGTTTACCCGGCGCCGTGTTTCGATCAATAATTTATAACGTCTGTCTCGAATCCATGTACTAAATACAGAGACCCTCCTAGCGGCCAGGACGATCAGCTTCGACGTCTTCCATGAAAATAATCTGTTGACAAGAGTTATCTTAACATGTAACAAAAATCTGGGAGTTAAGCGGGCATTATATGGTGAGTACGGACCGATCATAAGGGGATTTGCACGTATCGAGGCTTGATAAGATACCTGCGATACGAACTGGTTGCTCGTACAAACATAATGTCACTTGCATGAAACACGATCCAACGCCCTTTGACATTCAGCAAAACCTAGTTTATAAGGTCTTTGGGTTCTTTCAATTGAAACTAAAGTTGGGGATGATGTTACTTAGGTCGAAGAATAACTCAAACCGGTATTCTTTGCTACTCGAGTTTCAATATTCGCGAATCGAGTCCGAGCTGACAAATATATAGCAAACATCGAGCCTTGCATAGTAAGACAATAATTAAGTTTAGCAATAAAACTTTTATTGTGTGATTTAAAACAATTTCCGAATTTCTTTGTGTAGTTCTAGTGGTCTCTCGTAAACCGCTTCGCTAGGTTTCGAAACAATACAGAACGTTCTGCTGATCTATTGTGTAGCCATTGTACATGTTTATTCTCAAGAAGATTTTCGACATACTTTTATGATCAATATTCCAATATTTGCGGGCAAAGGTAAAAGACTTTTGTGTTTCGTAATCGAAAACACTTTCGCGGCAAATGTTTTTTACCGAAAACCATAAGCTGAAGATAACTGTAGAACTGAAGAATAAAAACGCTGACTTTCTCTTATTATACCGACAACAGAATCCAGGCGAGAACTTTTGATACACTACGTTGTTTTGGAAAAGAATCTAATGTATTTTTAAGATATTGCATTCTTAAAAACTAGAAAGATTATAAATATAATATGGATTTTTGAATTAGAACTGGAATTGTAGACTTACATAATTCACAAAAGTTTCAGTTTAATCTTAAATATAAGCAATACAGAGTCGAGGATTCGGTATAAAGGGAGCAAAGATTTTATAACTTAGGTTTGAACGAACGATTTGTTTTGGGGTAAAAATAATTGAATCATTTTGCGATTAGGAATGGAGGCATCTCGCTGTTCATTCATTGTTCCACTGTGAACTAACAGCGAAGTTATCAATTAGAATATTTTTACTTGAATTTTCCACATTACGATAAACAAATTTCCCCAAGATGCAGGAGTCTGAAATTAATCCTTTTCGTCAATCCTTCCCGAAATCCCATCCACAATAACTATCAAGAGAGTTTTGTTTTGCACAATATGTAAAAGAATTCCCATTGTTGATGTTAGGGTATTGTAGATTGAAGATAAACACATTAGGGTTGTTCCAAGTAACAAAAAAACTTAGGGAATTATTGATTTGAGAAGTTGAAATAATCATTTATTTAAAGTCAAAGACTTCAGTGATATATTCTCTGTCGGGTTTATTTATAACCTTAACTCTAAGCTTATTGCTATGCCTTAATCTTATTCCTGATATATTTACTGTTTTTAAATTTACAACTATTGGTAATCGGACTGAGACTTAAAGGATCTAAAATTTAACTTTAAATGTTTTATTTTGAAGAGATAAAAGTTACCAATCTTGATGGAATGTGTTTTATACTCCTGTCAGTTAGTTCATTCGACTAATACACAATCAAATATCTGGCTGTTGTCAGTGGGTCTTACTTTAGCTATTATCCCTGACAATAGCTTTCCATATATCTACCTTTAACTGTCATAACATAATTTTATTAAGGACTAGCGTTTTCATTATATACTGAGGTACATTTAGTTCTGTACTGAATTGTTTATTTTTACTCGCTCCGAGGCTTGAAATTGTAGCCAAAAATCAACATAATTTTCTGACATCAACACATGGAATCAACCAATCACATCGTTTAGTCCCTGGATTAACACATTATATCACTATGTTGTAGTTTGGACCAATTTGCAAAGCTGGCATACAATATTACTCAGTATATGAAAAGGTTTTTTGATATCGTTTTGTCATTATGCCGATATTTGCACCACACACTTGAAAATAGGCGTTTAACTGCAAAGATGTAATCTTAGAACTCCCTACATGGGCTTGTTGTCAAGGGTTTATGAGTTAACTTGTAAATTTGGAAAATTTGGAAAATCCTTTCCCTTTACTGACTTAATCATGTCAGTTCCAAGAAACGTCATTGCTGCCAATTAGCTGTATAGCTAAATACACGTGAATAAATTAAAGTTTTTGAAATTATTAAAATAATTGTTGTTATTAAAACAATTATTATTAAAATTATTATTATTGAAATTATTATTATTATTATATATTATTATTATTATCTTCGTTGACTTAACAAACTTTCTCATCGCTTTTTTGGTCGTTCAAACATGGCCGACGTATCTTTGTCTTTTTCGGGGCATGCATCGATCACAGCTTAATAACTAAGCAATATTTACACTGGAAAAACCGAACCATTTAAGCCGGCTGTTTTCTCTAGCGACGGAAGCGGAATCATAAGGAGCGTTACGTTCTAGTAAAAATCAAGAAACGGAGGTGTAAGCAGAAGCGTAAGGAACGGAATGGTTCCTTCTTCATACGTTTCTACTTCTGTTTCCGTCGAGCTTCCGTGGCTTCCGTTCCGGCAGTGAAAACAAGGTAAACGTAAGTACGCAGAAGAATTAGCCAATCAGAATGCTCATTCTCAGCCCCTGGCTCAATATAAGTATAGCTCAATATAAATATAGCATGCAAACGAGGCTTCCGCTTCTGAACGAGGCTTGTGCTTATGCTTCTGTCGTGTTCGTATTCACTATATAGAACATAACTTTCTGATTCCGTCGCTAGTGAAAACTGTAGACTTTACAGACTTTGAAGAATTATGTAAAAATTCTGATATGAGATGGTTTCACTCACGAGGGCCGTCTCACCATTATCGGGTCATTATTGTTTCAACATATACTCAACTGCGCATGTTATAGAGATTACTTCATAGAAAGTGCGGTGTACGGGATTTTATTCACGAGTTGTGAAGTTTGAGTAAACGAACGAGCGAGTCTTCGAGCATCACACGAGAATATTATACATCACACGAGAATAAATGATACTATTTTTATTACTTCAACGGCTCACACTAGCTATATGCAGTTGGTAATGCATGTTGAGTTTTGATATAGTGTTTAAAATGTACCTTCAGTTTTCAGTCAGATTCAATTCAGTCACTATCAGATTCAATTCAGTCACTATCAGATTCAATCACATAGTGACGAAGACGATTGTTGACTTTGGAGAACTAGTAGTCAGCAGTGACATCTCTCTGTGTCTTGCTAAGTGTATTTTTGTTATTTTGTTGGTCTATAATTTCATATAAAGAGCAGTCACAAGAAACAAAGCAAGAAGAGCCTTCGCAACCTTCAGCCATTTTTCAAAAGCAAACCAAGAAGCCATTCGAGTGCCATTCACATGCACACACGAATCTCATTGGTTGAGTCGCTGTTTTCTTGTTGCTGATTGGTTTTATTTTTCACATGTGAAAAATACGCGATGGTGATTGGATGTATCGCTATATATCATGTGAAAATATATGATATAGATTTTTACGCGTGGGCTTTATGCAATGAAATTCTCGTGATATATATTATTGTAATAAATTGATGTACTTTTAGTCCCTAAACTGATAACTATAACCAACTTATCATACGCATATTGCGAAATAGTTCAAATTTGAATAAGAAAACTCGTTTAATCGTACACAAAAAAAAGGAACGAAAGGCGATGTAAATATATCCGTGAGTTGTACAAGAAAATGGTTCATTATGAATCAAAAGCGCCTCAAAAAATATCACCATTCTTCTTTAGATGCCTGTTCCTACAAACTCTGCAGTAAACGTTAAAGAAATATTTATTTCTGGGTGATAAACGATTTATCCTCGCTCCTAAAGCTTAACGGCCACTCAAGTCATTGCTTAATCCTTACTAGAAATTACTAACTATACTCTGTCATAATAAGTTCGTTAAGACCTATTCTCGAGCGTCCTTCACTGATGATGTTAGAGAAGGAAGACGTAATAAGTAAAAATGAGAGGATCCTGTAATCTGTATTTTGTCGTATTTGGTCACGGAAACGCCGACAGCGTTGAAAATAAATGAAGAAATTCTTAACTGTTTTATTTAAATGTTATATTGTCATCCGTTTTTAAACCAGATTTTATTCAAAATGTTTTTGTACCGGCGCTTCAGGCGTTCACGTTTCAGACCGTTATATTTTAGTTTTCTCAACTAAGACTCGATTAACATGTTTAATACTGTTTGGCCAGTATACCTGAATATTCTGAATATTTAAAGAACACATTTATTTGTGTCAGTGATACTACAGAATATAATCTAATTATAAGATGGACTTCAACCAGATTTAAAATTCTACCGAAACCCCGAATCGATGATTTTCATCGTCATGATCCACGATAGCAAAATTGTTTTGCATTGATGAAATAAAGTAAAAAAAAATTGATCCTTGTAGAACTACCAAAAATACACATATAATAACAAACCGCACCGTCGTCACTTGCGTTCTGCCAACAAGATGCTCCTCAGGGAAACTGCCATATAACCTTTATACGTATGGTCATCGTTCTTTCTCGATTTCGGCACCGCGGCTGTGGAACGCCCTGCCACTTGAGCTAAAGTGTAATCCCTCTCTAAATAGTTTTAAGAAAGGACTGAAAACTTTCCTTTTTAACAAGGTATTTTTTTAAACGTTGTATACAAGTCTCTAGTTTTATCATTTCTGCACTCTTAGCACCTAATTTTAACATGAGTATATTAAGGTTAGATATTGGAATTATAGTATAGTAATTATTTTAAAATTTTAGTATGTAAAGCGCTTTCGGACAATTCAAGGACTTGGAAAAAGCGCTATACAAATACTGTTATTGTTATTATTATTATTATTATTATTATTATAACTCGGATGTTGGAACATTAGAATATATTCCTAACGCGGACTGTGGACCAAATGAATATATGACAATTTTATATAACTTTCAGTGTGTGTATTCGGCCCGGTCATCTTGGTGTCAGTCTTTGGGGCAATAAAACGTCTGCGATACAAATAAAGCTTATATTTCCCATCAAAATTGTAGTGTTGCTAGCCTTATTTGGAATGTCACTGTGAGTACTTAGGTCCCGAATATGGGATTAGATGTAGGATTAGCACGGGCACGTTTTAGGTGGCGGTTTTGCATGTAAGATCTCTTTAATAAACACAGTAAAACACCACATTGGGTACGAAGACACGGATCAAAACGATCGGCCACAAGTAAGCCTTAACATATTCATCCCGGTAAAAAGAAGTAATGAAGCCAGTGAGAAAGTTTGTGAAGGATCTAAAGCAGGAATACAAGAAGCATGGCAGCTCTACCGCAGTTTCCAGAGTTCGAATTGCACTCAGAACAAGGTGCCGTCGGATTCCGATGGAAGAAATGGCAAACCCATTTTCAGAATCTCTTATACTAGCGATGGGAGTGGAAGATACCAAAAGGTAAAGAGCTCTTTTGCTACATGACGCCGGTGAAAGCGTGAGCGAATTATTCGACTTGAACCAATGCTTCAACCAGCCTTAGTTTGCACCAGAGTCACGTTATATCACGACGTTCAGTACCAATTTTGGTCTTCGACGCCGATTCCGTCGACTAAACTTTGGAATTTCGTGCGCATCATAAATCTTCCAATTGCAAAACGCCATTCCCGGAGCCATAAGTGGTATCCAAGGAGTACTGAATATAAGTAATGATATACTGGTATATGGAACTACCCAAGAAGCCATGACGCGAGTCTGCAAGCCCTATTCAAGCGGTTACCTGAGAAGGGACTCACCCTAAACAAGAAGAATTCAACAAAGGAAGCCTCGAGTTCTTGTTCTCAGAAAAAGGCATTTCGCCTGACCCAAAGAAAGTCCAGACAATACTAGAGATGGAGATGCCTAAGAATCCAAGCGATGTACGAAGTCTACTTGGAATGACCAATTACTAATCTCGTTTTATTCCAAACTACGCGACCATTACAAAGCCGCTCCGAAACTTTACGAATAAAGACGTGGTATTGGAATGGTCGACTCCGCACGAAGAGGCTGTGGCAACGCTACGAGAGAAACTAGTGACCGCGCCTGTGATGGCTTACTTCAACACAAACAAGAAGACGGAGATATCAGTAGATGCGAGCCCAGTCGGACTAGCAGCAATCCTTGCGCAACGAGATGACAACGACAACGCGGATGAACAATACGCAGTAGAGCAGCGGTACTCACAAACCGAGACACTTTCACTCACTCCCTCTTTAAGAACGCGAGCCGTCTTATCGTTATGGGACCTGATTTGTTTCACCATACTCCAACTGCGCATGTTAGCCGGACGTAACCTTAACGCCGAAATAGTTATTCTATTTTATGATTCAGTGCTTTGTTTAATTTACAAACCTGCCAAGGGTATTGTTTACTTTTTGTGAAGGTCAAATAATTGCTTTCTCATAGGAATAGCTTTGGCGAGAAAACCTCGCCGATCATGAAATAAGTCGGATAAATACCTCGAACCTCAGAAGTCATATACATCGCTAGGGCCTACGGCCCTCGGGCTGTATATGAGTTAATGCCTCGGTTCTCGGTATTCATCTCTTACTTAATCTTATTTTATGATATCACGGATTCCATGTAAAACAGTAGCTATCCATATCAAAGTCATTGCGTACAAAAGCCTACATATCGATATCCGGTGACTGACTTCCGGTATCGGACCAGTCAAATCACTCGAAAATACATGGTTTGGGAGCTATTTTGCCTTCTAAAACAAATAAAATGATTTATGAAAAATTTCTTCCTTCAAATCAAAGTTAAGTAACATCTAATCTACAACTGGTAACTGATTGGAGTGATTATGTTAAGATCTCGTTTGAACAAATTTGCTTTCGCGAGTGAAGCGAATTTTTACAAGGCGTTACTGGTTTAGGAACTACCAAGCAGAAAAAAACTGGGCTTAGCTTGAATACGTATGTCTTAACTGACTTTCTACCGCTGAATTCAGATAGCACAATAAATTTTCAGTATTTTGATGCATAGATTATTGAGGTTACTCGAGTTTAGAGTGGTACAAATCGCTGTTAAAGTTCCATTTCGTACTATTTTTTTCTTGTGTGACCTTTGGTATGGCCGGAGCTGCAGTAGAAGAGATTTTGGAGGGGTCAAAACGAAAGCAGAGAAGTCTCCTTCGTATAGTCCCGGTATCAACAGGAAAGCCACATTATAAACTTGTAATGCGACTGAAATTGTTATCTCTCTCAAATAAAATCACATTTACTTCAAAGCGATGACCAATACCAAATGTCCTCTTCTGTGTGCAATGATTTTGATATGTTCTCTAGTTAGTTATACTGGTAGAATTTATTTCTGAAATCTTATACATGTATCAATTTAGCTTTGTATATGTTTTATTACCGTGTTAAAAATAAGGATATGCTAACCGACGCACTATAGCCGACGTTTCGAGCGCTAGTCTTTCATCAGAGCTTTTAGACGGCACACTAACTATGATAATGTTGAACTTAATAAGATCAGGTATAATTTGTACGTTCATCATGATTGTTTGAGATTTCTCTTTGAACAAAGATTTGTAAGATATTTTAAGTAGCAATGTCAAATAGTATACGATTATTCTCAATCTGGATTGCTTTCTTATACGACGGTTTAATTCATGTAATTTTTGAGCTGAAACTCGTTTGAAAATGAACTCATAAGAAGCAGTTTCAACAAAAGCGTCCCAGGGTTTCATTAGCGTTATTTCTTTAACAAATAACTGGTTTATTATTCTGTTGCTCGGTACGTATTCTTCCAAAGGTGAACCTTACTTAAAAACCTTTTTCTTGTAACTTCATCAGTTAACGCCGAATGTTTCATGCAATGATTCATGCAGCATATGTCTTTTAGTTGCAAACCACAAAGCTTTTCAAACCATTATAATCACTTTCGTGATTGTCCATGTTGTTACATCATTTTTAAAACATATCTTACAATACTTACATAAATAAAAAAGGGATTTTGAAATTGAAAGGCCAAGAGTACTAAGTACTAAAAGTTCTAACAGAATGACTCATCAAGACATTTAATTTGAATGGTCACACTTTGGGTTTTCATCCACAGACTCAAAAGTTACAACAAATCACAACATACTGAACAGTACCAAGAGAATGTACTCATCAAGACATTTCATTTGAATGGTAACACTTTGGGTTTTCATCCAAACACTCAAAAGTTACACCAAATCACAACATAAACAGTACCAAGAGAATGTACTCATCAAGACATTTTGTTTGAATGGTCACACTTTGGGTTTTCATCCAAACACTCAAAAGTTACACCAAATCACAACATAAACAGTACCAAGAGAATGTACTCATCAAGACATTTTGTTTGAATGGTCACACTTTGGGTTTTCATCCACAGACTCAAAAGTTACAACAAATCACAAAATAAACCGTACCAAAAGAATGTACTCATCAAGACATTTCATTTGAAAGGCTGAAACTGATTATCTCAAAATCAACAGAACGCAATCATGACAATTTACGGCTTTAACATATAGTGACGTGATTTCTTTTCAGCCGTAGACAAGTCCGTGGGATGGCGTGGGTGTATGAATATGGCTACATAACATTGTATACACGTATCAACACGTATCAAAAATCGACCACGAAGCACGTCAGATAGTGCTTGCTCATATTTTCCAATTACTTGTCTCTACAGTGTTTAACGTTTGATTTTACACCATAACTTGAGTGAGTGGGACAAACTACGGCATGCCCGTAGTTACTGTAACCGTGCTGTACCGTATCTCTGTAATTTGATTGGATCAGCAGGATAGAAACAATAGGGAAACCATTTCAATGTCACGGTATGCCGTACAGTGTCCGTGCCGTAGTCATTGCCGTAGTTTGTCAACTCATACGAAATCTGCTCTACGTTTTCTGCCTCGCATACGACACATGCTGTAACATGCCGTGCAACATTACCGGCGCTAAACAGCGAAATTGTGACATAGGTGATTACCTCTGACATTGTTGCATACAATGTTATAGCGTGTGTCCGGTACTTTAGGAGGTTACAATCCGTGTGAGACATAAGGTGAACAGCGAAAACAAGATAGGCAGTTCTTAATAATAAGGCTACCATATCGCACGCATAAATGTAGCGAATTTGATGCTGGTTACTTATGAAATGTTCATCTCAAGCTTGCCCAACTCCCACACCTCAGTACATTTTGATTGTGTTGAGTGTCCCACTAAGACTGAATTCCGAGGGGTAAAGGTAATTATTTATACTTGGATTTGAGCATTATTAGTTCTCTAGCTAGTAACTGAGCTAATCACCGAGAGCAGTTCAACTATGAGGCATATGAGTTCTTATCCCTTCAGTACCCTGACGAGGTGGTCGGGAACTGAGAAATGACGAAGACCGGATGTTAGAATGTCATCAGTGATTCGTCACCTGTACTTTAGTTTACATTTTTCTTAAATTACAAATAACGTCTTATAAACAGCGAGAGAGAAGAAAGGGGAAAATTATTTTACAACGAAGAAGCCGGGAATTCACCAGTGAATCAAAATAATGGAAACAATCTAGAATAAATTGCATTTTGAAAATATACATAATGGCCGTGATTTTCAAAATCAAAATCACTTCTTGCAGACTCAATAGCTGATGATAAATGTATTCCGTGTTTTTGTTAAAAAGATGATGAATTTTAATTGTTTTTGACGTATTTTCAGCAATAAATAAAACAATTTTGAAAGCGCGGTTTAAGGTGAATTTGTATATGCTATCAACATTAGAAGAGGCGGCAGGACTGATGCTCCGTGAATGTAGTATTTAAGGGGACTGAGAAGTTTTTGTTAATTTTTGTCTCAGTATGTTGCATGTTGATGTAATTTAGTTGATCACTTTTGTTTTAACCCTAGACATTCATGGCCCAAGTCTCTTAAAAGAGATAAATATCTTAGAATTCGCTTCACCGTGCAAAAATCTACACTGATGATCCTAGTTAGCGTGGCGTTTTTCCTAAAACCAACCAGTCCCTATAGAATGCATACAAATTTATTTAAACTGAAACCCACACTGCTTTGACCGCAAATAGGACAGTTCTATTATAGTTAACTCTTTCTTTGACACGGAATGCAAATTGGAAAAATCTATAGTATTTATATTTCCAACCGAAATAGCATAATTGTGAAACTGTGGGGATGTTTAGTGGAGGTTTTTCTGATTTGAAAGAATGTTTTCCTTCAAGAGCAGATGGTTTGAACGTGGTTATCACAGGAGCGAACATCTTCGCAAAGAAATTAAATTTATGCGTCTCTTCAACTGACCATGCGATTTGCATAAACTCTATTTTCGCCACCTGTCTTTGCCGTCCTTATACGGACTCAAAGATCAAACTTGTAGACTGAAATCACGAGAGAATTGGGCTCGAAACATCTTTAAAACCGTCGTAACCAAGGAGAGAATAACCCAAGGTAGATAGAAACCTATGTTCTTAACATTCAAACGCTCTTCATGTAGGGATGTTTTATTTGCGTTTTTGTGTGATGTTTGACAACACGATAACAAAGCCAGTTTCGGGGAAAGCCAATGTATGTCAACGTTCGGTGACATTGCAGTTGAGTTTATGCACTTTTATGGCGAACATTGACAGTACTCTCTCTAGAAAAGTGTTCTGCTTATCGAAAGATTCTTGTATTTATATTTCGTACAGAAAAAAAACTCACTTAAACATAAAACATTAATCGTAGATCTACCATACACCAAGTCACCTCACATCACCAACAACACAAACCCGAGCTGTCAAACCTTCATCCCCCCAAAATACACTCCAAGATTTAAAAGCACAAAACTAACTACATGACATTAATCTCTGTTTTAATTTTGCTGTTTTTTTTTATAACTTTGTAAAGGATTCAGGTTTAGAGGACTAACATTGTGTGTTTTGTTTTGCACAGCGTCCCTTCTTCGTGTTCAAGCTAATGTTCCATCGGAAATAATAATGTGAAACCGCCAGGGCCAAGTGATAAGACCGAGAATCATTGACCTCCACCATCAGGGAAAGTAATGTTGGAACCGTACTTTATCTACAGTGTTCTTGGTCTATGAGGAACATAATAACGAAGCTTTCTAATGAACACAGCGACGCAGGTACGATATTTAGCTTTGAATGAAACACAGAATTTATTTACAATTCTACTGAACCCTTTTGTCTTTGAAGTATATTATAGAAACCATTGCAGTCCAAAACAACTTTATTTTCCCCTTATCATAAGTTCCACGAACCTTTCAAGACGTTTCAAATTGTATTTCAGTTCAGTTTTTACTAGGACAAAGGGGAAAACCGAAAATAGCTATTTTAAGCCTTAAATATGAGGTTTCGTTTCTGAAACGAAACTCACCATAGCTAACATGTAAACATGATCTTGAATCTGGGTTTAATCCTCGGGAGAAGCACCTATTTGACATTATTTTCTATTTATACTAGTTTTATTCTCCTATGGCTAGATTGGCTTTTCGCTGACTGAAAAATAAAACTGATAACAACACGCGTGGAACTCATCTTTTTTGAAAACAAGAGAACGTGTTTCCCATGGCGATATTAGTTTAAACTCTCAAAACAGTAACATATTTTCGAACGTTAATTTAACTCAATATGAGAAGGTTAAAATATTCTTGAAAATATAACTTATAATTTCTTTAAAAAAATGTGCATTTAAGCTTTCTAAATTAGGAACACTTGAGAGCTGCAGTCATGCATGTGGCCACATCTATGCTTAAACAGCAGACACTCGCTGAGTCAATCAGGGCGATATGATTGTAACTTTTGAGTCTCAAAGCCATGCTAAATTTTGATAAATTTTCGCGAGGTCATTATCATTTTCCATTTACCGTTTACCATTTTTTATATGCCATTTGCCGTGTACCATTTTCCAATACCATTTGTCGTTGACGATTTACTATTTGTCGTTGACGATTTGCCATTTGCCGTTTACACTTTACCATTTGCTATTTGCCGTTTACAATTTGCTATTTACTGTTTACCATTTAACAATTTGCCATTTGTCATAATTTACCAGTTTGCCATTTGCCATTTATCATTATTTTGTCACTTGTCATTTACCATTTTCCAGTTACAAGTCACCACTTGTCCATTTGCCAATATAATTATTTCTCATTTACCATGCATTTGCCATTTGCCTTTTCTCATTTTATCAACATTTAATATTTAAAACTCACTTTAGTTAACTAGTCGAAGGATAAGAATATTGTTTTCATCGAAAATGGGTGTCACGGTTGTCTGTGAAGGTTATTTGATTCTTGTCCTTACTCCTCGGATTTCCTCGATTGGTGAGATTGTTTTGAGTGGCCATTAGCAGAATGATACTCCGCTACCGAGAGCCAATCAACACCAAGGTAGTACGAGTATTTGTAAGGCATGTTCATTATCATAGTACGCAACTATCACTGACAGGCAACTGATATAAAGAACTTGAGCTCAATGTACTGAAAGCTAAGCAATAGCTGAACGGAAAAGCCTCCGTCTTCTTTACTTGGCTTTTAACAAATCCCCAGAGATTCAAATAGCATTTGCAAAGACGTGGTGGCCATTGATTTAATAAGAGAAGCTAGCGAGGTATCGATTTTTTAGCATTAAATAGGAAGTTTCCAGTATAAAAGGGCCATGACCAGGCCATGCGGGACACCTTCAGTTGTCACTCAGCCCTTGTTGAGTGAACATCTCTGTGATGCTATCCTTGAGTACTCCTAACAACACGAATGTTAAACTTTAGAGTAAGGGAAAGAGGGAATGAGCAGTATTAACGTTCCCCTACCCCCACCCTTGTAGTCATAGGTTTTGTCACTCGTTTTCACTTTCTCTTGTCCTTCTCCTTAGTGTGTAAAAAGGAAGAACTGGCAAAGAATGATTCAAATTATTTAATTCGATGAGAACACGACGTATTTATGTTTTATCATTTTAATAAATGGACGTACTTATGAGGTACACAAGTAACCTGCAGAGTATCAGACCCGTCTTCACCCCTCCCCTTCCCCTCACCGGGTTACACATACAGCTATTTCAAAGATTTTCGGTGAATATGACTCAAGTCCATCAGACCGTGAGGGAGAATGGGTAGAAGGTCAACTTTGTCCTCTAGCATAACGGCAAGTGATAAACATATGTTCAAGTTCAAGTTCAATTTATTCAGACTTGCTTATATGTTACAATTATTGGTTGAATATAACAAGCCATAAGAAAGACAAAAATAAATAGGAGATAATAATTACAATCTTTAGATGATAGTGTGTAGTGGTCAAAGGAGCGAAAGCTTTCGAGTTAACCACTACCATGTTGAAAGTTAATGAGGGGAGGAATAAATAAACGAATAGGCTTGCATTTTAAATCAAGCAAGCAAGCTAGAACAGAGGACAGGGCTTCACTTGATGATCTGCTGCCTATATTCCTAGGCTCGAGCTAAATTCACTGACAACGTGTTTTGAAATATCAGTATATGCAGTTGAGCCTCTCTTACGGAGCACCCTGTATGCGAATTCTTGCCGGTTTTCATGTGACGTCATAAAACAACTAAAATTTAAACTATAAGTTCTACAAAGCTTTTCTTTGTATATATTCCAGACATCGATAATAGAAGTCTACACAGTAAATTTCAAATCGATAGGGTGTATTGTTCCAGAGTAAATAAATTTTGAATTTTATGACAGAACGACCCAGCGTGTTTTCCGGAAGGCATAAAAATCCATGTAATTGTGTCAGTTTCTTTTTCTTCACTCGATAAATCTTTAAAAGTTGCATTCAAACAGTTTTGAAGTGAAACCCAATGATTTTGATGGGAAATTAAGCTTTATTTGTATTTTCGTTTCATGACCGCCATGTTGGAGTCCCAGAGGGACACCAACATGGCGGCCGCATACAAAGTACTGTCATTGGCCAACAGATCCGTTAGGAAACAATCTAATGTTCTAAAAATTGGATCGTAAGTGTATTTTTGGTAGTTCTACAAGGACCAAGATGTTCTATTTGATTTTATCAATGCAAACCAATTTTGCGATCGCGTTGTCATGACGATGAAAACCACCAATAGAAAGTAGTCGCTTGTTGCGAGACGTGGTCGATGAGAAGGTTTCCACCATAACCATACTTGGTACCTTCGTCATCTAGTGGATGTTTTTAGATGGATACCAATATCCCATTTATAACAGTTATTATCCCAGCGATTGACAGTGGGATTTGTTGCCTTCCTAAAGTATTTGATATATTCCGTGACTTCGAAGATGGTCTAAAACTGAACTGAAAAGAAGACAGATGCAGAATGACAAGGGACGTTGAAACACCCACTTTAAGTATGCACTATACTCTAATCATTTATTATTATCACCCGTTTACTACATTACCTAACATAATAAACACCATTTCTCAACTTCCACTGTTGTGTCTACTTTGGTTGCCAAAACTGCACCTTCACTATAATCAGAATCATTAACAATGACGCCAGATCGGAGACTAAGGCGTCAACTCCCCATTAAAAAGACAATACATTTTCAAACACCTACTCTGAATATAGAAAAGTATTCTAGTCTAACTATGTGATAGCATCAGTCAAATGTTACCTAAATGCCGAGTAAATGCTATTTTCTCAACTCCTACTGTTGCTGTGTCTACTCTGGGTAGAAAAACTATACCTTCGCCATAATCAGAATCATTAAATATGAAGCCAGATACAAAACGGACAAAAATGTGCAATCTCGTCCTTTAAAAATGCAAATACCATTTCTCAACTCCTACTGTTGTTGTGTCTACTTTGGATAGAAAAAGTATACCTTCGCTAAAATAAGAATCATTAGTATTAAAATGAAACGAGATCGGCAAGTCGTAATAGACAACAAGGAGTCAACTCTTCCGTTACGTTAAAAAAGATGAGAAAGGTTTTAAAAAAAACGGAGAAGGGATTCTTTTTATAACCATTCAAAGTATTACCAGAACATTAATGCCATTTCTAAGCATTTCCTCGCCTGCAGTTATTATGTCTATTTTAGGTGCAAGAACTGTACATCTGTAAACTGATATATCAGTTAAATTAATGAATACACATGATATTTCCTTTTCTCGTCAATCAATTATTTCTCTGAAGAAATATTTGTGCCAGTTGGTGACTTGTTTTGGTACTAGAACTATACCTCTGGAAAATAATATATATTTAAATTAAAGATGCACATTATATTTTCATATGCTATTCAGTCAATCAATACGCCTTATTTCGCGCGACGACGGCCATATTGCTGACTCGGAACAATACACTTTGCGTACACAGCCTCGTATTGAAGAGTTTCAGAACGAGGCTGTGTACGCAAGAATAAAGGTTTTATTCTCCAGGGGTTAAACATGTTGCTGCTCCAGTTATTCAGAATCATTTCAAGCTTTGAAGTTTCAATGTGCCCTTTGCAGGAATGCAATCACGTGGTTGTACTGGATGGCAAAAAAATCCTGACTTCATATATTTAAAGGCACTTGTATGAGATCGGTAGTGTTTGTAAATGCTATTTTCCATCGATCGTCGTTCAGTTTCTAATGTAGCGTTTATATTTAGAAGTTTGTTTGCCATCCGGTAAAGCCTTTTCCATGGGATCACGGGCGCAGTTCATTGGTTATTGATGTGATATATCAGCACGTGACTGTTTCCTGCAAATGGCCTATTCTTCACAGTTCAGTTCTATTTCTGAATGAAGTTAAATGAAGCATTAATAATCAATTCCTCAAAGAGTTGAAATGGAAAAACATTGTGCCATAACTAGAAAGGTCTATTCTTATGAAATAATTAATTTATATGCGGAAGCTTTACTCGATTCTAATGTTACAATAGTTAATTAGATCGGGCATTAGAAACCGCGCGGGCTAAAAGCCTCTCTAATTACCGTTTCGCGCCGTTTGTCTGGAAATGGCAGGACACTTTATTCGAGAGTGATAGAAATGCTCTTTGATCCTCCTCCTCATTATCATAACACATGCAGGCGGCCTGTTCTTAATATTTGATCTTGCTGTTTCCCTACTTGCAAACTGTCGGTAAAACCTTATATATTATTATCTTATTTATTACCTTATTTATGGATATCGCTTCCATATATACCCTACAGAAAAAGATGGCGGCCGCTCTGATTCTCCTTTTCTCTCTAGCGCGATTGTATAACGGATAGGGTTCTCCCTTCATGTAGGCAGACATGAATTACTACCAAATTGTATTGTGTATTTCGTTCTATTGTTTTGTATTGTGTTAATTCTATTGTATTTTGATAGCGATTTATGTGTTGCCTACATGAAGGGTCCACCAACGGATAGCCATTTTCTTGAATGCTGGATTTTATCAAACCCTAAAGTACATTTTATAACCCTTTAAACCCCAAGGGTAATCAACACCTGTAAACTTCTCTTTGAGATGTCAGAACAAAGTGAAGCAGGCAGGTTATGCATGAGAATATTGGAGTTGATACATATATACATACAACATATAAAACCTTTATTTCACTTTGGAGTTTAGATAAACCACAAAAAGGTTTGTTTTACCGAGAAAAATATATAAATTACAAACGTATCAAAAAATCAAAATACAAAGTAGAAGAAGAACAGGAACATAGATTACCTGATACGATTATCAATATTGTTTTTCACATGACTCCGTTTTCTTTGTTCTTTCAGGGGAATATATCTCATATTTTCGTATCAATCAATCAATCAATCGACCGATATGTCTTTATTAGAAACCAGTAAAAACTTCATACTAGTCTTTCACGCGTGTTGAATAAATAAATAACAGCGATATACATGTGTCTTTGTTCTTTGCGGGAGAATATTATTTTCCCCTTTCATTTTAACAAACATTTCTTATATATTCCCCTTGCATTTGAACAGTGATTTAATATATATTCCCTTGCATTTTAATTCATACTCACTTAGACTCACTTCCTCACACTTTTTCTAGTTCTAAGAACTGCTGGCTTACTCTTTACGGAGAAGTAACTTGAAAGGAGAAAAACGGCATGTGTCCTGAATGGCACTCAATCTCTCGATTTCTTGGTTACTAATCTTCTGTCCTATCGGCCACTATACTATAAGCTTCTTTGGTTGAAAGAACCGAGAAAAAAACCCACATGATAAGCCCTATGAAATTTCATGCAACAATAAACCAGGAAAACAATTCTTCCTAGTGATTTATAAAAAAGGGATATTGTTATTGCGTGTAATGAGAAAACCTCGCCTTGTAAGCAATAAGCAATTTATCGGCTTTCCGATTGGTCGGTTGTATGGGATTTATTCACCTCGGGTGACGCCCTCGGTATGAAGCAGAAAACCATAAAACAACTCATTTTAAGTCACTCCAAGAGAGAATATAAGTAAGAGAGGGAATCTCCAATACGCGCGCTTGTGCGTTGATAATGTCGAATAAAATATAAAGCAGCTGAGCTGTAGCAAGTGCGCGAGCGCGCGACAACAATCTCATGGCGGGAAAATATTTTCGCGCCATTTCGATATATCAGATTGTTGTCGCGCGCTCCGGCGCACTTTGCTTCAGCTGCTTCCGGTTACTAAAAACTCCGCGCGCTGTAAGATTACCACTCTTCCCGCCTCTCTTACTCTCTTGGTCACTCATGACAGGCCTGACACCCGGGGGAGTGGTACTGTATGACGTATTGTCAGGAGCCTGGAAAAATTGTCTCGATCCAGGTATTTTGTCTGGGTTCGCTTGTGTTTACTTTCCCTCCGATCGGGCTCTAGCAAAGTTTAGCTTAACTATATTGACAGCTATGCTGATTGTATACCTACCGTGTATAAATAAAGTATTATTATTATTGTATAACTGAACTACTTTCCCTTCAACATTCCTCATTCAGTTCAGGTTTGATTCTGCTATAGTAAAAACATTGCCAAAAATCAATGCTTGTAAAATTTACTTTTTCGTGATTGATGTATACTAAAATACTTTTAATTTCTGTCCCTTCCGATTCTTATTTTGTTGGCGTCTGTTCCTCTCGTACTGAAAGCTGTCACAGAAAATGACGCAGGAAAAGTTTGTGACGTTTGAAGCAGATTTGCGTATATTCGTCGTTCCTAATTTCCGTTTCTCTTCGATTCTCAAAGTCTTTTGTTTTTCTGTGGGGTCTCTTTTCTCTTTATCAAAACTCCAAAAGAACCGATCGACACGGAAAAGGTGTACGCCGTTTAAACGTATCTGCAGTGTTCTTCATTTCCGTCGTTCACCACCTGCCGAGAATATCCCCACCATGTTATGCATTGCATTTGAGAATAGCATATAATTCCCATGTGAGGAAAATACACCATCTGCTTCGTCCCACTGAGCAAACACGAGGCCAAACAAAAGATTCTAATTAACCAATTATCCATGCTTGGATGCGCTTCGGATAATCTCCGGAAGACAAAACATATAAACCAATCAGAACTCGACAATTATATGACATCATGCTTCCAGATTTATGATTTTCAAGCTAGATTTATCATACAAAGATTTGAGCTGTTTTTCTTCATTTATTGTCAAAGGAAAATGTCCGTTTTTATGCGGAGTGAATGGATATTTGGAAGATCGGGTTCTTTTAATTCTCTAAGAAGTCATTCACTTTTGAAGTTTGACGAATTTGTGGTGGACAGGAAACCATCAAAAGTTCGTGTAAGTAAACATTATGCTTTATTTTTAACCGATTTAACATATATGCTCTTGCTTTGAGCTCTTTATCTTATAAACTACCGCTCATCGAGAATGCTCTTTTTTGGTGAACACGAATCAAAGTATACACATGGCCACGTTTTCGTCAATTCATGAAACTTCAAAAACCTAAGTGTTACATTCTTGAAAAGAAGCACACCCAATTTCGAGAAGGTCCTAATGTATTAAAGACCCAAAATATTTAAATCAAAACACATTAGGGAAAATAGCACTTCGCTCCGACGTTGAACACTGACATTGTAATATATTTATTTTGTATTTATATATTTCAGAAACTTCATGCAATTGGATGTGTATACTGATCGAAAATAAACAGTGGAAAATTTTAAGTTGCAAATGAGGTTTTGATAAGATTTCAGTTCAAATTTTGTCGGCACTCAAGTTCTTAGCAAAGCATCAGAGAGCATAAACAACAACATTACTGTAGTGCTCTTACAGAAACACCAAAATATACAACCGCTAACCGGCGAAATGAGCACTTGTGTTAGCGATAAGATGCATTTGAAAATAATGCGTATTCATTTTCAATCATTTTTAATTATAAAGTATTTCATAATTAAATTACGGACAATACAACCTTGTATACCGAGAAGGTTTATCAATGACCATTTTTTCAGTCCGTATCTTTGAAGTTAGAAATACATAATTTTATGAAATACCGTGCTCGCAGATATTACTTGAATAGAACTCAAAATGTTTAAAATGGTGTAAGGTTTGATATAATGGGCGAAATGAGCTTGTAATTGTCGATTACCGTTCTCGCTCGCTTCTGTTCTCGGCATCAAATGATACAATAGGGAGCTTACGAAACCACGATGGCGACATCTAGGACAACGGCGTAAAACAATCGTCCTTATTGTAAAATACAATAACAGCACGTAAACTAAAAACGCATGCAGTTGCACAAATTTAGGCCGTTGTCTACGAAAGTATAACGTGAAAACGATGAGTTTTCCGTCTCGAAGTAGCCTGCGTAGCCAGGCATTCGGGAGGAATGGAGTGAGAGATGAAAACGAACGCCTAAAACAGCCCTATTCTTTGCGAATACGCCCCCAATGGATGAACGCCATCTCTGCTTCGACAGCTTGAACAACTTTTATGTTATTGATTACTTAACTGCGCGCGCTCTGTTTGAAAATGGCGTGCAATGATCAGCAGCGCGCGCGACTTTTCACAAACCACAGGCAAATTGCTACAGTTTTCCCCTTTCTCTGCAGTTTTCTTTATCACCAATGTGCCAGAAATACGTGTCTACAAAGCTAGGTTACATTTACGTTAGAATTTTTGGGTTTGCGATACTTGTGATTCAAAGGTCGTGTAATTTGCATCAGTTTACGCGCGAAACATACGAAAGTGTTGACACGTCAAACGGCACACATGAGAAAGTACTCATCAAGACATTTCATGTGAATGGTCACAACACTTTAGGTTTTCATCCACAGACTCAAAAGTTACAACAAATCACAAAATAAACTACTTGGTAGACGATATGTGAAGTGTAATAATCCCCAATCAGTTGTATAATCAGGCTACCCTAACGAAATTGATTGTTTTTTGTTTACGCAAAACTTTTCCTTCCGAACGATAGAAGCCATGCATGTCCGTACAATTTATTTGACATAATTCTCAGTATTGTATTGTTTTGAAAGAAAAGTAAGTCGTTTCATGGTTTAAATAACGTTACTACTTTTACTACGGTACGTATACCCAAGATATACTGAATGTGCCGGAAAATTGTGAAACCGAACTATAGTTTACAAATCTTAGATCCTGATCATTCAATTTTAAACAACCTTCGTTTTTTTTTATGAAGAGTTCCTTTTCAGTCCCCCAGACATGTAGGCTCGGTTTCAGCCGTTGGGATCTCGTTTCTCCAAAGCCTCCCCCACTAACGGCTGGGCGCGCGGTCAACATACCGTGTCCTTGACGTCATATGAGTAAAATTCAGTGTTCCCGCTCAGTGTTTGTGTAGAGTATGTCTTGGAGACATTAAAGAATTATAAAAACTTACATTGGACTTGAAGAATTGGACTTGAAGAATTGTGTTCGCAGAGTTAAACGAGGATCTGAATGGTGGGTCTACATGTCAGTTAAAATTTTGGCCATTTGTCAGTTGTCAGTTAGCCCTAGTTAATCATTACTAGAGAAAATTTACAAGGTTTGTCGAACCCACAAAAAACAAATTTGTCAGTTATTTTTCGGTTGTCATTTGTCAGTAAAAAATCGTCATTTTGTCATTTGTTAGTTATTTTTAAGACCGTTTGTCAGTAGCCAGTTAACCCCATTCAGACCCTCTTAACTTAGTGCTTAGACATGATTTTTTAACTCCTTTAATATGGAGTCGCCTGTCTTTTCTTCTCCGATGAGGCTACCTAGTATTGCCACAGGGATCCCACACCACGTGTTTGTATTTACTTTTATAGGAAATGTATGAGGATTACCGAAAGGTTTGAAGTGTGGCGAAATATCGCGAAGAACGTGCAAATTTGAATATCTTACCTGGTGTGTTTTGTCATTCATTTGACCTGAAATGCCAAATCTTATGAATATTCCAGAGCCTTTGTTTACTGACAAAGTCTCTTTATCCAAAACTAGACAAGCCTCGCAGGGGACCTTGAGTCCTATTGTTTGTTTCCCGTGGCGTTACACCCAAATGTTGTAAATAAATAAAATAAATAACTCTCTTATTGCTTCTTTGTGTGAATCCTTGAATTATTCGAAACCAAACATTTCCAGACCAAAATGAAACGCATTTTCAAGCTTTAATTCAAATCCTTGAAAAATTTGCAATGTAAAGTATGGACATATATTCAGCGACAGGATTCCAGTGGCAAATTTGTGATTGGCTAAAACCAACAACGTCTCAGCTCGCGCGCCCAGCCGTGAGTGGGGAGAAGATCGCGGGCTCACAGATCCCCCCACGCAGTTAATTGCAAATGTTCAGTTTAGTTTCAAATTTATGAATTTTGTGGCATTTTTATCACAGAGTTTACTGTTTAGTTTGGTCACAATGTTCCTGCCGAACATTCTTTCATTACTACTTCAAACTCCTTTCTAGCCAATATATTTTCACAGAGGTTTTTAGAAATGCAAAAATGTTCTTCACATTAAATGGTTTTTGAATTGTTTAAATATGTCACAAATTGAAACGTTCTTCCATTATAGCTTTAAACTAATTTCCCGCCAGTATATTATCACTTTGCTACGCCAATATACATTTTTTAATTTCATAAATCATTTTTTTTTTTTTAAAATATTCAACTTTGACACAATACTCATGACAAACGTTGTTTCATTACTAACTTTAAACCATTCCCCACCTTGCTTCCCGCTTAAATATTATCACTTTCCCGCCAAAATATCTGGAAAGTCACTCATGATTGTTTACGTGTTCCCATTGGCTCAGGGCAGTCGACGTGCCGACGATAGGACTGAAGATGCCGCCGTTGTGGTACTCTCTCTTTCTTTTCTTTCTTTGCTCTTTGCTTTGTTAAATACATAAATTGATGCTAATGCACTTATTCCACTATTATGCTAATGATTAATACACTAACCGCAAGTTAAGAGTATTTATTTCGTATGCATGTTAAAAGTTTATGAATTTTTTTAGCAAAATTTACGTTTGGTTGACGTTTACTCTTTTGTATTCATGTAGAGACCACACTTTCACTCGTGTATTTTTCAAGTCGGGCTATTGTATCTAAGCCAGAAAACAATAGCCAGGATTGTAAAAACACGTGTACACGTTTAACTATTGAATCGATCTTAGTTACTTAGGGTCATTTTTCGTAAAAGTCACGACATTGTAATGTTTTTTCAGATATTCGTACAATTAGGTAATTCCCAAATCTTTAGTCTCGATTGAAATATCTGTATTGTCACATTATTCTTCATGAAGTCAAAAATGTTAAGATTTGCTGATATTTCATATTCTTTCAGGCATCAATTTTGCATGAATGTTTGGAAAGTGTTTGAAATTTTTCTTACAAAAAGACGAAATGTGAATGACTGTTATGCATAGCCACGATCAATTTCACATTTACTACTTCCTTAATCTGAAGTATATCAAATTTCTTATTATAATTAACTAATGAGTTTTCCCTTATGTGTGTTGTAACCTATTTATTTCAAAAAATAAATAATTGTTTTCTTAATATCAAAATAAACTAAATAATAAATAAATTGATTCTAGAAGCTTGCTGAGTTCTACCATCAATGCTTGAATGCCTCAGCCAGGCAGTTTTAATATACCTAACACATGCACACTCTCTAAATTCTCTTCTGGCACAAATTCTTTGTGGAATTTCCCGTCGGCTTCGATCTTCTGGAGGACTAAGACTTCAGCAAACAAGAAATAAGTTTAAACACTATAAATGAACAAAACCTTTTAAACAACTACTAAACAGAAAACTATTTGAACAAATTCATGATGGAATATCAATATATATTTAGAGACTTAAAATACTGTTAAAACTTTAAACAATTTTGATGTAAAATTAAAAGCGACGGTCGAAGAGATCGTGTCAGAATTTGAAACATTTCTTCAAGAATACAGCTTTGAGTTTCTAACTGAACACGTAAAACGCGAAAACATTGTATTACTTTTTGTAATTTAAGTTGCAAAATTTTCCACTGTTTCGTTTGAGCTGCCTCATTGGAATCACATTCACCATTGCACTCTATAGACATTGCATGAATCTACATATGCTTGCTGCCATGGCAACGGTTTTATTAGTGTCTAAGATTGCGCATGCGTGGTTGCTTTTTCCAGATCGGCGAAGGAGACAAGTTGATCAACGTTGTTTTACTGAATGGAGAACGACTCAATGTTAGAGTACTGGTAAGTAGAACTGAAGCAACTCTTACATGGTTCTACGCATGCGTGAAAGCACGTGTTAACTGCCCTTTTACTTTGTCTGTTAGTTGTTACATCTCAAATCCTCTGGGAAAAGATTCTTTCTTCAAGAGATTTTCATATCAATGTATCTTCTCGTGTATTAAAGTATAACAGATAGAATATACGCGGACGAGCTGTATGTGGGTTTACAGAGGTATACATGTGACTCGAATGCTGCGTTTGGATTGGTTAAAGTGCCTCTAAACCCTGTTGCAATTTTTATATATATGAAACTTTGAAAGGTTTTGAGTACTTCTGCGAAGAAATTTTTGGCTTACAGAGAATACTCGATGTTCTAGGCTTGTTTGAAATGGTGAAAATGTGACCTCTCCTGACCCATTACCGTGTAATAAAAAGCCTGGGTCGATTCCCTATCTTACGTCACCTCATTAATGCATTATTGTCCATGACGCCTTTGTATCACAACAGCATCGATATATAGAGAATATACACAGTCTGTGAGATTTTAGTAAAGAAAACAGCTATTTTAGACAAAATGCTAAATATTTATTCAAGTTATTGCAAAGTCGAATGAATTGGATGACGTAAGATAGGGAATCGACCCAGTCTTTTTCTTACAAGGTCATGGGTCAGGAAAGGTCAAATTTTCACCATTTCAAACAAGCATAGAACATAGTGTATTCTCTGTAAGCCACAAATATCTTCGCAGAAGTATTCAAAGCCTTTCAAAGTTTCATATATATAAACATTGCAAAAGGGTTTAGGGGCACTTTAACAAGCTTATGAATTATGAATAATTTTTACAAGGGCATTTCTATTGTAAATCGGACGCAAATATTGTATCGTACTTGTGAAATGAAACTGTATAATATTTAATAATCTTTAAGTAATGGTCCAGATAAGAACTGTAGTAGAATCCATTGTTCTGCGGCAATGAGCCTCCTCACATACGATTTTGCTTGAATAGGCCTTAAGTGCTTTAGGAGGTATCTACAGTCCAACCTACATCTCGAAAATAAAGTATTTGTTATGCTATTCGCTCTTTTTTCTGTGAAAACGTCTAGAGAAGCCACCATCCAGCCAATGGTATGTAGAGAAAACAAAGGATTTTTCAATCCCAAATTTGAGAAATTTCCCCACACACGATATTCTTCGAAGTTAAACCATAGTTAGTTCGATCAAAAATAAATTCAAACCACAAAAAATATCGAATGAAAATTTGTTATTTCGATGGCTTTCTATTGAATTTATAAGTATCAACCAATGAAATTACGAGAAAGAATAATAGAAAATTAACACCTTTTAACATTCCTTGCCGTAGACACTACAGTTCTTACCTGGACCATTACTTAAAACCATTATGAAATTTTGATGGAAAACTTAAAAATTAGAGTTTAGCGCTATAGTTTAGTTGTGTAAAAAAAAAACAGGTCCCATACTTGTGAGACGGTCTGTATGCATCACAACAGGAGTTTTACCTTGACATTTCATCCAACCGGGAAAGGGGAAGACACTAATCAGTTGTGAGACCTCAAACAGACAGTAGCATAATGCTTATTGGATACAGAATTCATTAATACAACATTAATGTTGTATATCTGATATTAGTATATACCACACCAGTGAATATCACTTTTTGCGCTCTCTGATTGGCTACTCCAGAGGTGAATATCCTTTGCTATTCACCTCTGAGCGAAGCAGCGATCACCTCGCGCAAGTTTTTGTCCATTTGACAGAAAATAAAATAACTATTTGGTGCTGGCTATTCACTTGTGTGGTATATATAAGTAAATGGTAAATATCCACCACTATTCACCTCCACTTCGGTGAATAATAGCTCTTATTACGGCTGAGCCAAATGATCAGCGGGTTTACCCATCAGCCCACATGAAAACGAGGTCTTCGGGTCAACCATTTCAAAATGGTACAGAGATGGAGTCACGTTGAACGGAGTTCACCAAGAAGATGATGCCCCAAACGATTATTTTCTAAAGAAAAGCAAGAATAAATGTTAAGCGGTGTCTGTCCTTGGCCACTGGAGTGATTTGACGGAATGTTTTAACAAGCCTTGTCTTCAGAAGCTTCTTGGGTCCGTAAAGTCAACAACTCACACGCCAACTCCTCTTCGCATTCAGTCTTATCAAATCGGTTAGTCCATCCGTAGGTCACTCAGCGTTTTACAGTTGCTACTAGTGCATCAAATGAAGCGACAGGAATGATAAGGCAGAGTGAAACGAGGATATTTCAAATAAAATTTCACTCAAACAAGTTCACAGCTGAAACAGCATCAAACGAGTCGATGACCCGATAAGATGGGTGAAACCGCTGACCGTTTCATGGTATTTGGCTCAGCCGTAATAACAGCTATTGTTCACTATACTGATGTTTTATAATAGATATACAACAGTGTATAGTAGATCAGTGTATAGTAGATATCCGAGTGTATAGTAGATATACAACACTGATGTTTTATTAGGGATATACAGAGGCCATCACGTGGTATCATTCAACGAACATGATTAGCTAGTACCTTATAAATTATTAATGAATTTTACAACAAAGAATAACGGAAACGATACACTTACACTTATACAATATAATTTTATTTTCAGTCGGCGGCCACCGGCCAGGATTTGTACAACACCATCTCGGAACACCTCGGACTTACAGAAACCATATTCTTCGGTCTCATGATAATAAAAGGTAGAGGAACATTACGCGAGTGTTCTGGAACCAAACATTAAATTAATAGTAAAAAATGGTATTCATTTAAATAGCGCAAATTGTATATGAATGTATTCATGTGCGCTTGACAAGGGAGGACTTGTTGTTAGATAATGACTGCTATTGTGGCGCAAAGTGCTGCGTGCAGTTTACAGTCATGAGTGTTTGTTTGTACCTCTACAATACCAGGATGTTGTGTCGGGAGACGATCCCTACTCTTCATATAGATTAGAAGTGGAAGGAGACCAGTCCAATTGCTTTTCTAAGGACGCGGCCGGGATTCGAACACGCGACCTTCCGCACACAAGATCGGCGCTCTCAGCGTTTACCTCTAGCCATATAAAACTCTATAAACTGAGATCTCAATAACTTAGTGCCAATTTAAACTATCAGAGTCAAACTTCAGAGTATCGCTAATGGTGGCGTACTTTTTAATGTGGAAGCATTCAACAGTATCTACTGCACTTGTACTATTGGAATCTCAATAACTTAGTACTGTTTTAAACTATCACAATCAAACTTTACAGTATCACTAATGGTGGTGTACTTTTTAATGTGGAAGTATTCAACAGTGATCTGTTGCACGTCTATTATTTCCATTTTTGCTTATAATAAGGTCTATATGAAGACTTAAAATTTGGCTTGACGCTAGATGATAAATGCTTGCAAAACTTCTCTCAAATTTCTTTGAATTCCAGTAAACTTTCCAAACACTCGTGTTGTTAATCATCTCTAGTTTATCATCTGTTTTTGTCTGTCTTCATTGTAGATGGAGAACATGAATTCTTGGATCTCAACGATAAGCTGTCGAAACTTGCGAAGTACGCACCACACCTGTGGAAAGATGATGTGAGTGCAATACATACTTACTCACCCCCCCCCCCCCCCCTGCTTCACCCTAAATGCCATTAATTACACATGTATACCCAAGGGAGGGGTGCGTATAGATATTTACCCAGACGTGATTGAACCGATCATATTTATTCCTTCATTACTGCAGGAAATAATAAGCAATTATTGGTCAGAGGTCTTGATAATTTCGCTATCATGCGAAATTGTTGTATTTATTCATTTTCTGATTTTGTTAAAAAGATGTCAACTGAAAATTATGTAATGAGATGGTTCAGTGACTCCTGCGCCCGCAGCCTACAGAAAATACCCTACGTGTGGCCACACCGCGGTAAAACGTCACGCGCATGCGCTTTTGATGAGCCGGTCGCGCGTGCGTCTGCCCAGTTTCCCGCCGAAACTAAAAGAAAACAATGGCTGCGTGTTTACGCAAAATGTTTCGCGAAAAACAATAAAACTACATAAAAGCTAAGCCTAAAACTTTCACGGGTTGATGGTTTCTTAATTTGTAATTCACTGTGAGTTTACTAAGTTATAAGATTATTTACTAACCAAGTTTAAGACCTCGGAAACTTGTATTTGAACTCCAGAGCCGTGAATTCGCAGGATACTGCCAGCCAATCAGATTCAAGATTGTGACTAAAATGATAATAGTTGTCTTTGATAAGTTGCTATCTTATTCTTTTCAGGTATCCTGTAACTCGTCTTTGGTATTCACTATTTTCTTCCGAGTGAAGTACTATGTCGAAAACATCTGCTTGTTACAGTAAGTCACGGACCGCTAGTAATGAACGCGTTCTGTTTTGAATTATTTCGTGTCATTTTATATATTTTTTTATTTTTTATTTTTTTATTAACGTTCCTTTAACACACTAATACAAACAGTTACACATTTACACCTCAAACTTACTAATAATAATGTAATACAGTACAAAGAAAACAAAAACATAAAATTTGATAATAACTACTTATTAACCGAGCGTGAGGTCTGTACAGAGAAATATCAGACCGCGGTTATTCTGTACAGACAGAGGCTTTGCGAGCAAGCGAGGTTAATAAGGTGTTTATTATATGGCATATTTTGTTTTAATTTTTAAGTTTTAATTCGACCGATTCGTGTACACAAACACTGCAGCAGGAAAATCCGTATTGCCCGTGGGCATTACGGGAGAATTCCGCCCGCTAAACGGCCAATCAGCGCGCGCCATTTGACCGGAAGTAGCTCCTGTCATATAATAATAAATAATAAAACTGCAACTATCTTCTTTCAAAAAAAAAAAAAAATTGTATCATATGATGTTCATTTTAACACTAACAATTTTGCATACAACTTCTACAATAACATCAAACTAAATAGGTATTAGAAAAAAGCATGCGAAACTAAGAGAAACAAGAAATGAGAGAATAAGACTGACTGGTTCATATACAGAGATTCTAGGGACTCTAATTGCGCGAGGATTTGACGCTTGTAGCGTTAATGAAAACACCTGTCAAAAAAACCCGAGCCACTTAAACACTGAATTTCTAACGGGACCTGAAAAACAACCGTAGAGGGTGATCAAAGTCGGGACCCGGCTAAACCACAGATCGAATTGGAATTTAGCGTGTTGGTTTTTGAAGAGGAAGAAAACCGGAGAACCTTGATGACGTATGAGTAAGATTAATGTCATATATTGTTAACAACAAATATAACCCCTCCCAGTTAACTCAGTGATTAAGCACTGGTCTGTAGTGCCGGAGGTCAAGGGTTCAAAACCCGACCGAACCAACACTCAGGGTAGACGGTGCTGCCGTTGTGAAACAATCTCGTTCTCGAACTGCAAATGGTTAGACCTTCACGTCTTCTCGGATTAGGACGACAAATCATAGACCCATTCGAAAAATGGTGTCACCAAGCTTTGGTTGTTAGGAAATGCTGGCACTAAAATAAGCACTGCCACTTCAGAGAGCATGCAAAAATGAGTACATTTGTAAAATTTAAGGAGCATAGCACCAAGTGTTGCGAAGTTACCGAGGTTCCAAATAAGAGAGTTTTGTATGAGATTCAGGACGTCAGGACTGACTAGCCTCGTTTTCGTGTTTCTTGAGAGTTTCAAACGCTGATTGCTTTGTAAGGATATATTCTTCCATTATCAAAGTGCTACATGTTGCTAACACGAAATCGCTCTTTCACATAGGCTAGTTTATTCTTCAGAAAATATTGAATATCAAAATTATGCAAATTAGCAGCTCACCAGTGCACGAAGAGCCACCACATGGATATGCCACTAGGTAATCCATTTATTTATTTTAAAATGTTATTTTCAATAAAATTCACACAACTGCATGCACGAGCCATGTGACTCGTCGTCGATGGACTTCGATTCCAAAAAAACGCCTGCTTGAAAATCTAGAACCGTATCATACTTATACTTTCACAATAATCGAAACATTACTCCAGCCAATCAATTAATTGCATCAATTGATTAATTATTACCAGGCAGCAAAGCACACGTCATTTATACTACCTTCAACTTCGCAAGGATGTTCTGGAGGGTGGCATCTTCGTGCATGACGAGACTGCCATGTTGCTGGCATCGTACGCCCTGCAGGCAGAGGTTGGCGACTACAACCAATCCGTCCATGGGACTGACTACTTCGTACCCGAACACTACTTACCACAACGGGTGAGTGAGTGTGATCGCGAGTGTTAGTTAGTGAGTGAGTATGATCGTGAGTGTTAGTGAGTAAGTGAGTGTGATTGTGAGTGTTAGTACGTGAGTGAGTGAGTGTGATGGTGAGTGTTAGTAAGTGAGTGTGACCGTGAGTGTGACCGTGAGTGTGACCGTGAGTGTGACCGTGAGTGTGAGTAAGTGAGTGTGACCGTGAGTGTGAGTAAGTGACCGTGAGTGCGAGTAAGTGACTGTGACCGTGAGTGTGAGTGAGTGTGAATGAGTGTGATCGTGAGTGTTAGTGAGTGTGACCGTGAGTGTGAGTAAGTGAGTGTGACCGTGAGTGTGAGTAAGTGAGTGTGACCGTGACCGTGAGTGTGACCGTGAGTGTTAGTTAGTGAGTGTGAGTAAGTGAGTGTGACCATGAGTGTGAGTGAGTGTGACCGTGAGTGTGAGTAAGTGAGTGTGACCGTGAGTATGAGTGAGTGTGATCGTGAGTGTTAGTGAGTGTGAGTAAGTGAGTGTGACCGTGAGTGTGAGTAAGTGAGTGTGACCGTGAGTGTGACCGTGAGTGTTAGTTAGTGAGTAAGTGAGTGTGACCGTGAGTATTAGTGAGTGAGTGAGTTTGATCGTGAGTGTTAGTGAGTGAGGGAGTGAGCGTATGAGTGAGTGAAAGGTTTACTGACAGCTACGTATATCACACTTTGCAGGCCATCGCCAAGTTAACGGCATCATACATTCGTAACACTCTCCCTCAATTACATAAAGCTCACTCGGGAATCAGCGATGCACAGGCGGAGATTGAGTATCTTAAGGTAAGAAAAGTTATTATAATGTTTTAATCCATAAACTTTGCTTAATTCTGGATTACTACTTCCGGTTACATCAATATACATCTCTAGCCTCACTTCCATGGAACAGGAAGTACCGAGAGCGAGTAGTCTAGAAACCAACTAGTAGTTCAATCTTTAACTGAAACAAATTGGCAGCCACTGAACCGGCTTTTTCGCTACTCACTATCTATAGTATAAACTAACTAGTTGGACAGTAGAAAATGATATGGAAAAAAAACAAATTGAAGTTGAATTTTTTTTTATTATTTCGTGAAAATGCGTGCGGTTTTTCTCTACCATGGGCTATCACAAATAGACCTATAGTAGGGTAGCCAATCAGAATGCAGTATCTGATTTGTTTTCTTGTTTTATTCAAGGAAGCGCAAAAGCTGCAGGAATATGGAATCATATTCAACAAAGTATCGAAAGTAAGCAACACGATTATTATATGTATGGTTTTGACACTGGTTGTATCAACTAAGAGCTGATTATGGGAATTATAATACTAATTACCTATGTGGGAAGCACCCTTTATTGTCAATGCATGTCACGCAGAAAAAATATGCCACGAAACGTAGTCGAGTCACCTTTTGACGTCATAGCTGGTTCATACTAGCGACATAAGCATAAGCAACATACACAGTAAGCATTGATCATTAATTAGCGGTGCTTGTTCTTATCTCACACCTGTGAGGATGTTAAATACCGCACTAATGTTAAATACCGCACTAATGTTAAATACCGCACTGCGTCTGCATATCACATCTACTTGTTTTATACAATAATTAGCAAACGAAAATAAGAGGACACGAAATTATTTCGTGCAAAACGTGATCTGTGCATCTATACACAAGTCATGGCTATCGACTAATCAGAGCGTGCTATACAGAACGTTTATGGCATTACAGTTATGATGCCTTTTTCTATGTACTCTTCAGTTTAAGAAGGACAAGAGAGGCAGTTACAGTCTCGGTATAAGTGTCCGCGGTCTCATCGTATACGAGGTATGTTGATCCTACCTTTTTCCTTCGGGAGAATATTCTCATATTTTCACATCACACCTCAGTTTCTTTGTTCTTTGCAGGGGAATATATATTTCCCCTTGCATATTATAATATATATATATATATTTCCCTCGACCTATTCCCTCACGCTTTTACTAGTAGTCCAGTAGAGCTAGTTACTCTTTACGTCCGGGAAAGTTAAGGAGAAGATGGAAGAAAAGGCAAGTGTTACAAGCCGGAACTCGACCCTCGGTCGACCATTTTTACTGTCTTGGTTTCTAATCCTCTGTCCTATCCATTACACTATAAGCTACGCTCAGCTGGTAGAGCACGGTCTAGAGTGCGGGAGGTCAGGGGTTCGGCCGCGTCCTTGGGCAGGGACGTATAACCCGTTGGCCTTGTCTCCTTCCTCTTCTAATCTATACGAGGGGGATGTGAAAGAACCTGTTGTGTTATTTCGAGAAAGAGTATAGGGGATTGTCTCCCGACACAACAGCCTGATATTCTGAGGTACTAACAATCACTCATGATTGTAAACTGTACGGCAGCACATTGCGTCACAATAGCAGTCCGTACCACAAAAAATTACCTTGTGAAGAGCATTTGAATATATTCATATAGAATTTGCGATATATAAATGAATACCTTTTTGTTGTAATTGAAAGGACCGAGAAAGAAAAAACGAGAATCCTTGTGAACAGTAATTTTATGCAACAATGTACTAGGCAACAATGCTTCCTTATGATTTATCAACATGTGAGCTTTAATGTAGTGAGTAGAGAATATATGAGTGTAGTGTGATTGTGTGTGGAGTGAACCGGTACGGAAGAGCCCCTCACAAGGAGTGCCTGGTTGTAAAACCACAGGAAACCCAAGCTCTGTTTGTGTTTTAAATTTTAAGGGTTTGTATGAGATTTTTAACGAGTATTTGGTTGTATCCGTTAGGCCAGAAATACTGAAATAAAATCAATGGAAACTCCCCTGAAGTCTTTATCTGTTCTTTATTGGGCTCTGTATGCAATTTCAGCGAATTCAAAAACCCTTATAATTTAAAACACAAACAGAGCTTGGGTTTCCTGTGGTAAAACAAGTATGTTTTTACCACAACTGCCGGTAATCTCGCGATCTGATTGGTTGAAGTACGGTGGTAAATGAGAGTCCAGACAACGGTGCTGACGCGAGAAAGTTATAGACAACGCTGGCTCTTTCAAAGCTGTCACGCTTTGTAACAAAACTTCCTCAGTGTACGTTTTCTAATATTGTTGTAAAAAAAACAAATTTCCTCTGGTTTTCCGTGGTGTGGACTCTTATTTACCACGATTTACGTCATCACATGGTCAAAATTTGTTGTGGACTCACTTGGCTCCGCCTCGTGAGTCCACAACAAATTTTGACCATGTGATGACGTAAATCGTGGTAAATAAGAGTCCACACCACGGAAAACCAGTGGAAATTTGCTAATTTATGAAAAGTGATATTGTTATTACTTACATGCAATGAGAATTCGGCCTTCCGTTCGGCAGTACGTGGTTTATTCATCTCGGTTGTCTTCCTGCGTGGCCCTCAGGCGAAATCCCCGGTTAATAAATCCCATACCCCCTCGCTTCAATCCGATAAGCCTACCTAATAACATCTTGTGCCTTAACCACCTTGATACGGAAGACGTAGTTTTTAATTCGTTTACTTTTTAGGAAAGAGGAGTCGTCAAGAGTCCTGTGTTTCGACATCCCTGGCAGAACATCAAGCGCATGGCCTTTCATGTAAGTATTGAAAAGTTGATATATATTATGATAAACCGCCATTCTCATGACGAAAGACAACTGAAATAACAACTCAGATTAGCAGAGTATGCCTTCCAGATGTAGTGGAGAAAAGTTGACACATTTTTGATGTCGGATGGCAAAGATTTGAGTGGATGAAAAATATTGCTTTTAAGAGAAATTTAGAGCAATTTGAAATCATTTCACTGCAACCGAAATCAAGTTTATAGAATAAGCTTTTGTAATCCACTTTAATCTTTGTCATCCTCTATCGAAAAAGTTTCAAAAAGCATATCAGGACATTCACATGGTATTCTCTTTGACCTCAGGGTGTTATTTTTGTCTTAAAGAAATTGAAACGTTCAATTTGATTGACATGTGTTCAACAACTAAATACAGTCCTGTCTGAGAAAACAAAGACGGAAAACGGGCTTGATTTAAACAGGCCTGGAAAGAACCTTGGGATAACTGTAAGTCAGGACCTGTACGTACCGCGTCCGGGAATCCAACGGAGGGGTGGGTGAGGGGTGAGAGGCGACGTACCTCTTGATACGTTCATGCGCCAGGCAGACTACCCCTGAGGACACTGTTAGAGAAGAGTAGAGTACACAGAACACAATGTCTGATAGCGTTGTGAGTATTGTCCTAACTGCATACTGTAATTCATTGCAGAGACGAAGATTCTTCATTGAGGCACATGGACCACCGGATACCTCAAAGATCGTACTGTACACGAACAGCTACAAGAAGTAAGTTTGATCCACTTTTTAAGCGTGTTCTCTCCAGAAATACTCACGCTTCAAGACACTCCACAGCGAAACGTTACTGCTATCGATACTGTAGTAACTCGCTGTCGAATTTATTGAGTAGAGAAGGCTAAAACAAGATATATGTTGGAAACTTTCCTTCTTCCTTTAAATAAAAAGGAGAAACAATAATGTCCAGCAGGAGTGACCTTATTCATAAAGGAAGAGAAAGAGTCTACATAAAATAACGTTAATTTCCTTATGATACCAAAGAACACAACAGTGCAGATCGACAGAAAGGGAGACATTTCTGACCGGCCTCACTCTGGTACCATTGTTAACCAGACGTCTTTTCGCGCGAGCATGGTTTCAAAAGTGCGTGCTCAGGTGCAGCACATACCCAGGCACGTCGCTCGCCGCGAGTCGGGGTTCGGAAACAAGGTAAACCGGGTATATACTTCATGGTAGTGTTTCGTTCCATATAGTCTCCCTGCATAATACTGTAAAACAGTAGAGGAAATGATTATGCAGGGAGACTATATGGAACGAAACACTACCATGAAGTATATACCGGAAAGGTACTCCGCTCGCGTGGGCCTTTGGACCCGGCGCACCGCTAACCGATCAAGTCACATGTTGAACCGCACAAGTGCAATAGTCCAGTTTCGTATTCGAAAATTACCGCTGAATGCAATGACTACAGACGCATGTACTCAGGCTTAGCCTCATTCTGAAGTTAAACATTCATAAATACCAGCGAGAAGGTGGGCTATTCACAACTCTGCCTATTGTTTTAGTTTCGCATTTTGCACCTGCTCGCTGGTATTTAAGAATGTTTAACTTCAGAATGAGGCTAAGCCTGAGTACATGCGTCTGTAGTCATTTCATTCAGCGGTAATTTTCGAATACGAAACTGGACTATTGCGAAAGTTGAATCTTTGCTGTGACACAACTACAGTGACGTCACATAAAGCCGTTGTGGTGGTTTTTGTTTTGCACACTGAGTTTTGAGGAAGAGCGGATACACGGTTTTCTGTTTAAGAGTAATTTCTTTTCAGGACTGAATGAAAACTGGAATTTTAATCAGAGAGACAAAGAATTCCCAGCTTTGTGAACTTTACTTTCGCATCCTAAAAGAAAACTGCGAAGCTAACGCGAAACCTTGAACACTGGCTATAATACTTTAAATTATCAACACGTACAAGCTGTCTCGATAATCATTTGATCACAATAAATTAATCATTCTCCCGGTTGCTCTTTTGTTTTCAACTGAAAGAAATATCACTGCCAGTCCGCTTTCATTTCCGGCTTGTTTCCACTGCTAGGCAACGGAATAATTCGAGGCCAGGAACCGTTGTCATGTAAATGCTGTTTAGTTTAAACAATATTTTTTATAGAATATAATAAATGCATTGAGTAAGCCTTTGCATTAAATCGGTCAGTGTAAAAACCAATATAGAACACCGAATCTAACTGTATAAACACAAAAATAGGACCTTAGTTATAGAATTTTCTCAAGTTGATGTGAAAATCTAATATGGGCAAGAAATATGTGTCTTTATTTGGTAAGTATCATGCACTAGACTGGAAGTGACAATCAACATTTTCTGCTATGGTGTTTGTAATTTGTGGGTTGCTTTAAACAGGGATAACATAATATTAATTCTTGTAGCTATAGCGAGTACGGACTGGTTTTTACTTAACCCTTTCGCCTACCAATAAAAATACACAATGAACATCAACATATACAATATTTAACAGACCTAAAATCACAGTAACTCGGTATGTTAGGGTTCCTTCTTTAGCATGCCCGCTTTTCTACTTGATTTATAGCTAGGAAGTAGGCGAAGGATATAGTCGATTTTTGTCTAATATTAGTGCATAATCTTGTATGCAGTCTCAGCGCTTGTTTACTTCAGCATTTCTGCCGAAAACTGAAGGTATTGTCGTATAAAAACTAAATGTTAAAAACTAACACCATATATTATAATAACAATAGGTTTGCGTTTCACTGATTAAGTACTTGTTGACTGAGTGGGACAGGGGCCGGACGGGACAATATTTGGCTCCAGATCTTGACGTACGGACCGAGAGCAGTGGCGCTTCGTATGAGTGCGACAAACTACAGCACTGACTACAGCACGGTTACCGTACGGCATGCCGTGACATTGAAATGGTTTCCCATTGTTTTTGTCCTGCTGATCCAATCAAATTACAGAGTTACAGTACAGCACGGTGACGGACAGGCCGTAGTTTGTCCCACTCATTCGGAATCTGCTCTAACTCGGTGCAGCCCAAAAAAATTTTTTCCGTAAATCACGTGACCACTTTCAAATGGCAAAACAAACGGCCCCCGTCACGTGACTTTTGTAAATGGATTTGAAAGGGCGCGCGCAGGGCTATGTGATAAGGGGGCCATACGGTAAGCTGCACTTATTATTGACTGAGTGGGAGGGCCGAACAGAAAAATGTTTGGTTCGAGATCATAACGTACGAGGTTATATTATTATTTACTCATTTATCAGTGTATTCATTTCATGTAACAGAAACGGGTCGCAGACAGGAATATATTATACATTTCAAAGAAATCTAATTTTAGTCTCATGTCCAAAATTTGATCTATTAAACTAAATTCTAAATTCTAATTCCAGTTAACGTTCCTTATATACATCACAATAGAAACGTAACCATCCTAACGGCTTTTGTTATTTGTCGTCGATAAATGGAAGACACTTGGCCCGCTAGAAGCCGCTAGACGACTGCGTACTAATTTACATGGGCATCAATCAAGCATAACAATGAAAATGTGTGAACTCTTAAGTTTCCACAAATTAGCCCTAAAGGTCCGTACACACGAAGGGATAAGTCCCAGGGACAAGTCCCCTCGTGTGAACTAGGAAAAATCGTGTTATCTCGTCGTTTACCTGGGAACTTGTTTTCGGAGTAGCTAGGGTATGCTTCATGGCTCGGATTAGGGTTTGTGTTAGTGTATGTGACTTTTCAGGGATTCTAAAATTTGATAATCTATTAAACTCAAAATCGCAACGTTCACTTACAAAATTATAAGCGAAAAAACGAATGTACCATCCTTTTTTTCTAAGTACATCACACCAGCCGCAAAAATCCATCCGTGCAATACCAGATTTGCTTCTAAAATTCAGCAGAACAAATGCAAGAACCATTTTATTGGAATGTATACTTTTAAGTTTATTTCATCAACAATTTGGGACTTTGATTTAAAACGTGCTAGATCTATTAACAAATTCAACTACCAGCAATACAAGACCTTTCTCCTGCAGTGCTCGACCTTAGCGGTAGTCCAGTAGTCCTGGACTAGTAAGAAATGCTTCTGGACTAGTAACTATTTTATAATTTGTAATGTTTAATAAAAGATAAAAACAAAAACATGTTGTCCTGTGATTGTTGTTTGAACGCGTTTCTTCGCAAACGTTCCGAAAACAATCGCGAAAAGGCCGAGAAGACTGAACAAGGCTGAGGCGAGGACTGGGCACTAGTCAGCCCCAATAGCTCCTGTGAAGGCCGCTATCGCCGCCATCTTTGTTTTGACTTGTTCACTCGTGCGTGTATCATGAAAGGCTTAGAATTCAGCAAATATTGGCATGCCGGAGTCGGGACTACCAGGAATTTTCTCTGGACTAGTACATTTTCAGCTCTACTAGTCCCAGAACCAGTGATTAAAAAAGTTAAGGTCGAGCACTGTCCTGAACGATCAAATGTAATTTATTTTACACATTTTCAGCGATACCTGAACTACACACACACACATATATAAACGTAGGTAGTGATCAACTCGAAAGCGAACGCTACTCACTGCGCACCATAAACAGTGCAAAATAAACTTACAACCTATAACTTTCAGACCAAGGGTGGTTCGATTTATGGAAACAAGTCTCTACCCGATAAAGGCTAATAATTAATCAGTATATTATTCTTTCCAGGTCTCGCTACCTCCTCAAGATGTGTACATCGTTTTACAAGTTCCAGATGATGATGGGGATGAAATTATCGAGTTTAAGGGAGTTCCCCAAGGATGGATGTAGGTCCCTTTTATTCTTATCAGTCATAAGTATTCTTATTTTTTTACATGGCCCTGTTTTCTTCATTCTTTCAGGCAAATATATCTCATATTTTCATATCACACGTCGGTTTCTTTGTTCTTTGCGGGAGAATATACATTCCCTCGCATTTTAACAATGATTTAATATACATTCCCTCGCATTTTAACAATGATTTAATATACATTCCCTCGCATTTTAACAATGATTTAATATACATTCACTCGCATTTTAACAATGATTTAATAAATATTCCCCTCGCGTTTTAACAGTGATTTAATACATATTCCCCTTGCATTTTAACAACGATTTAATATATATTCCCCTTGCATTTTAACAGTGATTTAATACATATTCCCCTTGCATTTTAACAACGATTTAATATATACTCCCCTTGCATTTTAACAATGATTTAATATATATTCCCCTCGCATTTTAATAATAATTATATATTCCCCTGGACCTATTTCCTCACACTTTTCCTAGTACGTAGAACTACAGTAACTGGCTAACGATGAAAAAACAGCATGTGGTCCAACCGGGAACTAGTCCACTGTCCTATCCACTACACTACTAATCCACTACACTACTAATCCACTACACTACTAATCCACTACACTACTAATCCACTACACTACTAATCCACTACACTACTAATCCACTACACTACTAATCCACTACACTACTAATCCACTACACTACTAATCCACTACACTACTAATCCACTACACTACTAATCCACTACACTACTAATCCACTACACTACTAATCCACTACACTACTAATCCACTACACTACTACATGTAGCTACGTTGGTTGAAAGAACCGAGAAAAAAACCCGATATGCGTTGTGAACAGTAGTTTTATGCAACTATGCACGAGGCAAACAATGGTTTCTAATGATTTATGAAAATAAATATTGTTATTGCGTACAATGAGAAATACTCGCCATTGTAAACAAAACAGTTTATTAGCCTGGAGCGAGGGTGTTATGGGATTTATTCACCGAGGACGCAGCCCGAGGCGGCACCAGAGGACCAGTCCTACTCGCTCCAGACCAATTACATAATTGGTTTTGAACTGGCAGGCTGAATAGTTAATCATCCTCATCAAGTTTCATTTCTTAATTGTATCCGTTTTCAAATCACTGGAGTTTTTTTGCAATCTGATCGGTTTAAAATAGCGCGAACCAATCAAAATACAGGAACCTCACAGCCAATGAAATCAAATTTCAAAGCAATTTCCTTTGCTGTAAACTTTCTCTCTCGACTTAATGAAAATGGATATAATTAGCTGGTAATTTTGGTCTGAAAGTATACTCTTGATTATAAATTCCACTCCCGCTACGCAGTCGCGTGTCATGATTTCGTATGTTTTCGTATGTTCTCGTATGTTTTCAGAACAAATTGCACTCCACTCAGGTCTAGTACCATTATTAATTCACGTAAACTCTATTCCTCATTTAAAGACCCTGTGTCCGAGCCCATGGTGCTTTGCGCCAATGTTATGATTAGTTTGTTTATCAACGGCCGCATAAATTAAAGGCCAGCTTTTAGGCGAACTAAAATGCTCTCGATTGTTAATAAGTTTCATAAAAGAAGTACACATACACTTTGGATAACGAATTTCATAATTTCTACCGGATTAAAAACCCAATCGAGCCCACGAATTTTCCCCGGATGCTTCGAGTACTCGGCAGGAAGCCAGTTGTTCTGTCTTTAGATTCTAATTCGATTTACGAGTGCGACTTTTCACAACTCTACAAGCAAACACATACTCTTGTTACCTTGTTTTCATGTCTCCAGTATTGCTTAGCTGTATTTGAAGATCTCTACTTTCCTTGCGAATGATATATTTTTAGTGCAAAATGAAATGTCGTACTCGCACTCGAGTCAAACTCACAGCGAAGTAACAGCTGAACTCGGCAGATTGGAGTTTGACCCGCGATCGTAGTTTTGGTAGCAAGACTTTCTGGACATACTGGAGGATGAAAAAAAAGGTTAAGGACATTGCTTTCTCTGCTAATAAAAATGCAAAACATATACAGATACAGATAAGTCGTAACACCTCAGTGGAGCTTAGCCGTGCGAAACTATAATTACGAATGTTCTTGATACCAGAAGTGGTTGCTTCGTGTTTTGTATTTCCAACGAAGCCCGCCGGTCCCTTAGTGCAGCAAATCCCCGGGAAACTCACGTAGTAGTCCTTTTGAACCACAAGTGTTCTCTTGTAGACCTAGAGAAAGTAAAATGTGGACTGCTGAAGGATTATTTGTCGAGTCACTTCGCCTCGCTGTCTCGGTCCTTTCTCCGGCATTCCTCTACTCGTCACTCTAGACCGGGTTCGAAGAAATATTCGAACTAAAGTTTCATTTAAAAAAGTATATATACAAATGTTAAGATAAAAGAAAGTCAGTTAAGCATATATACTTATGAATAATTACACGATGGCTCAAACTAGGGATGGATTTCGAAAGATTCGGGAGTCACATAACAACAACAACGATCTTTCTGATTTTCGTAGCCTGCAAAAATGATTTGCGCGCGCAAAGCACCATGGGCTCGGACACAGGGTCTTTAAGTCCGGTTTCCCCGACAAACATTTTCGGCAGGGCATTCGCGTGCCCGAAAATCTAGAGGCGCTGAGACCCTGTGAAAGGTAATCTCGGCCCGCCTGTTTGGAGTGCCGTGCCCAAGTTAAGAGTGCCGTGCCCAAGTCAGGAGTGCCGTGCCCAAGTCAGGAGTGCCGTGCCCAAGTCAGGAGTGCCGTGCCCAAGTCAGGAGTGCCGTGCCCAAGTCCGGAGTGCCGTGCCCAAGTCCGGAGTGCCGTGCCCAAGTCAGGAGTGCCGTGCCCAAGTCAGGAGTGCCGTGCCCAAGTCAGGAGTGCCGTGCCCAAGTCAGGAGTGCCGTGCCCAAAATACTTGTCGTGTAAATCGGGCCATAGGCATTAAAAAAAAATATTGATTTCATGCTGGAATTTCAAGGGCAAATAATATCTTAGATTTGAATCCTTTTATGTTCCATCAACATTTTCACGCGGTTTTCGTCGTTTGAATTCTAATAAAACCAGTGAATATGGAAGTGAAGTGCATAATCCGGGGATAAATCTTTATGAGAAATCCACTACATTAGGTCACATGTCTTTTGCCATGCTTTATTGTCCGAAGTAAAATAACTTACATTTAAAATGAACTATAACAACTATAACAACTATCACTGATTTTAAGAGAGAAATCCGTAAATACAATCTAATCTAATTTTACAGTAATGTCTATTTGTTAATAATTTCTAGGTTTCATTGTAAATATTTTTAGTATTAGTAATATAACAATAGTATTAGTATTAGTAACAGTAGTTTTCTCGAAGATATTAGCATGTATTTGCTACTCTGCAAATTCGAGTTGAAATAATTAAAAGTTTATGTATGTATGTATGTATGTATAGACAGTTTCCAATCAAACGTGAAAGAAAGAGAGAAAAGCGAACAAAGCTGGCGAGAAATTTGCAATGTCTGTTGCCTGAGGGCCTTTTTGCTGTATAACATTTAGGCGAACTCAAACATTATTTCAAAAGGGTATTTTGAATCCTCCTCATTTCCTTTACAAGAAGCCGTGGTTATAACAAACTGTGCTTAAATGTATGTTCATCGAACGAATTACTCTAAACGATCAAGGAGAAAGAGTGAGTACGGGTATAAGGTTTAGAATGATTATGTTAACTGACTCGGTGGATGGAGATCATTTGTGTTACGACCATCAGTCTATGTAGTGCTTACTCGGCACTATTAAGTGTAAAATGATTCAAAATGTATTCTGTTATTAATTTGCGTGAACCAGAATCGAAAGGAATGGACTGAGGTGGATAAACATCACAAAATATCTCAGCGAACGTATTTTCCGCTTTATAACGCGAAGTAAATTTATCAGACAACTAGTACAATAGACTTTGCTTCTCGGCATTTACGCACTATTTATAAGTGACATTACCTCAACCGGCAGTTACCGATACAAATTTGGCACAAAGATGGAAATATTTTTACTAAACGTTTTCTATGAAACATGCATGGCTGTTAATTTAATAACCATTGGATATATTTTGATTGCGAAATCCCCGACAGTCTAGTCTTGCAACTGTATCCCCTCAGGAACATCTATATGTATTTTTAGTATTTGTATTTTACAGACGACTCGTAAATAGTTTGGTTCCGTAAAATAAACTAAAATGGGTCGAAAATGGATCTAAAATTGCACGTGCTAATTGCGCCTTATATTGATCGGAATTGCGTCGGCTCACCCGAGTCGTGGCTGTTGAGCTGTTTTTATTTTCCCGAGTATAGACATCATTAAATTTTAATTGCCACTTTTAGTGATCGATGAACTAACTGTTTCGTTTATTCGCTGGATAACTTATTCAACATCATTCTGCATGTACGTATATAATATATTTTGATTTAACTTAACTACTAAAGGTAAGGAATGATTTAAAAAGGTTATATATTGAAGTTCAGTTCAGTATCTGTACTTTAAAATAATGTTTTAGTTCTCCTCCTTCCAAGCCAAAGCAATGAGCGGTAGTCCAGTCGTCAACATTTAGAAGGTTTTATTATAACATGCAAATCTGCAGTCCCACGCGATCGCGAGATCTAAAATATACAATGATTGACTCTAATTCGTGGCACTGACAATTTTTTGCTTTATAACGTAACCCATTCGAGCGAAAACTTGCCAAGAGACTTCTGTAAATGACTTGACTGAGTTGTATTAAAAATACCCTTTGAATCATTTAATACATTTTAGTCGTTTAATCCAGTCCTCTCCGGCTTAATTGTGCTACACACATTATCCATTTCACCAGAATTCTGCATGTGAGTGAGCGAACTTTTCGAGCACTAGCAATGTTCTCTCGCTAACAACCATTTCGGTATCTTCGGGCTCCGCTCAACGCGCAGATCAAAGTTTATTCATTGTGAGGATATTACCGAGATTTGTCTATTAATTTTCACGGCTTTATGGTGTATGCTAATTGCATGTGAGGGTTGTTGAGTTAAGTTCTTAGCTTCTCACTTCGGAAACCAGTTTTGCACGAAATTTATCAATAATGTGGTTTCTAAGCTATTTTATTTGAGGAACAACCCTCATAGATGTCTTATAAATGAAACGGCGTCCAATTTGGGGCCCGTTTTGTTTGGACTCTATTTACGCGGGGGTCGATTTTTTGTTTATTTAGTGTTACTAACAGAAGCACGCTACACAAATAGTTTACTTTAATTTACACGCCACTTCCATCAGGTAGGAAATGCCGACGAAAGTATATTAAAAAGATAAAGTAAATTAAGTTCTACTTTCACTTGAGCTTAAACTAAATGTCCCTTCACTGCTCTAAACTTTACAATATTATTATGATCACCTATATTGGTGTCTTTGTTTTCAGCGGTGAAAATGAATGGAGTCGTAAGGACTGATGCGACTGACTCTCCCGGGAGGGGATCCCCCGTATCCGATGTCGGCAAACCCCCAAATATGGAACACTCGGTTATTCAACCCTCTGGAGTTGGGCCCGCGATACACTTAAATGGATCAGCGACACCTGTGCAAGAAAATCAACCTGTTCAGGTTTGTAGTGAGGGACGGTGCAATCAGACGTGTTTGAACAACGTTTGTTATGTAACCATGTTAACTTCTTGAACTTCATTGAACCACCCGCAGTAGCCTACGTGCTTTTCCTCGAACAAGTTCAACTCTTGCCTGTTTTTCGTATTCTTTTATCATAAACCTTACTTCTTGTGTGAAATAAATGCTCCATGATACAAGAAGTAAACTATTGACAGTATAGTATTTTACCGGTTGCTTCTTGGTGAAGCAGGTTCATTGTTTTCTGAGCTAGGGTTCTTTGTATGTCAGGGTATTGATTTGCTTTAGAGGACAATAGTTTTCTTTGGTTTACGTCATGTGGTGATCTGTAACACCAAGAAACCCCCATTTTACCTGCCGCAAGTTTAGAAAAAATATGTCATATTTGTTAGTGTGATTTGTGCGAGACAAAGTTCGGGTCTTTCTAGGTGTATCAACGTCCTGAAATTCAGGACAATGAACAACTCTATTGTTTTCCTTCGTTCTGTGTATTTCAGGGTATTGTTTTGCTGTAGTTCATTGTATTCTGGGGTTAGGGTTCTTTGTATTTCAGGGTATTGTTTTGCTGTAGTTCATTGTCGTTGATACACCTAGAAAGAGCCCAAAGTTCCGCATAAACACTATGGCTGTCACGGACTGGTTATTCGTACCTCGGACATGTCGGCAGGTCGAGAACTCAACCCAGCATTAACTCAGATTTTATTCATTGTGTTTCCAGGTCAGCATTTATCCAGTGCAGCTACAAAAAATCAATGGGACTTTAGGCCTCAATATTATTGTAAGTACATTTTGATTTAGCATCAGATAAACGGTTTGATATCGAATTATCAACAGTTTTTTTAAATAGAAAAAAATAAACGATTTCCAAAATGCAAGAACTAAAGTCGTGTTCGAGGTAAAGCGTGAATGAAAAATTCGTTTGATAAGACCGGCAGATTGCTCTCCCTCCCCTAACACATCCCAAAAAATAGAAATAATAAAACGAAAAAACAAATAACAAAAAAATTGGAATCCGCCGCGAAAGACTGGTGCGAGGGTGCTTTTTCGAGTTCTTTGATTTGGGATCCCTGTGTGTTTTTGTAAACATGGCGGCAATCAACGAACTTGTCCTGCTTTACTTCTCAACAAGATAAGTAACAGTTAACACATTCAAATATTGATAATTTATACCTGTCTGTCTACGATATAGCTCATTTCGAGTGATCTGATTACCGTATATAGTGATTTACATGGGGTTCCGTGTATTATTTTGCTTGACCGATTAAAACACGGCTTGTTCGTGTTCCAATCGCGAAATTATCCAATCGATTCGCCTACGATTTCGAGCAAAACGCTGCCAAAGCCAAATATGCCGTTGAAAAACTTGAAAGAAAAAAGGTTTTTACTTCTAGCTTGACAGAAGACCTTATTGTTCAGTAAATAGTATTTTATGTTTTAGAGACCAAAGAGAAACTATAGAATATCAGAGAGACAAACAGACCAATGTCATTCGGACTTTCTATTAAATCGAACGAATAGCTTATACTTTTAGTAGTGAGGTTGTCTCCGTGCTGATTCGATCACGGTTTCTTGCCTGAAGTATTCGTGAAGGAGTTAAAACATTTTAAGTTTAGTATTTTACATGTAATCCTTGACTCTTGAGTGAAATATTTGAGTTACGAGTCGTGTGTATGATCTGTTCTGTTTTTCTTCTTTTTACTTGGTTGATATCTGGTCAGAAGTACGTTAAGGGAAAGAAGAAAAGAAGAAAATGAAAAACAAGAAGAAAAAAAAAAATCTAAAAAGGGGGCAACCGGGTTTGAACCGGTGACCTCTCGATCTGCAGTCGAATGCTCTACCACTGAGCTATACCCCCGTCAGCTGACTACTCAATGGAAATATATTGTAATTAAACCTTGGTTGTCTAGTCAACGGACCGACAAGATTTCATTGTTTGAAGTGTTCCGCAAGGTAGATGCAAATTTTGATTACTTATCAAAGAAAAACATTACATAGGAGAGCGTAGGTTGTTGAGCATTGAATAATTTATTTCAGAAATCTCAATATTGTTTTCACTCGCAAACAAGCTGCTGTTTCACACTCGTCACGCAACACCGTTTCAGCTTCGTGACAAACATATTCGCTTGAAGTTCTAACGGCTACCGGTAAGACTATTCCATGACAATGGTTTTAAACTTTTAAATGGTTGTAATGCTCAAGAATTAAAAATAATTGTGGATGTTGAACGAAAAGAGCTTTTTTCGCGCGAAATAATTCGTACATCGCGGAGACGCGGTTGCATGCAGGTGTACAATTTTCTACGACCACTGAGTAAATTGTCTTGGGAAAGAAAACAATTTAAAATAATTAGAACGGAGCTTTTACGAAATGGCAGTGGAAATGGAAGAGACTGTAGTGATTTAGTAGATATTTGGGCTGGAAAACGCACATGAATCACAAAAAGCCAATCAAACAAGTTTATTTTAATCGAAAATCATAAAGTTTGACTATTAAACAGGTCGGGTACCTCACCACGCGTCACGGGGTCCTAAAGATAGCAGAGCTTAAAAAAAAAATCATTCATCGCAGATGTAAAGCTATCTAGGGGCTTGAAGTGGATTTAGGGCGCGTTTTGGGGGATTTATTCGAGCTATTCCGAACTTAGAATACCTTGAAATCCTTCACACATCCCTCTTCTGAACTGATGTAGCAATTACGTGTTTTTTTTTCGGAATTGACCCCCCCCCCCCCCAAAAAAAACAAAAAAAAAAAACAACAACAACGCGTCCTTAATATATAAATAGCCCACTTTCGATATATGTGTCAATATGAAGCTTCGGTGTAAATGCGCGGTCTGAAAGCGAAAACAGTTCACAAAACTCTGTAGGACCAGATAATATACCCAATGAACTCCTAAAAAACAACGCGGCAGTTCTTGTACCATTGTTAACCAAGTTATTCAACGCGGTCCTGTCTACGGGAATATTTCCAACGAATTGGTCTTTAGGATACATTATACCGATACATAAAAAAGGAGACAAATCCAATGTAGAAAACTACCGAGGCATTACTCTTTTGTCGTGCGTAGGTAAACTGTTGACAGCAATTATGAATGATCGCCTAACCACATTCATTGAGAAAGAACACATTTTGCGCCCTGAACAGGGTGGGTTCAGACGAAACTATCGCACTAGTGATAGCGTGTTATCACTAAAAATGCTGATCGACAAATATGTTAAATCGAGAAGAAAGTCAAAATATAATTATTTGTTTAGCTGTTTTATTGATTTTAGCAAAGCTTTCGACAATATAAATAGAGAAATCCTATTCAACAAGCTTGCCTCGCTAGGAATCCATGGAATTTTTTTAGCAGTAATCAAAAGCATATATGCCAATGATACGGCATGCGTAAAAATCGGAGACGAAATCTCAACCGCTTTTAGTTGTAATAAGGGTGTAAAACAGGGCTGTATGCTCTCCCCAACTCTATTTAATATTTATCTACATGATTTACCACCAATACTAGAAGCTGCCTGTAATGACCGACTAGAATTAAACGGCCAATATGTGAGCTCTCTCCTATACGCAGACGATTTAGTTTTAATGGCCACATCAGAAAAGGGCCTACAACAACTTCTTGACCACTTGGCGCTTTATTGTAACAAAAATAGTATTAAACACGAAGTTCCGGTATAAAAAGGGGAGCCCAGTGGTTTGTCACCCTTCAGTTGTCAATCGGCCTTTGTGGAGTGAACATCTGCGTGATGCTCCGCTTGAGTGCTCCCTACTGATTGCTTATCGCGCGAAATTCAAATGAAACACAAAAATGTTTAACTTCAGAGTAAGGGCTATAGAGTTCGTAAACAGTCATAAAATACCATTGGCAGTCATAAATGGACAACTATGTTCCCTCTGGTCACTTTTTTAATGGTTTGTTTAATTTTAAACCTTAAAACTCTAGCATTTCAAAGGAGAGGCTGATATGCTCGCTTGCTTTCTTCACTGCTCAGCAATCTGAATTTTAAATTTCGAGCTCGCGATGCGTGAAAAGAGGAGGGTCTAACCTATTTATACCGGAACTTCGTGTTTAAGATAAACTGCATAAAGACAAAGGTAATGATATTTAATACAAATGGCAGAAATTTAAATAGATTTAATTTTTATCTAAATAATAATACCATAGACAATGTAACATCTTATAGATACCTAGGGATGACTCTGAGTGCAAGCGGTACCTTCACATTGGCAAAACAAGAATTAAAAAAAGCTGCACTCAGAGCTATGGGATCCTTAAGAAAAAAACTAGGAAATTATTTTAGGGCAAATGTTAAATTATCTATATATCTATACAATACTCTAATTGTGCCAATCATGACTTATTGTTGTGAGGTGTGGGGCCTAGATGGAAAATTTAATGAACTGCGCGACCCCATTGAACAAATTCAAAGCAAATTCTGCAAGATATTATTAGGTGTCGGTAAACAAGCGACCAACAAAGCCTGTAGAGCTGAATTGGGTTGCTTCACGACACGCCTCACAACCACCGTTCGAGTCATGAAATACTGGACACGTCTTATAAGTTTAGATGACACTAGGCTTACGAAACTGGGCTATGATGAACAAAAAATGGAAAATAAAACCCATTTGTGGTCTTCTAAAATTAAAGAAACCCTATTTAAGTTAGGTTATGGATATATATGGATACAGCAATCTACTCTTAGTAAAGAGCAAATTAAAATATTTTTAAAGAGCTTCGAACAGAGAGCAACCGATATAGAGACTCAAGAATGGTTTGCGGCCATAAACGATGATCACAGATCAAATCCAAATTCAGCGAATAAACTACGGACGTACCGATTATTCAAAACAGAATACAAGTTTGAGAACTATTTGGTAAATATAAAAACGTCAAACATAGAATAGCACTAACTAAACTAAGAATCAGTAATCACGACTTAGCAATTGAAAAGGACCGGTATAAGAGGCCGTATGTACCGCCTTCAGATAGAAAATGTTTCTTCAGTAAAACTGATATTGAAAATGAGGAACATTTTCTACTCAAATGCAAGTTATACACGGAGGAAAGATTAACTCTCCAAAACGTAATCGGTGTTTCCCATATGACTCTAAAGAAATTGTTGAATCCATGTAAACAATTTTCCAACAAAATAAGTAATTATATAAATTTATGCTTCAAAAAACGTGCAGCCATTTTCAATAATAATTCGTAAGTTTGCTAATTCACTTCTGTAAACCTAACCTTGTTGGAGCCAAACTGATATACTTGTAGAAGTATTCAAGTCCAATAAAAGAAAATGAATGAATGAATTGAAAAAAAACTTAACAGAATAGCCAATAGCAGCCTTTGAAGTTACTTTTTGAATGAATAGGTTTTGGCAGTAAGCTCGTTCAAAATAATTGATTGAAAATACCTTTTATAAATTATCTGAATTGGTTTATTGTTTATGATTCAAATTGTGTTTTGTTTCTTCCCAGGGTGGTATTGAGCTCGGTGGTATCTACGTGAAAACAATGGCACACGACGGCTCTGCTGCACTCAGCGGAAAAATCAACATAGGTGTGTTCAGGGCGGTGACCCATTTGATTATTGGGGGGAGGGGGAGGGCAGATTGAAGTGGAGGGGAAGGGGGTGTCTGATTAAAAAAATAAAACAACAATTTGAAGAATTGGCTGGCTGATATAGACTTAGGATAAACAAATGATTTAACCACTGTTAGTACACTAGTATGTTTCTACTAACAGACTAGTCCTGATCTTTCGACAGACACACTGTTTCTGACGGTGACTGCGTTGCAAATCTTACATAACCTTCGGCCTTCATAGGTTCTCATCTGTACATCCACCACAGAACTTAATTATATCTTATTATAATATCGCTTTGTAAACTAAATTGGGGAAATTAAAGAATCTGAACTGATCTAAATCTGGTAGGTGTCCGCGTACAGTAAGTTCCGCGCACACAAACTCACTGTGACTAGGTGAACAGAGAGAAGCAGACACAAAGACACAACATCTCTAGAAAATAACCGTATTGTTTCCCATGATTCGTGACCTGTGAAAAGAAGGTTTTACTCAAGAATTGCGCAGTAGGCTGTCAATGTACCGTGAAATGCTGGACCCTCAAGACCAAGTCATCTTTCAAAATGACATTGACTCTATCACTCACTGGGCCAAAACCTGGCAAATGGACTTATACTTAAATAAATGCAATATAATGTCCATAACTAGATCCAAATCACAACCTATTGCAAGTTATAAGATGTCAGAAAATTCTCTAGGAGTAGTATCGTGCCATAAGTATCTCGGTATTTTCATACACAATTATTTGCAATGGGATACTCAGATTAGAGAGGTTAAATCCAAAGCCTCGAAGATCCTCGGTCTATTACGTAGAAATTTATCTAGCTGCAGCAAATATGTTAAGGAACAAGCCTATAATTCATTAGTAAGATCACGTGTTGAATACCCTTCACCCTGTTGGTCTCCCTTTGAAAGGCAGCACATTGTTTCCATAGAATCAATCCAACGTTCTGCTGCCAGGTTTGTTTGTTCCGATTACTCTAGCTATTCTAGTGTTAGTAGTATGACAGACACTCCCTGGGCTGGGATACCTTAGAAATGTGAATAAATTTAGATTCAGTAACCATAATGTACAAAGTTATAAATAACCTAGTTTACCTTCCTTTCCCTGACACAGTCCAGTTCTCTTATTCTAGAACTCGAGCAAACCATCCTTATGAATTTAGGCACATATCTGCTAATTCAAATGCTTATAAGCATTCTTTTTTTTCTAGGGTAATTCCTCATCCTGTACAGTAGTAATAAATATGTATGTATGTATGTCAATCGAAGCGACTGTTGATTGGCTTTCCAAAAGCTCCTCAGAATAATATGATGAAAAACGTGCGAACCCGTAGTTTCATGCAAAAAATGTAAACTTTCGGTTATTCCCGAATGTTTATAACAGAGAACAAAGGCAATGACATTGCATTTGATTGCCATAATTTGTTATTGCACAGGTGACAGGATACTCGAGATAAACGGACAGAGCTTAGAGGGTATCTCCAGACAAGATGTAAGTACACTTCGGTATGTTAGATATCTCAGTTTAAGGTAGCTTTAAAGTGCTGGGATCTTGCTGCCTTTTGTGCGAGAACTGTGATGAATACATGTGACGAGTAGATATATAAGTTATAGATGTGTTATTTACCGGTCCTGGAAGTCCGTATAGAGTACAACTTCACCCGAGGTCTTGAATGTACGAAGCAAGGTCAAGTTTCATTTTACAAAATTATAACTTAACTAAGCATTAACATAACAACTTTGTTTATTGCCGGGGTTTCGCTGCTTTTTTCCCCGTGAGACCAGTGATAAATATAAGAGCTGAAACACGAATACTCTTTGGACACCCTAAGATAATATAATGTTATTGTTTGAAGGAAGATCAAGTTTCACTGATTTTACCGAAATTTGAAGAAATAACGGACGTTAAGGTCAGACCCCCTCCCCCCTCCCCCTTAACGTCCACCCATTGTTTTAGGTCAGGAAAAACAGTAATGAAATACACGGGAGTTCACTTATAAACAAAGTATAAAACAAGCTTAAAGCTTTAATAGCTGCAACTGTACAGTCAGTCAGTACCTTGAATTCCCGTACGAGCTCAATTCGGATCTTGACTAAAATACCCATTCGGACACGACTATAAAACTGAATTTCACTTACCTGGAGGTTTGAGGTATTTCATGATACTTCTAATCAAAAGACCTTGTTGAAATTTCCGGAAAATTCAACAGAAATTGCGCTCTAATGTAGATCTAGCTGACTAGAAACGTTTGATTAAAAAGTGTACTTCTATTGATGAAAAAGTGTTTGTTCTAAATGCCCCACACTAACGTCCATGCCCTTACCTAGGGCTGTCCACAAGTTGCTCAGCAACTTTTTGGCAACTTTAAGGATTTCGAGCAACTTTTTTTATTCCGAGCAACTTTTTTCATTCTGAGCACTTTTTGCTCATTGCAGTAACTTCAAAACATGCTTTGTTGTTTATAGGCAGTAAAAGAAGCTTCCATTCATCATTTCAAGGTGTTTTTTCAGTGTTTCGAAGACAATTTTGAACTAGGAATCGATAGGAACCCCAACAAAATCAATTTGCATGGGTTTGTGGTGTTTCACGGTCATCCTGTGGTTCCCTATGGGGTCAGCGGTTTAAAAGAAAATTCAAAATGGCGGACGAGGCAGAGTTGGAATGGTCGAGTTGAGGGTACTTCAGATCCTTTAAAGGCAACTTTTTGAGAAATTTGAAGCAACTTTTCAAAGGAATTTCGAGCAACTTTAAGCATCTTTCTAAATAAAAAGCACCTTTTTTCATTTTTTGAGCAACTTTTGAGCAACTTTTTGAGAAATCTCGAGCAACTTTTTAAGAAATTTCGAGCAACTTGTAGACAGCCCTACCCTTACCCCCTCCCCCCCTAAACGTCCGTTGTGCGTTAAGCGGGGCATTTCGAATATGTCGACGGCCCCTAAGTAGAACATTACTTTCAAATCTAAACTATTTTAAACTTAAGATCTTTCTGAAGATAGTCGTAAACAGTAACCCATGCCCATACTCGGACGGAGTAAAACGCAGGGTGCAGGGTACGCAGGGTACGCAGGGTGTTAAAAAAAATATAGAGCTGGGAGTGCCTTTGGAATATCAGATTTATTTTTCAAGAATGAAAGTTAAGAATGAAAGTTTTTACATTTATAGCGAGTTTGACTTGCGGCGTGTCTAAAACGCAGGTAACGGGTAACGGGTAGCGGGTAACGGGTAGCGGGTAACGGGTAGCGGGTAACGGGTAGCGGGTAACGGGTAGCGAGTAGCGGGTAACGGGTAGCGGGTAGCGGGTAGCGGGTAGCGGGTAACGGGTAACGGGTAGCGGGTAACGGGTAGCGGGTAGCGGGTAACGGGTAACGGATAGATGAAGGTTTTTTTTTTGTACAAAAATATTATCTGGCACCCGTTTACGGTGTGCCACACAGGTACCCCAGGCTCATTATGCGTAAAACGGTTATTTCCCGGATATTTGAAATTTAATACAATAAATGTATGGAGTTTTAGCTCGCATACCCGTTTGCTCTAAATTAAATTTCAATAAATCGTCAAAATATTCTTACCTGTCTCTTGTCTATTTCTTTCAGTTTCTGTGAAGTTTCAAGCCATTCCGTTCAATATTGAGTGAGTTACAGGAATTTTCCTTCCCTTAGTATAATTATTGGGAAGGTAGCAAACTCTAGGCCGATCAGCCGCTCGAATTCGCATAAAAATCCCGTACATCGCCAAAATTCCTTCAAATAACGGTTGCCCAAACAGAGGTCCTTCACCACACTCAGCTTCCCTTTCACTGGTTTACTTTAACGGGAGAAAAATGCCACGTAGTTTGCAGTTTTCGAGTTTCGCGGATGTTCTTGTCCATCTGTCCTGCAACGGGCTCAGACCTCAAACATATATATCAATGTTTTGTTTAGTTTTAGTGTAGAAAGCGGCTCTAATACCTTAAAATAGACGAAAAGATTAAATAAAAATGAGAAAAGAGAAAAAGAAGTAAAAAAAAAAACATTTTGCGTGCGGTGTAGGACACGAACTCCGGTCTTAGGATCGAAAGCGAATAATCTAAACCACTTGACCATTAGACCGCTTATTGAAATATCATTTTTAAAATAAGGTATATATGTTCGAGGTCTGAGCCCGTTGCAGGACATCCGCGAAACTCGAAAACTGCAAACTACGTGGCATTTTTCTCCCGTTAAAGTAAACCAGTGAAAGGGAAGCTGAGTCGTTTTATTATCATGGCTGTATCGTATACAATCAAAGTCTGTAAATTAATTAGTTTCTTTTTTTATTATTATTTTGATTATTCATATTTCCTTTTTTGTTTTTAATTCGTATAATTGTAAACTGTATAATTTGATTTTTGAATATTTTGTTTATTTGAATATTGATCATTGATGTAGTAGTTGTGTATAGGGCCTGGCCTCCGTTGATAACAGTTAGTTTGTAATTAGCTGAAGGAGTTACCCTATCAAAATAAAGTTCTATACTATACTGAGTGTGGTGAAGGACCTGTGTTTGGGCAACCGTTATTTGAAGGAATTTTGGCGATGTACGGGATTTTTATGCGAATTCGAGCGGCTGATCGGCCTAGAGTTTGCTACCTTCCCAATAATTATACTAAGGGAAGGAAAATTCCTGTAACTCACTCAATATTGAACGGAATTGAATGGCTTGAAACTTCACAGAAACTGAAAGAAATACACAAGAGACAGGTAAGAATATTTTGACGATTTATTGAAATTTATTTTAGAGCAAACGGGTATGCGAGTGGCTCCATACATTTATTGTAATTTCAAATATCCGGGAAATAACCGTTTTACGCATAATGAGCCTGGGGTACCTGTGTGGCACACCGTAAACGGGTGCCAGATAATATTTTTGTACAAAAAAAAAAACTTCATCTATCCGTTACCCGCTACCCGTTACCCGCTAGCCGTTACCCGCTACCCGTTACCCGCTACCCGTTACCCGTTACCCGCTACCCGTTACCCGTTACCCGCTACCCGCTACCCGTTACCCGTTACCCGCTACCCGTTACCTGCGTTTTAGACACGCCGGTTTGACTTGTGGCAAGTCTAACATTTTTACTTTGTGTTCTGGTGACACAGACTGTTATCGTAGTTTTGCCTTTACTTGCTGTTGCATTAAACAGTATCTAAAAACCTACGAGGCCTTGACTTACCTTAATTATTCCACTACAAGTAAAGGCAAGGAACTGTTTTCCGAGAACCGGAGCGCCTATAGATATAGGAAGAAAGAAAAACTTCTGTCCCCGAAGCGCATCTTCTCTACATATATTTTATTTCAATGTATAACATTCAGTCGGTAGTTGAATGACCGAGTGGTTAGAGCGTTCGTCTTTTAATCCAGAGGTCCGGAGTTCAATTCTCGGAGCGCACAATTTTTGTCGATTTTTTTCTTCTTCCTCTTTTTAAGTTTTCTTCTTAGCGTTCTACCTTCCACACCAGTATATAGTATTCTTTAAACCCACCATCAGCCAGCTACAAAGTTAATATTCGCTATTGTTTACCTGATTTCTGCCTCGTTTAATAGCGTAAATTAAATTTCAAGCTAAAACAGACAGACTACATCAGTTGAAAGAGAATTTTAAACTCAGTAATCACCGAAAATTTGAGAGTGATAATAAATAATTTGAGGAATGAGCGATTAAAAATCTCAAAATTTATAAAGAATAACTGTCACCCAGGCCATTTAACAGTTTTGAAAAAGTCAATTTCACCATAAATATTTAACATATGAATCTCAAATTTTCGGTGATTACTGAGTTTAAAATTCTCTTTCAACTGATGTAGGCGAGGCAGAAATCAGGTAAACAATGACTTCAGCAAGGAGCGAATATTAATTTTGTAGCTGGCTGATGTTGGGTTTAAAGAATACTACTGGTGTGGAAGGTAGAACGCTAAGAAGAAAACTTAAAAAGAGGAAGAAGAAAAAAATCGACATAATTTGTGCGCTCCGAGAATTGAACTCCGGACCTTTGGATTAAAAGACGAACGCTCTAACCACTCGGTCATTCATTAGGCAACTACCGATTGAACTTAGTGCATTGAAATAAAATATATGTAGAGAAGATGCGCTTCGGGGACAGAAGTTTTTCTTTCTTCCTATATCTATGGCGCTCCGGTTCTCGAAAAACAGTTCCTTGCCTTTACTTGTAGTGGAATAGGTAAGGTAAGTCAAGGCCTCGTAGGTTTTTAGATACTGTTTAATGCAACAGCAAGTAAAGGCAAAACTACGATAACAGTCTGTGTCACCAGAACACAAAGTAAGAATGTTAGACTTGCCACAAGTCAAACTCGCTATAAATGTAAAAACTTTCATTCTTGAAAAATAAATCTGATATTCCAAAGGCACTAAATTATGTAACTCTATTTTTTTTAACACCCTGCGTACCCTGCGTACCCTGCGTGCCCTGCGTACCCTGCATGCCCTGCGTGCCCTGCACCCTGCGTTTTACTCCGTCCGTGCCCATACTATCATCCTAAGACATTTCCAAACTCACAATTAATAGATAAAAATGTGAATTTTCTCAACATTTGAATATATTACTGTTAAGAAAATAAACGTTATGGTATGACGGTACCTGCAGTCAATACCGATTTCTCAAATAAATGGAACTGGCAATGACCTATTTTCAAGCACAATACCTCGGGTCAACCCAACACCTTTGTAAAACTTCTAATATAAACAAAAAGGAGAACTATAGCTAAAATATAGTGCAGTTTCTGGAAACAGTTTGCTGTATCAGTGGTGCGAATAGAAATGCACCTGTCAGTGATATCTTGGGGGAGAGGGTGGGTAATTTGGTGTATACTCAGGGGATTTAAAGTGCCTATAACCCTTTTGCAATTTTGATAGCTTATGAACCTCAGAACAGTTTTGAGTACTTCTGTGAAGAATTTTTTGGTTTAAAGTGAATACTTTATGTTCTACGCTTGTTTGAAATCGTGTAAATGTGACCTTTTGTGACCTTTCCTGACCCATGACCGCGTAAGTAAAAGCCTGGGTCGAAACCTGTATATACGTCACCTCATTAATGCATTATTCTCCATAGCGCCTTTCTATCACAACAACATCGATGCATAGAAAATATACACAGTTTGTGAGTTGTTAGTAAAGAGAAAAGTCATTTTAGTCAACATGTTAAGTATTTCTTAAATTGATTGCAAAGCCGAATTAATTATATGACGTCAAGATGACGTACATACAGGTATCGACCCAGGTTTTTGCTTACGCGGTCATGGATCAGGGAAGGTCACATTTACACGATTTCAAACAAGCGTAGAACATAGAGTATTCACTCAAAACCAAAACTTTCTTCACAGAAGTACTCAAAACTCTTCGAAGGTTTGTAAGCCATAAAAATTGCAAAAGGGTTATAGGCACTTTAAAGTGCAACTAACCCCATTTTTGATATTTTTCATCCAAATTCCTTATATTATTCTGAATACTTTTCCGGAAACAAAATTGAATTTGAACAAATACTTATTTTTTTACAACCTCGTCGGAAGTTGGCAAAATTGAGCGAATTAGCAGCCTGGCATGTTTCGGGACGGAGCCACATATATATGGGAGAATGGGTCTAGTGACGTAATATAAAGAACCCGGGAATTCGGGGTTTCAGATATACTTGTAAATTATATAGATATATCACAGGCAGCCCAGACTCGACATATATTTCCCGCTTTTTGGGTTACCTGTGGTATGTTTCAAAAGCGATCTCGGAAGAGTTTATATAATTGCTCCTTGTGAATTCTCTTTTCCGATTCCTACGAAATAAATCTTCAATAATAAAAGATTAATACTTAATGAAGTTGTGTGAGTGGTGTTGGGGCGATTTTGGGACTTCTAAAGCAGTTTATTAGGCCTCGAAGGTTTGACGGTTGGCCACGTGTCTACCCATCGGACACAAATATACACAAGGTATGCAGCTTCGAGGCGCTTTTCCTCGATGTGACCTCACTCGCCGCTGAAATTCATTCAAATCGATTTCGCCTCTGCTTTCGGCACACAAATCCACAGGAAGCCCGATCTCATGATTTGTGTATTTATACGCTTACAAATATCGCTTGAATAGTTCATATTATAAATTCTTTCAAAACATGTATGTTAGACAAATAAATACACGACTTCACCTTACAATGTTTCAGGGTCGTTTCCACTGTTTTTAACTCGCGGATGCGCGTATACGCAGGATCGTGTTTTTGCGTGAGGTGGGCGAATGATGTAGCTAGCCAGTCGTTAGCAAAAAAATCAATCAATATCAAGTCCTTCGAGGTTGGCAGCCAACGAAGTTGGACGGGGGAATTTCCGGTTAGGACCAACCGTCAAATAGCCTCGGTCTGGCGAAACTAAAAACTGGAGATAACCGACAAATATACGATGCATAACCTGTAATCTTTGTCAGGAAAATTACACTTCGTTCACTCCAAATAACTCGAAACTACGGTAGGACATAGAATGATAAATGAACTCATCCCAACCCGAATTTTAAGATCCTGCGATACCACATTCTGGAGAAATCGAACAATTTATCGCCCATTTCCAAGTCCTTCCGGTTAGGACCAACCATCAAATAGCCTCGGTCTGACGAAGGACTTGGAAATAGGCGACAAATTGTTCGATTTCTCCAGAACGTGGTATCGCAGGATCTTAAAATTCGGGTTGGAATGAGTTCATTTATCATTCTATGTCCTACCGTAGTTTTGAGTTATTTGGAGTGAGCGAAGTGTGATTTTCGTGGGAAAGATTACAGGTTATGCATCGTATATTTGTCGGTTGTCTCCAGCCTTTTCCTTTTATTAGGAGGTGAGGGAAAGAGGTTCGAAAAAAACAGTGGAAACGACCCTAGAAGAGCTCAGAGGTATGAATAACCACAACTGAAACATTGTAGGGTGAAGTCGTGTATTTATTTTTCTAACATACATGTTTTGGAAGGATTTATAATATGAACTATTCAAGCGATATTTGTAAGCGTATATAAATACACAAATCATGAGATTGGGCTGCCTGTGACAAATCCAGAGATGTGTAAGCACTTCTCATCCACGTTTCAGGCTAAACGACGTGAAAACGGCCTGGAAAATAAATTCCGAATACGTGGGCATGGCAAATGCATCTTGAAAGCACCGCCTGCGATGTCTACCGCTGATTTGTGGACCGATCAGTCTGCAGATCGTATACCGAGAGAAATATTTTGAATTCGGAATTTATTTTCCAGGCCGTTTTGACGTCGTTTGGCCTGAAACGTGGATGAGAAGTGCTTAAACATCTCTGGATTTGTGTGCCGAAAGCAGAGGCAAAATCGATTTGAAATTTCTTGTCGAATTTCGGCGGCGAGTGAGGTCACATCGATGAAAAGCGCCTCGAAGCTACATACCTTGTGTATATTTGTGTCCGATGGGTAGACACGCGGCCAACCGTCAAAACTTCGAGGCCTAATAAACTGCTTTAGAAGTCCCAAAATCGCCCCAAAACCACTCACACAACTTCATTAAGTATTAATCTTTTATTATTGAAGATTTATTTCGTAGGAATCGGAAAAGAGAATTCACAAGGAGCAATTATATAAACTCTTCCGAGATCGCTTATGAAACATACCACAGGTAACCCAAAAAGCCGGAAATATATGTCGAGTCTAGGCTGCCTGTGGATATATAAGAGCGGAGCGATCTAAGTTGTTATATAATTTTAAAAAATATTTGAAGATGCCGAGCAGATGTGTTGTAGCAACACTGTAAATACAAAAGAAGGCATTGGCCTTCGTTATATTCCATTTTGGGAAGATCATCGGCCACAAGCGAGAAAGAGAAGACAGAGGTGGGTCGACTTTGTAAAGCCTAAGCGTGCAAAATGGGAGCCAACATGCTCCAAACACTTCATAGCAGAGGACTGTGAAAGAAAATTATCCACTGTGTTGGATGAAAAAAGCCAATGGTTCCTTGGCTAAAGAGAGATGACTTTGGACTGAACCATTCACGCTGTTGGAGTTCCAGAACAAAAGTCACAGACGGGCGAAGCAAAAGAAGGGTGTTAAGAAGTATTTTTGTTAGTGGTTTTTGTTTTTTCCCAATATATAAAAGCTTAAACCCTAGATTTTGAAATCGGCGATTCCAAGAATGAAAGAAATTACAACAATGAGGACGATTTGCAACCTCAACATAGTCGGCACTGAAAGTGTGACCAAACCCAAGCTCTGTTTGAGTTTTAAATTATAAGGGTTTGTATGAGATTTTTAACGAGTATTTGGTTGTAGCCGTTAGGCCAGAAATACTGAAATAAAATCGATGAAAACCTGAAGTCTTTATCTGTTCTTGTCCTCTGTTCTTCATTAGGCTCTGTATGCAATTTCAGCTAATTCTGTTGACATTTACCCCTCCGACGACCTCCACCTAAAAGAACAGTCGAACATCGCGCTCGAATTTTCATACAAAATCAATGCCGACCGCAACTAAACCTCAAATAATAGCACAACAGTATCTATTTCAAGAGCTTCGTGCCATTTAATTGAAATAATCCCCATTTCTCGAGCCAAAATCTAACATAATTTCAAACAACTCTGGGTTCACGGGCTCAGAACGTACACATACATGTATATGCCTTATTTTGAACTGGGTCCTCCAGTGAGTCGGTCCTATTGTAAAGCGGTTAAGATCGCGCGATTTTGATCCAACGACCGAAGTTCGAGTCCACACCAGTAACTAAAATTTTTTTTACTTCTTTTTCTCCTTTCTCGGTTTTATTTCATCTTATCCTCTACTTTAAGCTATTAGAGCTGCCTTCTACACTAAAAACATTGTTGTGTATTGGCTCTCAAGCCAACATTTCCCAGTCACAAATCCCAATTATGGGCGAGTTTGTTTGAAATTGTTCGATTTTATAGGCTTGAGAAATGAGAATTATTTCCATTCAATGGCACGGGGCTCTTGAAATAGATAATGTTGTGTTGTTATTTGAGGTTTAGTTGCGGTCGGCATTGATTTTGGATGAAAATTCGAACGTGATGTTCGACCGTTCTTAGACTTTATAGGTGGAAGTCGAGGAGTAAAATTTCAACAGAATTCGCTGAAATTGCATACAGAGCCCAATGAAGAACAGATAAAGACTTCAGGTTTTCATTGATTTTATTTCAGTATTTCTGGCCTAACGGATACAACCAAATACTCGTTTAAAATCTCATACAATCCCTTATAATTTAAACCTCAAACAGCTTGGGTTTCCTGCCTCCTGTGATGTACTAAAACGATGTAAATACGTTTATTTCATACTTCACGAGGTTTTCGCAAAATTTTCATTGATGTAGCTCTTTTTAGGTAGATTTTGGGCGAGTACCAAGACGGAGAAAAGGTTCTAAATCATTATAGGGATATTTAGTAAGTTTGGCTGAAGCCAAGGTGAATGAATTCCTTGGAGAAAATAATAAAACAAATTCCTTAATGCAAGCGCAATTCAGTGTATAAGCTAGAAACAACAAAATATCGTTGAATTGCTCGTTATAAATGCAAGGGATGTATGAGAAAAGTTCCCGGGATGTATTGGGATCCCGGGAATTTTTCTCATACATCCCTTGCATTTATAATGGAGGTATGTATGGAAAATAAAGCCTCATGAATAACAAAGAAAAACGTGTCAAGTATGAAATAAGACATACATGTACATGGCTTACCATTCACGGACAGGCTCTGAATGCCGTTCAATCTGTTGCTTAGGTTTTTTTCAAGCTTTTTCGTTTCCTCCAGTTCTTTCTCGTACCGAGCGAACCTTTCTGCATCAGCAAGTGGCTCTTCGTCGTAAGCTGTTTTGTTTTCAAGTTCATTTTCGTTGATCTTCCACTTCGATGAAGTTTTCCATCTCCGAGTCCTCCGACTCATAGACCGATTCTTCAAATTCTGAGCCAGACTAACTTAAACTGACCGAGGACTGCTTATTTTCTTTCAAAACTACTTTCTTCAAACGATTTCGTGGATGTTGTCAAACAAGCGTGGTGAAAACAACTTAAAGTCTAAGCCGGACTTGCCGAAGGTTCTTCATCTTACGTCACTCGACCCAGTCCCCTAAAATTTCTGAATACGCGGACGTGAAACAGATTGGCCGGGAATTCAATCACGATTTAAAAATTAGGAATTACACCGATTTCAATTTTTTTTTCGCCATTAGTCTTAAATTGTTTTCTAATTTTTGGATGAAAAATATCAAAAATGGGGTTAGTTGCACCTTAACGATTGCTCTTCCCTGTGTCGGAAATGTGGTGTTGTGTGTCCCGAGGGTATAGGAAGGATTAATTTACAGTAAGTCTTCATTTACTTGGGCCAGGAAATTGACAAGAAGTGCTTACTTCTGGGTCGATTTCAAATATAAGATAACATTTCAAATCCCTGGTAGTGTCCGTTACTTTTTTCCCCAGTGCCATTGACTTGAGGAAAAATGAATGAGTGCATAACGTAAGGAAAAATGAATTTCTTCCCTGTACGATTTATTTGTGTTGTGTGACTTGCAGGCCGTCAACCTTCTACGAACAGCTCCACACGTTTCTATGCTACTAATCGAAAGCTGTGTAGCCACACCTGCTATGCCTAACGGGAAGCCAGCTGTACCTGGGAACTACTCAACGACCGCTTTCCACCAACCAAGCAGATCACAACAGCACGCAGGCGCACAAGACCAGCAGTATCCAGACCCTCACGGCTCGCCTCAGCACCAGTACTACGCTCCAGCGTACGATCAGACCCAGATGGGGTCTGGCGACCAGTATAGTGAAGACTCGTCAGTAGTGAGTATTCTCGCTAAAAGCGTCTTATATATCTTTGGTTGGCAGCCTGGGAACCGGTATAGGACCCAGGGCTATTCAGTGCGTTACCGACATGCTCCTAGAATTGACTCAAGACCTGGGATCCAGTCTAGAACACAGATCCCATTTCATACTAATGAACGTTCCCCAGACCCTTACTGGGAGTCTGGTCACGAGCCTAGGATTCAGTCCCTCCCCCCTGATAGTAGACCCCGTTCAAATGACGGATGGAGGTCTGGAAGCGAGAATCGGTACCGGACTCTTTCGTTGGGAAGTGGACGTGACTCTGATATTGTTTTGGAGTCTGGGTATCAGAGTCAAGTTCAAATCCCTTCAGTTGTCCATGATATCTCAATGGCTCCAGATGTTGATAATACAGAGTACATTGAGCCTAGAAATAGAAGAGGTAATCTATTAGAAATGAAGTTGTACAAATACGAGGAGAGACGACAGAGCGAGCACTATTCTGTCGATTCTAGCTTTTTTAGCAGCGTTACAGGAGAAACAGAGGCTCCTTATGATGATTTAACTGCCAGTGAAATTGACGGGAGATGTCATGAAGAGTTCATACCCAATGGTAGGCAGGAGGTCTCATCCGAGCCTCAAATGAAGGGTACTGGATACGATAACGAAGACGATTTGAGGGAACTTTATGTTAAGGACGAACCGGGTATAGTTACTAGGTTATTCTCGTACTTTGGTTTTGAAGGTCAGGAGGAGGTACAAAACCGACCTGAGAGTTACTATTCGTACAATAGTACAGACGTAAATGATAATATTAACAATAACATTTATAATGAAGTTAATGAACTAAGTGATAATGTAAACGCGCTTGGAAATGATACTGTTGTAGAAATGAAGGTTTTTAAGCGAATGGAAAGCGAAGACAGTAGTTACCCCATTGGACCGTGCAGTAATTACGATTACGAAACGGACGACCAACTTCGGTACCAATACAGCAAGACACTCCAAGCTTCCGGAACATTGTACGAATATGAACACAACTTTGGTTCCTATGGAGATAGCCTTCCTCAGCGCTCTAAACAAGAGCATTTCAAACGAGGCAAGGGAGCCAGTCAGGGTCTTAGTCTGGACAATCAGAATTATTCATTTGATGATGATAACCTTGGAATGTTTGGTGAAAGGGTCGAGAGTCCAACCAAAACAAAGACTAAAACCTTCTCTTGGTTCGGCGATAGAGACACAGAAGGCGTCACGTCCCCTGGGAAGGAAAGTAAGAGTCGTTTTGGTGGCTTTTTCTCATACTCGCAACCAAATAGGCAAAGCAGCATCGATTCATACTCGGAATTGGTCGACGAGAAGCCTGGTAGTAGAGATACCGCGCCAGAAGATACATCTAGGAGAACGATTGACCGAATGGCTACCACTGAAGAAGACGTCACGACTGTGTCGACAAGAGAAAGACCAGGGACTCTTGCAAAAACTAGAACTTCTTGGTGGTCAACTGAAAAGTCCTACCCAGAAGAAAAGAGTGGGAGTCGCTTTGGAGGATTTTTCACTTACTCCCTGCCTGTAAAATCCAACGTTGCCGAAATCTCTCAACAAGAGAAGAGCACACTTGCAATGCAAAATGCCACTTTGGCTCAAGAACCTCAAGAGAGAAGCGAAGAAAAAAATGAATTTGAAAGCAAGACTGTTTCTAGAGAGGTTGCTTCTGAAACCACTTTGGTTCAAAATCCTCAACAAAGCAGTAAGGAGGATGAGTTTGGAAACAGAGGTGTTTCTAGAGATGTTACATCTACTTCTGAAACCTCTACTGATGCTAGCGATAAGAAAGAGATGACAACAAAATCAGATCCCAAAACGCCGAATGGTTCGACAAAGTCCTCATCCTGGTGGTTCAATGATAAAGAAGCTGAACCAAGTAGGGACGAGAGTATTTCTCCTTCGGAAGACAAAAGTATCAAAAGTGGTCTTGGAGGATTTTTCTCAACATCTCCGAAAGTAAAGCAAACAACAGGTGTTGAAGTTACTCCTGATCAAATCAATCGCCAAACAACTGTACTGAAACCGATCGAAACAAACAATACGAATGACACTGAAGGCAGTGTTCCCTCGACAGATACTAGGACCCAACCGGTTTCAAAGGCATATGTCAAGGCAGACACTGTCATGGAAAAGAAATCGTTAGGCGACCAAGAAAAGAAAACAGGTCTGAATAACGAGGATAAAACAGAAAAAACAAGTCCTGAGGCAACAGACACCACGATCAAGTCGAAGTCTTTCTGGTGGTTTGCCAACAAGGACATAACATTCACCAAAAATGAAAATGTATCGTCTCCTGAAGTCCTTTCTGAACAAGGAAATAAATATCCCACTGTTGTAGCTGGCCTTTCTAAACAACAAACAAGCATGGAAAGCGAGGGAATTCAATCAACAAGTAGTATTCCAATGGAGCCAAAGCTCTCATCACCTGTGATTGAAAACATAAAGCACAAGGGAACTCTAGGAGATGGCAACGATGATACATACCAAGATGAATCTCACAACGGAAAGCTACAAACAGACAAACCGGTTACCGAGGGGAAGGCGAAATCTTTCTGGTGGTTTGGAGACAAGGATCGCGAAGTTGAAAAAGAAACAATCACCTCTTCAACTGGGGAAAAAAGCGAGGGGAGTTTTTTGGGTGGATTTTTTACATCTTCTCAGACACCGAAAGTGTCTGTTGGTGAGCAGAAAGTAGCGCCGGAAGCACCTAACAAAGGTACACTAGAAGAGAAACCGATAATCGCCAAAGAGGGCACCGACAATATTTCCTTGTGGAAGGAACAGCGTGAATCGGAAACATTCGTGGAAAAGAAAATGCCAGCCAAAACTGAGGCTGATACGAAAACATCGACTTTCTCGTGGTTTACAACAAAAGAAACTGAAACTCTAAAAGAAATTCCTGTTGTTTGTTCTTCAGAAGAGGAAAGTAAGGGAGGTTTCTTTAGTGGACTTTTCTCATCATCACAAGCTGTGAAAAGCGTAACGCCTGAATCCACTACCAAACATACAAAGGACGATGCCCTAAAGGAAAGCGGAAAGAAGACCGATACAGATATCGTGTCAACAAAGCAAGGTAGTCAAGCTTCATCCGAAAAAACAGTGAAACCAAATGTAAATGACACCAGCAAAGTCCAGCATTCTGAAAAAGGTCCAACCCTTTCTGTAAAGGAGAGAGAAAAAGAAACCGATTCCGCTGCCCGAGGTTCTACCAAGGCAATAGGAACTACCGAAGCCTTGGAAGAGGAAACCAAAGCTGAAGAAGGGGTGTTTTCAAAAATGATGTTCTCATTTAGAGGAGTCTTCACAACGTCGGATGCTGAGCAACCAAAGAAAGAAACTCAAAAAGGTGTCAAACCAACTCGTAAAGAATCGGTGAAAACAACTGCAACAGATGACGGCGGAAAGGTATCTACAAGGACAGGCAAGGGCGAAGAAGAAGATGTGAAGATTGGAAGAGATGAAATCCAAAAGAAACATCATTTACAAAATTCTCCGGATATGGGTTCATTAACCAATAACACGGCTAGTGACAGCTATAACGCTGGCATTCCCAGTAGTAGCACCAGGAATCCAATGATATTTGATTTAGAGACATCGATTTTTGATATCGTGCAAGAAGAACGACGAAAAGATGTCGCAGTCGATTCAGTTGAGCAAAATGAAAAGCATTCTACATACATCCCCAAAGACAGCCCAATAGAGGAGCGATATTTGTGTAAAGAGAAAAACTCCAAAGACGTCCCAAAAGACGAAATAACACGATCAAAAGATCAAAGAAGGGGTGGAGATTTTATTCCTTTTTATCGGCCAGAAGATACAGCGCCTCCAAAAACAAACTTGTGTATGTTTGACATTGTGCAACAGAAAGTTCAAGATAAATCCAGTTGCAGTGAAAATATTATCCAACAGGATGTGGAAAGCAATCTTTCTGACACTAGAAGCCCAGAGAAGGTCCAAGCATTCAACACCTTGCCGCAAACTGAACAAAAAGAGAAACAATGGAGAACTGAGTACCTGGGTGCCGAGGAAGAGAAAACAGAAATAATTATTCCCACAGAACATCAGCAGGAACTCCAAACACATAAATCTATTTTCGACGTCGTACAACTAAAAGTGGGTCAGGCAGAAAGAGAAAAAAGGATTAACTTGGAAACCCAGGTCCATGAAAGTGATTTCTTTGTTATAGATCATGACTCTTTTAATAAGAGTGAACATGAAAATGACATGGCTAAAGTTAAGAAGTTTGCAGCACGCTGGATTAGGAAAACAAGAGATTCAAAAAGAGCTAAAGTCTGCCGTACCACAAAGCCTGGAAATGAAATACCACAAGGCTTTCACTTTACTGAAGACGTTGACACTCCATCAAGTTTTAATTCCGAAAGTACTCTAGACTCTCAGCAGTTCCGAGAAATAACCGAAGCCGTGAAGGAGAGGAAACTTCAAGGGATCAAAGACGTGTTAGGTGTAATAGCAAAAAAGGACGAGACGACGGAAAAAGCAATTGAAGAGGCGTCAAACAGATTTGCAAAAGACGCTGCAGTCGAGAACAACGAAAAAGGGATAAAAGACTCTTCATACAGGTCCGTGGAAGAAGCTAACCAAATTCCTGAGAAAACCAGAGAGGCATTAAAAGAAAAGAGCAATGAGAAAGAGAGGGAACAAAAAGAAATAGACGACATCTCAGAGAGATTTATCAGAAGCCTTGAGAGAAAGCGGCACAAAATAGATCAAACTTGGAAAGGCATCATGGAGGATATCGAGAAGTCACCGCAGACATTCGGGGGTACGACAACTGATATAATTGTTCATATGAATGAAGAAATTCCTCTCGTACACACACCAGTGCAACAAGATGTATCATCTACTCCTGATAACTTAGCAAAACCAGGTGACATGTTTCCAAAAATGCCACAAGAGGAGGTCAAGGTACAAGAGCCAGTGAGTCTGATGGAGGAACCTGACTCCCCAGAAGCTGTTGAAGCAATGGCTTCACTCTATCATAGCGTAACACAAGTTGTGATGAATGTCGCGCAATCCAGCGGAGGAACAAGGCAGCACGAGAAGCAAGATTCAGTTTTTGACGAGGGGCCTCATGTCAAGGAAATTCCACCAAAGAGCACTCAGAAATTTGAAACAGCTCGAAAAGGCACACAAGGGAATAGTGATGAGCAGGCTAAGCTTCAGACATCGTGCAAGAAGTTGGAGGAAAGTCGTGCAAGCACAAAAGCAATTAGTAAATGTGAAGGGCAGGAGAAGGTAGAGTCGACAGGAATTAAAAAGGAAGATGGAGTCGAAAAGCCCAAGCTGAGATCACCATTAAAGAAGGCCGAACAATCACAAATCTCACTAAAAAGTGTGGAGGATGCAAAGACTGAAAAAATAACACAGAAACCTATACAGGAGGTTTCAATGCGTAATGAAAAACCCGTGCTTATCTGTAGCAAAGTGGGCGAGAGCACGTTAAGTAGCAAAGTAACAAGCAAGTCGCTCGATGGCGGAAAAGAACTTAAAGATGAAGATGAGGGCATGCTTTCCAAGTTAGTTTTCAGATTTAGGGGAGCGTTTGAAAGTACAAGCCCAGCTGAGGAGAAGAAAAGTGAAGCCAAACCATTGAAACAAGTTCAAGCAACCCCTGCCGAGATGAAAATGATGACATCTAAATCAGAGAAGAATGAAAAGGTGGAACACAAAACAGGACTGAGTACGGAATCTGCAAGAGAAAGGCCAAATACGACTGAAAAAGTGAGTGCAAAGCAAATAGAAAAGACACCCGTCGAAAGCCTGGAAGGTATCGGCAAACAGGACTCCAAGAAGAAGTTGCAACAAAAAACAAAGAGTGTTGATGAGGCAAAGAAAGCTGTGAGATCCACTGACGATACGCAGCGAGAAAAGCAAAAATCTGAAGATGATGCATTCTCTCAAATGGTGTTAAAGTTTAAGGGGCGATACCTGGCAAATGATGTAGCCGAGGAACAAAAGGAAAATCAGTCTGACATCCAAGCAATTCCAGTGGAAAAGAAGCTAAGTTCTATTGAAAACAACGTTATTCGAAGTAAGAAATATGCACCAGGAGAGAAATCTGGCAATGGGAAAGAAGAAAAAGCTAACAATAAGAATCTCCCGCAAAGACAAACCTCATTGAAAGACGTCAAAGCTGCAGCTGGAAATAGCGTTCAGTCTACGAAAGATATAAAAACGCATAAGCGTGTAGTGGAAGATAAAGAAAAGAAGGTTAAGCCAAATTCTCTCGAAGCTCTCACGGAGTACGAAATGGAGCCTGTTGTGAAAGACACAGAAACCGACACGTTATCTAAACTGGTTTTCAAATTCAAAGCGTTCTCCAGTAAGAGCACGACAGACAAGATAACGACAGATCCAGAAATGATTGACTCTGTGAAAGTTGCTGGCTCGAGCCGCCGAGTTTCAAAAGAACAACAGGGGAAGAAAACTGCATCAGAACATTTAGTTGAGAAGCCTGGAAGTGATAAATCAGGAAAAGGAAGTGTTATGTCGGTGCAAGTGAAATCTGAAAGAAGTATCGAGAAAACACAAACTGAGGGAAATATGGTGTTAACCAGTGTCGAAAGCAAAGTCGTAGGGAGCCAGGAACAAAACCCATTGACTACCACTAAACAGACTAAGCCAGTAAAGCCCGTACCAGAACAGATATCTAAACCAGAGGCGGAGGAAGGTCTTTTCTCTAAGCTTGTTTTTAAAATGACTGGAGGGCCTATGGAAAAGCCTCAAGAGGATACAAAGCCTATGAAAACCGAAGAAAGCAATAAAAGCTCATCGTACATGGGGGTTCCCTCATGCATTCAACGCGATTCAGGTATGAAGGAGTTCAAGAAAGCTGCAAGTAAGCCGGGACAGGACAATGCCAGTGAACAGAAAAGACAACAGGCAGCAAAAGCAAAATGGCAAAAAACAGCGAATGCTGCAATTGCCACGACTGAAGCAAAAACTGTAAGCGGAAAGGCAAGTGTTGAAGAGAAACGAAAACCGACCTCGGTACAGCAAAGTAAAACAACAACTGACAAAGAAGAGGAGAGGGAGGAGAGTGTGTTTTCTAAATTGGTCTTTAGGTTCATTGGGACAGATTCACAGCAAGCTTATAGCAATGTCAATGAAAAGAAAGAAAATGAGAAACTAAAGACAAAAGAAAAGGAAAGAACGCAAGGAACACAGGCAACGAAGAAAGAGCCCTCGAAGGAGCCAATTATTGCTAAAGAAACAAAACAGCAACCTGTTAAGGAACAGGTACCAATGAGAAGAGAAGATAAAAACAGGTCAGCTGGATGGCAAAAAGTGCGAAATGGAATTGATGCAGGAAAATTCAAAGAGAAAGTTGAAGATAAACGAGAAAAAGATTTAAAAAGCCAGAAACACACCAAGGCAGAATCTAGCGAAGAAGGGCCATTTTCTAAACTGGTGTTTAGATTAACAAGATCTTCAACGCAACAAACAACATATAACAATGGTAAAGATGATGGTAGAACAGCTGTTGACCCAAAAAGCGTTCGCTCAACAACAAAGCAATCAGAGCTGAAAAGTAAAGAAGGTAAACAAAGTGTGGTTCCTCTTGAACCAACGGTTATAATAAAAAAGCCGTATGCTGAGGATAAGCAGGCTAAACCTAGAACTGATACTTCATCTTCTGATGACACAAAGAAGCGTCAAACAGCGGAAGAAGGCTTGTTCTCGAAACTTGTTTTCAAACTGACAGAATCCACGCTACAACAACAAGAAAGTAAACCTGAAGAGATTGTTAAAGCTACTGTCGAGCCAAGAAAAACACAGAAAGCAAGAAAGGAATCAGAGATAGAGAGTGAAAAAAGTATACAAAGGGCAGGAACTACAGGGATGGAAATGGCACAAAAGTCTAAGAAAGGCGGGAAAGACAAAGATGCTAGCAGAAAGGAACAACAACCACAGACACCTAAAATATCGACGCGAGTTTATGAACCACTTCGACCCAGGCCTGACTCTCTTCCTGTTAAATCGACGGTGTCATTTGACGATGCAAAACAGAAAGAGGATGTCAACGAAGGTCTGTTCTCTAAACTGGTGTTCAGGTTGACGGCAGATACTCATGAGCAACAGCAGACAAACATAGAAGCTATAGAGTTACGCGAAGAGCAGACAAAGAGAAAAGTAACTAAGCAATCAGAAACGAAGCAAGCCAAAGAAAAGACATCTAAGGTTGGGAGTAGTAGCACAGTTAAGCAACAGTCAAACGAGACTGGAGTAAAGGCAGACACGGCATACGTTGATGGCTCAAAAGAGAAAGACAAACCTGAAGAGGGCCTCTTCACAAAACTGGTCTTTAAACTGGCTGCAGAACAGAAACAAAAACCAGAACGTAAGGAAGAAACGATTTCCAAAGCACCTTTAGAGGCACCGAAGATGCAGCAAGAAGCAAAACAGACTGAAAATAAACGAGGAAAAGACGCGATTGCAGCAGCAAAGGTCGAAAGGGGTAGCACAAACAGGCGGATTGGCAAAACTGAAGAGAAACAAGAGCCTTTTAAAAGTGCAAAGGCTGAAAAGGAGACTAGGGATACAATTTCCATGGATGGAAAAAAGCAGGAAGTAGAAGAAGGCCTCTTTTCTAAACTTGTACACAGGCTGACAGCAGAAACTCCTAAAGAACCACAGCAACTAGAAAGGGACAAGGCAGCTAAAGCAACTGCAGATGTAATGCAATTGAAGAAAGAACCAAAACAAACGGATAAAAAGCTACCCAAAGAACTAATGACAGAAGAAAAAGATAAAAGTGCTAGCACCGCTTCAATTCCAAAGCAAGCTGGACATACGTTTGAAGCTAGGAAAGCTATGCAATCTGAACATCATATCAATGGAGCTCGAGGTGGAAAGCCCTTGAGCACCTCAAAACAGGAGGAAGGTCTATTTTCCAAACCTTTTTTTAGCCTGACAGCAGAAACTAAACAAGAACAAAAACAATCACAAAAAGTAACCACGGAGACCACTCAAAAACACAAAACACCCAGGAAACAAGAGCTAGTGGAAACACAAACTAAAGTAAAGACGAGAATATCAAAAGAACAAAGTACTGATTTGACAAGAGTGCCAAAGGAAGATGAAGAAAAGTTGGAACCTAGAAAAGGCTCCGAAATGAAAAAGGAAACAGGGAAGGATACAGCGTCTGCACACCCCTCAAAACAGAAGGAAGAGGAAGGACTTTTTTCCAAATTTGTCTTTAGCCTGACAGCAGAACCTAAACAGAAACAACCAGAAAAGGTAACCACGGAGACCACTCAAACTCAGAAAACACCAATCAAGCAAAAGCCAGAGGAAACGCAAACTAAAGTAAAGATGAGAACATCAAAAGAACAAAGTACTAATATGGCTGGAATGCCAAAGGAAGTTGAAGAAAAGTTGGAACCTAGAAAAGGCCCCGAAATGAAAAAGGAAACAGGGAAGGTTACAGCGTCTGCACACCCCTCAAAACACAAGGAAGAGGAAGGATTTTTTTCGAAATTTATCTTTAACCTGACAGCAGAACCTAAGCAGAAACAACCAGAAAAGGTAACCACGGAGACCACTCAAACTCAGAAAACACCCAGGAAACAAGAACCAGAGGAAACGCAAACTAAAGTAAAGATGAGAACATCAAAAGAACAAAGTACTAATGTGGCTAGGGTGCCAAAGGAAGTTGAAGAAAAATTGGAACCTAGAAAAGGCCCCGAAATGAAAAAGGAAACCGGGAAGGATACAGCGTCTGTACACCTCCCAAAACAGAAGGAAGAGGAAGGACTTTTTTCCAAACTTGTCTTTAGCCTGACAGCAGAACCAAAACAGAAACAACCAGAAAAGATAACCAAGGAGACCACTAAAACTCAGAAAACACCCAGGAAACAAGAACCAGAGGAAACGCAAACTAAAGTAAAGACGAGAACAAAAGAACAAAGTACTGATATGACAAGAATGCCAAAGGAAGTTGAAGAAAAGTTGGAACCTAGAAAAGGCCCCGAAATGAAAAAGGAAACAGGGAAGGATACAGTGTCTGTACACCCCTCAAAACAGAAAGAAGAGGTAGGACTTTTTTCCAAATTTGTCTTTAGCCTTACAGCAGAACCTAAACAGAAACAACCAGAAAAGGTAACCACGGAGACTATTAAAACTCAGAAAACACCCAGGAAACAAGAGCCAGAGGAAACGCAAACTAAAGCAAAGACAAGAACAAAAGAACAAAGTACTGATATGGCTGGAGTGCCAAAGGAAGTCGAAGAAAAGTTGGAACCTAGAAAAAGCCCCGAAATGAAAAAGGAAACAGGGAAGGATACAGTGTCTGCACACCCCTCAAAACACAAGGAAGAGGAAGGACTTTTTTCCAAACTTGTCTTTAGCCTTACAGCAGAACCTAAACAAAAACAACCAGAAAAGGTAACCACTCAAACTCAGGAAACACCCAGAAAACAAGAGCCAGAGGAAACGCAAACTAAAGTAAAGACAAGAACAAAAGAACAAAGTACTAATATGGCTGGAGTGCCAAAGGAAGTTGAAGAAAAGTTGGAACCTAGAAAAGGCCCCGAAATGAAAAAGGAAACAGGGAAGGATACAGTGTCTGCACACCCCTCAAAACAGAAGGAAGAGGAAGGACTTTTTTCCAAACTTGTCTTTAGATTGACTACAGAACCTTCTCAGCAACATTCAGAAAGTAATGTAAAGGAGGAAGCAGTACGAGCACAGAAAGATCAAGTGACTAAACAAGTGGAAATAAAAGAAACTAAAGTAAGAACAGCAACGAGTAATGTTATTAGCTCACCTAAAACATCAAAAGAGCCTGAGCAAAGGAAAGATTATACGGGAAGCACTGAGGTTGATAAGGAGTCGAGCAAAAAGAAGCAACAATTGCAAACACGTACAGGCGTGTCTGGTAAGGAACCACATCAACCTAAATCAAAAGGAGAGGTCGAAGAGGGCCTGTTTTCGAAACTTGTCTTTAGATTAACTGAATCCCCACATCAACAGGCAGAAAACGAAAACAAAGGTGATGATAAGACAAATGTTACACTGAAGGTCCAAAAAATGGATACCACGCAGTGCCCAGCTAACAAGGAAGGTCAACTCAGGAGTACAGCAACAGAGGAACGTCTTAGTGTTTCATCGGGGAAATTAAGTGATCAACAAGAGGGCATCAAGGTTACAAAAAGTGACAGCAGTGACCAGAAGTCAAGGCAGTTAAGAACAAAACCTGCTGATAATGAGAAGAAGAAAACGATACATCAAAAGCAAGAGGAGAAGGAGCAACCACAGCTACCTGAAGAAGGCCTGTTCTCTAAACTTGTCTTCCGATTGACAGCAGAATCTTTACAACCAACAAAACCGCACAAGAAAACCGCAGAGATTGGAACATCTGTTGCCGGTAAGAGCAGCGCAAGTGACAAATCCAAACAAACCGGACAAAAAATAGACCTCAGAAGAGAGAACAAAGAAGACAGTCAAGTTATTGAGAGGGAAGCAAAACAAGCGCAAATAGGTGAAACAGAACGTGAAAGCAGACGAGAGGAATCTACAATGAACGTTTCACCAGTCCTCAAACCAACAGCAACTTTTCAATCTGTTGATCGTTCCAGTAAAAGCGAAATGGAAGAAGGAATGTTCTCAGAATTGGTTCTGAGGTTGGCTGCAGCAGCTCCACAGCAATCATCAGGCGACGAGAAACTTGAAACACCAGCGGAGAAAAAGAAGGCTGCAGAACACACAATAAATCTACAGTCAGGAATAGTTGAAGCTAAGCATGAAACTTCAGACGTCATAAGTGAGATGTTAGGTGGTAGTGAAGCTGCGATCGATGGCCAAAGGGTTATTAGAGAAAAAGGAGAAGGTAGCAAAATGGAAGAGAAGTCTGCGAAAGAGAGGTCACTGATGGAAGAAAAGCAAAGATATGCCAAGATCAAAGAAGAGATCCAAGTCGAGAAAGAAACAGCTGTTAAAAGTGGCGAGAATAGCAGTCAACAAGGTAGAAAAGGTGAGACGGCGAAAAACGTCCAGTCTGGAAATGCTCAAGCCGAACGTGATAAAAAGAAAATAAATCAAAGTAGGATCGATGAAAATGAGTTGCATTACGTAAAGAAACAAGAGGCACCATCACCAGCTATAGCCCAATCAGAATCCAGCGGTAGGTCACATGCAGGGAATATTCATAAGAACAAAGCTGATGAAGATAAAGTAACGACGGAAAGATTAAGTACCGAAAGGAAAACTCTACAGCCAAGCAGGCTCACTAAACCACAACAAGCAGGCTCTGTTAGCAAAAGTCCTAAAGTAAATATCGATAAGGAACAGGTGAAGGGAATGAACGAGAAAGACAATGAGATCCCTAAGTCGAAGGCCAATGATACCAAAGCAACAGGAAAAGAAAAGGTGTCTCTGTATTCATTATTTGGGAAATTAAAAGTTGCTTTGGTAGAAGAGGCAACGGATAATGACATAGGAGAACGACCAAAACCTACAGAAGATAAGGAACAAAGAAATAGTCAGGGAAAGGTTACAAGAAGTTGGGAACGTGTGGAAGATGGAAAAGGCGAGGTAAAACGAAAAATTAGTTCACAAGAGCAGCAACGAAAGGAAAGTACTGGAAGCATGGAATCAACAAAGAGACACGCCTACGACACCTATGGATCGGGAAGGTTCGAGCTTAGGCAAAGCGCTATCAACGAGTTTCTCTCCACCACGGAACAGTTGGTGGATAATATAGAAACGAGAGAAAGTCGAAAGAGGAGGGAAAAGGACCAGTTTTCCTCTGATACCAAAGAGGACACGAGTAAAATTGAAGCAACTCAACGCGAACCAGAAAAAGCACCAGAAAAGGATACCAGGCGCAAAGGAGAGACAACAGATGGTGATTCAAAAACGAACGCCAGTAAAGTTGAAGCAATTCGACGTGAACCAGAAAGAGTAAGACAGGTTGCTAGTAAAGTTGAAGCAACTCGACATGAACCAGAAAGAGTACCAGAACAGGATACCAGGACCAAAGGAGAGACAACAGATGGTGATACCAACAAGGACGCCAGTAAAGTTGAAGCAATTCGACATGAACCAGAAGGAGTACCAGAACAGGATACCAGGACCAAAGGAGAGACAACAGATGGTGATACCAAAAAAGTCGCTAGTAAAGTTGAAGCAATTCGACGTGAACCAGAGAGAGTACCAGAACAGGATATCAGGACCAAAGGAGAGACAATAGATGATAAAAACCTAGTTCTGAGTGGAAATGCTACAGATAAAACAAGACCCGGTAGAATGGTACAAAACTCCGAAACAGAGAAGCAGACTTTTAAGACTGAATCATATGTAACGAAGCAAAGCCAACATATGGTGAATACAGATGACACCAAAGCGCAAAATCCTTTGTCGAAAACTGAGGTAACGTTAACAGAGAGCGTAAAGGAAACTCAGTCAACTCCAAGTGCTGAACATAGGACAAGAAGTGCCTCGAAGGAAAGCGAAGCTGTTAAAGGTTTACCACCCAGCTCCAAGCCTACAACTAAAAGTGAACCCCAAGAGCGAGCCCAGAAAAAGGTTCGTACAGAAAATGTATTCTCTCAAATTGTGTGTGATAAAAGTCTAGCTCAGAAACGAGAAACGGAAGTAAAGCAGCCCTATAAAGGGTCTTCTGAAAGACGTTTCGAAGCCAGGCAAACAGAAAGAGGACGGCACGCTCTAGCGAGAGACTTGAATGAAGATCTACTTCAGGGCGTTAAACCCGTTGAAAAGAAGGTCATAGGACCATATGAAAGGCGTTTTGAGGCCAAAGAAGCAGAAAGAAGAAAAACAGAAAGATTGAGAAAAATTAAGAATGAAGATAAACTATGCAAAGATTCAATCTACGAGGGTCAGATTGAGGGAATGATGAAAAGAGGTTCTGAGGCAGAGAAAGCAGAAAGTAAAAGAATAGAAAGCTTAAGTCAGCAAGGGAAGAATCGAACTGAAAAGCAACATTCAAGTGAATTCGACGAGGATCCTGTTCAAGGGACTGAAACCATTGCATCTACGAAAACGGATTCTAAAACTGTATATAAAGGTGTTTATGAAAGGCGATTTGAGGTTAAACAAGCAGATAAAAGAAGACTTGCGAGCTTAAAGCAGAAGAACAAGGCTGTCACTGAAAAGAAACCGATAAAAGAGCTTGGTAAAGGTCACGTTGAAGGGATTGAAACAACTGAAGTCACTCAAACCGATGCTAAGAAGGTCTACGTAGGACCTTACGAGAAACGCTTCGAGGCGGAAGAGGCAGAACGAAAACGACGGCTTAATATGATACCTCAAGAACGCAATGTACCCAAACAGCGAACTCCTGCTAAAGAATGTGGCGCGGTTCCAATTCAGAGTGACGCTGAGAAATTTGTAAAAATGGATCAGGAGTACAAGGGACCGTATGAAATACAGTTTGAAGCTAAACAAAGGGAAAAGGTTGCTAGGGGCAACAGAAAACATGTAGACTCTGTGAGAGATAGAGCCGTTCCTGGTGTTCAGGAGGATAAACCGGCAGACGTAGAGACCCCGGCAGAAGCAGTGGCTGAGTTATTGAAATGGGGGAAGTCATGGTTTAGTTAATTAGCTCAAGGAGAGTTCCATGGAACGCAACTGGATCCAAACGGAATGCCATTGTTTGAAATCAATTCCAAGCAGTACCGTTTTCAACACGAAAGAGATTATAATGCTTTGTGACTTGATTCCCGTTCTACAAGTTGCATTATAAGAAGCGCAAGAAGCGCGAGTCGTTTTCTTACGTATACCTTCAGTCAAAACAATAGCGCTCGTGTAGTACAATGCGAGTTATATAATTTTATCTTTGGTCCCACTTCTGTCACCCACCTACCGATCTTTACTTGCAGAAACCATTAACTATACTATATAGCTTAGACTTTGTAATTACAGAAACGCTTAAATTCCAGACAATCGAGGTGGTGTCCAAGCAAACGTATTTCACGAAACGTCTAGAACACTAGGATATTACTCATGGCAAAAGGTAACTGAACATACTCACCCACTTCCGATATATTTCATTTGTAGTTACATCAGGGTAACAAAATCGCATAGCCTTATTAGACTAGTATATAAAAAGATGTAATCTTAAATTGTTGAGAGATATATGCATATCTATCAATTCTAGCATAAGACCTTATATCATAATATTTCTTAAATGGGGTTAGCTCTCAGTTACCTATCTCGCGAAAAAAGTTTAAGTAGCTACTAACTATACCCGGTAAACTAGCTTAGGAAAGCATAATGTAATCCTATGCTGCTTATATGAAGTCAGTACTAAGTTTGTTTGAAGTGTTCCTAAACTGTATATAGTTTCTAGCCAGTCTGGCACAGATTAAAATATAGTGTAAGCTGTAGGCATCGAGGGAACAATGTAATACTGATGATCCTGGCTCAATTCTCAAATAATGACGTAAACGGTTAATTGTCATTCAAATTTAAGAGAATCTTTTAACGGTAGTCTGTAAATAATCGATAACAATAATACTATAAATAGAAAATAGAAGAGAGAAAACGAGATGAAGCATTGAATTTGATAGTTCTCTAAAAAAACGAAGTTATAAGATAAGATATTAAACCCTTTAAAAGGGAGGTGTTTCTCTTTAGAAGAGTCAAATGACCTTTTGCATGTTCATGACATAACATTGTACACATATTTCATTATATTTCTCTATAAACGTGTAAGTATTCATTTCCAGTTCAACCGTACCAAGGTGTACAAGTATGTATGCAACAAGTCATTTGATTTCTAGCTCAATGTTAGCCACCAGTCTGACATGTAACTTTGTAAAATAAAACCAGATAATCTTACATCTTTCTTTCTCATTGTCTTTCCACTGAACGTGTTCCCAAATCCAACGAACTCCTAATTTCCCTTATCAATCTGACGTCAACGATTATTCTTTTGAATGCATTTCTACCTTACCTAGTAAAACATCGAGTCACATGGAATGACCAACAAAAGGGACGGCAACTAACCTATTTACTGGTTGCTAGGGGATCCCGGCTTTGCTAAGCAACGTGCCTTAGCAACCATTTGTATACTTCGATAACACAACTCAACAATCACACAGTATTTTTGTTTATTATTACTTTATTACAAAATTTTGTTCACAATACATTCATGTTTACATCATTTGTTTTCATTTTTATATAATTTTATTAAGTTTTATCTTCCCTTTATTTAATAGTACTCATGGCAATAATTTAGTCATGGTAACGACTAAACATTCCAATAACAAACTATTCACTATCATGCGCATTCGTATATCCCGGTCAAACGGTTTTAACATCGGTAGAACATTTGTCGAAACCGAACTTGAAACCGTTGAAATTACCTTTAAACGAAGTCAAACTTTCAATATCTTTCGAGACCTTTCAACAATGTTGTCTGACCATTTCCATCAGTTTCAAGACGGCTTCAAAAATGTTCTACCGATGTTGTACCGATGTTGAAACCATTTGACCGCTGAGCTCAGACACTAGGGGCGCTTTCCATTTACGCGAACTGACTGGTCTGATCGGCCAGTTCTTAAATGGAACGCGTCAGTTCTAGGAACTAACTGGACCAGTTCTCAGAACTGACACGTTCCATTTAAGAACTGGCCCATCAGACCAGTCAATTCGAGTAAATGGAAAGCGCCCCTAGGAATCATCCCTTTGCTATTTTCGCGTTCATATCGTGAAATGCATAGTTGCGAGACAATTGCAAAGTACGATTGCACCTGTGATCAAACTGCCATTCAAGCAATTTTTTTTAGGTCCAACACAAACTTTGTTTCGTTTTCCCCCTGGTTTCCAGCATCTATACAAGAAAACGTTTTCCTTGCTTCCGCTTGCTTGTTCAATTGTACTTATCATATTACTTTATCCTTCTTTAACACATTACTAATGGCAATTTCGTATCATAACAGGATCATATTCCGATCGAGATCCCAAAACTGAATGGGAGCTTTGGTCTGAATGTTACGGTAAGCGAGTGTGCACTTTTTGTCATCTTCCTAAGACAACATATGATTTATTCATGCCTCAGGACTTTGCAAGCCCCCAAACCATACTGAAATGAGAAAAGAGTATAACTGCTAACTTTAGGTTTTGTTATGCTTCACTCAACGTTCCCATTTTTTTATAGCTTGGAATAATCACTTAAGTAAATATAGATGAAAACCTACAGTGTGAGAACCTAAATAAATGTCTCGAATGAGTAAATTCTCTTGGTACTGTTAATTTTGTGATTTGTTGTAACTTCTGAGTCTGTGGATGAAAACCCAAAGTGTTACCATTCAAATGAAATCTCTGGATGAGTACATTCTTTTGGTACTGTTTATTTTGTGATTTGTTACTTTTGAGTTTTTGGATGAAAACCCAAAGTGTGACCATTCAAATGAAATGTCTTGATGAGTATATTCTCCTGGTACTGTTTATTTTGTGATTTGTTAACTTTTGAGTCTGTAGATGACAACCCAAAGTGTGACCATTCAAACGAAATGTCTTGATGAATACGATCTCTCTTGGTATTGTTTATTGTTGTGCAAGAAATTGCTTTTTTATCTCGACACTACGGGTGTGTCAATTCAATAATACATCATGATTAGTTTCTATTTATTTATCCCCTCGAGCAAAGTTCCTCATCCGAATGCAGAGATACATTTATGGAAATAGATTTCGATGAATTAATTCACAGGGCGTTAAATTTTCATAATCAAGTGTTGAAAAAATATCTACTTATATTTTCAACTAAGGAAATAGCTTCATCCGGCAACAAATTTTTGAACTGCTGATGTATCATTCTGAGGATCCTTTGAAACAAAGGCGGTTTTCTCTGTTTTTATCGACCAAACTATGATTGCAGTCAATTGTATTTGATTAGTATAAAGCATGTATTGTTTATGGGCTTGAATGAAATTAGTATTTATTGTTAGAGTTGCAGAAATTATAGCGTTATATTTCAATCCATCCTGCAGAGGATCTATCTCGGTTGAACTAAAATTCTTAGAAAAACAAAAACAAAATTTGGAATATTTAAGCGAGGCACGTTATTCGGTAATCATAATACGGATTTGCGCTGTTTGCATTTGTCAATATACAGTTTGAACCCTAATAATAAAAATAATATTTTCTGCTACTTATAAATAATAAAAAAGGCGAAGATATTGAATATTGAGTATTTTTCTTTTGATTTTGATTTTTCTCATCTTTAGTTTTGACCTTATTCTTGCACAGAACATATCTAACAATTTTACAAATAAGAACTTTTCTTGGTTTATTTTGGGAATTGAAATTTTGGACAAGAAAGTTTGGAGCAATACAACTGCTTCACTGAGAATACGATGAGAACCAAAACCTGGTGATGTATTTTTTTTGTTCTATTAGCTCTGGCACAGAGGTATTATAAAATTAGCAAGTATAAAACTGAAAAATTTGCTAAGGATTATAGCATAGTAATATTCTAAGAATTTTTCAAAAATGATAGTAGTATACGATTTCAAAAAGGATTCGAAGCTAAGAAGCATTCTAAAATGGTTGAATTACACTTGTTGAAAACCACGAGTCCATACCTAGTTTTTTAGTATCTACATGTAGGTGATGTTTTTCGTGTGTGTTTGCAATAATAAAACCTTATTTTTTAGCCCAATAGGGATTACGTGGAGATATGCTCCAGGTGCATTCATTCACATTGTTCAATTATTAACAAGTAGAAAGTGTCGGTCAAAAGCATCTTGATGAATTCAAAACCTTATCTCGATAACTCTGATAACCTCGACAGATACCAAGCCATTTCCAGAATTAAGCTGCAAAAGCGTAAATTATGAGTTAGAAAGTCAGAGAAACGTACAATAGCTCCGAGTAACCCAGAGAGATTCTCATGTCGGGAAGATCAAATGACAGTGGTAGTCAGTTTTAGATTACTTTTAAAAATTCACATTGATCCTGAACAATATTTTTTCAGCAGAAAAAAAGAAACGTCTTTTACTTAGTTTGAAATTAATATATCACGTTTACGGAGTTACCTTTGAAAAAAACTACTTCCTACTATCCCCATATATGGTAATTTTGGTCTAATCGTAATGGCAAATTATTTTTGTTGTTTTCAATCTATGGATTTATATTTGTTATTTTGTCTTTTGTAGCTTGCTAAATTTTGGCATGCTAATTTCCCAATGTAGTGAAATTATCTTTCGCTTTTATCTTTTCGCATACTTGTTGAAATTCATTATTATTGACTTGCGTCCAAAATGTTGTCACGATCGGTCAATGGTTTCAGACTTAAATCCTTTCGTTTGGCGCGACGTTGAAGATTCTGTTAAAACCAACTGAAAAAGATTAAGGAACTTTTAGTTATTCAGGTGATAGAGTCGTATTTGAGCTCTTTCTTTAACCGCATTCCCTACTTTTCCTTGATAATTGGTTTATACATGTATATCCAACACTGATTTCTGTCAACGCAACGCAGACTTTTTAAAATTAACCTAGAGATCGTACGCTGTTTCAATTGAGAAAAAACAGTCTACAGCTCTAAATTGTGTCAGAGATCTGAGAGCTTATGTCAACAAGATGAAAGAGAGCTTGGCTATCGTAGATTGCAATACAAATATCTTTAGAATCGCAGCATGAAAATAAGGCCAAGCGTTAATTGTTTTCCTTCTCACTCTCGAAATGAAAATCTTTGTTTGTTTTTCAATTTTTGAGTTAGTTCAGTGGTCCCATTTTTGAATTACATTAATTGACTGAGACGCCTTATTGTCCGAAGAATAAGAGTAAGAAAATTGCTAAATTAAAACAATAGGTCAATCATGGCATCTGTATGCAATATAGAGTTGTCTATATTTGTTCCATGAAAAATGAAGAAAATTATTTTAAAAATAAAATTTCATCCACAGACTAAAAGAACTAGAACAAATCACAAAATAAACAGTACCAAGAGAATGCACTCATCGAGACATTTCATTTGAATGGTCACACTTTGGGTTTTCATCCACAGACTCAAAAGTTATACCGGCAAAAGTACCAAGACATTTCATTTGAATGACCACACTTTCGAATTGTATGCGCAGCCTAGAAGTCGAAACGAGATCGATCTTAAAATTTTATACACAAAACTGATCGTTGTATACATCAGGCACTAACTGTTGCAATAAATTCTATTGCGCTTCTTGTTTCAGTTCATTGGAGATGAAACCTTCAAAACTTGAGATAAACGAAACGTAGAGTCAAAGAGCACAGCACAGTTTACCAGTGTACACGCTGATGCTGCTGCGATATAAAACAACCTTTCCCATACCCATTTGTATTGTTATAATAACTCTAACGTTGACGACAGTTCATTGTAGAACGTTATACTTTTCAAGAGGAAGTGTACATCATTTTTAGGGACACCCCTTGAACATTTGTGGATGAATTTGAAAATGTCCATATTCGGTCATTTGTCAAACCAACCAGGCATAAAAAAGATTGAGGTAACTTTCATGATTTCTAAGAAAAACCTTCCTATGAAAATTACAAAGAATACCTTTCTTTTGGTAGCAACATTCAACGAATAACTTTTCCAAACTCGCCACGCCTTGTGTAAACACGTCGTACCTATAATTTCACAAATACTCTAACCTTCGTAGCAGTTGGTGGAGTTTTTAAAGAAGCCTATTTCAGTTGATAATTTGCAAACATTTGAAATGTACGTTAGAAGTAAGCACTTGTAAGGGTAAGAAACAATTTTAAGCACTTTTTAAAGGTTTGCAAGAACGCTATTTGAAATAGGAAAACAAAACATTGTGGTTTATGTATTTCCAGCCCCTTTCTTTTACCTGTCGTCAATGTTAGAAGAAACATATGTGAACCTTGTGCTCATGTAAAAGTGCCCCAGCCACAATTGTACCAGCAAATTTGTCTTTTATATATTTACGGAAATAATGGCTTGGTTTTAATATATATAATTTATTGATTCAGTACATGCATGAAAGTATAAACTTAGGAATCGCCAAAGGTGATAGAAATGTAGGCAAATCCAAACCACATTCCTGCCCCATGCAATGGCTTCATTCTAGCATTTCGTTCTTAAGGCCATAGCATAAATTGCTATCCAGCGTTTCGTTGCATTAACTTCTCTACGATATTCTCCAGGGATGAATTGGTACGTTTTCTGTAAAGCCAATCTCTTACATAGAGGTTTTCTATTTCGAACTGAGTAAACCAATACTCTGAGTTAACCTTTTTACGAACTGTTCCTGGGTTAGCGATTAACAACATCTACTAGCCCAAACGCGAAGTGTCTCTCAAGATTTACTAGCGGAACAATTTTTGGCAGTCTAGTGTTTGTGGACTACAAGCTTTGAGCACTGCATAGTTGGTGTAAAGACAAATCCACTGTTGAAAAATGACCAGGGCATATATACTGAAGACCCTTTTCCTTTAACAATATTAAAACATACTTCTCTGTTTACAATTCCCAGGGAGGACATGATCTCGGCGGCATTTTCGTCAAGTCTTTGCTTCCTGGGGGAGCGGCTGAGGCATCTGGAAAGATAAAAGTTGGTGAGTACATGGATTTAGTAGAATTATAATGATAGAAAACAGAGCATCAAAAGCTGCACAAAGTCTTATCATTCGATTGTCTAAATCTACATGTCAGTTTGTGCATGCCGAAAAATTAAAAGTAAAGAAATCAGCTATCAAGAAATGTCAATTTCTTTATCGTTTCTTTTTGGATCAGTCGAAAATAAGCATGTTCCGTCGTCTTGCTACATAAGATAGCCACTTCTAATAGAGGTGAAGATTAAAACTCGACCTTCGTACGATCTGCGTATGCGAAAACTCTGGATTCCACCTTAATTTTACATTATGAAGCTATTCGATTCATTTTGTGAACAAAAGAGTCCTTATATATCTGGTAGACACATTTACTAGGTATATGAAGGAATCGGTCATTCTTTCTAGCTCTACCTGCCAGCATGCCTATGGCTTCAGTTTTCATTCTTGGTGCCCTATATATCCGCGATTCTGCCTTCTGTAGGTTTTTGGTTAAAAATAAAAGACTTGTCAAGTTCTGACCATTTCGTAACCGAAGGAAACATGAATAATACTTCACAGCCAAACTGCGATGGACATAAGTTTGATCTCCTTATAAACAACAGAACATGGGACAATGAAGAAGTAATAAGAAGTTACCAACTGTGAAGTGAAGTAGGGTTTGCAACAAAGAACCCATTGAAAGAAGGAAATTGTTGATATACATTCCAAAGTAGAATATAATGTAATTTCCATAGCGTACTACTTTAATTTCCGGCCAACGTTTCCCGAAGGCAAAACAAAGGAATAGTATTTGAGAAAACAAAAACTCATTTCTGAATGAAAGGCTTGTTTTCCAAAGTTAGTAGTTATTTGCGTAAATATATAAAGGCAATAATGAGTTTGGGTTTTGCACTAAAGATTCCAGTTCGAGACAGGCGGAAATTTAATAGATTTTGTATAGAAATTTCAAAACAAGCCTTAAAGGATATAAAGATAAAGATTGTGGGGATAGAGATTGTGTTTATCAGAGGGATGTGGCCCTGAGGTTTGTGTTATGGCATAGTCGCCAATAATATTATTTTGCTTGGGCTGGAATTAATTTTCAATGCAAATTTATATCTGGAATTTTTTCAATGAAGCAAAGAACATTTTCTTGCTTGTAAACGAGAGAACATGAGGAGGAGAAGATAACAACAAGAGAAAAGGAGAGACAGAAAGGCAGTTAGTTCAACTTTAATCAAGATAAAAACCAATCACAACATCTTAATGAATTTTACGCAATTTCTTATGGGAAAAAAACAGTCATTTTACCTTCTTTGCACTCCCGACCCGTTGAGATAAACAACATATACTCGCCATTCCTATCACAGGCATTGCAATGAACCCATTGATAATAACTGATACAGAACAGTAAATTTCAACAAGGTTAATAACGACACTAATGGTCGAGTAGTGGCAAACCTTTGACCACATATTCTCAAAAGTATTGACCGTCCGTTTAACTAAAAGATATTCATGCATTTTGAAACTGGGTTTATGCTGAAGAAGTTTACCAGAGATGCTTTTAAAATCTCGCTGGATTATTTCGTCTAACTGGCAAACGTATGTGGCATGATGTTCTATCCTTGTGCGTTTAGGAAATCGTTAGAGAAAAGGATGTAAAATTTCATTAGTGGCCTATATCTCAGGTTGTTAAAATCATCACAGTTTGACCTTATTGCACTAACTTTGTCAAACAAAATTTAAATAGAAACTAAAAAGGAGATACCTTGAGTAGAGCAGAACAGAGCAGTTGTGTTTATAGGTACTTAATTTCTAGTTGTATATGACAACTTAAATTGTATATCTTTGATTGCAAAAGAGTATTAACAACTAGTTTTGAAAGTTAATGAAACGATACGCCAAGGCCTAAGCTACTTCAAATAAAGGTTCCATTAAGTTTGAGAAATACAAAATATTATGCTGCTAGTTTAAGAATGTTTCATAAAATGTAAACCTCTTTCTAGAAATGCTGTCTGCCTGCTGAAGATTCAAATCAGTCGTTTATTACATGTCAAGTTCCGTCGAACCAGTCATGATTACGTAATAATAATTGTTCTTAAAAAGTTAAAAATATCAATCTTATACTTATGAATAGATGGGGTTTTTTTCAAGAGGTATTTTCGAGATTTCTTTTGCAAAATGATATTGTTTTCCTGTTTGACGAAGAAAATAAAACATGATGTTATTGAAAATGTACTTCAGTTGACCATCATTGCCTTTCATACTCTCCAGTTCAGTTCGAAATCTAAGGTCTGGAGATATTGTAAGATTATACAGCAAATATGCTTTTAACGGCTGTTGTAAGCATACATCAATTCATTTCAAGTCTTTTCATCAATTTCTAAGAGCTTTTAGTCCATCATCCATAACCACAAGGTTGACACATGAAATCATTTAGCTTTGAGAGGATTACTGAAAAGCTCACAGCTCTTGCGTTCTAAGAGGAGTTTTGATAACTTAAACCGACCTTCAAGGCGGCTCATTACCCTGCCATAGAGAATAAATAATACTTGTTCTCGTACTTTCTACAAGGCGAACAGCATGACAGGAATAAAACAGATGTGAACCGCGCGAGAGCTCGCTTTCAAGGGCAATATTTTTCAAATCTTTTGAAATTCTACGCGTTTTTTAACTTATTATTACTATGGGTCTGATTTTAATGATAATAATTTTCCCCGCACCGTTTAAAGTAGTATGAGCAAATCACAGTGCACATCTGATACGTCTGGCACATTTAATATTCATACCATCAAGAAAATGCAAATACGACGGCATTGACGAAAAGTCTGATGTTTAGCCCAAGCTAAAATCTGAGACAAAAGAGCTGTTGTCCTTTGATATAATAGGAAAACTTCAAGTTTCTACTGCTTTGTACCGATATGTAAGTATCAATTATTTGTTCTATGTTTCGAAACTAAAATACTTCTAAAGTATTTAAATGTATAGTACCACAATATGTGAAAATTCGGAGGAAAAGTGACGATATACAAGCATGTAAAAATGTATGTGTTTTTGATTTGGAAGTATTTTAGAAACGTGCATGCCTTAATATATATGTAAATGTTATAGCCTTGTTTGAAAATATCAGTCGATGAACCGCCTGTAGTATTAGTAGCGTTGAATGTCCAAGTTCAGTACTAAATAAATGAATTTCTTTAACTATTAGGCCCCGAACACTATATTTACTTTTACAGAATTACAGCAAAAAATTAGCAAGGAGTTTACTCAAACCTCCGTAGGCGGTGATAACTTATATTAGGACATCTCACAGGGCCAGCTACAGCAGAGTGGACTTAAATACTGTCTGTTATATGTTGCCGGTGTAGCACTTACTACTGATTGCTAGAATTTATTATCATATAGTTTTAGCTAGATTCATTTTTAAGGTGACTAACTTTTATGCTTGAAGTCTAATACGAAAATGTAATAAAACAGTATAAACAAAGTCAAAAATTTAAGGAAATGAATGAATATAAAACTTCACATGTGTATTCGATTCAGGAAATGATCAAAGGAATCGGTTTTTCTCCGTGTTTCTATTTCAATATATATCACAAAATTTAATCAAAACTCGGAGGGACTACTATTGCTAAATATTATTTTCAAAATCTACCTACAATGAGAGAAAAGCGATATCGGCGCTCGGAAATACTATATTGTTGTATTATTATTTAAATAACTCCAATTTCTATAGGCATGTAAATGTGATATTTTGGTGTTAAAGTATACTACAGATGCTATAACTCGACCGTAAAATTAAACCATGCGAAAATAGATGCAAAACAATATTTTGCCAATTCTCGACGGAGAATTGTTGCAAACTGTTCTTTGTTTCAGGAATAAGATTTTACAACAAAACACCAGACATTTCGTTTTAATCTTAAAATATTTCTGTGGTTATAATATTTTTACTTACTTTTTCCGTAAAGTATTATTCCTCAATCATCTTGTTCGGTAAATACGAATCTTTAACCATTTCCGATCAAACTACATCTTGAAATCGTCTATAACAAGAGAAATCCAAAATATTTCCAGTTTCCATTTCGCCGCCTGTACACCATGGGAAGGCAATTCGTAAAGGAAATTATTCCCTGAATCAGTCTTTCATTTCGCTGCGTTTGAATTTCCTATGGCTGTCGATTCAACATCTCCGCCATGAAATCGTCCAAGAATTTCTGCGAATTTTTCGAAGCGAATTTTCGTCTCCAAGCTCGATAAATAATATGTGGTTTTCCTCCAAATGGGCTCCTTTATATGATTTGAAAATACGTGTGAATAAATTGTCCCAGGAGCCAATCAGATTCCAGTTTGAAATTAGCACATGCTTTTAATTGAGGAAAGGAATAAACACATTCTGCAGATGGTCGAGAACCCCAGTGTTCTAATAATGGGGCTGGGTTTTAATAGTTTGTTCGCTTGGTTCTTTATTTCATCAACATGAATATTCAGTAATCATGTGTAAATTTCGCCGTTAGCGTCGATGGCTCCACGATACACCTAAATTGCAGCATGTTTTTTAAATTTTGAAAAGCCGTCCAATGATAAAAGATTATTAATTCCTAAAGGAGTATCAACATTAGTAATACGGGAAATTTCGAGAGCTGTTGTATCAATTGTCGTGAAGTTATTGGGAATTGAATTTGATCAAAATTACAACGGTTTGTATGAAGTGAAACCAGTAACGCCTCATAGCATCTTTCACGCTTAAGTGATTTCATACAGTCTCTTGTTTCACATACAAGCCTAATAAGTTGGCAAAAATTGAAGATTAAACTACTGTCATAGTATGTTACCATGGGTCTTACCATTTACACCGAAAAAGCAGAAATTCAGGTTGGAAAATCAAATGATACGCGTCATTTTTGAAAGACGTGGACTACCTACACTTTTCCCGCTCTTTTCGGTCTTTCCGGCGGCCTGCATAACATTTCATATTTATTTCTAAATTTCCAACCTGATAGTTTGATGTAAATGGTAAGCAGCCCGTATTTCCTCGGTTAATCGCCCTCCTTCCTTCTCCCTATTAATCAAATCGAAATACAAGTTAGTTTGAGGAGGATTACGCTGAAACAGAGTCAGATACTACAAGCTTTCAAGTCAGTCCAACTCCAGCGAGAACAACGAAATCGACATTGACAATGGACGTTTCTCATATCGCGGCTATGTTGAGTCACAGGACGATAAAAACCTGTTTTTCCTAGTCTAAACTCGTTCTGAAACTGCTCAGTTCGAGGCTGACCTTGCAAAACCTATTGTTTGTAGCCAACATGGCCGGCATGCGAGAAATCCAATTAAGAAACTTCAACTGTTCAGTTCTGTTCAGTTTAGTTTTTGATATAAGTATTTAGACTAGACTGTTAATGTTGTGCCAGCAAAAAAATAAAATCGATATATCATGATCACACAAAGGTTTCAGTATGAGGCTTCGGGGAAAATTAAATGTATTATATGCTATTCGTTTACTGTCGCATTATTAGAATAGTTCGGTGATATTTCATTTTACCTGATGGTGAAATTTGAGGATCAAGCAATCACTTGATTAGATAAAGAAACTAACATATATGTATACAAATCTGCAGAGAAAACAGGAAACTAGACGAAGATTAACAATCATTTTTGGTAATGAATAACTTTGAGATTCTTAAGAACACATTAAATTCTCCAACTTCTTGATTCCGGTTTAATTTTGCAATTTTAGCGCGATGTAAAATTATCCTAAATAAAGAGAACTTAAGATCACACTTTCGATTTAAAAAAAACAAGGAAAAAAAACACGGGACCAGACAAAAACGAACAATTATTTTTATTTATGAAAAACTCAGCAAAATGGGCTTTCATATTGACTTGGTGTGACATAATTAAAGCCGACATTTTCACTAAAACGGAGGATAAATATTAACTTTGGTGATTAACTTAATGGATTTCATTAAAACACGAGAACTTTGAATGTCATGTTCTCACATAGATCGCATTCATAAATGTGTATTTCTGTTTCATTATCATTACCATGCGAAAGAGCATGTTGAAATCAGCGATCTTGTGAAATTTGAGTGATGTAGCTTAAAAGGCTACAGGTTACAGTGATTTGAAACAACGGACCTTTCTAACCTTGCTTTCATATTTTTCCTGACTAGCTTCCGCCGACTCGCAAACATTAGATGGGTTGAACCAAATCACATTAAATTTAATGTTGTGCGTTGAACCCATACCGAATTATAATCTGAGCAATCTCGCGTATGAAAATGGTCATAAAAATAGATTTAGCTTCTTTCACAATCTCTCCTGCCTTATCCCTCCCTAACCGGCTCTCTGAGCGTTATCCCTCCCTAATTTCAATTTGTTTAATGGCTATAACCAGAAGTCCGTGGACTTCTGATATAACTTAATTGTTTATTACCTTTCGATTTCCCACCGCGGAGTGTGAACCCGAGATCTTCGGTGTGGAAGACCAGACCTTTACCAATTAACCACACTCGGCGCTTGCGATGGAACGACTGTCACTTAAACAAAAATAACTCTAACCATAAACCAACTCTAACCACTCAGTAAATAAGTTCCCATGCAGGTAAACTATGAGGTTTTAGGGCTTGGTTCACAGATAAACAACGTGTTCTGACTGTAATGAGAGCACATTTCTTGCTCAGATTATAATTTGGTATGGGTTCAACGCACAACATAAAATTTTATGTGATTGGGTTCAATCCATTCAATGTTTGCGAGTCGGGTGGATCTTTCATGTGGTAGCATAAGTTTTTCTCTATAGATTGATCTTTCAAATTATACAAATTAGGAGGCGGTCTAATAAACTTGTTATTTAACTAACTAGAGCGCCGTTATAATTATAATTTTAGATCAAGCCGAATGTGTTGTTGTTTTATTTCTTTATACAGAAAGCGTCCTCAACCGATGACAACAAATTCTTTCTTTGAAACTTGAGGATATTCTGGATAGTATTTGTAACCAGAAGAAGCAATGGAACAATAAAAGACATTTTAAACGAGCAAGGGCGAGATACTGACAAACTCAACTCACATAATTATGGCGCCAAAATAAAATTAAACTTCATATTCTCATGTTTTTATTTTGAAATTAATTTCAAACTCCATATTTAAATGTAATCATTGCAGAAGCTACCCTGGTTCCAGAGGTTTTCCAGACGGAGAACAGCCGCGAAGCGGCGAGCTGCGAAGCAGCGAGAAGAGAAAAGGATGGAAAATTCATTAGCTAAATCGCGGGGAGAAATACATTGTTAAAGATTGCATTGAAATAAGTGGGCACTTAAGGGTAAAAGTGATAAATAGAGGTGAACATAGTTTACATTTTTCATTATCTTTGAAAAATAGATGTTTTAGAAATAATACAAACAATTGAGAAGTTTATTTTCATTCGCAAACATCCTATGAACAAGAGGAAATTGAATTTTCTAAAACAAGCAACATATTTTATAACGTCTAGCTGAAATGAGTATTGCCCATATCAAGTTTCATGTTTTTTCTGAGAACAATCTCGGGAAGGTTAAACCCTTTTCCAGCGACAAAATGAAAATATAGAAAAACGGGTTTATATCTCATGACTTTTGTAGATCTTATAAGATGTTATTCATAATTGATTCAATAAAACCATGGATTTGAGTATTGTATGTTTACTTGGCCTGGCAGATATTTATTTGAGTGCAATAAATGCCATGTCAAAGGAATTGAGCACAATTTGAATTTCAATTCCCTAATGTTTGTTTATTTCATCTGTAAAATAATTCGAAATTGGAAATTTAAAAGCCTTTTGAAAGGTGAGATCGCCTAGCGATTCCGCTTTGTCTTGATACCGACCAAATGAAATAATACGCCGTTAATTCATTGCTATTCGCTGGTCATTATTTTTAGTATTCTTATAAAAGTGCAATTCATTCGATCGACATGAGTAATTAGTGTGGTTACTTATTTAAAATATGTAATCAATTTCAGGAAGTACAAGAAATCTAATCTTATTATTTTAAATTTGCCGAATGATAAAAATGTTTTCCTTGTCGGAAAAGTATTGAATGAGTAATCAGTTGTCAACTTCAGCAATTGTCATTACAACAAAGGATGTTGTTTTGTCGGATTTAGTTATTTCACTGCAGCAGATGGTTTGCAAAAAAGTAACTTGAGCCTTCTTTCGAATACAGGTACAGGATTCTTTTTCCTCTAAATACAGCGGGTTTAAAACAGGTTCAATACAGGTTTAATACAGGTTTGATACGTAATTATAACAGGTTCAATACAGGATTAATGCAACTTCAACAGAGGTTTAATGCAGGTTTAATGCAGGTTTAATACAGGTGTAATACAGGTGTAATACCTGTTTGATACAGGTTTAATACAGGTACAATACAGGTTTTGCTCAACTTCCTTCAACTTTTCACATTATTCCTTAATTTGTATATACTCGCCACTTACTGTAATTTTCTAATTTCATATGTACATGTAAGGGAAGAGGAAGCTTTAATTACCATAAACACTGGCATGGGAGAGCCACTAGGGGGGCCGGGGTGGCGCTGTGGTGAAACGCTTCGCCTCTCACCTCTGTGGCTCGGGTTCGATTCCCGGACGCAGCGCCATATGTGAGTTGAGTTTGTTGCTATCTCGCCCTTGCTCCGAGGGTTTTGCTCCGGGTTCTCCGGTTTTCCTCCCTCCTCAAAAACCAGCCTAAATTCCAATTCGACTTGGGAGATCCGGTAACCGATTCCTGTATCTTCGACGTAAAATAAACCAACATATTTTTTTATTATTATGATCAAGTAAAAGTCGATGAAGGTATGCTAACCGCCGTGGGGAGCGAGTAGCAGCTGACGTTTCGAGCGCTAGCGAAACGTCAGCTGCTACTCGCTTCCCTCGGCGGTTAGCATACCTTCATCGACTTTTACTTGATCATAGACTATATCGCAACTCCGCCGTCGCAGTGCACTCTGGGATGGATATCTCAGTTTCCATTGTTAAATCCAAGATGGCCGCCCAGCAACAACAATGGAAACTGAGATATCCATCCCAGAGTGCACTGCAACGGCGGGGTTGCGATATAGTCTATACCAGTGTTTATCTTCTCCGCCGACGCAGATCAACACTAGTTTTTACAGGAACTAGTCACCCGTCTTAATATCCATAAGCCTCGTTATTTCTTGTTTCTTGTTCAGGCTTCCTCGCCACTAATTTCGAATGTGTTTAAATATTTATACTATTGTAAAATGTATATTACTGAAAACAAATAATAAACTACTCTAATAATAATTTATTGCTTTTCCATCACATTTAAAAATGGGGCATTGGCAGTTGAGCCTTCAAGATTTTGCAAACCAAAACTACAAAAATAACGGCCTGGAATAGAAGAGAAATTCCAAGTGAATGTCCTGATATGCTTACGAAACGGTGTAGTGCCGAGGTTCTTACGCGGTTTTCGGTCACATTCTATCAACTAATTATCTGTGGTTGGTATTGCGGTTACAGTTAGGGAGGTGAGGTCTTATTCTCTAGTCAGCCCTAGAATATCACGCCAAGTCAACTTCATTTACCGGCACAGAGGGTGGTCACTCAGTAGTTCTTTTACGTCCCCATTTATGGGAGAGTAACCGCCATTTTACGTGGTCATCCGAGCCATTCACGGACAGAAGCCATATTTTTACGCCTTGAGAACAATCACTGCATTGACCGCTAAATTTCAATAGATGGTTTGCACTCAATCCCTAGAGATTCAAATGACAAAGAGCATGGCGGCCATGTTGGTGTACAGAACAAAAGAAGCTAACGAAGAATCTATTGTTAGCTGTACACCAACATGGCGGCTATGACGTCACGTGCAAAGGGTATATTCGATCTGTGGTCTAGCCGGATCCTGCATGACTTTGATCAGCCCCTGTGGTTGTTTCAGGTCCCGTTAGAAATTCAGAGTTTTTATATTGACCCGAGTTTTCGTCTGTCTGTAAATATAATTTTTTTTTTTAAGGGGATCGCATTGTGGAGATCAACAGTGTTAGCATGGAGGGACTGAATAGAAAACAGGTTCGTATAAGTAACATCCTGAAGATTAAATAAGAGTGATTGTACGGCCCCTGTCAAACAGCTTCAACATCTTTTCCACATTTGTTGCATCATGTTGAAGTATGTTGAGAGCATGGGTGTCAAACGATTTCAACATCGCTTCAACATGGGTGAGTAAATAAGTTGCGAGAGACCTGGGGATGAGAACCAGACTCTTTTCGTCTACACTGCCACCATAGAGCAGAAGTGAAACAAACTACAGTACTGACTACAACACGGTTACCGTACGGCATGCCGTGACGTTGAAATGGTTTCCCATTGTTTTTGTCCTGCTGACCCAATCAAATTACAGAAATACGGTACAGCACGGTTACGGCAAGGCTACGGACATGCCGTAGTTTGTCCCACGAAATCTGCTCTAGGTGTGCGTTTATCCAAAGCTATTTTGACCATGTTATGACGCAAACCATTGTCACCATTAGGACAGACACATAACAAAACTAACTTCAATTGTTTTTTACAACAACAGAGAATGTAGACATCTTTTTACAACAAACTTTATGCAGTCGCGCATGCGCTTCGCGTCAGCATTATTATCTATCTTCTTCTTGACGATAAAAAGTAGCCATTCAGAGGGAGAGCAAATGAGAAGTTGTTGTAAATATTGTTGTTGTTGTTTTTGCTGTCTTTAGGCTGTAGAACTTCTTCGTCGGTCGGCGGCAACAGCGACACTCGTCATCGAAAGATATCGACAACCACAGGCTGATGTTCCACCTCTGGAGGATATAGACCAACTAATGAGAACCTCGGTAGGTGACCAGTGAAATGGTAATAATAATGACGATGATGCTGATGTTGATAGTAATGATAATGACGATGATGCTGATGTTGATAGTAATGATAATGACGATGATGCTGATGTTGATAGTAATGATAATGACGATGATGCTGATGTTGATAGTAATGATAATGACGACGATGCTGATGTTGATAGTAATGATAATGACGATGATGCTGATGTTGATAGTGATGATAATGACGATGATGCTGATGTTGATAGTAATGATAATGACGATGATGCTGATGTTGATAGTGATGATAATGACGATGATGCTGATGTTGATAGTGATGATAATGACGATGATGCTGATGTTGATAGTAATGATAATGACGATGATGCTGATGTTGATAGTAATGATAATGATGATGATGACAATGATGATAATAACAATAACATATCGAGAATGGTGAAATTTAGAACTGGAACAAAACCTTGAACTAGGAAAAGAATTAGGAACTGTCTTTTGAAATAAGTACTTTTGAATTACTCTAAAGATATCTCAAGTAAAATACCTCTTTGGATGACTTTCTCGATCTGTGTACAGTGATCCCTGGGCAGGGACGTAGCCAGGGGGAGACCCCTTGTGGAACGCCTAGCTACGCCCCTGCTGGGAATTCTAATTACATTGTTACCATTATGGTTTTAACTTTCGTTTTTCAGCCGAACTGCATCTACCTCGAGCTTCAAAAAGTCAACAACAGCTTTGGATTCAGTGTCGTGGTAGGTATAAAGACAGGAATAAGACTTAACTCGCAATACTTGGTTCGTAATCGTTCCTTAGATATTTAAAAGATGTATAGCGGCCAACTGGCTATCCTGGTTTCCAGAGGCAAGAAATGGCATTAAAATAAAGAGGCGAAGACAGGGAAAAGGAGGACCTCTCGTCAAATCCGTTGATAATCTCACTTCCATGCAAATATTACATTCAAAATTTGATCCTCATCCCTTATTGGTTAATGTACCAACAACCATAAGTGCTGGATGTAACGCTAATTTTCATTGGCTTACCATTGCGCAGCAAAACCGGTTTGACGTGATATATTGATTTAAAGCGATGGAAGTGAGAATCGCAATGGATTTGACCAGAGGCCCTTCTCTTCTCCTCTTCTTATCTCCTATCTTCCTTCGATGTTCGCCCCTTATTTTCCTTGTTGGATCTTTTTAACGTCAACCAAGACGGCGCCAACGAAAAACACATAAACCCAGTAAGGAGGGAGGGGGAGAGGGGAATTTGTCGTCTTGGTGTAATGAAGTTTTGAAACACTTAGATTCTACTTAGAATACACGTTGGCTGGCCAGAAAGAAGGGCTGGTCTTTGTGGTAAGCCCTGTCATTGTTAAACTCTAAATTGTCATGTTTATGAAAATGGTATTATTCGTATAATGTACCCACATCGCACTTAAGAGCTTTAGCTAGATAGCTCGTTTTAAACGTAAACATGCATTCCGAGATCCAGTTGGAATTTAGGTTGGTTTACAAGGTACTTAGTTTGTTCCTCGAAGATATTTGATAACGTCTTTTTACAGGGAGGTCCGGATTTTGGAGGTATCTTCGTCAAGACCATCAATCCTAATGGTGCAGCGGCCATGGATGGAAGACTGGGCATAGGAGATAGAATAGTGGCAGTTAATAGCGTTAATCTTACCAGGGCGACAAGACAAGAGGTGACTATGAAAAAATAACACTAGATTACACAATGAGAATGTACTCATCAAGACATTTCATTTGAATGGTCACACTTTGGGTTTTCATCCAAAACTCAAAAGTTACAACAAATCACAAAATAAACAGAACCAAGAGAATGTACTCATCAAGACATTTCATTTGAATGGTCACACTTTGGGTTTTCATCCAAAAACTCAAAAGTTACAACAAATCACAAAATAAACAGAACCAAGAGAATGTACTCATCAAGACATTTAATTTGAATGGTTACACTTTGGGTTTTCATCCAAAACTCAAAAGTTACAACAAATCACAAAATGAACAGAACCAAGAGAATGTACTCATCAAGACATTTCATTTGAATGGTCACACTTTGGGTTTTCATCCAAAACTCAAAAGTTACAACAAATCACAAAATAAACAGAACTAAGAGAATGTACTCATCAAGACATTTCATTTGAATGGTCACACTTTGGGTTTTCATCCAAAACTCAAAAGTTACAACAAATCACAAAATTAACAGAACTAAGAGAATGTACTCATCAAGACATTTCATTTGAATGGTCACACTTTGGGTTTTCATCCAAAACTCAAAAGTTACAACAAATCACAAAATAAACAGAACCAAGAGAATGTACTCATCAAGACATTTCATTTGAATGGTCACACTTTGGGTTTTCATCCAAAACTCAAAAGTTACAACAAATCACAAAATAAACAGAACCAAGAGAATGTACTCATCAAGACGTTTAATTTGAATGGTTACACTTTGGGTTTTCATCCAAAACTCAAAAGTTACAACAAATCACAAAATGAACAGTACCAAGAGAATGTACTCATCCAAAGAATTCATTTTGAATGGTCACACTTTGGATTTTCATCCAAAAACGCAAACGTTACAACAAATTATTAAAAAGACTGTTAACGGAAGCTAAGGGTTTGTTTCCATTGCAGGCTGTTGACGTTCTTCGTAGCTCTCCTCACATTGCTCAACTTGTGGTAGAGAAATGCGCTCCAGAGGATCACATCAATGCACACCCTACCACGGTGGATTCTCTTGCACAGGGCTCTGTGCAGTACACAGGTACATTAACCTCACTGGTTAGCTCAGTTGGTAGAGTACGGTCTAGAGTGCAGGAGATAATGGGTTCACTGCATGGCTAGCTCAGTTTGTAGAGCACGTTCTAGAATGCGGTAGGTTTGCGGTTCACTGGTTAGCTAAGTTGGGAATTCACTGGTTAGCTCAGCTGGTAGAGCACGGTTTAGAGTGCGGGAGGTCTGGGGTTCGAAACCCTACGGTGCGTCCTTGGACAGGGACGTATAAGCCGTTGGCCTTGTCTCCTTCCACTTCTAATCAATAGTTGACGGGGACGTGAGAGAACCCGTTGTACTTTTCGTCACAAAGGGTAGGGGATTATCACCCGGTATAATAATAATAATAATAATAACTTTATTACAGTGTCAATGTATTTAGCTGTTCAGCTAATGGGGGACACTTTAACAAAAGATAGAGTAAAATAAGATAAAAAGTAAAATGTATCCTACCTAGAGTTATGTACAATTTTAAAATCCACTATAACTATACTTAAATATATTATAAAATCTAAACATTTATATGCAGAGCTAATTATATCATGAACTGCATAACATGCAGCAGTAAGAATTGTTATCTATTAAGCTTGATATATCTAACTTTCGTATATTATGTTTAAACGAATTTAGACTGGACACAGTCCTAAGACTAGGCCTAAGCTTTGTCCATATAAATGGTCCCAAGTATCTAATTGAATGCTTTCCATAACTAACTGTTTCAAACCTAGGTATATCGAATTCACTGTTTCTGAGCGAGTAACGCGTACTTTTACTTTTGAACACGCCCGAGACACTACTCGGTACAAGTCCGTATTTAACCTTGTACATCAGTATAGCAATATCCTGTAAACGTCTATTATACAATGTTGGTAGCTTGGCACGGTTCAGGAGTTCCAGGTATGACTCTGACTTAGACCCGTAGACTGCCCTCAACGCTCGCTCCTGCGGAACACGTTCAAGCTTCCTGCAGTCTGATGACTTACAAAAATGCCAAACTAAATGGCAGTAAGTTAAGTGGGGCAGAATTGACGGCATATATAGTGATAGCTTAGCTGTACAAGGTATAAGATTACGTAATCGCACAAGTACTCCTACTTTCCGACTAGCCTTGGTGCATAATTCACTTATGTGACAAGTAAAATTCAAACGTTCGTTAATGTATGCACCTAATAGCTTAATCTGCCCTGTTCTCATGATTTCATGGTCGTCTATACGCATAGCTTCATTCTTATTATTATCAGCATCTACGTCCCTAGGATTAATTATTAATGACTGGAATTTGTCTGGGTTGGCTAGCAAGTAATTGTTCTTATACCAAGCCGAGGCTAACTGGCCTTGCGTCTTCAGACTTAATGCCACTGTGTCATGATCCTTTCCCATTATGTACAATTGATGATCGTCAGCATACATTGTGAGGTTAGCATTTTTGACATGAAAAGACATGTCATTTTGGAACATGTTCCATAGGAGGGGTCCAAATGACGAGCCCTGTGGACAGCCTCGTTCCATCTTTATCCACTCGCTTGTAACATCATTTAGCTTTACTCTATTCATTCTGTTGTCAAAGAATGATCGCATGAGATTAAGTGATCTACTGCCAAAGCCATATGCGTCCAGTTTCTTTATGGTGAGGGAATGACTTAGGGAGTCGAAAGCTTTACTCATGTCAGTGGACAGAATTGACACAAGATCTTTCCTGTCCACAGCCAGTTTCCAGCACATTGTCCACTTTACTAACCACACACACAACTGTAAACTGCGTGGCAGCTATCAGCGCCGTGATTTCACTGACAAGACGTCAGTAATTCGTAAAGCGCCATAAGACTGTGGCGCTATATAAATATGACCATTATTATTATTATGTAAAATTATCCCTCTGACGTAATACTTTGCATGCTAATCATGGCCTAATCATGGCCTAATCCGCTCACAATAATCTTCATTAGTGAAGGAGGTGAGTCAAACTGGAAGATGGACGAGTTTAGACTGCTTGATTCATGCTAGCAACATAAGCGCAAGAAGCACACACAGACGCAGTAATGCACTGTGAGAAGAAGTACTGCTAATGATAAGTACGTTACTGCGTCTGCCTTATTGCTTTTAGCCGAACCTCTGAAACTATTATGGGTAATAAATATCTGATAATTCTTCTTGATCTGCAGATTATAGCGCAGAGGAACAACCCTTCGAAATCCATCTTATCAAAGGCCCGCAGGGACTGGGAATGAGTCTTACGGGAGGTGAATCAGGAGGTGAGAATGCATGACACGCCTTGCGTGACAGGGTAATGCGGCTCAGCTCATAGTTTCCTAGTATTACGTCATTTATTCGATAACTATGGCTCTTACTTTCTTATTATCTGTCTGCCATTCACCTTTGTGAATCAACTGACAAGACTGATAAGAAAACATTTGGCAAATAAATTTGAAATTTCCGTATTGCAATTTATTCTTGTTCCCAGGCCCCATCTATATCAAGAGGCTTGTTCCAGGAGGCTCGGCTGCTCAGTGTGGTCAACTACAGGTCAATGACATCATCTTACAAGTGAATGGCAAGAGTCTGGATCGATTAACATACAGGGTACGTGTGAGCTTGACGACGATCCCATTACCAGGAGCATCCATCTTCCATACAAGCACTGAGTCTATTTTAGGATACTTATTTTCCCGCGCAAAAGTGTGACGTTGTTATGGTTACCAGTGGTGAGATATTCGATAGCGATAGAAAATCATTACAGACGCACAAGAACAGCGAGAGGAGAGTTCTGATTGTTCATCTGGTTCCTTGGACATCGAGAACGATGACGTATTTCAGAGCAACATTGGAAACTACGTTTTTGCGGGAACTCTAACGCTAAAATAGATCAGCTCGAATTTCGTGACCTCAAAAGTCCTATAAAGATGGATGCCCCTGGTAATTGGCTGCTGTGACGTGTTAAGATGTATTTAAAGAAACAAGAGACATTTTCGTTTACCAGAAGTAACGGGAAAGGTTTGAAAAATAAGAAATATCTACGAGCCCGGATACTTGTTTATCTAGAATGTGAATAATATGCAGAGGCGCATCCAGGAGCTGGGTACAGTTGTTTGCACACCCTAGGACTCCTGAAGATCACTGTAAATAGGCATTTTAGAGTCTCTAGATTTCAAAAACATATTTTTGCAAGCCCCCCATGATTCGCTCAACGTTCACAAAGTCCGCCCCTGATATAATTGTAAGTTCTTTTTTCGAGCGTGAGTAATGGCTGAAACTAATCCTTAAACATTGCTACGTTACTGTAGTGATATGGTGAACCTAACACTTTTCAACCATTCAAAATGCTTGCTTTTTGGCGTTAGTGTATAAACTCAGATCTCACCTTCAGATTCAAGCGATTGAGAAATATTTCAATTCCCTGTACCTTCGTGGATGCATTGATATTTTCACTAATTCCTGTTTCATTTTTACCATCACAGGAGGCGCTCTCAATACTTCGTAACTGCCCACCAGAGGTGCGAGTGCTGGTCAAACGTTCAAGGGGCTCATCTTACCCTCCATATCCGGGATATCGCGGGAGTGTTAGCAGCTACACGAGTTATGGTAGCTATGGGAGCATGTCCAGCCTATCATAACCCTTGTAATGGACTTTAGATAAGCTTTTATTGAGACTAATAAGTACTGGTACAGGGCACTTTTCAGAGCAGTTCGCAAAGACCCCGCAGCATCGTGCTCCCTTGGCCGTAATCGTTACCTGAGGCAGTTTCGTTGTATTGAGCTCATAAAAATGAGGTCGAAGTTGACTCGAGTATGTGCAGTTCATTCTTGCAGTGTCATTCGAGCTCATGAAAGCGAGGCCGAAGTTAACTTGAGCATGCGCACTTCATTCTTGTAGAGCCCAGCCTCGACTTCGTGTGCCGGGTTTAAGAGAGGAAATTTAAATAATTTCGATAATCGCGAGAATTCGAAAGCATTTTTAAAATTTTGATTACTGTGTAAGAGTGATAGCAAAACATTTTTCAAATGTTTGAGTACTCAAATTATGCACGTCGTTTATCTGTCAAGGGGAAACAGAATGATGGAAAAGGTCCGATGTGGCCGTAATACAGTATGAGTATTCTTAGATGCACCGAAGCGTAGCCGAGCTTAAACGGCCCCCATTAAAAATAATGGCAGTAGGGAAATATCATGGAAAAACATTAAAAAGTGCTATAAATGATATTTACATAGTATGGAAATCCGAATTCCCACGGTTTTTTCATACTATGCAAATAGTTATTTTTTTTCCAGTGACAGGCTCATTAACTCAGCATTAGTCTCATCCTAACGCTGTTAAACATTCACAAGGCGCAGAAGTCGAAACTACGACAATGCGACCGTTTTACTCGCCATGGCGACTTGGTATTCAATCTGGCGACAATTTTCTTAGGAGATATGCACTTGCTCTAAACAATGAACGAAAGTGGTTTTGTCCAATGTGAATAACTACATGGTTCGCACTAGTCTGCTATGCAGACGTATTTTTCACTCATAAATTCAAATTGATGAGAGTGAAAAAATACGTCTGCATAGTAGGCTAGGTTCGCACGAGCCTTGAAAAGTCCTTGAAAAGTCCTTGAAATACTACCAGGTCCTTGAAAACTCCTTGCATTTTGGCAGATTAGGTTTTATCATTGCAAAGAATTTTTAGCAAAGCTCCTTGAATTTTGTTGAAACCTCCTTGGGTGTTTGAGAAGACAGTGAAACAGCGCTTATGTTTGCCTCCATAAGACCGTTAGAGCGGCACTGAATGATTCGTCGTGCAAACAAGTCGGAGAAAGGTCTTACATTGCGTCTAAAGCCGTGCGTCAGTAGAATTTTGAGGTCATTAAATAGATGTGTGAACCTGTAGAAAACTAGTCCTTGAAAAGTGTGGATTGTCCTTGATAAGTCCTTGAAAAGTTCTTGAAGTAAAAGTTCTGAATTTTGTATGAACTAGGTATATTCCAAAAAGGCAGCAGCAGTTGCAAACTCCTGGCGACGTGGCTACATGCATACCGCGGCAAAACGGTATGCTCCGCTGGCCAAAAGAACGAAGGCTCTGCTATCAAATACAAATAACCGAGGGTTTCAACTTTTTAGTAAATAATTTTATAACTTAGTAAACTCACAATGAATTACAAATTAAGAAAACTTCAACCTGTTAAAGTATTAGGCTTAGCTTTGAAGTAGTTTTCTTAGTTTTTGACAAAACAGTTCACAAATGAATACTTTTAAGCAGAAACGTTAAAATCACGGCATGTGCCTGTTGTTTCATTTCAGTTTTCGCGGGAAACTGGGGGCGGCCGCGCGCGGACAAGAAATAGCAAATACGCATGCGCGTGACGTTTTGCCGCGGTGTGAGCTACCTGTGCCATTATCTTTGGCAGTCAACTGGTCACATCACACCTTAGTGCATTATAGAGTTGTGAATAGTCTCCCTCGATGCTGATATTTGTGAATGTTTAACATCACGACGAGGCTGACACTGTGAAAATGCAGCTATACGTAGCTATTGCGTACAGCGGTAGTTCCAATGCGAAACTGGACCCAGTTGTTCGAAGCCCCATTAGCGGTATATACTTCATGGTAGTGTTTCGTTCCATATAGTCTCCCTGCATCATCATTTCCTTTACTGTTTTACAGTATTATGCAGGGAGACTATATGGAACGAAACACTACCATGAAGTATATACCCAATTAGCGCTAATCCTGGATTAAGTCTTAACCCATGGTTTTGGTTCTCTCTCCTCGCTCTTGGAATAAGTTTTTAAGTAATGGTTCGCGTAAGAACAGCCAAGAATGCACAAAGGTGTTAATTTTTCTATTGTTGAAACTTGATATCTCCTTTATTATACACAAATAAACCTCCTAAAAATAGGAAAAATATTTTCCAGGGAAAATGATTGAAGCGGCAATCTGTAACTATGTAAATGCAGAGAAAGAACTCCTATTTGGGAAACATTGAATTTTTTATAATATCTCAGCTTTTGTTTTAGTGACTTTCTATTGGCTGAATTTGTTTTGGAATCAAAAGTATATACACAACGAGCGATTTCATGCATTTTAATTTGAGAACATTAATACCACTAGGCAAGAGATATCTTTAGTATATAATTGAACCATCTTCTATTTGGGATCAATGAAATCACATTCATTGCCGTGGAACAATATATCTTGCTCCTGTTCTTATGCGAACCATTACTTAGGGAGCAGGTCAAAATACATGCCCTCTCGACGGACCCATTTTGGGGTAGGGGGTGGGGGCTGCTGCCAGCCATCTCCTCTGGAGAGAAAACTCAATATTAAAAATAATTTGTTCTTAAATACAGCTGTATCTTCAAAACTAAAAGGTATAATCTAGAAACAAAATGCACTGCATGTTTTGTCTTACGTTATCATTTCATTTTCTGTGTTAAAATTACCACTAGGCCCCCCAGAATGGAAAATAGATGGTCAAAAATGGGGGATGGGGGTGGTACCCTGCGCTGACAGCTGTGTTGAAAGAAAAGGGTTCCTATCTGGGGCATGTGTTTTGACCTGCTCCCTTAACCTCAAATCTGTAGTTCACAAGTGACCAAATTGAACTAAAGATTGCTCTTAATCCCCCGGATTAGCTTAATCGGGCTTCGAACAACCGGGCCCTGAACTAGTGTGTGAGCTGTTTCATGCGCTGAGCCTCGTTTTCACGCGCGTAGCCTCGCTTTGAATAGCGAGACTGTGGAAAAACAATGGTTTTCATTCCAAGGAATCAAGATGGCTACTGAGTGATAAGTTCAATTGAAAGTCGAGTTAAATGTGACTGTATTATTGCTAAAGAAACGATTCCCAAGTGTATTGTCAATTATCTTATTTGAGACAATCAATCAAACATGGTTTTTAATATTGGGTTTCCTGTGGTAAATATTTCGAGCTCCCTGGAACCGTACAGTTCTTTTATGACCAGGGGAGTTTATATGTGGAATACGTGTGGATATAGGTGATGAAATCGCTAGCAGGATTTCTGTACATTCGAAGTCATTGTATTGCCATTTCTTTGTCTTAACTTAAGTCCAAGCCATTGATTGGTTGATAGCATATGAATGTGCGCTAAATTCTCGCTAAATGTTTATAATGAAAGTGTCAGGTTCAAAATGTAACCTGTTCTAAATATGAATAAACTGCGTATTTCATTTTAATACCAAGGTGTTTATGTTGTCACTAAACCCATGGAATAAAAGTTGGTACAACTTTAGAATAACCGGCCACTAAAACTTGGGATTCGTAGCTACTGGCTACACACGTGGCTACGTGGCTACTTGGCTTGTAAACACAAGCATGCAAGGTATGTGTTCCTCGCTCAATCCAAGTGTGAGCATGGCCAAATTACACAATGGTCTAGGTACACAAGCGCGGACACAAAGAGACAAGCGGCTGAAAGTATGTTGTAACGGTTTAGATTATTATTCAAGAAGCAAGGTTCTCCGCCATTAAAAATGTCATCCTCTAAACTTCAAAAGCTTGGAAGACAACATGAGAGTACATGGATGGAGTTGCATGAAAGACTCGTACCCATTTCCATGCCTTTCGATAGTTTGTCCTGTTCTTTGTAATTCGTAAAGAACGTGGTGCATCAACGAGTTCCGAAGGCGACTTTTCTGTTTGTTTGCTACATCTGTCATCACAGCGTTCGTGGTTGGAAATAACAGGTATTTTAAAATCAGAATTTATTCAATATCTAGAAATGGGTCACTTCAGATATTTTCCAAAGTTATTGCTAGCAAGAACCATGATGTATGATGCATTGATCATTTACAAAATGAAACTGGTTCAATATAGGTCCTCAATATATATAATAACTTAGTCACTCAGGTGCCGACCCGACGAGGGGGCAGATTGATGTTAGGGTTTTTAAGTTTAAGTTTGGATCAGGGTACAATTATAGAATACCCCGCATGTCGAAAGATCACTTATGAAAACTGTTCCAAAACTGTGTCAAATTCTCCATTTATTTATAGTGCAGGTGTATGTAGTGTCGTTCTATGAATGCCTTTTGGTCGAAAATGGTTAGGTTTTTTTTATTATTTCAGGGTTAGGTTTTTAGAAGGTTTGCATGAAAAGTTGAGAACATGAATTATTAATGATCCAAGTTGCGGGGTATTCTATAATTAGCACGTAGCCATGTAGCCACGTAGCCACGTAGTCAAGCACAAGCCTCGTAGCCTTGTAGTCAAGCACGAGCCATGTAGTCAAGCACGTAGCCTTGTAGTCAAGCACGAGCCTCGTAGCCACTGCACGTAGCCACGCACGTAACCAAGTACTCACTATACAGTTGTATGTACATGTATGTAGCCAGTAGCTACGACTCCCAAGTTTTAGTGGCCGGGTATTCTAAAGTTGTTCCTAAAAGTTAAAATACTGAGCAACAGTAGTTTGATTAAAATATTAAAGACAAAAAAATTAACATATCCTTGTGTTTGGGATAATAACGGTGTATTTATCGCACAGGGCGAAATACATTACACAGAAATGCGAGGGAAATAATGAGTAAGAATACCCAGCCGTATTAGATAATTTTGTTTTATATTTTGTATTTTCGAGTCAAAAAAGGCGATCCAAAATGCGACTGGCAAAAATACAGTCATATTTACGATGGGTCAGGTTACCACGTTACCTTAAAAGGTAGAAAAAGGCTCAAATAAGCGATAAAAGATAACTTTTTAATTTAGATTGAAAAGAGGTAAGGGTAGACGTCTCACGGATATCCAGGCTAAGAGTATTAAATAGGTTGACCTTGGTAGTTAACCGAGAATTGTCTTATGTTAGTTCGGAAAAATGGAACACTGAATCGGTTGGACTTTCTTGTGTTGTTGTTGTGAATTTGATTGGCTCGTACGAAAGTAACGGGGTAGAATATTGCATTCATATAAAATAAAAATTTCCCTAAATGAAATAAGATGTGTTGTTCCAATTTCTTTACAAATCGGATCAGTGTGTGCGTCAGATGCCTCTGCTAATAATTCTAACAACTCGTTTTTTGAGCAAAACAATTCGGTAGAGGTTTGAAGAGTTTGATACAGTATTGAAGATCAATAAAGAGGATCTAGAAAGACAGAAACTTGATTTATAAATGATTCCTATTGACTTTGATAACTTACTAGAAACATGGGAAATATGAGGCTTCCAGGATGTGTTTATCGAGAATAAGTACTGTTTAAAACACGAACAGCAGTGTTTTATCAAGTTTCAAAATTCGAGGGTGCAGCCCGAGAATTTTTAGACTTGCTAAAACACGTGCTGTGAGTGTTTTAAACGGCTTCAAAAACGCTTTAAGAATGCAATGAAAGAAAGACGCACATCTCAAGGGAAGGGTTACTTAATGAACCATTGAACCTTTGTATTCACAACGCCATGCAAAATATTCGAGTAATCACCGCCTGCAATGACAAACATCTCAAGGGAATGACATGAAGAAATTACCATACTATGTTGTTTGAAGCGGCGTTTCGCAATGCAAGAAGAACCTGCACTTGAAGGATTTGGTGTCGTGGTTTACCTCGATAAAGTTCAAGACTTGGAAGGCGATGTGACTGATATGACGGCAGACTCTAAATTTTTGACTCAGGCACAAAATGTGTAAGTTTAATGCACATTTTTATTATTTTACGGCTTTGAGTTTGGTTTAATAATTGGAACTAAACAGTGGCTCGGTAAACAAGTAATGGTAGTTGGATAACTTCATTTTAATAATATTATCTGTGTATCTCGGTAGTCTGCTGATATTAGTAAATTTAGTGCAAAATTTATTGTCTAGGTACCTTATGTTCCGTGTACTTTTTGCTTTCTTTGGGTCTTTATCAGTGAATTCTTAATTAGGATGAAACTTTATATAATATTTCATGTTCATTAATATTCTTTATATAAAACGTTCATCCTAATTAGCAATTCAATGAGAAAGCTGAAACATCAATAGAAATTCCATTGTCTCAATCATTAACCCCGTTTCCCTCTGGGACAGAATTCAAATCCCTCCGCGGGCCTTTTAGAATGATGAGATTTTATCAGGTATAAAGGAGCATGCACGTGACTGAGTTGCTTCATCTGATTGGACAAAATGCTCATTAATTATTCATGAGTTTTTGAACACCAATTAAAAAACACAACCTCCTTGACCTGATCAATTGTGTGGTCATTTAGTGTGATCGATACATCAATTCTATGCCTTTTTTGTCTAGGTTTAAAAAAAATCATATAATTGGTTTTCTTAACATTAATTGAAGCATAATCTGTTAACTTAATCATTTCATTATTAACTATCTCCAGAAAACAAGTCGAGTCTTTGTGGGACTAGAAAAGCTTGGCGTCATCAGCAAATAAAATGAGCTAAAAAATATTTGAGTCATTGCAAATATCATTAATGTATGATAAAAAGAAAAGCGGACCTAGGATTATACTGAGGCACTCCACACTGAATTTCCTTAGAAATAGAACATGTATCATTATATTGTACGTACTGCAATCTTTTGAATAATTTTTTTTATCCAATCAAGAGCTACCGTAGTGCTCGAGTTTGTCGAAAAGAATGTCATGGTTCACAGTGTCGAATGCCTTCGAAAGATCAAGAAAAAATCCGACTGTATGTTCTTTTCATAAATCATTTCACGGTGGGCACAAACGACCATAAAAACGGCACGAGTTCTATATTTTAAAACGTTTTCGACGCAGACGATTGAATTTTGGTAGGAGGGTGTAGAACCGTAAAAGGAATATAACCTGATTTTTTAAGCTATGTTAATATCATTGTGACGCTACAATGACGTCATTTGTCCATTTGTAATACGTTTCCAGATAAGAACTGTAGTTAGTGCTCCACGGCAAGGAATGTTATTTTTTATTCTTCTTTCTCGTACGTTCATTGGTTGATACTTATATTAATTCAATAGGAACCTATCGAAATAATGCATTTTCATTCGATATTATTTTGTGGTTTGAATTTATTTTTGATCAAACTATGGTTTATTTTCGAAGAATATCGTGTGTGGGGAAAGTTCTCGAATGTGTTTCCCGCGAATTTAGTCCCGCTAGCCAATCACAAGCGTTTGCGTAATTTTAATTCAAATGATTAAGTAATAGTTCGTATAAGAACTGGAGCAAGATCTATTGTTCCGCGGCAATGAAGTTGATTTCACTAATCTCCCATAGAAAATGGTTCATTTTTTTCTGAAGATATCTCTTGACTAGTGGTATTAATGTTCTCAAAATAAAATGCATGAAATCGCTCGTTGTGTATGTTTTTGATTCCAAAACAAATTCAGCCAATAGAAAGACACTAAAACAAAAGCCGAGATATTATAAAATATTTCAATGCTCCCCACATAGGATTTCTTTCTTTCTTTTTACATAGTTACATATTGTCCGCTTCAATCGTTTTTAAAAGATATTGTGAAATCAGAGTTCTTTCCTATTTTTAGGAGGTTTACTTCTGTTTAACCAATGAGATATGAAGTTTCAACAATAGAAAAATTAACACCTTTGTGCATTCCTGGCCGTTGAGTGCTCCTGTTCTTACGCGAACCATTACTTAATGATGTTGCAGCCATATTGGTTGATCAAACAAGAGAAGCTAACGAGGCATCTTTTGTTGACAACATTCCGCGATGGAAGCGAACGACGAGATGTGAAATCAAAAAATAACCCGGTCTGTAAAAACGCTGTATCACGAATACAAAAAACTCTGAATTTCTAACGAGACCTGAAACAACCATGGGGGCTGATCAAAGCCAGGTCCCGGCTAATGGACTTTAGCGTGTTGGTTTTTGCGGAGGGAGGAAAACCGGAGAAAAACCCTCGGAGCAAGGGCGAGAGACCAACAAACTCAACTCACATATGGCGCCCCGTCCGGGAATCGAACCTGAGCCACAGAGGTGAGAGGCGAAGCGCTTAACGACTGCGCCACCCCGGCTCCCCATGACCGATGGACGCACCGGGTAATGGGCTCCTGATCTGGACCATTGCTAAAGTCATATTTTCGGCAACGTCATACTTTTTTATACATGCCCTTATAAAAAAAAAGCCTTTGAGTGATTTTCGAGTTTTATTGATGTAATGCATTAGTCTGGCACTCAAAAATCACATTCTTTTCTTTTCTTGATTTTTTAACAATAGGCAGCCCTATCTAGGTACGACTCCTGACGTCACTAAATATGACGTCATAGCAACAGTCGTTCCTCTATAACTTTGGCTGTATTCGTCGTAGAATGTTCAAATTTGCGCCAAATGAATGTCATTAAGAGCGACTGTCCACTAATATCGAGCAAACCGCGGCAAAAGATGAAAAAAAAAAATTCTTCATATTTCGTTCAAAGATAGGCTTTGGTCAGTTAGTAAACGTGCTGGGATTCTTTTGTTCAAAAATTTATTTAACTTTGAGAAAAATAAAAAAAAACGGTTACGGCCGGCGTGAGTCCGAGACAGCCTGAAATAAGAGTGATTTTACCGGTCTCTCTAACCTTGCCCTGTACAAACGCTAAAGGAGCTTCGCATTTTTCGAATTCGGATATTTGTTTAAAAAGTATTGATCAACTGTTTGAGTGCAATAATTAGATTATAGCTTTATTCTCAAGATCCTGAGAGCCCACTTAAATACGCTGTAGTTTGCTAATTTGAAAACCCTATTTCAGGGCACTTTTTTGAAAAATAAATTTTATATGTGGTATAATTCAGAATACATTGAAACTTCGTTTATGATACAAGTTAGCATTGATCTAAAACATATATGAGAATTAGTTTGGGTTATCTTCTCAGTGCTTCACACGAGCGGTGTGAATTTCGACGAAATGACAACATGAATTTGTAAACAGTCAAGTCTTACTCTTCGACAATAGTGCAAAATATCGAGCAGAACCCTATTGAACCAGCAGTTTTTAACAATAAACATAACTTAAAAGAGTTGAATGAACTTAGCTTTTAAACCCATTGCTAGAAATCGATTCTTACTAAGTTTTCTTCCTTCTAAGTTGCCCTCTTAAATTGTTGTAATCCCAGGTCACAATTACCAATTCACTGTTCGGCGGGTCAGCTCCAGACATGATGGAATAATAACGATTCTTGCATTAATCGAATGGCTTTTGACCGCTTAATAAAGGAAATGCATTAAAAACATACCTAGCTGGAAAAAAATCCACTGTTTCGATTGCATTTCGTGTTTTTGTAGGCAGTTATAAGAGCCGATCCAGCTTTATGCATGTCACGCGCTCTTGTGTTTGCGTGGTCATGTCACGCGCTCTCGTTGGAGAGGGTGGGAGGGAGGGAAGGGAGAGAGATGGAATAAATGGAGGGGGGGGGGGGATTTTTAACAAACTCTAGTGGGAAAAAATAACAGGGGAGCATTATCAAATTATTTATCCGGCTTATATCTCATTCGAACTTTCCCTAATAGTATTGTATACGCCTTCATGCGCAAAATAAAAAATAACAAAACAAATAACATCCAATATGCCCAAATGGTTGCTTAATGTCCTCGTTCGGGATACCATAAAGACCAGCTTTTCCCCCGCTCCACGGGTTGGGTGTAGTCATATAATGTGTACATAACGTGAAAACTAGCAGTGTGAATGAAGAGCCGTGAAAAGAACCTCTTGCCAGTTCATTCCCCGGGGGGGGGGGGGGGGGGGGGACTCCCATATAAAAGGGGTAGGGATGCTCGTCGGACATTTTCGATTTGACCCCTAAGAGGTACTAAAATGGGCGTGGCTCAAGCTTATTTTGACCTCTAAAAGATAATAAAAATGTAAATTGATAACAGCTTTTTTGTTCAATTGACACCCGACCCCTAAAAGGTACCGCTTTACATAGAAATGTCTGTGTTTGATGGTGGATACCCTAAGTGGTACCAAACTCCTGATTTTGACCCCTAAAAGGTACGACGAGCATCCATGTACCCCTCAGATAAGGGAGTCCCCCCCCCCCCGGGTTCATTCGCGACTGACACAAGCTTTTGTTAGATAGATTATAGATAGATACAGCCGATTGCACTGACGGAAATATTCTGATTTCACCAAATATCCAAAATTACCAAATACCCAAATTTTCACAATGCCGACTATGACTTGTTCACGAAAACAAATTCTCGTGCAAATTCCTCTGGCAGTTTTCATTTATTTTGTATATACTTGGGGAGGGTACCCTGCTAAGCTCGCTTCGCGCCTAAAACTAGAGAGTGCAAGAAGTTAGAACCTCTGGTTCCTAGGGTAGATTCCTAGACTTTTGTTGTCATTATCCGTCCTCGATCATCATCATGTTTTTTATTTATTTATTTATTTATTTATTTTTTGGGTGGGGAGGAGGGGTGATTGGACAATTTTGGATTTTTCCTGTTAGTCATTATCAGATTACATAAGAAATATTAAATATCGATAAGATGTAACATGTTTATTGTTCTACTACTTATGAAATATCTTTTTTTTCTTCTGATTATCGACTTTACAACTGACTTTAGATAGTATCTGAGACGAGCATACGATTTTTTGAATCTGACTGTGACATCTTCTCCCGATGGAACCTGTACATTTGTATTTTTTACAGGTACCTGATACTAACCAGCTAATTGTGCACAGTACGAGTTTACAACAAAACATCCAGCTTTCGTTAGCTCTCGAGGCAATAATTCAGAGATTCGAGCCAATCAAATTCGATGCTCCGAAGGAATTCGTTGCACTGTGAAATATCTAAATCAGACGGTCTTCGTATACATTTTATACTGACCAGAAAAAGAGTGGCCAAGCTGGAATTAATACGATGGATAAAATACGCGAACTTCAGGAAAGCATCTGGGTTACGTAAATGTTGCTGTGCCCTTCATAGAGACCCATCACTTTATTTGAACACAATGCTGAGAACTATATTTACCTCTTATTAACCTCGTTTGCTCGGTCCGTACCGTAAGTCATGGACCGAGGTTTTCCCCTATTTATGGCCCAAGCGCGAAGCGCGCCGAGCAAACGAGGTTAATAACATTTTTATTATATAGTTTCTTCATTTTCTTTGAGACCGGAAGTGGGCGGAAAGTCCGTACGGGAAGCTATGATTTACCAATCATAGCTCGCGACTTAGCTATATAATGATTTGCCTCAGTTTGCTTCAATAGCCGGTGGGAGTCTGACTGCCACACAAATAACAATTTAGTATATCACATTAGCCAGTTAGCTACACTTCAGCTGAGCAGTATTAGCAAGTGTGCGCAAATGATCAGGGCAAGGGCGATGACATGTACACCCTCGACTTCCCATCCTTGCTCTGACACACCGCGCACTTACTAACACACTCCGCTAACTTAGCAGCGACAAAGAACGATTCTGTAATTTCGAACGCGATTGAGTATATTGTGTTTTATATAGTCGAGCATGATTAGTCATATTCGATCATGATAAAAGGTAATGTCTTCGCAAAACATCAAATTTCAAACCACAAATGGTTAGACCTTTTCGTCCTCTCGGATAAAGATGATAAATTGTAGGTCTATCCGTGAATGATCATGAAGAGCCACCTTATAACATTGCCACTGATCAATCGCACTGATATTATTGTCATCGTTGTCGTTATTGCTATTGTTAATCTTTTTTTTTAACGTTAGACGAGTTGTCTCACGAGCGCGCAGTTGGGGCCTTGGTAGCCTGCTTGTAGGCTCTGGTTGATTTGGAGTCCCTGTGGTGGGAGAAAGGAGGGAGAAGGGGGAGAAAGAGAAAGAGAAAGGAGAGCCTGCGACAAGACCCTGTGGACGAACGATAATTTCAAAAACACAGGATCTTGTCGCAGACTCTACTTTCCCCCCTCCATGCAGTCTTTCTCTTTCTCCCCCCTTACCCCTCTTCTCTCCCACCACAAGAACCCCAAACAACCAATAGCCCCAAATCAACCAGAGCCTGCAAGCAGGCTAGGGCCTTGGCCGAATGGCATCAAATTAGGCAAAAAGCCTTTATTTACTATCAATTGTTGCAGTTGGTATCGTTGGCAGGATTCCAGGTTTCATTCACGACAAACATAATCATGTAAATAGCCTAAAAGAGGAGTAAAGGGAGGGGTGTTTGGTAAAGACTAAGAGACAAGAGTGACCCCGTCCCCTCCTCTTATGCCGCTTCGCAGACTTCTAGTCTGATGCTTTTATTTAGTGCACGATAACTCGGTTGTGAACAAAGCTGGCTTGCTTTTCGCCTATTTTTGAAAAATTCAACAGCTGTTATGGGGTTATATAAAAAAAACATTGGGTTAGCGGCACTTTAAGCCCAACGCCTTTCGCCGCTAGCTAATTAGCGAAAAGTTGTTGATTTCACTTTTGACCGTGAAAAGTTCTTTATGCAGATCAACTAGATCTATAGATCGACGATCCACGTGTTCTTCTGGCTAGGGTTAGGTTTTTTAATATGTTGGGTTATAGGGTTTGGATTAGTTCACAGGACCATTAAATAAACAACACTGTAATTCCTCTTCTAATCTAACCCTGACTTAGTATCCCCAATTGCTCGCTAATTTAGGGTTAGTCACTCACTAGACCACGTGGATCGTGCCTCCTTATCGGCCCCGTAAAATACCTGAGCTGCCGCCCGTACAGAGATTAACACGAAAACACTTACCCGAACATACAGGAACAAAAATGTCAGTCAGCTGTCAGGATCGTTCTGGACGCCTCTGGTGCTGCGCTCTGCTTTTGGCCATTTTCTTGCCTTTTCGTGTTTGGATATTTCTTGAGTAACACCACACGGCTGGGAGCCTCTGCGCCAGCCAATGCCTAAGGAAGCTAGGGTGATGCGCCTACAATGCTTTGAAAAGCGCAGTTCACTTCCGTGCGTTCGCCGCTAAAACTTAGCTTCCTAGTTTTCACGGCTCTTCATTCGCACTGCTAGTTTTCACGTTATATGCACACATTACATGACTACACCAACCCGTGCAGCGGGGGAAAAGCTTGCCTCTACGGTATCCAGGACGAGGACATTAAACAACCCATTTGGACATGTTGGATGTTAATTGTTTTGTTTCTTATTTATTTTGCGCTGTACCAAATTTGGTTATGAAATCTCAATGAATGGTTTACCATTCATATCAGAAGTACAGCCAGCCTCAACTGACTGTATAGAAGGCGTATACAATACCATTAGGGAAAGTTCGAATGAGATATAAGCCGGATAAATAATTTGATAATGCTCCCCTGTGCTGTTGTTCCCACTAGGGTTTGTAATCCCCCGCTTATTTATTTCATCTCTCTCCCTTCTTTCCCTTCCCTCCCTCCCTCTCCAACGAGAGCGCGTGACATGACCACGCAAACACAAGAGCGCGTGACATGCATAAAGTTGGTTGTATATAACTGCTGCCTACAAAAACACGAAATGCAATCGAAACAGTGGATTTTTTTCCAGCTAGGTATGTTTTTAATGCATTTCCTTTATTAAGCGGTCAAAAGCCATTCGATTAATGCAAGAATCGTTATTATTCCATCATGTCTGGAGCTGACCCGCCGAACAGTGAATTGGTAATTGTGACCTGGGATTACAACAATTGAAGAGGGCAACTTAGAAGGAAGAAAACTTAGTAAGAATCGATTTTCTAGCAATGGGTTTAAAAGGTAAGTTCATTCAACTCTTTTAAGTTATGTTTATTGTTAAAAACTGCTGGTTCAATAGGTTTCTGCTTGATATTTTGCACTATTGCCGAAGAGTAAGACTTGACTGTTTACAAATTCATGTTGTCATTTCGTCGAAATTCACACCGCTCGTGTGAAGCACTGAGAAGATAACCCAAACTAATTCTCATATATGTTTTAGATCAATGCTAACTTGTATCATAAACGAAGTTTCAATGTATTCTGAATTATACCACATATAAAATTTATTTTTCAAAAAAGTGCCCTGAAATAAGGTTTTCAAATTAGCAAACTACAGCGTATTTAAGTGGGCTCTCAGGATCTTGAGAATAAAGCTATAATCTAATTATTGCACTCAAACAGTTGATCAATACTTTCTAAACAAATATCCGAATTCGAAAAAATGCGAAGCTCCTTTAGCGTTTGTACAGGGCAAGGTTAGAGAGACCGGTAAAATCACTCTTATTTCAGGCTGTCTCGGACTCACGCCGGCCGTAACCGGTTTTTTAATTTTTCTCAAAGTTAAATAAATTTTTGAACAAAAGAATCCCAGCACGTTTACTAACTGACCAAAGTCTATCTTTGAACGAAATATGAAGGAATTTTTTTTTTCATCTTTTGCCGCGATATTCTGATTTCGCTCGATATTAGTGGACAGTCGCTCTTAAGGCCTTTTGATGGTGTAGCCTGTTTGTAACGTTTATTAAAGGGGGAATTTCACCATAAAGGAGGCATCGCTTATGACGTCACGACGACGTCGTCATACTAAAATATGTAGTTTCCTTTTGTTACCAACTCACCAACATTTCTTCAAATTCAGACTATAAGTAAAGAAATGGTGTTAATTTTAATTATTCGATCACGCTCAATGATGCCGCTTTTGACGTTCTTTATGCCCGCCGTGTTAGGAAGCATTGTTTGCTAAGAACATTGTTGCATAACATTACTGTTCACAAGCCTTTTCGTTTGTTTTTGTTCGCGGCAACCCGATTCTAAAACTAGCTTAATCTGGGAACACACTTGTTCACGAAGCATAAAAACACAGGTAATTTCGCTTCTGTTCCACGGTAGTTTTTGTTTTACAGATGGTTCTAATAAGGATGGTAGGGGACTTTCTTCCAACACAACCACCAGGTATTCTGAGGTACTAATAATCACTCATGATTGTAAACTGCACGGCAGCACATTGCGCTACAGTCTGTATCACAAAAAATAACCTTGTGAAGCGCATTTGAATATATTAACATAGAATTTGCGTTATATAATGAATACCTTTACCCAAACTGAGTGATAATAAATGTCATTAAAAACCACTCCCACACCATATTAAATGTTCACTTATTTAATAAATCGGAAATTTCTCCGTGTTTTTCTAAAATTATGGTAAATTCTCTTGATTTTATTTAGGATATGTAATGAATTCTAACTATCTAGTCTAATTATATTTAATTGAAATCTAAAATCTTTTTTTTTTATTCTGGTCAAAGATTATTTAATTGTGGGTATTTCTGGTATTTTCTACCATTCAGGCATAAGAAAGTAATATTCTCGTAAAATTTAACTGAACATTTGTCGCGAAAGCCAAAACTTTTATATTGGACAACGGCTATGCCTACAATATAACAACTCCTGGCTTACAAGTACAAGTATATCAATTGACTTTTTTTTCCTTTTTCCTCCCACGTCCCAGAAAATGAAAATACAGTAGTTGAGCCTAACTTTATCGTATGCCAAAAACCCATTGTTACGACTGAAGCGATAAATCTCGTATCCCGCTATGAGCGAGAAATTGTGGGGTAATAAACACTCATCGTATGCCACACCCAAAATCCTTTGTTGCATTTGATGAAGTAAATCTCGTATCCCGCTGGATTAGGTATGCAAGTGGCAATAGCCCACTTCCGCGATATGCTTTACTTGTCACGCACAAAGGTTTCAATACGAGGCCCCGTGCTAAATTTTTTTTTTCTTTTCTCTGAGAAAAAAAAAAAAAAATTAGCACGGGGCCTCGTATTGAAACCTTTGTGCGTGACAAGTAAAGCATATCGCGGAAGTGGGCTATTGGATACGTAATTCACCGATTCCTGCTCCTACAAACTCAGTAAAATCGTATTTCTTTCTGGCTTAAACGGCATAAGGGAGCAGGTCAAAACACATGCCCTCTCGACGGACCCATTTTGGGGTAGGGGGGGTGGGGGCTGTTTGCCAGCCATCTCCTTTGGATTGAAAACTCAATATTAAAAGTAATTTGTTCTTAAATATCTTCAAAACTAAAAGGCATAATGTAGAAACAAATGCACTACATATTTTGTCTTACGTTATCATTTCATTTTCTGTGTTAAAATTACCACTCGGCCCCCCAGAATGGAAAATAGATGGTCAAAAATGGGGGAATGGGGGTGGTACCCTGCGCTGACAGCTGTGTCTGTTGAAAAAAATGGGTCCCTATCTGGGGCATGTGTTTGACCTGCTCCCTAAGATAAATTGGTTAATGAATACTGGTATAATCAACTAAAGTCGACCGAGGTATGGTAACCGCCGTGGAGAGCGAGTAGCAGCTGACGTTTCGAGCGCTAGCCCCTCTTTTGCTCTGACGAAGGGCTAGTGCTCGAAACGTCAGCTGGTACTCGCTTTCCACGGCGGTTAGCATACCTCAATCGACTTTAGTTGAGTTGATTATACCGCCGCGACGCAGACCAACACTAGTTTTTACACCCTAGTTACCCATCGTATGGTTAATGATGTCCAGTCGTGTAATGCTTAACGACCACTAGGGTGAAGCCCGAGTGAACGTTAAGCTGTACGAGCGATGATAAATCCCATATAACACTCTTGGCCATTGATTAACCCTTAATGAATCCTTAAAATTTCAAATCCGATTTTCGCCCACTGCTCATTACGTAGATAGAACAAACCCACCTAAAAAAAATCCTGAAATTAATTAGTAACGTATCTATACAAAACACATTCAAAAATATAAGACAGCTTATCTGTACAATTATAAAGATGCTTTCTGGATTCTGAAGAAATCGTATTTAACATTGCACCTATCACACACACGATGTTTCACTCATGTCGTATTTGTCTATTTTGCATATATCGTAGAAAAACTCAAGTTATTACGGTGAATTGAAACAGAAAATCAAACTATATCCGGACACCTAATGGTATACCATCAGACACATATACTTAGCGAGTTTAGACGTATAACGCCCATACTTCGCTTTAGTGCCATGCTCTCTGGATTATTCAGCGAATAAAAATGACCATATATGGAATAACGACTGTACGTTTTAGACTAGACTGTAGTTTCCAAATATGGTACTTTTTATTCGCTGTTACACGTTTCAACTCCCTTATGTGTTTCTGATAACATACAATCTCATATATAGGTCCGGGAACTATTCACACTATGTAGAATCGACATTAAGTTAGTAATGATTCAGCAAAGAACTGTAGCAAAATACAATAAAAAAAACAATGGGCTGCGGCAATGAGCATATCCCTACATACGATTTTTCTTGAGTATGCCCATAAAATAAAGTATTTCAATCTCAAATTTGATAACTTTCCCGACATACGGTGTTCTTCGAAATTAAGCCATAGTTAGTTTGATCAAAACTAAATTCAAACTTCAAAAAAATATCGAATGAAATGCATTATTTCGACGGATTTCTATTAAATGTATGAGCATCAACCAATGAAATTACGAGAAAGAAGAATAGAAAATTAACACCTTTTCCATGCCTTTGCCGTTCATGCTAGCGTTCTTAGCCGGAGCATTACTTAAAGTGCCTATCACCCTTTTGCAGTTTTGATAGCTTTTGAACCTCCGAAATGTTTTGAGTACTTCTGTGAAGAACGTTTTGGTTTAAAGTGAATACTTTATGTTCTACGCTTGTTTGAAATCGTGTAAATGTGACCTTTCCTGACCCATGACCGCGTAAGTAAAAGCCTGGGTCGAAACCTGGGTAGACGTCATCTTGACGTCATATAATTAATTCGGCTTTGCAATCATTTGAAGAAATACTTAACATGTTGACTAAAATGACTTTGTTTCTTTACTAAAAACTCAAAAACTGTGTATATTTTCTATGCATCGACGTTGTTGTGTTAAAAAGGTGCCATGGAGAATAATGCATTAATGAGATGACGTCTACCCAGGTTTCGACCCAGGCTTTTACTTACGCGGTCATGGGTCAGGAAAGGTCATATTTACACGATTTCAAACAACCGTAGAACATAAAGTATTCACTTTAAACCAAAACTTTCTTCACAGAAGTACTCAAAACTTTTCGGAGTTTCACAAGCTATCAAAATTGCAAAAGGGTGATAGGCACTTTAATGATAAAACGTTTGGGTTTACATGCGCGTTAAGATCGAGGAAGAGAATTTGATGTATGAAAACAAGTACAAATAATATTACCAATACACTAACATTTAGATCAATTTAGATTCGCAAGGAATCGTGTTCAAATGAACAGTCACCATTCGTTACTATACATACAGTGGACTAGGTTCTCGACATACATGTTTCTATCAACATTTCAAGGATTTTACTTATAAACACTGGTGAAATGCTCTTAGAAAAACGCACTAAAGGTATTTTTGTCATATTCATTTAAACACGCATTTGTATTACTTAATGGTATGATACCTGTCTGTCCTATTCATGACGTTCATTCCATACAAAATGGCCGCCATTCCATCTTGTGACGTGATGTAAGAAATCTATTTTCTCACCAGTTTTGTTTTCGTTTTATATTTTTGTTCGTGTGACGTCATCGCCGCCATCTTGGTTGACGTAAACAAAAGACTCCTCGTTAGCTTCTCTTGTTAGATCAACCAACATGACCGCCATCTTGGTTGATGTAACAAAAGATTCCTCGTTAGTTAGATCAACATGGTCGCCATGTCTTTGTTTTTTTAATCTCGGCAGATTGATAGGCCTTTTGCAGGAAACATGCAGTGACGTGCTGATATATCACTTCAATAATGAATGAATTGAGCTCGTGATCCCATGGGAAAGGCTTTACTGGATGGCAAACAATCTTCAAAAACGCAGTTTTATAAAGATCGACAATCGATTGGGGTAGAAAATAACATTTACAAACATGTTTTGCTAATAATACCATCGATCTCGTACAAGTGCCTTTAAATGAAGAAATCAGGTACAACCACGTGAATATATCGTGCAAAAGGCCCATTGCAAGTCAGATTTATAATTCATGATTTCACAGTATCATGTGAACAAAATCCTTAGGGAACATCCCCTTTCGCCCCTTCAGCTCTCCACAGCACCACACGTCATCCTCGTCATACAAAAACTTGATGATTTCACCAATGTTGAATGACAGTTCCTGGTCTCCTTGAGACTCGTAGTCAAACAGCGCGCGACAGTACTTGTCCTTTGGTCGCGCAATGCCTCGAGAGGGTGGTTTCTGCGCATGCGCTTGTTTGGCTTCATTGATGGTGGAGTAGAGGTCTGACTCGGCTGAAATATACAAGACGGTCAGTGACGAGAGTAGCGGGGTATATACTTCATGGTAGTGTTTCGTTCCATATAGTCTCCCTGCATAATACTGTAAAACAGTAGAGGAAATGATTATGCAGGGAGACTATATGGAACGAAACACTACCATGAAGTATATACCAGCAGCGGGATAACAGAAGTCACAGTTTACCTCGAGCTTCGGGTTGCTAGGAAACCGTGATTGATCCGTGACACCATGGACTTTTATCGCGCAGCGGCCATGTTGAATCCCAGGAGATTAAAAACCTTTGTTTTTGTCCGGTAAACTCGTTCTGAAACCCACCAGTGCGAGGCTACCGGGGCCAAAATCATTGTTTTATCCAAGATGGCCGAACTGTGATAATAGCCCATGGTGGGACACCCAAATAGAAAGTTGTGAACATTTCATTGTTACGTTGCCATAGAAACATACCTTCCACTGGAGGGAGTGGCAGCGCCGCTTGCGGTCGAGCAGCAACTTTACTTACTTGAACCATCTCTCTAGAGTGAACTAAGGAGCCTGGGACTGGTCCTCCAATAATCATAGAGGTCCCTGTCAGGGGACTTGTTTTCTGAGAGGATTGCGTCATGTAGTAATTCTCGTAATCAATTTGAACTAAAGGGAAACAGTTTTGTTTAGTAACCAGCCATACAATTGACCTATATCATTATGACGTCAAATCAAAACAATCTATTGTTTAAACTCTAAGGATCACGGTCGTGGGAGGGGACACAACACAAAGGAAATCGCTATCAAATGCATTTTGTAGAACGTAGAATAGCGGTAACAGCCACCAAATAGGTAAATATTGTGGGATAAACATTGATACAGCTGATATCTGGAAACCAGACAATTCGCAGTTAAATTTTCCTCAGCAGAGCAGATTTAATTCAAAATTCTATTGTTCAAGTCGATTCTGTCCCCCTCATAAACAAGCCGTGACGTCATAATGATATAGGGTAATTATGCTCTAAACTGTTTACACATACTCAATTTGTTATGCCAAGGTCGATTTGAAAGGGTTTTTGGGGCCGGTTGCATAAACGTTATATCTATTCGGCATAACCGCTAATGTCTGACGTTACATTAGAGTTTGACCGCACCCAACGTCTGATATTAGCAGTTAGGCCCAGCTTTAGTGTTTATGCAACCGGCGCCTGGTTGTGTCAAGAAACAATAGGTTTCTGGTTGGCCAGAGTTTACTGGCACAGTGTCAATGAGGTCATATGGGATTTGAGGTAAATAATTCTGATAGTGCATGATCCCTGGGTAAATATCAGCATTAATTGGCCAAGCACATTCAATGATGGACATGTGTAGTACCTAAAGTTTGAGCGAGATCCCTTTTGGACACACATGACCATAGTTAACGTTGGTGTCAGTTAAATCAATGCCATCATGCACATCCAACACTCACAGATGATACAGACACAAGTACTTAATTTACGGTATAGTGTGGCCCTACCCTGGGTAACACAGGTTGGCTCAATCCCGGTTTCTGGGAAACTACCCACCCACCCCTCCCTTGGATATGCATCGTTCTATGTGATTTAGAGCGCACTATAGCGCGAGTGGTTTTCTATCTAAAATGCGAGGCACTCTAAATCACATAGAACTCGTGTTCATTATCTAACCGTCTTAGAATTTGGTCACATCCACGAGACATTCTTTTCTGAAATTATTGGCAACGACTGTAACAAACTCCGAACATTTCGAAATGATATACTAGGGGAGTTACTAATAAGGCTATTGTTTCTATATAGAGAATACTAATTACTTAAAGGGATACCCGAGTGAAAAACACATTTGGACTCAAAGCACCTTTCAGATGTACTTTGTTCAGAAAATGTATTAAAATTTGATAAAACGTTTTCAGAGTTGAGAACGAGCCCCTCAAAGTTGGCCCCGCGAAGACCTGGGCGCCGCCATTTTGTTGACATTAATTCCTGTGACGTTTTTTACGTCACTTCGTCCCACCGGAGTCTTGCGGCTAACTTGTAGTGACTTGTTTTCTTCGTAGAATTTTCACACGCTCGGAATTAGAGTAGATTTTCATCGATATGGCAGAGCAATTTCGTACTAGAACAAAAATATGATGAAGACGATATTGTGAGAGAAGTTCAGAAGACTGGGAGGACGAAGAAAAGCATGTGGAAGGCGAGAATATCAACGAACAACAAAAGGCGACTACCGAGCTACATTGTAGTGCAAAACTGGTGTTGTGCTACGATGTAAAGATTCGCTGTGTGTTTTTGTATGGAACTTGTCAGCCTTAAACACAAGACTAAGGTAGATTATGACAATATTGCAATTGATATTGGCATATGCATTGCTTTCGAAACTTATATATTATTGGAGCTATATAATTTGCGAGTTATCCGGTTCGATCTGTACTGACTGCATGGCTTTGTGCAACTGAAACGAAACACCTGAAAAGTTAAAACCTCGCTGTAAAAACTGATCATAACTAGCCCAACATAGCAGAATATATGCAATGACACAAGAACGAGACACTCGGAGCAATTTTATTGCAAAAATAATTCCATTCCCTTATTAAATTGTGTGAAAGCATTGGCGCGATCAAGCCCGAAATGTTTGTGGTGGAACTTGGCGCGCGCGCGCGCGCTGTTTCACAACACATCAGTTAGGAACGAAAATAAAATTATGTGGCTTGTTACACCCTGATTATATCTCTGGGTCATATTAAACAAGTTTCGATTGCTATGCCGATATCAATATTGTAATAATCTACCTTTAGTCTTGTGTTTAAGGCTGACAAGTTCCATACAAAAACACACACAGCGAATCTTTATAGCACTAGCTCGGTAGTCGCCTTTTGTTGTTCGTCTGATATTTTCGCCTTCCACATGCTTTTCCTCGTCCTCCGAGTCTTCTGAACTTCTCTCACAATATCGTCTTCATCATATTTTTGTTCTAGTACGAAATTGTTCTGCTACATCGATGAAAATCTACTCTAATTCCGAGCGTGTGAAAATTCTACAAAGAAAACAAGTCGCTGCAAGTTAGCCGCAAGACTCCGGTGGGACGAAGTGACGTAAAAAACGTCACAGGAATTAATGTCAACAAAATGGCGGCGCCCAGGTCTTCCGGCGTGGCCAACTTTGAGGGGCTCGTTCTCAACGCTGAAAAAGTTTAATCAAATTTTAATACATTTTCTGAACAAAGTACATCTGAAAGGTGCTTTTGAGCCCAAATGTGTTTTTCACTCGGGTATCCCTTTAAAGGGATACCCGAGTGAAAAACACATTGGGGCTCAAAAGAATCTCCAACATGTTCTTTGTTCAGAAAATGTATTAAAATTTGATCAAAGGGTTTTAGTATTAAGAACGAGCACCTCAAAGTTGGCCCCACGAAGACATGGGCGCCGCCATCTTTGTTTGCATTTACGGAAGTGACGTCACTTCGTCCCACCAGCGTTCTCACTCTCTCACTTATTAGGTGTTTTTAGGATGATAAACGCCTTAACTGTACCTCACATACATTGTAGTTCTTATACTTATTCAGAAGTCACTCGAGTCTTTTAAGCCATGTTGTTTTGCTGTTATTAAATGGCAGTTACGAGACCTTGTTGTTCGTCTGATAATTTCTCGCCTTCCCAATGCTTTTCTTCCTCCTCCCAGTCTTCTGAACTTTTCTAATAATGTCGTCTTCATCATAATTCCGGTTCCTGTAAGAATTCCTCTGCAATCTCGATGAAAATATATCCACTTTAATTCCGAGCGTGTGAAAATCATACAAAGACAAGTAGCCGCGATACGCTGGTGGGACGAAGTGACGTCACTTCCGTAAATGCAAACAAAGATGGCGGCACCCATGTCTTCGAGGGGCCAAATTTGAGGTGCTCGTTCTTAATACTAAAAACGTTTGATAAAATTTTAATACATTTTCTGAACAAAGAACATGTTGAAGATTCTTTTGAGCCCCAATGTGTTTTTCACTCGGGTATCCCTTTAACTATGGGATTTAGACAGCTGAAATGGGGAACGCTGATTGGTCGAGTGGGTGTGACCATGTTCTAATAATGATTGAAGTGCATATAAGCCCAAATTAGTTATACTTGATATCGATTGTACATGACGTGAATAGTCCAACGGTAGAATATTTCTTGATTTGTGTGTTACGTCTACGAGATATAAAGGTTTATATTTCCAATATGCTAATGATGTGATGTCACCACCAACATTTGCTGATGCATTTGTATAATAAGTGGGGGAGGGGTGGGGATTTCCCAGAAACCGTGATTGATCCCACAGGTTTATCCTACCCTCCCTCCCTCCATCTCTCCTTGTTGCCGATTGGTTCTCTATTTCACGTGATCTATCAGCGCCGCACACGATTGGTTGAATCGTGGCCTCTACAACATGCTGTGCGCATACCCTTCTTCCCGCTAAAAGAGAAAGTCATAATCCTGTCAAGTCGCAGCCCCACCTTCTGGGTTAGTCAGTCCGGTTTACAGCGTCAAACCGGTTTTTACAGTGCACGCATCGATTGTATTGAGAAACCGATGGTTAAGTCTGAGCCCACTGTAGTATTTCGAGGCTATTCCATTCAACATTGTATCCAAGCAATGATCGAGCATGCTCAATATAAACTAGACAAGATTTCGGCAGATCCTTCTTTTCTCTTTTTGCAGGAAGAAGGCTGTGCTTGCAAGGTGCCTCTACAATAAAGTAGTTGAGAAGTATGCCATTGTTCTACCTGGTCTCTCAGATCCAGTCTGCCTCATGCTAATGAACAGTTTGATGTCCTTGTCCACTTCACAGTTTTCAAGAAATTTTCTTACAACTTCATACATCTGATGGATTAAAACAAAGAGAATTGGAGTTAGTTAGAAACCATACAAGACATAAGTGATGTGTTATAAATTATAGCAAAAATCAAAACATTATTTTGCCTGAATTTTGGTAAACAAATGTTTTTCCCCGCCTTTAGCTAAACGTAGACAATGTAGCGCGCGACACATCACACCATCTTCTGTCACGATGTGATCACGTGGCGGGATATATTTGAATTGCATCCCGCGCGGGATACGTTGGATTTGGACGACTGCCACGTGACCCTGGATCAACCAATGATAGCGTGCGTTGTATGTGGAAAACTTATGGCTATGTAACAATATACTACAGCATTGTCTGTATTAGGGAGGGGAGGGGAGGGGATGAGGTTGAAATGGGATACAAAAAGTATCCATTTATATTACCCAATTAAAGCCTCACCTCGAAAATAGCTAAATGGTAATTGGTGCGTTGCAGGACGGCCATGTTGGATGGTAGTAAACAAAACCAACATGGCTGCTACGTCGTTGTGATTTTATTCCCTCTGACGAAACAATGGAACTCAATAATTGTTTACACCTGTGCTTGTATAATTATTATTCAAAGCCTTACGCCGACGTATGTGACTTACGCCGTGGTCGCACTTGAGCTTGGAACACGTACCTAGCATGCCTTTTTTTCTACCGTATACTTTCGTACCGTGCTTGTCATGAGTGAACAGGCGTTCAGTAATGCGTTTACTAGCCAACTGATGGGATGTCACAGCAGTGTTTGCATTAACATGTCCTAGATGACAGAACTGTTCGATCGTGTTTGCATAACCAGTCAAACGTAACAGAACTGTCAGGTTGTCAGTTACATCACATCGCGGCAAAATGTCACGCGCATGCGTTGTGCGATCCCGGCGCGCGCGTCCACCCCAGTTTCCCGCCGAAACTAAGGCCTCGTCCACACTAATCCGTTTTCGTTTGAAAACGCATACTTTTTTATGCGTTTTTACCGATCGTCCACACTAAAACGATCAAAAACGGAGATGTTTATCTATGAAAACGGAGGTTTTCGAAAACGCTTTCCAGAGTGGAGACTTTTGAAAACGCAAGTCTATCGTTTTAGTGTGGACGGCAAAAACGGAGCTTTTCAAAAACGCTTACGTCACAACTCATTATGCAAGCCCCAGTTCCCCGCGTTAGCGCGTAAACAAACCACTATTCAATATGGCGGACGAGCTTGTGTTTAGCTTGATTGCTTGCCTGGAGTTAAATGTGGCACTGATTAATCTACAAGCAGTAGCTTTACGCTTTCGGCCAGCGGAGCATAACGTTTTGCCGCGGTGTATTTACATAGCCTGCTTCAAGAGTGCCCTGAGCCAAGCTAGAAGCACACTTCGGCGTTTTTGAAGTTTGAAGTAATTAGCATCGAATTTCGGGTATGGTACGTACCCTCTAAGTAAGCTATCTCCACTCAAGTGTACCCACGGCCTTCTGGGCTGTTATCGCAGTTCGGCCATCTTGGATAAAACAATAGTTTTGGCCCCGGTAGCCTCGCACTGGTTGGTTTCAGAACGAGTTAACCGGACGAAAACAAAGGTTTTTATTTTCCTGGGACTCAACATGGCCGCCGTGCGATAAAAGCCCATTCTGTGCAGTGTATTATTTCTGCCTCGAGTACTGTCATTAACGAGGTATGGAAGCGCAATGCCGACCGGATCAGATCCGGCACGAAGTGGCAAGACTATGGGAAGGGGTTCCGGGAACTCGGGGAAAGGGGAATGCCGCCTGCATTCTTGAGAAATATACGACTAAAAATCGCCGGAATCACTTCCCATAGAGGGAAAATGACATCAACCTCGGCTTGAATGGGTTTTCTTGCTAATGCAATGTTGAAAGCATGCATTTTCCTTTTAAACACCCCAGCCACCAACAGCTTTGCACGTGCAGAGAGTCTTTAACGAACTCCTCTAATATTCAACGACTTAGCATAGTGTACATGTATGTTAAATGAGATTAAAGTAGTGTGCTTTGTTCCAGTAGATACACACGAAAGCTCCATTTATATGGTAAGCAATTATCAACCTCGTCCCCAGGTCTTCTCGGTCAGATCCAAGATGGCGGCTACTCGGAGAGAAGACCCTGGTAAAGGCTGGATCACGTGATCAAATACTCCCAGATTTTGGGAGTATTTTGTCACGTGATTTGGCGATCTAAGATGGCGACCAAGCTAAATATGGGAATAGTTCATGACGTGTACAAACCATAGGTATCCCAATCCGGAGTGAGTGAGAAGCGATTAACGTTATTTCCACGCGGCGAATGATGCAGTGAAAACAGGTCTACTAAATGGCTCGAAATGGAGTTTACTTGGATAAAGAACCAGTGAAAAGGTATCACAAAGCTACCAGGATGTATCTAAGCTAGAAGAGAATCCTAAAATGCCGTTCATTTTCCGTTAGCGTTGAAGCGAAGCGATCGATAGCACATGTTCAGGTTTAACGGCTTCTCCTGGGCCCGGTTCCTGAAAGCCAGATTAGCGCTAATCCAGAGTTAATTACCATGACAACTAATATGTTTTGTTGAGAGTTAATCCAGGATTAGCGCTAATCGGGCTTTCAGGAACCGGGCCCTGGCTTTCCCACTGATGAACCTTACCAGAAAACTACCCAGTAATGCACTTCATCTATTGCTCTAGCTACACAACGTGTTTTAAGGTTATTTAAAATCGTTTTATTGATAAAATTTGAGCAATCTAAACTATATACAAGTTCATCTCTCTGGACTCCGTCCGTTTGGCCAATAAAAAGCATTGTTAGAACAACCCTTGCGTCATAATCGAAGAGCCAATGAGAATGCGTGACAGTTCAGCGTTTACCAGGGTCTTCTCTCTGAGTAGCCGCCATCTTTGATCTGACCGAGAAGACCCTGGGGACGAGGTTGAGCAATTATTGGACGAGGCTGAGCAAAATATGATGAATTGTCTGTGGCGAGCTACCACTGTTATTTGCCGATGCCGAAGGCAGAGGAAAATAACTGGTAGCGAGACAGACAATTCATCATATTTTGCGATAGTCGGAGTTCCAATAATTGTTTTATTATTCAGTGTTTTTGTTACCTTTGGCATCCAAAATGCTCGCAATTTCCTCCTCTGAACACTCTGGAAACCGAGCGGCCATGTTGGATTTGTTGTTGAACAGCACTGCGCATGCTCAAAACAATATCTGCAGGCAAACGCTTATTTGCAGGTGAATCAACCAATCAGAATTCGGGTTACTGAGGAACTGAATAATAACAACAATAAGAAGCCACAAAACTTTCTTCATTGTATTAACCCCTGCCTCCCAAAAATTCAAACAAAATTCAAGTGAAAATCTAACTTTAAAAAAAAAATCGACCTCCCATCAAAAGCGCTAATTAAGTGACCTCGTCCCATTTCTCCCATCGTCTTTCCTCTTCCTTTCCACCAGGTGAAGCCCAGTTCTCCATATTTTTAACATACCTCATCCACTTTGACACAAGTTAGTGAGCCCAGATTGGTGTAAATCCACATGGTATTTCGAAGGAAGGCTATTCGTTCTTCTTCTAAATTCTGAAAAATCTAAAGTGGACGTTGGAAAATTTACAAATCTATTTACAATTCAGGGGACATATGCCATTACGTAGAGGAAATGGCAACTGAGTGATATTTTGAAAATTACGATAACTGCACGAGCCTTTAGGCGAGTGGAATTTGAGAACTTTCAAAATATCACTCAGTGCCTATAAATCAAGCATGGCACGAGCAGTTCATGTGATATTTTGTTTATAATATACTGAGCAAACATTTACTGAGAGCATGCAACTGTGCACTCTATAACCTTTTTATACACTCATCATTGACCAATCATATAAATTCTTATAATATTTAGAGTAATTCTGCGAAAAAAAGTTTTGTTTGCTTGAATCCTTGATTGTCTACAACCTGTTGAAGTTTGCGAAAAGCGACCCGGCTCACTTTTCACGACCGAGCCACAGTACGCGGTAGTATCGTCGTGTACCGTTTAACCAACTGCGTCATAAAATTCCCTTTGTTACCCACATTCGCTACGAATAATTTGAGACTCAGAAATTTTATACGAACATTCGAATCAACACTTAGAAATTTTAGAACGATTATACGTTATCCTCAGTATACAAAAATATATACCGCCTGAACCGGGATTCGAACTCGGGCCGGTTAAGAATCAATGCAATGGCTTACCCACCACGAAACACTAACCCTAACCATTACACCACGAGATAATTCGCTGATTGCAGTCGTTTTTTTTACCAGATTTATATCAACTTCTTTAGCATGTTCATAAAATATTCTATAATAGTATAATATATACTATAATAGCGGTACGACAACCCTCCGAGCGCGCGAGGTGTGATTCCCCACGGATCTCAACGGTACACGACGATACTACCCAGTACGCTAATTAGAAGCATTGGCCCAGTACATCGTGGATTATGTGTGATGTAAGATCAAGAACCATTACAACAGAAACTAAAACAAGTGCTTTGCTTGATCTTACGTCATTCGACCAAGACCTCAAACGGCGCGGTCTTGAAACAAAATGCACGGGACGTTTATATAAATCACGATTTAAAAATCAGGAATTATACCGATATAACTTTTTTCTTTTTCTTTCATTCTCATACTAAAATGAGGTTAGGGGCACTTTAAAAAATAGAAGCTGGTTTTCCATGCTCTATAGACCCATTCGAAAAATGGCGTCCAATTTAAAAAGCTATTGTCCTGGTAACGTGAACACGAGGCTAGTCAGTACACACAAAAGCTTTTGAACGTGTAAGCGAGGCTAGTCAAGCCTAAACAATAGTTAGTTAAATTGGACGCCATTTTTCGAATGGGGCTATGAGGTCTAATATGCATGCTTGAGGTATTGAAACGCTGCAGATGGATGGGTGGAATACAAGTGCATTCAGCAGCTTTTAAATACCTCGGCGGAAGTGCATATTTTTATAGGACAACCATCTTTTATAGGACAACCATTTGTTAAGCGCGTCGCCTCTCATTCACCTCTGCGACCCAGGTTCGATTCCCGGCGGCGACGCCATATGTGAGTTGAGTTTGTTGGTATCTCGCCCTTGTTCCGAGGGTTTTTCTGCGGGTTCTCCGGTTTTCCTCCCTCCTCAAAAACCAACCAGAATTCCAATTCGAATTCGTCGGAATACTAAACATAAGCCTCTGGCTTGGGAGACCTGGTAACGGCTTCCTGTATCTTCCACGTAAAATAAACCATTTATTTATTTATATTTGTTTTGTAATATAAATGCGGTTTTCTTTAATAAAATCATGCACGCTAAGCTCATGTCTTTTAGCCAATGAAATAGCACGTTCTTAGGATGCTCTCACAATGTTATAATGACCCATAAAAGAGACTATTATAATGTTCACTTACATTGCAACAAGAGGCCATTTCTCTCTCCCATACGACCCTGGACTCTTCCAACACTCGCACAGATGTTTGATAAGCTGTATCTGAAGTAAGGAAACATAGTATATTGTTAGAGACCGGTCATTAATTAAAGGGAGGAGGGCTGGTGCAAAATGGGGGAGGGTTGCCAATTTCCATGCAGCAAATAAGGGGGACCATATTAAGCTAGAGGGGGAATGGGGGAGAGGGGTCATCAACAATTGAGCATAGCGTTTTTCATTTGCACCAGCCCCACTCTAATTAATGACCAGTCCCTTATTGACCACAGGCCATGGCCGTAGCTAACAGGAGGCAATACAAGGCACTTGCCTTGCCCAGATTTTCTCCCAAAGATTGTAAATCTGAAAATCAAGCAGAGCTACTTTAAATTTTACACTCCAAAATGCTGATGTACGAGGAGCTATTTTGGAGTGTAAGAGTAGCGCTGCCCCTTGACCTCTGGGGTGCTCCGCATCCCCATACCCTGGCCTATGGCACTGAAGGCATGAGGTTCCACTGATGATGGGATCTAGGGATACGCATACATGTATATACACTGTGCTGGCCAAGTTATCATTATTTATTGCGTGTATGTCCAGGTCTAGGGACATTAATACGACCGGAAGTTAGCCGCGACTTTCCTAAGCCGCGAACGTTCCAATATATAGGTCAAAAACTGATGTTCGCGACTAACTTACGCCGCGGCTTAACTAAGCCTGGGGATTTGAGCTCGTCTAACTTAAACCGTGCCTTACGTTAGTCGAGAAGTTGCTCATGTAAACGACCTGAACAGTTCGCGGCTTACTTCAGTCAAAATACTTACTGCGCGTGCGTCAATTTTAACCGTGGGTCTCTGGATATGAGAAACACTATATAATGAGTCTTATGTTTGGAGCTCTATGTTTGACGAGAACGGATAAGCCGCGAACTGGTCCATTTATACGACCTTAGAAAAGCCACGGCTAACTTACTCTCGTATAATATGGCCCTAATGTGCCATCATGATGAAAGATTTTGGAAAACAGATGGCAATCAGTAGGAAAAAACTTCATGGTTTCGTGTCTTTGCTCGTTGTGTATGAGAATTTCAATGTATTTAATGCAGGTTGCAAGAAGAATGCAACAACAAAATTAGCCATAAGCTTTAACAGGTTAATTTTAAAGTAGGGATAACAAATATATTTATCATCCCAGTATTCGCCATTAGCCAAATCAGATTTTACAGTCACTACAAACGATCGGCTTTTCCAGTATCCTAGGTGCGTACTGGAAATCTTGTTGACCTTTCAGTGTTTTCGCCTTAGTTTTGTTCTAGAATCTTAACACCACAATTACTGCATTATTTAACTTTTCTTTAATATTTTTAATTTTATAACAAATGAATATAAATGCACTTTTATTTAAAACTGTCCCTGATATCGTAGATTTGGGCCATTTTCAAGACTTCTGGCAAAGTTCCACTCTATGTGCCGTAAGCAATCAGAAGAAGAATTCCCAGAAGATTCTCCATAAGGAAAGTAGTTCTGGCTTCTGATTGGCTAATGACAATAGTGGGATGAGTAATCAGACAATTTTTGGTTCGATTCGGCAAAATATCAGAGCTCGTTTGGTCTCGCCATGGGTATTTTGGTTCAACTATGTCTCGCCAAAATACGAACCATGGCTCGACCAAACTCGTACTGATGTTCTGGAAAAATTGCCCGATTATACATATAAGTACAATTAAGAGAATAAGTAGTTTTGTATGATAATCATGAATACCTGCTTGTTCAGCTGCTGTCTTCGTTTTACCTAGTTTGGATCTGAGCTGTATTGATAGTTAAAAATAATATTATTAGTTACTCTAGTAGACAGATCTAGCCGGATAGTTATTTTAGCATCACTTTAAACCTATATGGAAACACTATATGGAGGTTATGAATGGAAAAGACAGAAATAGATTAAGATTACGAAAATCATGAGAATGTTGGCCAAATTAAGTTTTCACATTTTGACATTATTAAGTAATGGTCAGCGTAAGAACTAGGCAAAGAACAATAGGCTTGCGGCAATGAGCATATCCCACATACCATTTTGCTTGAATATGCCTTAAGTGCTGTATGAGATGTCCACAATAGAAATTACACCCAGAAAATAAACTATTTGTTATGCTCTTGGCCATTTTTGCTGTGAAAACTCAAAGCAACTACCGTCCAGCAAAATTATCGAACGAAAATGCGTTATTTCGATGGGTTTCTATTGAATTTATGAGTATCAACCAATGAAATTACGAGAAAGAATAATAGAAAATTAACACCTTTTTACATTCCTGCCGTTGGACTGCCTAGTTCTTAGCTGGACTATTACGTAACCTTAAGAAATGGTTCGTGTTAGACTCGCATTTTTGCTGTGAAAACTCAAAGCAACTACCGTCCAGCCAATCGGAAATGGAGAAAACAAAAGATTTTTCAATCGCAAATTTGAGCACTTTCCCCACATACGATATTCTTCGAAATTAAACCATAGTTACTTTGATCAAAAAATAATTCAAACCTCCAAAATTATCGAACGAAAATGCGTTATTTCGATGGGTTTCTATTGAATTTATGAGTATCAACCAATGAAATTACGAGAAAGAATAATAGAAAATTAACACCTTTTTACATTCCTGCCGTTGGACTGCCTAGTTCTTAGCTGGACTATTACGTAACCTTAAGAAATGGTTCGTGTAAGACTCACATTTTTGCTGTGAAAACTCAAAGCAACTACCGTCCAGCCAATCGGAAATGGACAAAACAAAAGATTTTTCAATCGCAAATTTGAGCACTTTCCCCACATACGATATTCTTCGAAATTAAACCATAGTTACTTTGATCAAAAATTAATTCAAACCTCCAAAATTATCGAACGAAAATGCGTTATTTCGATGGGTTTCTATTGAATTTATGATTATCAACCAATGAAATTACGAGAAAGAAGAATAGGAAATTAACACCTTTTTACATTCCTGCCGTTGGACTGCCTAGTTCTTAGCTGGACTATTACGTAACCTTAAGAAATGGTTCGTGTAAGACTCACATTTTTGCTGTGAAAACTCAAAGCAACTACCGTCCAGCCAATCGGAAATGGACAAAACAAAAGATTTTTCAATCGCAAATTTGAGCACTTTCCCCACATACGATATTCTTCGAAATTAAACCATAGTTACTTTGATCAAAAATTAATTCAAACCTCCAAAATTATCGAACGAAAATGCGTTATTTCTATGGGTTTCTATTGAATTTATGAGTATCAACCAATGAAATTAAGAGAAAGAAGAATAGAAAATTAACACCTTTTTACATTCCCTGCCGTTGGACTGCTAGTTCTTAGCTGGACTATTACTTAACCTTAAGAAATGGTTCGTGTAAGACTTACTGGAGCAAACGACAATAGGATGCGGCAGTGAGCATGAACCAGCATATCCCAAATAAGAATGTGCTTGAATATGTCTCAAATGCTGTCTGAGATGTCTACAGTCAAAGTTACAAACAGAAAGAATTGAAACTGGTTGGCCATTTTATCCAATAGGAAGACAAAACATACTTGAATCACCAATTTGAGAACTTTGCCCAAATACGATTTTCTTTTAAGTCATACCACAGGCAGCCCAGACTCGACATATATTTCGAGTCTGGGCTGCCTGTGGTCATACCAAAGTTGTTTGATCAAAACTACATTTAGTAAAAAAGTTCAAACGTTATGTCTAATGAAAATAGATTTCTTCATTGGTTTTCTATTGAGCTTATGAATATCAACCAATCAAATTACGAGAAAGCTAGTAAAGTAAAGGCAGTGATTCCTCCACTCTATCAGAGTGTTTTCGCAGGACGCCGAATACATGTAATAGAAAATGAACACCTTTACATTGAGTACCGTTGAGTGTTCCTGTTCTTATGCGTACCATTTCTTAAATTTTAATCTACAATGGCCTGTCTTCAAAAACTAATGTTACCATGTAGAACTTAGTTATGAATTATGAACCGAGTACTTTTCATAAAATCAGAAAAATGATCAAGAAAGCTAAACAAAATATGGCGACTTATCCCCTTTGAATTGTAGCCATTAGGGAAGAGGTCAAAACAATGGATTTCGAATGGGACCCAATTTTGTCAGGGGAGGTGATGGTTGGCGCGTAATACCCCCTACCCCTTTTTTCGAGGTCGTAAAATAGGAACACCTGATTTTAATGCAGACATACGTTCTTCTCTGCCTGTATAAACTAGAAATATAGTTACTTCTTTAATAAGCATTCTTACTATTCCAGAAGATATTTGTGGTCAAAAATCTAGATTTTGCCAAAATAGGTGGTGGGTTTCGGATACAACCTACCTTACTTCAGAATTGGGTTCCGCCAGACTACCATTGTTTTGACCAATAAGGGCCGTTTTAGACGACGAAGTCAGTTCATGCGCTAAACTTAATACCATTAAAGTTGATCAGGTTGGAGCAACTGGTTGATTCAGACGGAGAACTGAATTCGTTGAACCTACTGTAGCGATCAGGAATCTGGGTCTAGATTTTAACTTCAGCATGAAAATTAAATGTTAAGGTTGCATAACTTGCAGTGTGAAAGGAGCTATGTCACGATGAGGGACACGCCTTTTTGTTTCGGGCCGGAACAAAATTAGTTTCAGTGATTTTCATATAAACTGACGACCCTAGCACACGTGTGGGATGGATGAAATTAAAGTGAGTGTGTAAACATGACTAACAAACTGTGCGTAGATCTAGTCTTCAATGACAATATTGCATATCCTTTCAATCAAGCATTAAGTGAGGGAAATTTAACTGTTTGAGGCCAATTAAGGGAAGAGGTCAAAACAATGAATTTCGTATGGGACCCAATTTTGTCAGGGGAGGTGGTGGGTAATACCCCCCTACCCCTTTTTTCGAGGGTGATTTTCTCGCGTTGTAAAATAGGGATACCTGATCAGTTTAATGCAGACACACGTTCTTCTCTGCCTGTAGAAACTAGAAATATAGTTAATTCTTGAATAAGTATTTTGTTCAAGAAGATAGAACTTTGTGGTCAAAAATCTAGACTTTGCCAAAATAGGTGGTGGGTTCCGGGTACAACTCCCCTTTCTTCGAAATTGGGTCCCGTAAAAGTACCATTGTTTTTACCTCTTCCCTAACAGCCACCAATCGAGCACTTATTTCAGACATGCGCAAACCTTTAAGAGAGCACTCCAGTTGGGGGGAGGGGGGGACTATATGGCACTGACGGGGATGCTCGTCGTACCTTCCACGGCTTACAATGTGTAGTTTAGTACCACTAGGACGTCCACAGTTGTGATTATCGTGGGACCTTTTAGGATATTACTACTTGTCAGAAAATACTGAAATTATCGTTGGATGATCTCTGGCGTGGCTTTGCGTCTTGATATTTTCACAGTCAATTGCACTTGGATTAAATGTCAGTTAATTTGTCAGTTAATTTGAGCCATGCCCACAGAACGAGATTCTGGTACCGACCCTTTTTGGATTTGGCGCATGAAATGTTCGCCGTCTGAGACGTGCTTTAGGGTATAATGTTACTCATATTAATAACGTCTTACCCGCTCCTCGTCTTTATTTGCTAGAGATACAGATTTCTTCAGGGCATCATCAGCTGCATCTGTTTCTCGGCATTTTTGTTCATAATGACGCTTCAGCTGGAATTCATGAATATTAGATATACTGTCAAAATTGTCATTTTACTACAACTACCAGAATCCTTTAAAAAAAATTCTCATTCAAATTTATCAACTCCTAAAGTTCAGAATGCCAAGACAATGGTCCAAATTAGAAGAACAAAAGGATCCACGCAAAGTGTTCTGGTAGTTGTAGTATGTGACATCATCAAGCAAACGTCCTATTATTGATCACAAGGCTTGTCATTGTTACTTTCTGTTCGTCATTTCATCAAACGTGCCTGACTAGTGTAGTGGACAGAACAGAGAACTACATGCCACGGCAAAACGTCATGTGCATGCACTTTTGATGAACCGGTCACGCGTGCGTCTCCCCAGTTTCCCGCCGAAACTAAAAGAAAACAGATCGAGGCACTCACCCGTCTCTAATTTTAAGTATGTATGCGTATTTACGTGATATGTTTCGCGAAAAACAAGAAAACAACAAAAGCTAAGCCTAAGACTTTCACAGGTTGAAGTTTTCTTAATTTGTAATTTACTGTGAGTTTCCTATTAGTTATAAAATTATTTACTAAAAAGTTTAAGACCTCTGAAACTTGTATTTGAACTCCAGAGCCTTCATTCTTTCGACCAGTGGCGCCTGATACTCAGGTTAGAATGCGGCTGATTATTATTTGGACCATCTTTTCCTTCACTTCAAGTGATCAAGTGTCTTGATCAGGGTTTGAACTAACCGGAGTGATCTTGATCTCGTGTTTCATTGGATATCAAGATTCATCTGCCTGACTAAAATGGCATGAGCCGATTGGCTGTTGGTCTCATTAATTATTCATGAGTTTGAGAACTCTAAATCAAGATACATAACTGATAAATAAATTCACCTTATGCATATTGTCATAGCTGTTTTTTTTGTTTCGCTGAGATCTCTTAACTCCATCTTCCAACTGAAAAATAAACAAAAATGAAAATTGAATATAAAGTCATGCATGTAGGCCACATGTATGAACATTTATAATCTATTAAATATTTTCTCGCGTGCGTGATTGGTTGAATGCGTCACGTGACCCGATATTTTCTCTCCGCGAGTGGGAAATATCAGCGAATAGTCCCCCCCTGTGAGCATATACAATGTAAGCGTGCGTTAAAGAAAATATTTGAAGGATGATAACAACAATAATATACATTGTGGTGTCGAAATATGCACTGATATTTGTCATTGAACATTATCTGATCCTTGAAACTCACAATTTCCCTTGAGTTTTGCTCTCAGGTTCTTCCACCTGTTCTCTCCTCGGATCAGATAATGTCCGTGGACGAAATATCAGGGCATATTTCGATGGCACAATTAGGTTATTCTAATTTATAATCATGAACATCTTAAACACAATATGTACAATATTTTGTCTGAATCATTAATTAACATTAAGTTTCAATTATGAAGTATTATTTCAAAAGGGCAATAAAATATTATTGACTATGTAGATCGACACAAACATATATCAAAACTTAGAGCGGTTTTTGATTGAGTGTTGTAAAACCAAATCCAGAGCCTAAATCACAGGAGCAAGTATAAATGCTGAATGAACCAATTACGAACTGAATTAAATCGTGAATAGTTTTACTAAACTGTTAAATTAACCAGTCATGAAGAAAGTAAGTACAATCATGGATACCTCTTGCTAAAACAAAAATTGCATAACGGACAAAAATATTGTTTGGTTTACTTTAGAACTACCTTGGGTAATTCAGGGTTTTTTTTCCAACTGACACCGAGCAGCAAAATTGCTAGAACCTGAGTGGCAAAGCCACAAGAGTCAAGCAACAAAGTTTGATTGGCTGATAATGTATTAAATATTCAATTTTATCAGCTACATGTAAAATGAGAACCATATAAAGCAATCCCAGGAGTGGTAAATAAGTTAGAGTTAGAGGTTCAGTGTACCGCTAGGGATCTGAACATTAATTGAAGGGGTCCGTGCAAGAACAGCGTAAGTGACTTCTGATCAAATTCCAAATTCTTCTTGATATTCTTTGTTTTCTAAGAGAGAATTTAGAACTTGATTGAAGCAGTGCTGAAGAGATTGGTTGCAATCAGCCCTGAGTACTGGGTCACACAGAGAGGTCTGCACAATGTTGTGCAAGTAAGCTGTAGAAATTGCAGGTCAATTGTATCAGCCCTAAATTATCCTAAATGGTGTTTGTACAGAAACTAGACACATATCACAAAAAAACACCAGGGGTTAAGAGGAAAATTGCAAGAGTTAAGAATTTTATAAGTAAACGAGACATCAAGCTTGCCAATTTTAGTACATTTGCATGATGATGTCACATACTACATGTACAACTACCAGAACTCTTTGCATGGACCTTTTGTTCCTTTAACCCTTTCCCTCCTGTGCCGCCCGTAACCGCCCAATATGAAGCATGTACCTGGAGAAAATTATTGCATCAAACCTAGACATGCTGGAAATACGATGTTGTGATATTATTTAAAGGAATGAATGACTTTAAAGTCAGAGCTATAACAGGGATCGCTTGACTCTCCCACTTTGGAGAAAAACGCATTTGTTTTGGACATCGTTGTTCGTTTCTTCGATTTTCGCGAATTTTGAGGAGCTGAAAATCGGCTAAAAAAAACCTTCCCATTCGCACTTGAAATCAAAAGCAAATACAAAATCACCACTCAGTCGTTACAGTACCTTGTTTAATCTTTCCAACCAGCAGGTTTGTTTGCACAAAACCCACCAAACGACTGTGAACCACGCCGATGTTTACACTGCATTTCACTCGACCACATTTACCTGCTCCCACCTCCAATTGCATGCTGGGTAATGGACAAAAATTCCACAAGAGGTTCCCCCCTCTGGGACTCCGGTAGGTTTTATTTTTTAGAAGTCTTTTACCCCTACAACCAAGAGCGGTGATTTGGACTCAAGCCGTTGCTTTAAAGTGACAAAAACACATCCTAATAGGTTGAGCTGAGGGGGGAGGGTTGAGTTAGCACTCAGGATTTCACCAACTGAGCCAAACATGTCCAGTAGGGAAAGGGTTAATTTAGACCATTGTCTTAATTGGTACAGTATTCTCAAAGGAGTTGGAAAATCTGAATAAGAAAAAGAATTTGAAAAGGATTCTGGTAGCTGTAGTTAAATGAGTCCATCATAAAAAAATCCTATTAATTAAATTTGGAACTGGTTCATAGTAATTTATACTTAAAAATCAAAGCTTGTACTTTTTTGTAAATTAAAATGTTTTTGAAGTTCAAATTTCGAGTGAAATTGTAGGTGAAATTCATGTGTGTGTTTCTCAGACCTTGTGTGGAGAGAAGGGGGAGGGGAGGGTGGGGAAAGAAACACAACCAATCACAGCAATTTTAAAAGGCAATTGTTCTGACAGGCCAACATTATAGTGAAGCTGTGCAAGCATACAAGGTGTACAAAAATCTACCAGCTAGAGGATACCCAACAAATGTTGGACTATATATATGTATAGCTCAAATTTTGTATGATTGAAATCGATTCTAGCTGTCTACAGATCAACTAAATAGGTGAATATTAATTAACTATTTCTTGATTTGAGTGTTGTCTATGAGTGATAGAGGTTTCGATTTCCAATATGCTAATTATGTGATGTCACAGGAGGCCAACAAAAGGTAATTTATTTTTCCTTGTGAATAAAACTATTTCTGATTTTTACAAAATGTAATATAAGTCCAAACATAACATGGATGTGTAGAAAAAAATATTTACATGTATCTCCGCCAGCACGTTTTTGTATAATAAATGAAGTCTCTTGTGACATCACATAATTAGCATATTGGAAATAGAAACCTCTATAACTGACACAACACTCAAATAAAGAAATATTTTACTATTCACCCATTTACTTGATCATGTAGAAATTATTGATTTTAATGATTAAAAAGTTGGGCTTATACTGGCACTTTAGCCTAAATTGCATTTACTCAGGTAGTCTTCATTATAAATTGATTTATTTTGTAACCTTTTTTCTTTTTTCTCTCTGGGTTTCTCTGAATTCCCTGATGTTTTTCTCAAGGTCGTCCATCAGTTGTTGTGATAAAGCAAGATGTGCTTTTCCAATATTCTCTGTCTCTAGAATTTAGAATTGCATTGTGACTATTGAGTACATATTAATATTATTGTTCAGAAATATATTTAGCAACTGACAATTAAAGCTGTCAAGCACAATGCATGTAACATATCCATAGTTTTACACCTGCAATGACCAATTAATAAATACTAATTAATACAATATTTTGATACAGTATTACTTAATTGTCTAGTAATTTAAAACATTGATAAAAATTATATACTGGTACATATATAATTATATTGATCGATTGGTTGGTTGGTTGGTTGATTCAATAAATAGAAGATCTGCAGGGTCCAAAATTAACTTTTTCACGTAGGCACCAACTGGCGACTAGCCAAAACATTTTAGTTGCCAAAAGACCAATTGTGGTCCACATTTCAAGTTTCAAGCGACAAAGAACATTTGCTGTCATGTTTTATTGGCTACATTTCTTAGAAAATCGTGTGACTTTGGGACATTGTGAAAACATTGTGAAGACTTTAATAGGTAAGTCCCCAGTTGGTGATTAACTCTGAAATTTTGGTTGCCGTTACACCCAAAACTTAGTTGCACTGGCATCAAATAAGGTGCAATTTCGGACCCTGAAGATGGTTCTCCATCTCCTATAATTACACATGTATAACAAAATAAGTCCTGCTCAAAGTCTTGAAAAACTGCAGATGCATTGAGCATAACATGAGTGCATTTTAATAGCAGACCACAAAAGTGCATTATTTTGTACCATAGGAAAATCATCTAAGTACTATACATTTGTTCTATAATTTAAAATTATATTGTCTGCCACACAGTGGTTTATTGTTGGGTCATGAGGAGATGCCATGCCACCAAACTCAATGGGATATTTGATGGTTTAATATAGGAATGTATATATATGTTGTATTGTTGTATTATTATTAAACCATATCTGTACCTATTCTTAAAGCATCCCAAGAATCTTTCATAGTCCTGAGAAGAGAAAAAAACAATATAATTTTATTTTGTACAATATAATTGTATAGGGTTCATTAATATTAATGAAGCTCAGGTCCATGCATTAGAATTAACAGCCATTTAAATTCTGTAGTTACTTACATGTACATAAATTAAAATCCATGTATACATGTATAATACATTGTATACTGATCACATTCTACATTCTTCTTTATACTGCCTGTTTTATAAGGGAGACTTTGGAACTTGATCAGTCAAGTCACTTAAATGGACCCATTCAATTTATACCACATACATTGTATAGTTTTCTCAGACTTTGAAAACTGTATGCATTACACACACACACACATATATATATATATATATTACATATATACATTATATAATTGTACACATTTAGACAGGATTATATATAATAATTTATTATTTATAATTATATACAAGCCCTGTTGGCTTATATACAAACGCTATTAACAACTGTGCATGAACCATACATGTAAATGGGTCTAACAATTTGACAGGCAATAAATAAATTTAAAACATACCCTATCTCATCCTTGGCTTCTGAAGTTCTTGCAAGTCTTATCAAAGTTTTTCCATACTTCTCCTCTATGTCTGCCCTGACAATTAAAAAGACACAGCAATCAAACTTTCTTTAAAAGCAGAATCAAAGATTTGCTTAAAAATTAATTTCACATATTTTAACCACCTTGTTGGCATGCGAGAGGTCAGGGAGTCCACATTTTTGCTGAACCATATAAAAAATATATTTATATATCTATTTATACTAATGCAGGGATAGTACATGTACTTACTGGTTATTTCATGGTTTTCAATAAATGGAATACAGGAAATATTTCACAAGAAAATAATATTATTTGGTATACAACGAGCCTTTTATAGGCGAGTTGTATTATTACAAAAGTAATATAAATTGCGAGTGAACTTTTCATCAGTATTTCATTAGAAAATCATGAAATAACAATATTATCCTATTATCCTATAAATAACATGTACCAAATTTACGGGAAGATTTATCATGAAAAGAAACTAACTTACCAGACGAGAGACTGTGAAATTTCTCAGAAAACCAGCAAAAGTTTCGAATCTGCAGACTAATTTAATGTATTCAAAATTCTTGAATTCTTATATGCTAATAAAGAAATGGCATGACATTTCCTGCATTTCAATTGGCCTGATCTATGTACAAGTCATGTTTAAGCCAAGAAATGCCATTCTGTATTTCATAGAGAAACCATGAAATGCCACTCTGTATTTCATAGTAAAGCTGAACTCTGATTGGCTGAAATCAGAAACATATAAGGGAGTTGAAACGTGTAACGGCAGTCTAGTGTAGCGTGACAGTCTAGTCTTGACACAGAAACCAGTTGCCATTTTATTCCATATATGGTCATTTTTATTCATAGAATAATCCAGAGCATGGCACTATCTAGAGTAGCCTGCTATGCAGACGTATTTTTTCACTCTCATAAATTCGAAGAAAAAAGTAACGTCTGCTTACCCGAGAGCTTAATTAGTTTCCAACATGCAAGCACGACATCAGCACGTTTGTTTTATTTTTCTGCCCAATCAAAGCCATTGTTAGAATTTTAGTGAAGTGGCGCGCCAGTGAACACTCTCCTATGATTGGTCAATGGCAAATGTATTGTCTGAATTCCTTTTAGATGTAACATTACGTTGCTTTCCAGGATATGGAAGGTAAAATATGATTGGTCCATAACACAATGAGGTGTGCATATTGGAAACTAATTAAGCGCTCGGGTAAGCAGACGTTACTTTTTTCTTCAAATTTATGAGAGTGAAAAAATATGTCTGCATAGCAGGCTATATCTAGAGCAAAGTATGGGTGTTACACGTTTCATCTCCCATGTGTTTCTAATATTTTATAGCATAATGAAAATTATTAAAAGAGATGCATGTGTTGCCTTAAAAATTGTGAAATAGTTTCAACCTGGGCCATCTCTTATTTCCCCATTGTTAAACTTGATGCCACCAATAATTCTAACCCACTAGCTAGTTATCTAGCTACCATAAACATTAACACACATGCACCAACCTTTGCTTCACAAATTCTTCAATTTCTTGGCATGTCTGCTTTCCATCACGCATGTGCTTGCACAATGAATCAAACCCAGCAGTACTGGTAAAGTCAGTTCCCTAATTAGATTAACAACATGAAATACATTGTATCATAATATTGTTAAATAAATATGTATATTAGTAAAGGTTTCAAGTTAAATGATTGAGGCTATATGAAGTTGAAGTTTATCCTTGAGAGTCAAAATATTTCACGAGTGAGCACTGAACATGTGAAAGGTTTTGGACTCGAGAGGATACAACTTCATATCTTCAAACCACTGTGTAATGTTCTTTTTATGACATGACTGTACAAATGTACATGGATATCTTTAACAAAATTTTTATTTAAAAACAGCTCTAAGAACTCTTATCTATTCATTTTACTTTATCCAGATGAGTGGCATATTTTTCACATCTTATACTCCAGTGAGTGAAATATGGATACTACGACATATGGTTTAGATCCTGGTAAAACACTAAGATATGATATATCAATACTGACTCGACAAGTCATTTGATTAGTAAATATTATAATAAAAATGAATTCTGGCTATTTTTTCATCTTCAAAGTTTGACATTTTCACTGATACCTTTTCTTTTTTGCATATTAATTGCTTTGGGTGAGGTTCTTTGGGTGCTTCAAACTTTTCAAAATTACCCGCTGGCAGTTTGTTGGCAGGATTTACACCTGAATGCCTCCCTGCATCAGTTCCAAAATCTGATTGGTCTAAAGGTGATGATATACATGCTACAATTTTTAATGACGCTTTTTCATGCAACAATGTTACATGCGAAAAGTCAACAAAGTCTAACATGGTTTGCTGGATGATTTTTAATGCATCTTTAATTTATTGTAGCAACATGTTGCAAGTTTTTCAATTACCTTCAAAATCCTGCAATATTGTTGCCTGAATTATGTTGAAGTTGCATGCTTTGGATATTAACACCCTCGACTTTTTGCATGTCATCGTCCCAGAAATCTGTTTGCTAGTAATGCCCATGGAAATGAGGTCATGCTTGTCTGCCATTTTTTTAACAAGGGGACAGTCCAATAATTTTCTGCACCCCACTATGGAAGGTATATTTTGGGATTTCTTTCTGGGCCCTGTCAGAAAGTAAATTTGACCTATAGGAATCTTAATTTAGGTCTGTAAACAATAGCAAAATTAAGAAAAAGGGCTCCTTTTGGCCCTGTAGGAATTAGCAATTTTACAAGTTTTTGAACCTGTCAGAAATTAATCTTCCATAGATGGGGTGCGGATAATTAATGGAACATCCCAAGGGTATCGGAGTAGGGGCCCAGGTGCTAGTTATAATGTTGTGCTAAAAATCGTCCAGTATATGGCATATATATTACCTGCATGTTGCCACATCAATATGTTACACTAAACGTTGTCTCATGTGACATGCATTAAAAATCGGCATGAAAATCGTCTTTAAAAACTGTTGCGTCTAACATATACATTGTATATAAATTAAATGGAAAGAATGATGAAGTGAGAGCCAAGGAGATACATTTGCAGCTCACCTGAGGTCGTAACGTTTGCAACCTGATACGTGCACATTTTCATGACGACACAGTCAGAACAACGGGTTTTCAAGTGATTGTTAACGTTAAAGCACAAAATAATTAAGCTTAATTAGATTTTAAGTTGATTGACTTTCTGTTTAATCATGTTCTTTTCTGTAGCAGTGGATCGAGTGTGCACAAAAATGAAACCAAATCAACACAAGTCTAAATCCGTCTTAGTGGATTTAACGAAATCTTTAAACATCTATTCACTATATATGTGAATTAGATTATTAACAATTTGCTTATATTTCTTACACAGATAGCTACATATGTTAGCCTATACTAGACTAGTCGAGTGAAGTTACGTATCTGTAGTGTAGTGTACAATTTCTGCGCAGAGATATTAAAATATCGGTTGCTTTTGTCTCAATATAGCTGCCCAACTGGACTAGACACTCGAGAGAAACTACTTACCCAAAAACAGTCCACAAATCTGGTCATATTTGAAGACGATTTTGGCGAAACCCAACCACAACAAATGTGGAGACTGACCAATTCACGAGAGACAAAGAAACCCGGAAATACACTACGGACGGCGTGGACTGGGTATGAGCATACTTGTTCAGTTTCAGTTTCTTATAATTAACATATCCCCCCCCCCCCCTGAATACATGCTGAATAAACCCGACAACTTCATGAATTTCCTGCCTATGTTTGAATTGATGGGTCGTGCGAATTGTATCATAGTTATGCAATCGAGTCAGGCTCTTTTGGTGGAAAAGAGAAAGATGGTGCGCAAGGGACCACGGGAAGGGCGAAGAAGAAGAAGCTTCTGTACGCTTTAATTTCTTCGTCCTTGCGCCCCATTTTTCTTCTTTCCAACCAAAAGCTCCTGGGGCCAAACGTATAAAAAATAAACTTCCGATACAGTTGATTTATGCATATCATTAGAACCCAGTCCTTTCGGGGGGGGGGGGGGGGGGGGGGGGGGGGAGAAGGGGGGATACCTGAACTTCCTGTTTAATGTTTTCCTTTTTTTTAATATCCAGCGATGTAGGCCTTGACACAAGTATCACATAAAATCGCCTAAATATATATCCGGAATTAATATTGTGGCAATAAGGATATGACAAACCATATAGATTTTAAAACAACACATGAGCAAAGTTTAATATTTTCTCACTAGAGTCTTGTCCGTGAGCAACATAAACCAGTGCTCCTCAGCATCCGCCATTTTGTACAGCACTGGTTACCATAAGACTTATGGGGTACATTATTCAGGTGGGAAACCGTTGAATTGTATTACTGCTGGAACTGAGTAAAACAGAGTCAAACGGTCAAGAAACACAAAGCTCACTACAAAAGTTTTAAATATATTGTGAAATGACATGTTCCCTTAAATATCCACATATTTTCTAAATATCCCAGAAACTTCTAACTAAGTAGCCTGCGTTTCCACGCAGCTCTGGAGTATTGGAGCGCAGCGAGCGGAGATAAGGGGGATTGGGGCGAGAACAAAATAGAGGGGGGAGGGGGTGGGGAGGAGAGGAAGAGAGAGCCTGCCAGCAAGCCATGGTTATTTTGATAACTCTCGGCCTCAGAAGGCCGCGTATTGCTATTGGCTAAAATGCGTGATTGACAGAAATCATTTTTTATATTTTATTTTTATTTAACCACGCTAGCCTAGGCCTGAGCGGATTGTGCTAGCATAATTTTTGGCACAATTGGAGCAAACGAGCATAATTTTTCAAAGAAGCACTGCTCGAGCATAATTACCAGATTGTAGCATAATTTGAAGCATTAAAGCCAAAAGCAATGCTATTATTGCGCCTTTCCTAATTATTAGCTGGTTTTATTTGCTTAGATTCTCAATTTTTCCAAAGCAAATACCTGAATTTCACTTTCTAGTTATCTATTCTGATTTTGACTTTATAGAAAAATAGGTCACCTAATAAAATGTTGTGTGAACAACTAAAAATGCCGCGCATCAACTAATGCCGGCCGTCTTCGAAAAACGTTTTTTGTGAGCATAATTGTGTAATCTACGAGCATAATTTTTGAACTTTGGCATAATTTGGGCATAATTCGACAAAATTTGGAGCAGTGCTAGCGGCATAATATGCCACTTTTAGGAGCACAATCCGCTCAGGCCTACGCTAGCCCCAACAACGATAAAAGCTGATTTCCACGAGGGGCGTGTCATGAAATTACAAATTGCTAAATATATACTAATGTAAAAACCTACTACTACTATTAATACAATGGATAAAATACTTTAAAATCGTATATAATATAAACTAATTGTCTGACAGTCTATTGGCAGAGACTCGGTGATCGGCTAATAAAGATAATTTATCAGAAAATGTGCTAACAGAGTCACAGTCAGTCTCAAGTCACTCGGCAAGGCATTCCATGTTTTTGCTCCGTCATAGCTCCAACTTTTCCTCAAAAACTCAGTTCTTGGTTGAGGCATAACTAATTTGGTAGAAGATCCTCGGAGGTTATAATTACATTAGCTGGTTTTATTGAGTTTCTGAAAGAGATTTGAAAGTCGTGTTGGAGCTAGACCATGGAATGTCTTATTTGTACATGAGGTTTGATTTCATTTGCGTCCTCTGTTCATTTAGATTATGCCACTCAAGCGCGTCAAGGGCTATTTGGGACTGCCCGGATTCATTAGGGCGCTTCATTATAACTCTAGCAGTCCTATTTTGTAGCTTTTGCAGCCGTTCTGATAGAACACTGCCCTTTGGATCCCAGACGATGCAGCAGTAGTCAAAGTGCGGTCTAACTAGTGCGTTATAGGCTGACACGAGCGTTTGGTGATCAACAAATTCCCTAAGCCTCCGTAGCGCGCCAATTCCTGACGAGATCTTTTTGGCTATATGGTCGATGTGATCTTCCCATGAAAGGAACTGGTCAATCTGAACACCAAGTGCCTTATAATTATATATTAACCCTTTTAACTGGTTGACCGCCGATGTTCACCTCGGGTTGCTTTGGAAGATTACTCAGATTATACCTAGATCCGATTAGCATATACTCGGTTTTGGCGACATTGAGGCTTAGTTTATTTGATGACAGCCATTTGTTCAGATTGTTTAGATCACGATTTCCTGCCGCCTCTATCTCCTCGAGAAACTTGCCAACAGCTGTTATGATTGTATCATCGGCAAAAAGCCGAGCACTTGTAGCGTTTAAGCAGTTTGGCATGTCATTTACGTATAGAAGAAACAGAAGCGGCCCAAGAATCGATCCTTAGGAACTCCACAGGTTATTTTCTCTTGACCTGATGATGCGTTATTTAACTGGCACTTCTGGACACGGTTTGAGAGAAAGGTGCACATTAGGTTTCTAGCTCCCCCCTTAATTCCATACATCTCGAGTTTGCGTATTAGAATTTCATGATTTACAGTGCCTTTTTCAGGTCAATGAAAATAGCCAAGTTGAAGAGCCCGCGGTCCATGTTTATATACCATTCATTTGTACTATCAGTAAAAGTGCAGTGGCAGTAGAATGAAACTGCCTAAAACCAAATTGTTGGTCAGATAGTAAATTGTGCACAGTTAGGTATTCGTAAAGTTGTTCAAAGAGAATATTTTCAAATACCTTGCTTAGTACGGAAAGGATGGAAATAGGTCGATAATTATCCAACACGTTCCTCGGGCCTTTTTTGTGAATCGGAGTAACCCTGGCAATTTTCCATTCAAGGAAATATTTAATTTAATTTTATTCAATGCATGGAAAGCGATAAGAACAGAAACCAATTAATTTGGCGACAAACATACCGAGAATTCCCTCAGCGATGAATTTAAAGAAAGAACAGGAGCAAGGCTATTAGAATTGATCGTTTGCATTGGAGTCACAAAAAAAATTGCCTCAAGAAAAAAGTTATATTAGTAAAATATTTTTAATGCTGTGTATAGAGCAGGTAAAAATATAGAAATGACCCAAATTTTGGAGCAATAGAGTACTTCGTAACCGAGCTGTCGGCCAAATAATATTCGAACAATTTAGTGTAATTCGTATGCGGCGGCCATGTTGGTTTACAGCTTTACTACACCAAGATGGCGGCCAAAAACGTACTCTACAAATAAAGCTGTTTTCCCCATCAATATGATTAGCATTCACTTCAAAACACTTTAGATTTCACTTTTAAAGGTTTATCAAGTCTAAAATTTGAAATTGGCCGAAATATATGGATTTCCTTGACATTTACGAAACACGCTGACCTCATGGCTGTCACAAAATTCAAAGTACTGTAATTCAAAAACAAATTACCGTATCGACGTAATTTTTTTGAAGAATACTGAGAATACCGATATCTAAATCATATTAAAAGAACAGCTTCATATATCTCATAGTTTAGATTTTAGAAGTTTTGATGACGTCACATGCAAAGGATCTATTAGAGATCTTTTGTCTGGAAGAGATGTTATAGCTGTAATCCCAACTGGGTTTGGAAAAAGTAGGATATTCCAAGCATTCACTAGTGTTAAAGACGTTGAAAATGATGGCTGGGTTGTCGTTTTGGTTATTGCTCCTTTGGCTAGTATATTTGTGAAAGATCAATTGAACCAGTTAAGTTCCTTAGGTTCTTTCAAACCTAAAACCCGAGGAACTACAGAAGTGCAACTTAAAATTGTTGTTTAGTTCTACAGAAGAAGTAATGAGAGCGAATTTCGCGATGAGCTGAATAACCCTGCATCGGAACTCCACAATCGTCTTGCTTGTATTAAATTCGCACACGGTTGAAACATGCCGGACCGGTGTGTTCGAAGAACAGGCTTGCGCTTCCGAAAATACGAGCTGCTTTGATGATTTCGTAACGATGTGTGGATGGTTTTTAGCTCTTCTTTTGGCAGAACTTCGTTCCGGTGTTATTGTGGTCGGCAGTGTTCCGTTTTCTGATTTGATGGCGACTTTATATTCAGCGGCAACGAGTTCTCTTTAACTTAGTTATCTTTATCCTGCAAACTTTCTCGAACAAAGGTGTAGTTCTCAACTGTATTTTGAATCTTCCTTCCTCAGGAACGACAGACTCGCTCTGATAGAGCAGCAGATTTCGGAATATGAAGACCAATACTTTTGCAGGCACAAGCTAGAATTAAGGCTTGAACAGATTCTCGCCGTGGAAATATTTGAATTCCCAAATGCTACCTTAAAATATACATTACATATCCTGCAAAACAATGCTGCAAAAGTCGTTGGCATTTTATACAGGTTTGGGTTTAGGCCCTGTCTTCACGTGTTTTTTCGGAGTTTCAGCTCACATTCTCCAAGGTCGTATATTTTTTTGTTTTGAATTTTACGCTCGAGTTGAGATTCCTTGAGATTCCACGCGTGAGTTTGACAGATATTAAACATGGTTTTCACTTCCGCTGCGCGCATGATGATTGGATGAATCGGTCGAATGACTAATTTAATACATTTTAATTAGTGGGTGGATACCAAAATAACCATGGCTTGCCGGCAGGCTCTCTCTTCCTCTCCTCTCCTCCCCACCCCCTCCCCCTCTATTTTTTCTCGCCCCAATCCCCCTAATCTCCGCTCGCTGCGCTCCGATACTCCAGAGCCGCAACGCAGGCTATGGCTTGCCGGGAGGCTCTCTCTTCCTACCCACCCCCTCCCACTCCCTTTTTTTCTCGCCCCAATCCCCCTTGTCTCCGCTCGCTGCGCTCCGATACTCCAGAGCCGTAACGCAGGCTACTAACTGATCTAAAACGAAAATCCGGCCTACAGCGACGGGCTTCAATGGTTAAATGGAAAAGGCGCTATATAAATACTACTTACTGATTATTATTGCTGCCGCAGCGAGCGAGCCTGAAGCAAGCGAGCAAGGCAGCAGTTCTAATGTGTAAGCGGGTCCAAATCTCGATTTCTTTTTTTACCACAATGCATCACTTCTATTGTCTTTTTATTACCACACTGCTTTGCACGGATCTGATCGTCACGTGACATTACACGAGGTGGAATCTGCATTGTTTGAGAGCTAACTACGTTCAACCGTTCTTTAAAGTGCCAATGACATGAAAAAATCGATCCAATTTTTATTTCATTTTATTAAATTATAGGCTTCCCTTAGCCATTTTGTGAAATGATAAATCAATTTGGAGAGCGCGAGCATAATTTTATTTCGTATCGAAGTCAGGCATAATTTCCAAAATTAGGCGACAATTTTTATGCCGTTAAAGGTATGCTAATCACATTGCGTGACGTCATAGGTCCTACATTTATATTCACAAAAGTAAAAATACGGCTGACTGCAAGGATTCTATTAGAAAATTTATGGCCATCGTTAAGGTTTCTCAAAGTATTACATATTTAAATTGAAAACTGGCCAAAAAATGCACTTATTTTGTAGTATTTATGGAGACGAATATAAATGCGCAGACCTAGTGACGTCACGCATGTGATTACCATATCTATAACGGCCGAAAAATTGTCGCCTAATTTTGGCAATTCCGCCTGACTTCGATACGAAAAAAAAGAATGTTCGCGCTCTCCAAATTGATTTTTAGTTCCACAAAATGACTAAGAGAAGCCTAGAATTTAATAAAATAAAATAAAAACGGGATCATTTTTTTCATTTCATTGGCACTTTAATGCATTTCTGTGTATGCAATCCTTGTGTAATCATGAATTGTGTAATCATGCATTTCTGTGTATGCAATCCTTGTGTAATCATGAATTTGTTGATGTGTAGACGTGTAGGTGAACTCTTTCTAACTCTGTGTGAACTATTAGTTTCCAAAGAGCAAGATCTTTCCTGTTATCAAGATGGTGAGCAGCAAATATTTTTATTCTATTGGCTTCGATAAGTTCAAAATACAATTAGTATTTACAATTACATTCTCAGTTACAGTTGATTTCCGGGTGTTTAAACTTCACCGGGGAGAACAGCAGTTTGTTGTGCTGGGAATCTTAAGAAAATGTCGGGAATTGGTAAGCTCAGGGAATTTACCAGGAGATCGTTGATATGTCGGGACAAAATGAAAAAAAATCGTTACAACTTTTGAGAAAACACACCACAGCTCAAACAGGATTCAGTCGCACGATCCGGCCCCAAAACTACAAAATATATTCATCTAACACCTTGGCATTTTTATCACCTAGTAATCTATGTTTCCTGCCAAAGTGCTACCGTAGGTTCTCTTCTAATACACTTCCTAAACTGAGCGGAGCAGCATTCACTACCTATTAGGTATACTATTTTTAAAATAACACTAGCCAACCTATCAGTGCCATTTAGAGTACCAACCAGGGCATCAGATTGGTAATGTCGATGGCCTCAGTCGCTTTAATTACCCCTAGCTATATTATATATATAGACGACTGACCTTTGCCATATAAGCCTCTGGCTTTGGCTTTTCATTTAAAAAATGTAACATCATGTGCTGTAAATAAATAAAAAGTTGAAAGAAAAAAAGTTGAAAGCGCCGTTTTCATTGCTACGCGATGGCCGTCCTCGGATACCCAGGGGAAGTTAGTGGGCGATGGGCAAAAAAGGGACAGGCAGGGGCATATGGCGTACCATCCCCGCCAAAATTCATGGTTTGAATTCGAAGTTCTTCACATGAATTTTACACTCAAGTAGAATATTTCATATTGTTATTTTGTATTTTATAAGCTTTATTAAGGTTTCAACATACGTGTTTTATATTTGTCGTTCAAGTTTTACATTCGAGATTGTCCGACTGTTCATTCTAAACTCCACGTCATGCATTCGTCGTTCGAGTTTCACATTACAAAGTCGACGACTTTTATTTTCAACTCGACGTTTTGAATTGAACTTCACGCTTCAGTAACTTCCCGGTTGACTTTGGGAACCTCGTACCCAGAACTCCTCGGTAGTCATCCTTGGAGTTGTTAGGTCTGGTAATAAACGCAGGCGCTACGCAGGCGCTACGCAGGCGCTACGCAGGCGCAGATGTGACAGGAACAACACACGTGCTCGATCTCTGTGTTCTACTGACTATGGAACCCGTTAAGACTGAATACGAAAGCTGCCCTTCGACGTGTTGCAGATAGCCTGCTTTCAGCGGAGAAAGCGGCGAACTGCGAGAGGTTTGTTGTCGAGTTCTCTTTTACAAGTTCGTAAACCCTAAATATCATGTTCTTTCCATAGCGCCAGAAGATCTTTACTTAGAAGTAGGCTCTGCTATAGCTTCCTCCTGCTCCGTTTTCAAAGTTCGCCTTCGCCTTTACCCTCCTTCGCCTTTACCTTGGTTCCAAAGGTTTTCTAGAGAGAACACAGCTGCTCGCTTCTTTCTCCGCGGCTGGGTAAAGGTACTTTGAAAACGGAGCAGGAGGAAGCTATACAGAGCCTAGGCTTCTAGGTAAAGATGGTCTGGCTGTGCTTTCGACAGGCTTTGGAAAGACTATGATATTTACGGTAAAGAGAACTCGACAACAAACCGTGATTTAATTTAATTCGCCACTGAAAAGTACTATTGTCGACCAAATTGCAGAGATGCAATCCGGCTATTGACTTCACGGCCGTTGAACTTAGTAGCGATGTACAGTATGGTATGGCGTATAACATGACATGTTAAATAAAAATGCCAATTATACGGTCATCTACAAAGTCAATAAGTTGAACATATATAATATATATAAGCGATGTACAGTAGAGGAAATAATCAGAAATCCGCCTCAATACATTTATGCAACGGTCGTCCATTTCTTTCGGCAAACATTCACTAAGCGGATGGACTCCTCAGAGAAAGACTGAGCTTCTCGTTTCTACTCTTCTCGTTAGGGTTGACGATCACAACCTTTACCTGTGTACTTTGCACTCGTAGTTTGTTTGTCCACAAGTTCTTCAATATCGAGTTCTGACAAAACATTGTCTCTAAACGAAGCACTATGCTACTATAATTTTGTGACTGACTGTTGCGCCTGCGTTGTTTATGTCAGCGGTTCCCAAGGTCAACCGGGAAGTTACTGAAGCGTGAAGTTCAATTCAAAACGTCGAGTTGAAAATAGAAGTCGTCGACTTTGTAATGTGAAACTCGAACGACGAATGCATGACGTGGAGTTTAGAATGAACAGTGACAATCTCGAATGTAAAACTTGAACGACAAATATAAAACACGTATGTTGAAACCTTGATAAAGCTTATAAAATACAAAATAACAATATGAAATATTCTACTTGAGTGTAAAATTCATGTGAAGAACTTCGAATTCAAATCATGAATTTTGGCGGGGATGGTACAGGCAGGGGCAGGGACAGGCAGGGGCAGGGACAGGCCCTTTATTGTCCATCGCCCACTAACTGCTCCTGGGTATCCGAGGATTCGCGATGGCGTGAGCTAGACCAAAGTCGCGACGTGAAGTTGGCGAGGCGGAATCTACTTTGTATGATTGACGCAAAACCGAGTAGTCTCGCGCCGTTGTGTAGCAATGAAAACGGTGGTAAATTAAATTGAATTCGACATTGCAGAAGTTCGACGTTTCTAATCTCATTTGTTGCTCAAAAGTTACACCGGAAAGCAAAAAATAGTGCTTGTGTTGTTAACAGTTGCTCGAAACTCGTCACGCAAGAGCAAGAAGTTAAGCTGTCACTATCTGATAAATTCCCTGTCACGCATTCGCATTTCAATGAGACAAAACCACAGATCACATTTCATCTCACATTCGACCCCTTCTTTTGAAGTGAAAGGCGCATTCATGTGAGATATATATTCCCCAATTCTCACTTCCTCTGTTCAGGCCTTCGAGCCTTGTGGACAACATGAAGGCCCTATTAACCACTTTACTATTCCTCTGTTTCGTGTTCACCAAACAAGGTGGGGGTTGTGTGTTGTTAAATGTCAGTTGTGGTATTCTAATAGGAGATTTACTTTTGTTTGTATCTTTATATATATAGCACCGTTCAGAGAAAGAGCCAGAGAAAATCACCAACTGGTAAGTTAAATGTTTACACTGGGCAGGATTTTAATACGACTGAAGTGTCTGTGAGTGTAAGATTCTTATTTCGACATACGATTCGTTTATACAACTTTCACTTTGAATCATTCTATTTGTTGCGGAATCACATAGCTTGATTTTGAGCTTTAATTACTGACTTTCAGTAAACACTGCAATTATTGTATAAGGTATTTATATCACAACCCAGAGAGTCCGAGATAGATCTCCCTTTGATATAATTAAATGTGTTTTTAAAACGGCTACAAAACCAGAAGAATGTTTACACTGGGCAGGATTTTAATACGACTGAAGTGTCTGTGAGTGTAAGATTCTTATTTCGACATACAATTCGTTACAATTTTCACTTTGAATCATTCTATTTGTTGCGGAATCACATAGCTTGATTTTGAGCTTTAATTACTGACTTTCAGTAAACACTGCAATTATTGTATAAGGTATTTATATCACAATTCAGAGAGTCCCGGCCGAGATAGATCTCCCTTTGGTATAATTAAATGTGTTTTTAAAACGGCTACAAAACCACAAGAAGGTTCGTAAACCGTCGAGGGTGTTTTGTACTTCCATCATGCACGCTTAGTAGAACATTCAGCGAAAATGGCTTTCAAATTAAACTTGCACTCCTGTAGCAGCCGTTGTGTAGCGCTTCCGTTTCACTTTATTCCACACAAAGTTAGGGATCCAGTGTCCAATTTTCGATTGGAGTCGTAAACTAGTCCGTCTCAGTATATATCAGTAGACTTGAAAATTATTTGAGATTACATGCATCAAAACTGACGGAACAGATACAAATAACTTCAATAAAAGCAAATGCGACAGAAACACTTCTTATACACACTAAAGCCAGCTGTGTCCACCCCGGAGCGCGTAAAGCATTACATGTATTTTCAAAAACAACAGATAATACGGATATACGCGATACGTTTCTCGGCCGTAGATCTACATCCTTAGAATTAACTCAAGGCCCGTGTACACGACCGGAAAAATGACACGGCTCGGATAAAAACTAGAACGGTTCGGATAATTTCATTCCTGTAAACGATCCGTACCCTACTTTTACCGTGGCAATTTTACCTGTTCTGGGACCATAGGCGCCTATGGTCCCAAAACGGAACGGAACGGAACGGAGTTCGGTACCCGTTTTTTCAGTTCCTGTGCATCGTGTAGACGCTTACGTACCCGTTCCATTGCTTTTTTCTGAGCCTGCCGCACTCTTTTGTCCTCAGTTGTTTATTTCTGTCCGCATGCGAACGGGAAGAGCAAAAAAATCAAAATGAAGCAAACAATTTTATCTTCTAACGAGTCTCTTTTTCTAAGCTTTATATCTGTGTTTTTTTAAACCGATTTCCTTCTTAAAAGAAACAAAATACAACAGCCTTACATACCTCGTCAATCGCCATTTTATTTTACGAGCGTCATGTACGACCGATGATCTAAACATGGTTATGGGCTCAACCATGACCGGTCTCGGAAATCAGATTCTCGTGTAAACAGCCCTTGCCGTTCCACCTATAGGCTTGCGGACCGGTGTCACTTTTTATCCGAACCGTTTCAAGATATTTCTCGTGTGAATGGGCAAATGTTCATGGAACCGGTGTCCCAGGGATTTCGCCCCCCCGTAATCTCACCCCCCCCCCCCCCCCCCCCCCCCTCCCCCCCTCGCCCCCCTCACTGGTCCCCCCTCAGGGATTTCGCCCCCCCTCCTAATAGGCATGAATAGATTGTGCTAGCAAATCCAGCCAAAGTTGCTCCAAAAAAAGGCTAAAAGTTGCTCAAAAGTTGCCAAAAATTGAAAAAGTTGCCACCAAAATTTGAAAAAGTTGCTCACTTTGGCGAGCCATTTTATTCTAGATAACAACTTAAAACATGGAATGTTGGATGTGTAATTCAATATAATCTTAAAGTTCAACATAACTACCAATAGTAGTACTTTCTAATGTGATATTGACCATGGAGCGAATAACCGCTGGATAATTCGCGGGCGATATTAAATAGATAGCTGCTGTCCAGTTTGCGTGGGCGCGCGTAAAGCCAGTTTTATTTTATTTGTATATCATTTATCAATTAACTATCCTTAGTTTTGACCAATTTTAATAAAAACCTTCTAAATAAAGACCTTTTTGATAGTTTGGATCAGTTTTATACCGATTTGTTGCTCAAAAGTTGCCAAGGAAGGCAAAAGTTGCTCTAGGTTGCTCGCACTACAAAAAGTTGCTCAAAACGCTAAAAGTTGCTCAAAAGTTGCCGAGCACAATCTATTTATGCCTACCTCCTAACGATTTGCTGAGTGAACATGAACTTTAATATATGTTCACTGTTAAGACTGTTGCAACACTTGATTACTTAATCAATAAAACCGTCTATAAAACAAACTTACGATTAATCGATCGCGGTCCTCTTCACTGCGAACCATTGGGAACCAGACTAAAGTGAACTCTTGAAATACGATTGTTGACTATATTACAGCGCTTGAAAAACGTAATAATCACGCCGCTTCATTAAAACCAAAGCTAGCGCTGTTGACATTCTTTGCCTTTGGAGTCTTCTTTTCGCTTTCTATACTAAAGAGAAGCAATGGTATTCGTCTTATTAGAACAAATCTGTAGAGGAAGGCCGAAAATGTTGCTGTTCATCTGTTACACTATTTTACAAGTCGTGCCGGCTTGTGCCTGTATTAAAAACCAAGCGCGCCCAAAACAAAGAGGCGGAATTTCTTTGGATTGACAAAAACATTTGTTATCCTGGGCCTGACTCGTTTATTTTTAACAAAGCTCACAGTCTAATTGCAGAATTAAAAGAGCAACTAACCCAACTGTTTAAATAGCAAACAAATCATATTAATAGTTCTACCTCAGTTTTTAGTGACTCCGCAATGTTTCCTATAGTCACTTATTTGTAAACCCACGCGGCATCAGTTATTAGTTGCTTTCTATACTAAAGAGGCATTTCTAGCGATTTTGGGATATTCGACGATTTTGGGATATTCGACAAATGTTGTCGTTCTTCTGTTACACTATTTTTGGCTAAGAGCTGTTAATTGGCTTTTGATTAAGTCGTGCTTGTGCCTGCATGTATTAAAAAGTCCCGCAAGGCTAGAGTGATTGAGAGAGCACACAAAAGCGTCGCCATCGAGAATTACTGCAATTGCAAGTTACTAGAAGCGTTCGGCGACATGGTGGAGTGCAGTCTGTGTGGTGACTGGTTTCACCAGAAGTGTGTTGGTCGCCAATTTGATACAAGCGTTGAGTGGCTCTGTAGTTCGTGCGCACCCCGATCATCGAAGAGGCGTCGTCGAGAATAGAGCTTGCCACATTTAAATAACTGTCTATATACCACTTTAATTGTCTAAATATAATTGTTATATGAGCAGTTTGCTTGTTTATATTTGGTTGTTTGTTTCAACATGCACGGATAAAGTTGAAATGCGTCCAATTCTTATTTCAAAATATCAAGTCTTCACCAAAAGAATTACGATCGAAGATAAACGTTTATGAAATGTATCTAAGACTTGATATCCAACGAGTGAATACAGCGAACGAGTACGAGTATGACTGACATCAATTGGATCACGAAAGCTGTTTTTAGCTAAAGCAACGTCGAACGAGCTTGCTTTTAGTACGAGAGAATTGGAGGGGGGGGGGGGGGGGGGGGGGGGGGGCGAAATCCCCAGCTTAATCTGTTTTCACTGGGGGGGGCGAAATCCCTACGACACGGGTACTTCTCTCTATCCGAGCTGTTTCTTTTTTTCTGTCCTATAAACGGGCCTTCAAAGTAACTTTTTCATTCAATAAAGTAAATAAAATACAATCAGTTTCCCCTTTTTCGACGATATTCTGTTAGTACGCTTCTCCGCCGGTTTAAAATTTGTGGAGAATGAACTACTAATTCAGACCGGAAGGGCTGGGGCAGAATCAGCGCTTAGAAAGAATCGCATAACTTGAAGGTGTACCGCAGTGGATGCCGTTACAGTGTGTACCGTTACAGTGAGTACCGTTACAGGCGACACATATTGACCAAATGAGTTGTCCTCGGTTGCCTCTTTGAACTGTTATAGCTGTTGTTAATTGTAATGATAACGAGGAAAGAGAACGATACTTCTTGACCAGTTGTCTAATACCTCATTCATACCAAAGCTTAAACATTTATGTTTCGGTATCAACTGGTAAGCCCCTCCTCTTTTCACGCATGGCGAACTCGAAATTTGAAATTCAAATCGTGGTAAATAAGAGTCCACACCACGGAAAACCAGTGGAAATTTGCTAATTATTCGTATCGCCGTTTTATGGCGCTGTCCCAAAGAGGGACACCCAGATGGCGGCCGCATACAACGTTATATAAAATTGTCATATATTCATTGTCTACAGCTCCGTTAGGAAGTATTCCAATGTTCCAAAATTCGGTTTATAAATGTATTTTTGGTAGTTCTACATGCAAGGTCCGAACTAAGGTTTTATTTAATTTCATCAATGCAAACCAATAGCCCACTTCCTCGATATGCTTTACTTGTCACGCACAAAGGTTTCAATACGAAGCTCCGTGCTAAATTCAATTTATTCTTTTCACAGAGAAAAGAATAAATGTAATTTAGCACGGAGCCTCGTATTGAAACCTTTGTGCGTGACAAGTAAAGCATATCGCGGAAGTGGGCTATTGTGTGATCGAGGGTAATGACGATGAAAACCACCAAATCTATCAATCTCAGGCGGAAGATCTTCATTCTCGACTGCGCATGATCCAAACTGACAAGGAGGCAAGAATTTCAGTACTACGGGATGAAGGTGAGCAGTCGCTTTACATTGTTTGTTACGAACTTGTTAGAAATATGTAAAAGAGGCTTTGTAAATGTTTGGAAGAATGTTTAGTGAGTATAGGCAAGTTTCGTATTCCCACGGACGACCTGCACTCGCTGTCTGTACGTACGATGAACGAAAAGTTCATATGAATACTGCGTAATTAAAGCAATATTTGTTTCACTTGAGTTTGCAAACCAGCCATTTTCAATGGTCCGCGAAAATATACTTTGTTTCCTTGCTGGCAACTGTTTGCTATTTTCGGGAATATGCGGTGGTAATTAGGTTTTCCCATCTAAACGGCTAGCTAGCTTTAGCATAACCCCACCGCCGTCTATTGGCAAACTCGCCATCTAAATTGTATGCCGATCGATAGTCGACCCTGCGCGCTGCAGACAAATTTCACTAAGAAAAATGTTTTTATTCCGAGTTTTTTCACAGTTTTCTCGATCGCTAAGTTGATAGAACGGTGCCTTGGTTAGGCTGAAAAGATTAGACTTCTCGCTCTTGGTTTCTAGCGACTTTTGATAATTGACTAGTGGCTGCATCCCATGCCAACTATCTACCATTATAGTTTGCCACCAAATTTTGGCGTGCGCTCATTGGCCAAAACCGATCACGTGACGTGATAGTTGTCGTCCGTCAGGCGATAGTGCCCGCTGAGAGAGGAAGATAATTTTTGCTGATAGTTTTTCTTGGAAATCCGATGTTCTTAAAACTAGCATATAAGCGCTCGAACTGCGTTCTCGGGCTTATATTCGTTTTAAGAACATCAAATTTCCGCGGGCAACTATCAGCCGTTATAGTTCACCACAAAATTGTGGCGCGCGCTCATTGGCTAAGAGTGATCCCTGTCTCGAACCGAACGGCAGATCGAGAGACTTTACCAGTAAACGGAATACAAAGGCCTCAAAGTGTTACTGAACGATTTGTTGCTTCAAAAAGGTTTTCACAGCATACATTTAAGAGGCACTTGAGAAGCAAATGGGATGTAGATAGGTAGGGTCTTAATTTTGACATAATCTCAAATAATTTCTCAAGGCGAGAGCTTTGTTTTTGTGACCCAACGAACTCTTTACAGCCGCCGTGGCAGTTTTATTTGCATAAATTAAAATTTTAATCCGCTTTGACGTCAGTGGACAGCATTATCGGCTATTGGATTCAGACGTCTCTATCGGGAGGAACGAACCAGAGGAGACGGCTGAAATTGAGGCTACGCTGAGAGTGGAAGACAATTTTGTGATGAACAATAACGACAAATAGACTGTGTTTGTCTCGGAACTATCGGCTGATAGTTTCCCTTGGAAATTTGATGTTCTTAAAACTAGCATATAAGCCCTCGAACTTCGTTCTCGGACTTATATTTGTTTTAAGAACATCACATTTCCGCGGGCAACTATTAGCCGATAGTTCCTTGACGGACACAGTCTATTTGTATAATAGAAGCTAGCTGGGCAAAGCCAGTACAGAAGTCGTGCTATGGTCACCAATAAAGTGCTGTCACGTGATTAGTATTAGCCAATAACGTGCTTGGGATATTTACTGAGCGCGAAGTTTGATTATTTAAATAAATATAATGCACGCTCGAGGTCTTGGAGTTTTTTAAGACATCGAAAGTGCATTAGTTTTTATAGCACACAGGAAACCCATCTTCTATTTGTTTTGTAATATAAAATTCGATCTACGCGCGGTTATCCTGCTCGCATCCATTATAAGAAAAAATATTTTCAAGTTAGCCAATGAAATTGCGCGTTCTTAGAATGCTCCCGTAATTTATGTCAGAAATATGTTGTGAATACTTTTGGAAGAACAGGGGCAGGTACGAGACAGACAAACACTGAAGACGATTCTTATGTAGCCTTATTGATCCTTATACGTTATGATTCATTCATTCATTTTCTCTGTTACCATATATAGTCGCTGATGAGTTGGGTAGAGAAAGTCTGGCTTACGAGAGGGAACGCATACGACCTCATTCAACCAGTGCCCTGGTAGGTATGACTGAGCATGCGCAGTAATCAGTGAGGAAGGTCTGGGGTCGAGATCTATCCCCAACCCTCCTCTTCCTAGCGGCTGACACAGGCATCCCGTCATTAATTTAAAATATTTCAGGAAAGGTATACTGAGCATGCGCAGTGAGAAATGAGTAGGGTCTGGGGTCGAAATTGGACGTAAACACTGAGCACTCACCCATCCATCCTCTTCCTAGCTGACACATGCATCCCGTCATTAATGAAAACAAATTTCAGGAAAGCGAAGAGTACAGACTCATCAAGAAAGCAGCCAAGGCAGTAGTTAGGCGATTGGCGTTGCCTTCTCCTCCTAGACTACACGTGCTTATTGACAAGGCGGCACAATTTGTTATGAAAAAGACGCTGGTACTCGAGTATGGAAAAGTCAAGTCTGGAATCCGAGAACTTGTGGATCGGGTAAGAACTCATTAAACGATGGTTGAACCTGCTATGAATCGGAGAACTTGTTAATCTGCGAAGATTGTGAAAAGTTGTTGATAGATTATACTAGGTTACCATGTTTGCCAGAAGCTCGAAGAAAGAAAGAGGCGAGAGAGGAAAGAGAGAAGAGGAGAAACTGAAAGAAGGGCCTCTGGTGTTATCCGTTGAGAATCTCACTTTCATGCGAACATGCTTCAGAATTTGAACCTCGTCCCTGATTGGATAATCTACTCATTACCAGGCGCAACCGTGAGTGTTGGATGTAACGGTAATTTTCATTGGTTTACCGATGGCCCAGCAAAACCGGTTTGACGTGTTTTCTTGATTTGAAACTCAGCGCATGGAAGTGAGATTCTCAACGGATAACAACAGAGGCTCTTCTTTTTCTTTTCTCCTCTTCTCTCCATTCTCTCGTCTCTTATTGCTTCGAGCCTCTGGAACCGAGAGTAAGACTAGGTTGGAATCAGTCAGGGAATTTCCCGGAGGTGGTGGATACTTACATGAAAAATTGGTATGTATGTGACGCCAAGAGGCTCAAACCCTGACCCTGTTTGACCCAAAATCCGAGCTCTAAAACCCTGCTGATTGCCCCCTTTTGTTTGGGGGGGGGGGGGGGACCCTGATTGCCCCTTCTTTAAATGAAAACAAATAGGCCTTGTGAAATATATTGTTCGCCTGAAAAGGAATTAAAAACAAATTATAAATCATTTGATATAAAAATACTTTAAATGCACCCATCCTGACCCTGATCTGCCCAAATCAGCCGGGTCAAAACCCTGATCCTACCTGCCCAAACTGAGCTCAAAACCCTGACCCACCCCCGCGGCACATACATAATACGTCACAAACAGGAGTACCCCCACCCCTGGGGAATTTGTAGATCGGATTAACTCTCAGATGAAAGATTGGTGTAATAGAGAACTTGTCAGTTGACATCTACGAGTTGTAAGTTTAGTAATACCAAACATGCTGTGAATTATGCTTTTTGTTTAGATGTTGATTGCGATTGCCCATGAAAAAGAGGAGCCAATAATGATTTTAGGTAAGGTTCGGTAACAAAAGAAATCAACGACCCTTTCAGGTGAAGTATTAAACACGGACAACATTTTCTTGCAACTTGTCATGTAGCAATATAAAATTGCATGTTGCACCTATGCTGGAACTTCTTCTGCAACACAGTTTCCTGTTGCGAGCTGCTGCAACTGTTGCAAAAGATAGATTTGATTTCTACTTTTTGCATATGTTGCGGCAACTCGCAACATGAAATGTTGTTGCAGCATAAGTTGCTCCGTAGAGTGGTAATACGTGTAATACGCGTTCTTGCGCAGGGACGTATAAGCGGTTGGCCTTGTCTCCTTCCTCTTCTAATCAATACGAGGGGGACATAAAAGAACCTGTTGTATTATTTCGAGAATGAGTAGGAGATTGTATTAACAATTACTCATGAGTGCAAACTACACGGCAGCACATTTGCGTCATAGACAATATCGCAACTCCGCCGTTGCAGTGCACTCTGGGATGGATATCTCAGTTTCCATTGTTTAATCCAAGATGACCTCCCAACAACTGAGATATCCATCCCAGAATGCACTGCGACGGCGGGGTTGCGATATAGTCTATAATAGCAGTCCGTGTCACAAAAATAGCGTCGTGAAGCGCATTTGAATAGACCCATATAGAATTTGCGCAATATAAATGAATACCTATTTTAACATTAGGTTGCAACATATAATTCGACACTTGCATGACAAGTTGCAAGACAGTGTTCCTGGTATTACTTCACCTTGATGCCAATTATTGATATGCTTGGCACACTGGATAATTATAGAGAAATATCGTGCAGATTCACTCGGTTTTATCAACTAAGAGTCAGTAAGGGTAGATCAACCACTGTTAGCCTGCGAACAGCCACGTGGGAGAGAAGAATTAAGGGAAAGGAGAGCCTGCACGGACACAATACAAATTTTGAATTACGTCCCTACATTAATCTATCATTAGGCTCGATTCAGACGTTGCCCCATGTCAACTCGTGCCGAACGCAATTGAAACAAAGGATAATATTTAAGCGGCTTTGTTTATCTAATTAGGTTCGGCAAATGAGTGCAGCGGCATCTGAAACGGGCCAAAATTATCAAATCTAATTAACACATGACCATATTACATTGTGGAGTGGACCAATAGGAGTTTGCGTCGAAAATTTAGATTTGTATATAGCGTCCGTGCAGGCTCTCCTTCCCCCTTCTTCTATCCCTCCCGTGAGCCTGTTCACAGGCTAGACCGCTGTGAGAAGCTGACGTTTCAATCAGAAGCCACTTTCGCGTCTGACGCTGCACTAACGCTCGACATTTCATTAAAACTCGCTTTCCACGGTGGCTAGCGTCCCGTATAAGATTTCAGCAATATCAAACCTGTGTTTTTAAACTTCTTCCTCGCCGCAGACCAACAACCTTGAGCGTCCATCCCGCATACTAGGCCTATGTCACAGCGTTTTCACAAGTTAGCTATAGACCCTTTGCACGTGACGTCATAGCCGCCATGTTGGTGTACAGTTAACAATAGATTCTTCGTTGGCTTCTTTTGTTCTGTACACCAACATGGCCGCCATGCCCTTTGTCATTTGAATCTCTGGGGATTGAGTGCAAACCATCTATAGGTTATTTTTAGAACGGTTTCCGCTATTCCTGGGTTGCAATCATTCCTCACGGAATAAAATCACAAAAGCGTAGCAGCCATGTTGTTGGTATAACACAAGTTAAAGTGCTCCTAACCCCATTTTAGTTTTATTTATTTTCAAAGTGCACTCTGGGATGGATATCTCAGTTTTCCATTGTTGTTGTTGGGCGGCCATCTTGGATTTAACAATGGAAACTGAGATATCCATCCCAGAGTGCACTGCAACGGCGGAGTTGTGATATTGTCTATGAAACTGAGGACGAAAGAAAAACAAAAAATGACATCAGTGCAATCTCGTGATTAAAATCCCGGGAATTTTGTTTCACGACCACACAGTTTGGGATTTTGGTCGAGTGACGTAAGATTAGGCAAAATCCATTGTTCTCTAGCGCTTGTTGTAGTTTGTATTGTTATGGATTCCCGATCTTATTTAATTTACGTCACACACAATGCACGACGTACTAGACCCATGCTTCTAATTTGTGTACTGCCGCTCGGTCGTGAAAAGAGCCGGATCACTTTTCGCCTTTTTGAACAGGTCGTAGACAATAAAGGATTCACGCAAAAACAAAACTTTTTTTAACAGAGTTACTCTGAAGACTATGAGGTTTGAAATAATAAATTAATATAATTGGGGTTAGGGGCACTTTAATGAGGCATTTTTGTTGGCCACTGGTGCAACACACCAATTGGCGGAAAAGTAATCTAAAAATAGCCAACTTGTGAAAGCGCCGTGATCTCTATATAGGAGATATGGACGCTACAGGTTATAGCTCCTCAGATACAAGCAATCCAGCGCGTAGATAGGCTACTGTTGAACCCTACTTTTACGTACAGACAAAGTTGATATTAGGATATTTATTTTCGACTATACTTGGTTTTGTAATCTAAATAATGAAGAACTGTTTTTGTTCATTACGTGCAGTGCCTACGACAAACGAACCACAGGTAACCCAAGTAAGGATTGACAAACTACTGCTTGCCATGGAAGAGCTATTACAAGAGATCATACAACACTGCAATTTGACGACATTACAAGTAGGTTTAGAACTGGGCCCGGTTGTTCTAAGCCCGGATTAGCGTTATTTCCGGACCGAGGATTCTTTTCAGTTGGTAAAAGTGTTTTTTCTAGTTATTCCTCAAGTATTCAAACAATAATTCTTTTAATCCAAAATCTGCATTCCTCAAGTTAAACAATGGCTACTCTTAATATTGGATTAGATTAATCAGGCCCAGGACTACAAGACTTGGCGTGCTAGCGTTTGTTCTGGGTGATATTTAAGGGAAAATTTGGTTTGGGTTACCTGTGGCACTGAGGACAAAATCCCAGTCCTTTGATCGCGCACCACATGAAGAACCTGAACTATATATAAGTCCTACAAAGCTGTTCTTTTTATATTCTAGAGATCGATAATGAAAGTCATCACCCAAATTAATGATTTTGAATCAGTTTTCATAATCAGTATTCCATACCAATCTGCTTTTGTGATCTCATGACGACGCACCCCACCTCAGGAAAATAAATCCTTTGTTCTTGCACTTCCAAACTCGAGACAGAGACGAGGCTGAAAGATATTGTTTATAGCCAAAATGGCCGCTGTGTGGTAAAGCTAGGTATGTAAGACCAGCCCGTTATTCAGAAGCATGCAAACCGTTTTTATTAGCTATTTATCTTCATTATAATGTGTTTCCCAGGCAAAAAGAGTAATTCGAGTTGCCATTAAAGTCTTGACCAAACAGCTCAAACTCTCCCCTGGTAAAAAGGAAGAATTAGCAGAAAGAGTGATGTCACACATGAGAGCGAGGTTGGAGATGGAAGACGAAGATAACAAAGACGCGCGGCTCAGGAGACTGGAAGAGAGGATCGAAGGGGACATAGAACGATATCACCTTTCAGCTCAACAGGTAGATTGTACGAGTTTTAACAAGAAATCGTGCTATAAGGGTCAGCGCATGCCGGCGATTGTCACCTTCAGTTGTCAATCAGCCTTTGTGAAGTGAACATATCTGTTCATGTAGCCTACGTTTAGCCGCTGCTGTGTTAGCCTGCTATGCAGACGTATTTTTTCACTCATAAATTCGAAGAAAAAAGTAATGTCTGCTTACCCGAGCGCTTAATTAGTTTCCAATATGCAAGCATGACGCCAGCACGTGTTTTATTTTTCTGCCCAATCAAAGACATTGTTAGTATTTTAGTGAATTGGCGCGCCAGCGAACACTCTCCTATGATTGGTCAATGGCACATGTATTGTCTGAATTCCTTTGAAATGTAACATTACGTCACTTTCCAGGATATGGAAGGTAAAATCTGATTGGTCGATAACACAATGAGGTGTGCATATTGGAAACTAATTAAGCGCTCGGGTAAGCAGACGTTACTTTTTTCTTAAAATTTATGAGAGTGAAAAAAATACGTCTGCATAAGCAGTCTACTGCTGTGTTTGCTATAAGAACAAGCTCCGCTAGTGATCAATGCGTTACTGCGTCTGCGTATGTTACTTGTGCTTATGCTTTTGGCTTTAGAACCAAAAATGCATAACAAATTTTAATTGGCGATTTTCATGATGACGTCATTTTATTACAACTACCAGAATCTTTTTTAAATTCTTTTTCTCATTCAGATTTTCCAACTCCTTTGAGAATTCCAAGACAATGGTCTAAATTAAAGGAACAAAAGAAAACGCGCAAAGGATTCTTGTAGTTGTCGTATGGACGTCATCATGCAAATCGCCTATTCTTGGTTTGCAACGAATCCCCAGAGAGTCTAATGATAAAGACATGGCGGCCATTTTGGAGGAATTATAACAAGAAAAGCTAATGAGGATTATTTTTTAACGTTATCTAACATGGCGGCGATGACGTGCAAAGTGTAACTGAGGTTTCTCACAGTTACCAAGGAAATCTTGTATTAACCGGGTCCAGCACCGGCAGAAACAAATCTTGAGATAAAGTGAATTGGTCATAACTGAATTTAAACCAACAGCCGTTTCTGAACATTTTCTCAGCCCTAACCACTCTAGTACTGACATGCTCCTTATATATTCCTTTAGAAGTCATCTATTCTGAACGTGATTCCGTGAGAAAAGCATGTGAATCATATCTCATCTATAAAGCTAAAACCCTCGAACCACTCGGAATGAATAGACGTGATGAAATGTAATTTCACCATATGACCTTTATTGTCGGCTGTTATTCGTATCTGCACAATCTTTTCCAACCTATTTCGTAATTTCCTTTTATTTGTAACTACTATATAAAACATATGTCATTGATTTTGTAATTTCTGCTCATTACGACGTAACTAACCATTTATATAAGTCTTGTATCCATTTGTGACCTCCACTGTAAAATAAACCTGAAGAAGGCTGGTACTGGCCAGCCGAAATATCGTACAAACCTCGACAAGCGTTGTATATGAACAGCATTGTAGTAGTTTTCGGACACTTTATCGTCATAACTAAATACTTATAACAAACACACAGACTAGATTAAACAGATAGAGCAACCTAGTTCCCAAGTTTTGATGAATTTGTAGTTGGTTTCAACGAATTTTGAACCCGCAATGCGAAAGACGTATTTTTTTAAATCAAAAATTCACGCACTATACGAAACTCTCCAATTAGCGCACGCGAAACGTCAAGCCAATCAGCGGTCAAATCCCACCAGCCTGTACCAGGGGTTCTTTCGACACCATCTTGGATTAGGCGTGTAAAGATCCCTGGGAACGAGATTGCAGGCACAGATCACAAAATTAACGCATGGCAATGCAATATGCACAATGCACGGAGACAACTGGCCTCCTCCGCTATCGACTGTATAGGGAAAAAAATGAGAGAAAAAAAATATATATATATGGTAGTTGGGCTATCCCATAATTTTTCTCGCCCCACCCCAGACTCTGAGGATTTTGCACTACAGGAAACCCAACATTACATTTTTCTTCTTCTTTTATTCCCACAATACGGTTGCTTGCGGTGAAGGCTTGAAGACAAAATCCAAGGACTACAGCAAAGCTGACACAATGTAGAATTTTATATTGAATATTACAATATTTCGGCTGGCCAGACCAGCCTTCTTCAGGCACTAGATGTTACAAGTGAAGAGCTCTAAGGTAAAAATATCTATAAATGCGGTAAGTTTCGCAATAGACATTGCAGAAACGGGAAGTGACGTGAACTAAACTTCTAGAATACCTGTAAGTATGTGTGGTGACGTGTTGCCTTTGTTATTCTTATATTGCACCATATTTTTATACGTTAACAGCTAACGCGCCTTGAGGCGCTCTCTGTGGAAGAAGAAGCTCTCAAAGAGCACTTATCAAAACAGGAAAAGGTACGCATGCTCAAACGAATGTACGCTGACGTGATAGATGATCTGCGGGCGCAGAGGAAAGAAGAGAAGGCCGGGTCGCCAACCCTCACAGTGACGAGCGTGATCGCCATTACTAACATGATTAACGAGAAGGCCATTGAAATGAGATTGACCCCGAGAGAGGTAAATACGAGTTTTATTGCTTTTTCTGTATAGCTATTTGTCAATAGTGTCGTCATAACATGGCGATAATACGGGCTCAAAATAGCCACGGTGACGAGTAACTTTAGGTGCCTTTATGCAACATTTAATGTAAGAACTAGGCATGAGTAGGCTTTTCAAAATAGTCCGCCATGTTGGATCGTGTGCGATGCACTCTGGGATGGATACCGGGAAGTAACGTGAACCATCCCAGAGTGCATCGCACACGATCCAACATGGCGGACTAACCATATGGTCTATGCCCAGCGGACTCTGTATATTAAATACGAATAGACCATATTCCAAAATGGCGAACGTTATTTTAATGGAATATATAGTGTGTCAAAGGTAACCGTTGAATACTACCATGTTGAAAGGCACAATAAAACGCATAACACACTGTGTAGTTTGATTTTGCTAGCATAGAATGGTACTCTGTACATTTATTATTAACATTTGAATTTACGGAAGCAAGAGTTATCCTCTCTTGACGGAAGTTGATATGGAGTTGAGTCAGTTATACCGAACTAGCCTCGTTTCCGTGATTAGCCATTATTAAAATGTTCACAACTCAGCGCGCACCGATTAAAGACCAAACTCTCAAACTGCTGAATATCACTTCACCCTAACCTTTAATGGTTAATCATTAATAGAACGATGCATATCCAAGGGAGGGGTGGGTAGGTAGTTTCCCAGAAATCGGGATTAAGCCAAAAGGTAAGCTTTTGGTATCAGCCATATTGAAATTGGGTTTATATAACTGTACTAGTAAAACAATATCAGCAAACGTAACGAACCGCTAACGATATTTAAGTAATTTGTAGTACGAAAATGTTTCTATTTATTTGTTTTATTTATACTTAGGGTCCGATTATTTGAAGCAAGGGTAAGCGCTACCGTTGTACCCTGGGGTTAAATCGCTAACCCGAGATTAAACTGTACAGATCTAGATTATCATTACAAATTTAGCGCTATCCTAGGGATAAAGTTATGCTTGCTTGAACAACCCAGATTGGACCCAGATTTCTATTTGATTCTTAGCTTCAGCTTCTTAAACGTATCATCTTAACTGCCTTGAAAGAGCTGGCAAATCACACAAGCCAGCCACCAAGCACTCAGGGAGTCCGAACTACTGGAGGTAAAATCAAAATGGAGGAATATATTGAATGAATGAAAACTATATTATTGCCCCTTACACAAGTAAAACCACAAGTGAATTACTTCAGTTCGTGATTGGTTCAGTAGAGCGGTTTTCGATTGAGCAAAAACCAGTGAGCCAATTACAGGAGCAAGTTAAACATCAATGAACCAATCACGAACTGAAATAATTCACGATTGGTTTTACTTAAACCAATCACCGGGAAAAGTAACGCAATCATGGATAACTAACTAATCAAATTCAAAAGCAATATACCCTTTCAGCTTGCCTGTTTGTTACTCCATTTCAGACCACGTGATAGTTCTGCAGAGGATTCAGTGCTTTGTTTTCCAATTATAGAAATTGATACATTTCCTCTTGGGTTACAAAAAACAAAAACGCATTATTCAAGGAGAAGTCACGTGGTCTGAAAATGGGGCAACACACAGGCAAGCTGAAAGGGTCTATTACAGTTTTGAGACAACTGAAAACTGCTCTGATTAAAGGGGCTATGTCATGGTACTGCGCATGTATCGAGTAATCGCTGGTTGGTGGCTGTTAATTGGATACAAACAGTTAAACTCCCCCCCACCTCCCTCAATGCTTAAACTCCCCCCCCCCTCCCCACTCAATGCTTGATTGAAAGGATTTTCAATATTTTCTCTGGATACTATTTATATAAACTGTTTGTTAGTCATTTTTGCATATTTGCTTTGATTATAAGCATCCCACATGGCCGAGAGGTTCGTTAGTTCATATCAAAATCGGTGGAAATAGCTGTTTCCGGCCCGGAAAGCGAATGTAAAGTCTATTACCGTGACACAGCCCCTTTATCTTGGTTTTGGTTCAGTTTACGACACTTAATCGAAAACCGATCTAAAATGTAAGGGTTACTACCACTGGTCATATCAAGTAAGGGAGCATCCTAAGAACGCATGATTTCATTGGCTGAAAATGTTCAGCTCATGTTTATTTTTATAAACAGGAGCAGGAGTAACGCGTGATCAAAATCTAGCCAATCAGTAACGAGCATTTTTTGAAAACAACTTCAGCATGGCTTTCCTTTTGCTGTCGTCACTGTTATTGTTTTTATTCTGCCTCAACGGTTCACTTATCTTCAAAGATATCTTCCCGCTTGAATGAAATTAGTTTCTTTTCACCTAGATATATCGAATTTATATTATAAAACAAATAGAAGATGGTTCTCCTATGTCCTGTAAAATTAATGCACTTTCGAGGGGGCGGCCTTCACCTCCTCGGAACCTGGAATGACTGGCTACCAAACAATAACCTAACCTTAAAACAATAGAATTAGAGCGGTTTTCACATGAGTGTCGTAAAACCAAACGCAAATTACTCACAGCCAGCCAATCACAGGAGGATGTAAATACAAAAAAGCCAACTGAAGGCTGGAAAAGTTCGTGAATGGGTTTCGCCTGAACCAATCACGAGCCAGAGCAAAACCAAGACCAAAACATGATTGGTTTTACTTTGCAATTTCATTGGTCGATTAATAACATGCCATTTTCTCGGCCAATAGAAAAGCTAAGTAAACGCAAAACCAAAATACTTTCGCTCTATTTGTCAGTGCAATCCAAATGAGGTCCAATAAAATGCAAGGTTTTGAGAGGTGAAGTCCTACTGCTTTCGAGGACTGGAAAAGCTGCTGAATACATTCACATTCCGCCCGTACATCCATTTACAGCTGCTGAAGACCTCGAGCGTGCATTATTTTACAGTAACAGTCTCAGTAACGGCCTATCACGGCACAATACACCTGAAAAGTTGTTTTGTGGTTTATAATGAGCACTTTATGTTTAGAACAGAAATCGCACGTAGACAACGTAGCAAAAAAAGTATAATAGACAAATAGAAAAACAGATTGTAAAAGTAGATATTCTTATCTGTTTTCTTAGCAAATGTTTCTTGTCAGGTAACAAACAAGTGCATAACTCTAATTTTCTTTTGACTGGATTTTATAACAGAGATTACGACCCGGCGAGCAGATTTGGTTACCGAATCAACAACGAGCACTCGAGAATCAGTCGGGTCAACATCGGAAAGCACAAGACAAAAGACAACGAGAGAAACGCATCATAGCACGTTAACGAGCTTTAAAACGACAGAGCTTGACGCGCTGAGTAGAGAGGAAGAAACTGAGGAAACGAGGACAACACTTCCTACGACAAGGCATATGACATCATCAGAGATAGCGAGACACCCGAGCTCAAGTGCGCATGCTCCAACCAAATATGTTTTTCAGAGCACGAAACAAACAGAAGAACCCGACGAGCTTGAAAAAGAGGAGTTAGTGAATACTGTTAGCCCCACAGCAACGCCTATGACGTCAAGACAGACAGCAGAATCCTCAGAGGTCACGGCAACGATCTCTGAGCCTACAAAAGCTGGTCAGCGTACTGAGGGCAATACGCAGGCGCCTGCGACAGAGAGCGTGAGATCCACAATGACAGCTAAAAGCGAGGAAGTTCCACTAACACAACCTGTGAGCGGCACGGAGAAGGGAACTGAGAGTTCTACGGCGCATGCGTCGGCAGTGACGTTACGATCAAGCGAGATAACGACTGTAACAAGGGGAGTACATGAAGTTCGACTAGATGGCAAGGCAAATGAGGAGAAGAAATTAACAGAGAAACTTGCTGCGGATGAAATGGAACTAGAAAGCAAAGGTATGGAGTCGAGCAAATACAGCTTCTTAAACTGATGTGAATGTTAAAGTTGAATGAGATCTGTTCTTGCCATTATTGCTGTTCGGTTGCTGCAGCAAAAAAGTGAACGTTTCAACAAGTTCGTGGTTTTCTTTACATTGCAGTTTCAAAGTAACTAACTGCAGGTTCAATTTTTAACCTGTGTAAGAAAAGAGAATCATTCTCGACATTTTTCCTTTAAAATGCCTATAAGCTCAATTTTGTATCATTACAATCGATTCTCCATCACGTAAATAGTTCAATATTAAAATATTTATTAATTTGAGTGTTACGTCTATGAGTTTATATTTCGGATATGTTAATGCATGACGTTAAACAGTGAATAATTTATTATACAAAATTTGCTGATAGAGATACATTATCTTTTATAAACACGTATGTTATATTTCAAGCTTATTATATCAGTGATTTTACCAAATATTTTGTCTAAAGCAGAAGTAAGACAACTGATAAGGAGAATGAAATGATAGCAATGAAATAGAAACCTTAATAACTCATAGACGCAACACTCGAATCAAGGAATATCTTACCATTGAACTATTTAGTTCATGTAGAATCAATTTTATTGATGATGTATTTGGGCTCATATTCTTCTAACATGTACTGATCTAATGATATATTAGGAGCTTATAAAACAGCCAATATAAGAATCCATTCTTATCTTAATAAGAACAAATTACAGCCACGCCACTTCCTCTCCCTGAGTGAGTTACCGATGGTAAATATTGTTGGCATCGGGTCAATGTAGACATGTTTTAAGGACCTACACTTACTCGTATGCTTTCCCTCAGTACCCGAAACTCTTACAAAAAGAACGAAGGAGAAACTAGAAAGAAGAAAAACGATCGACGAGTTGGAGGAGGAGTTGGAACTTGAACTTAAAAGAGAAGAAGAGTTGCTACGATTGAAATCTACGACTGCTGCTGAGACGACACGAGCCGTTACTGAGCTCCTCTTGAGAAACGTCACGGCGGTAACACATTTTACCCAGAAACATATAACGAAAGAAATAACGGCTAGGCCAGTTACTGAAAAACAGGAGAAACACGAACTTGAAGCCACGCACGTTATGGAGGTAACGAAATCTACTAAACGAGTAACACAAGAAACAACGGCTACCACAGTAACTGAAAATCAGGACAAAGACGAACTTGAAGCGGAGCTGCAGGTTACGGAGTCGAGGAAGAAAAATGAACCTACAGTTGGACATTCTACCGAAGTCACGCACGTTATGGAGGTAACGCAATCCAAGCGAGTAACGCAGGAACCAACAACTGGACATTTTATGAAAGTAACACATTCTACAAAACGTGTCACGCCGCGTGAAACAACCCCTAAACCACTTACTGAGCAACAGGAAGCAGATGAGCTGAAATCTGAAGACGACGAGATGGTACTGAGGAAGCAAGCAGTGAAGCATGAGGTAACGCAATCAACTCTAAGACCTGTCACGCAAGAGAAAACAATCACGCCAGTCTCTGAAAGAAAAGAAACTGAAGAATTGACTCAAATAAGCGTCACGGAGTCAACTGTACATGATTTCTCAGAAGTAACGCAACCTACACTTAAACATGTCACGCAATCAACATTTAACCGTGTCACACAAACTACAGCTGAGAAACCAGATAAAGAACGGGAAGAGGAGTTGGTTAGAGCGCTGAGGATGAACGATGCACAGGAAAAGATTCACAGTCGAATGAATCACGAAATGGTGACGGATGAATTGGAGTTACAAGATTTGAACCATGAAAGTAGCGACAACTCGTTCAAGATAACTGTAAGTTTTACTTTGGATGGGATAAAAAGTTAGTTTGGATTAGTAGTCTCGAAATACCTACAATAGTCTCGTTCACAGCACGAGCTCCTAAGGAGAGGAATCGCTCACTTAATTAATTCATGAAATGACAATATAAACTAACTAAAACCCTAGTACCTGAACCATCAAAAAGCCCTAACCGGTCAGTAAACAAGATCTAGAGCTAGGGTTGTCAAGAAAAACCTCAAGAAAATGGTGTGGTAACAAAATTTGAGAGATTTTCTGGAACTCGAACCCCGCTCCTCCTACTCGTAAGGCAAACGTCGCAGCTACTACACTAAACAACCATCGTCACTCAATTTCTGTGAAATTTTAAAACCACTGCTAATCTATGTATTTTTAGCCGATTAGAATGAGTGAGCGATTCCTCTCCTTAGGAACTCTGGTTCACAGTTCCCTCCGCCATTTTGAATATTTCGTGTAAAGCGGTTATGATAACGAGGCTAACGGTGAGTCGTCCGCGAATATGAAACAAACAAGGGAATAATCTTTAAAACAAATTGAGAAATTCGCTGTACAATCATGTAATATTTCTTTGACTGTCGTAGCGTCGCATTTCTGACCGACTCTGTTTTTTAATCTTTGGGACAAATAGCCTCGCTCTGATACCATTGTTACCAGACCTCTTACCGCGCGGGCGTGAGATATGAATGTGTATTGGCGGCTATCAGTGGGTTGGTGGGAACAAAACATGCCTCAAGACTTAAAGTGCCTATGAACAATATTTTTTTTATTTTAGATATCAATTCTAAATCAAGTGAATAGTAGAATGGTAAAATATATTTTGCTTTGAATGCAAAGTGCCGCTGAGTTAAGGAGGCTTTAATATCCAAAATGCTAATTACATGACGTCAGGGGAGGTATCTACAATCACTTCTTAGTGGTTGTGAATGGGCGTTTCTATATACTGATATATATAGGAAAACAAATTTCTAACATCATTTTATTTCAACCATGGGTATAACACTGATAATTTGACAAAATTGTTTAATTGTAACAAAACAATTTGTATAATAATTGATGCCTCCCCTGACGTCATGTAATTAGCATTTTGGATATTAAAACCTCCTTAACTCAGCGGCACAGCATTCAGAGCAAGATATATTGTACCATTCTACTATTCACTTGATGTAGAATTGATATCTAAAATAAAAAAAATAGCTTCATAGGCACTTTAACTACTTTGGTTATACCAACCAACATGGCTGCTATGCTTATATCAATAATCATAATTATACCCTGTGGAATAATCGCAACCCAAGAATACACGCGAAAATACAATGAGATATAAGAGGGTGAAAATGGCTTACTGTTCACGAGTATAGAGCGGTTTTCAGTTGAGTGTAGTAAAACCAAACGCAAATTACCCACAGCCAGCCAATCATAGGAGCGAGTAATCACAAGTAACTCATAAATGGCTTCCCTGTGAGCCAATGACAAACCAAAGCAAAACCAAAACCAATTTGCATTTGGTTTTACTTTGGATTCTGATTGGTTGGTTTACTTTCTCAGCCAATAGGAGAGCTTAGTAAACGCAAAACCAAAACACTTCCGACACTCAATTGAAATCCGTTCTAGACAGCTGTATATTCGTGTGTATGAGGTGTAAAAGGACGAAAATGGTAGCACTAACTTTATTTGGAACAAACAATCCATGTACTACGTTTGTACTCTATCCAAATAAAACCCGTGTAATAGAAAATGTAAGGATGGGAGGGTGGGTGCGTGAAGTAATTCAAGAATTACCGCTGGATGCGATGACTACAGACGCATTTACTCAACGTTTGTCTCATTCTGATGTTAAATATTCATAAAAACCAGCGAGAAGGTGGGTTATTCACAATTCTGTGTATTGTTGTAGTTTGAAATTCTGCACCTTCTCGCTGGTATTTATGAATATTTAACATCAGAATGAGACTAACGTCGAGTAAATGCGTCTGTAGTCATCGTATTCAGCGGTAATTCTTGAATGCGAAACGGGAACACAGCGGTCAAACGTCTGCGCATGTGTCAAAAGTCTTGCAACAACAACCTATTCCAAAACAAATTCAAAGCGAGCCGGCGGCCGTCACTGTTCACAGACCCGCTTTCAAACCTTGAGAACTTCTTTGGTAAATTACGAAAATTTTGGGCAAACTCACAGTTTGAAGTTTGTTCAATTTCTCGTCGACTGTGAAAATAAAAAGCTTAACTTTCACGTATTTTTCTTAACTTTTGGGGGTAGAAGATCACTGTAATAGGTTTTAAGGTAAATTTGCGCGGGAAATTCGCGCGGCCGCCCACCAGACTGACCGTAATACGCACGCGCAGACGTTTGACCGCTGTGTGGGAAACGGGTCTATTGGATTGATGGCCTTGTTTATCACGCAAGGCATTATGGAATATATATTGTAGTGCGCGTGGGTGTAGTGCGCAGCTCAGTCTGTGTACTTTCCACAGGACAAGACTGCTATGAGACAACATGAGGGCACCAAAGATAAGAGAATTCTTGAAGCCGAAGGACTGAAGCTTACAGAGGAACTACAATTAGAGTTACAGCAAAAACAAACCCATAGGCAGGAGAATTCTCGAAAGATATCTTATGATGAAGAGGAAAACGATCTATATAACATGGAGGAAAAACAACTAAAAGACGACCTGGCGAATGCACTCCAAAGAAAACCTGCGCCGCACAACAAGGCCTCCTCAGATGAAAGTTCGCTCGAGGAAGAACTCAAGGAGTTAGGTGGTTAGGTCAGTACTGCCTCATTTGTCTTTTATCTGACTGTTTTAAACTCTTTATTGATGTAAATAAAATACGACACTGATATATACACCTTAATATACTGAAAGGGGCAATGTCAACCTTCAAATAATAAACTTTCTCATGACGAAAGACAAAAATAACTACTCAGAGTAGCAGAGTATGCTTTCCAGGTATACTGGAGAACAGTCATGTGAACCAATTTTGATGAAGGATGGCAAAGATTCGAGTGGATGAAAAATACTGGGGCTATGTCATGGTACTACGCATGTATGGAGTCAGTGTTCGATTGGTGGCTGTTAATTGATTACAAACAGTTAAAGCAGTTAAACCCCGCTCCTTAAATGCTTCATTGAAAGTATTTTCAATATTTTACTTGAAGACTGTATATTTACACAGTGTATTAGTCATTTTTGAATATTTTTACCATCCCACATGTGCGCGAGGTTCGTCATGAGAATCGCTGATAATGTGCGGCCCGGACATCTAATGTAATGGTCTCTCACCATGACACATTCCCTTTAAGAGAAATTTAGAACAACTTGAAATCGGTTCACTGCATCCGAAATCAAGTTTCTAGAATAAGCTTTTGTAATCCACTTTAAAGTGCATATGAAGCGAAAATTACGTTAATCTAATTTTAAAATGCTTTCGAAATGAGGAATAATGACATTTTCCGTTTGTCAACATCTCATCTCGTTTCAGAGATATTCAGGTTTTTGTAATATGCAAATGAGATGACCTATGACGTCATATTGTTTGCACAGCCTGGAGACAAATTACAAAATGAAGAACATATCTGCAAATATTGGGTGAAAACTATTGAAACTTAACACATGTATGACACTATGGAAAGTACACATCATTGTGCAAATTATGGTGTTGCCATGGAAACTCTCATGGCCCCACGCACCTTTAACCTTGAACGTAAAATTCCAATTTCTTTCCTTATAAAAAAAATAGGTTGCTTAAACTACTCACATACAATGCCTACATTGTTCCAGATCTTATTTTGGATCCACACCAAAAGAATTGTGTTTGACAAAGGAGAAATTAGGGAAGTTTGTGTTATTTGTAGAGGAAGCCTGGGGCCAGAGTGTTTCCATGGCAATAATATAATTTGTACAATGATGTGTATTTTCCATAGTACGACATATGTGCAAAGTTTCAATAGTTTTTACCCAATATTTGCAGAGATGTTCTTCATTTTGTGATTTGTCTTCAGGCTGTGCAACCAACATGACGTCATAGGTCATCTCATTTGCATATTACAAAAACCTAAATAGATGAGATGTTGACAAACGGAAAATGTCATTATTCCTCATTTCGAAAGCATCTTAAAATTAGATCAACTTAATTTTCGCTTCATATGCACTTTAATCTTTGCCATCCTTCATCGAAAAAGTTTGAAAAGCATATCAGGGAATTCGGATGGTATTCCTCTTCTATCTCAGGGTGTAATTTGTGAAGTTTTATGTTAAAGAAACTTGAAGAATCAATTTGATTGACAGGGCCCTTTAATCTATATTTAACTTGTGATACGTCTGTCTTCCTATCATGATTATATTTGATGCATGATGACGTCAAAATGTGACGAGATCAAAGAAATAAGCCACGAAGCGCAGTCGAGTACAAATGCATATACAATAGGATGCTCACTAATATTTATATTGGTAACAATAATGTACGCTGTTCTATGTTTTCACAAAACGTCAATGTATTTTGCAACTTATTGATACAAGGTGACTTTGCATTTTTAACGATTATTTTGTTGAACAAACTGAGCTTACAGATGCTGATACTACACCACCATTAATACCACCTTATCAGACTGATAAATATATTTCAGATATTACTGCAACACTTGAAGAAGTACTTACATTAATGCATAACGTTGATGTTTCGAAAGCCAGCGGTTATGATGGAATTGGTAATAAGATAATTAAGCTGTGTTCTGACGGCTTGCATTCATTTTTTACCAGTTTCATCAACCTATCTTATGCGTTAGGCTTTATTTCACACGTCCATTGCTGGCTCACTTTTCTTGTATCTTCTGTTTGCAGGACATGCGACTCCTCTATTAATATTTTCATAACCAATCAATGTTGTTGTTTTCAAACAATGTTAATTAACAAAAAACATAGACGCTTTATATATACTTTTAACAGAGAAAGTAAAGAGGTAGATTTTTAAATTTAGAAAATAATATAGACTGCTTAGCTCGTAAAGAAGCATGGATGCGTTATGTTCTATATACAGATTGAATGGCCGTGTATATCGGTAGATGCCGAGCCGCAGACGAGGCGTTTTAGATCCGGTACACCACGGATACTATTACTATTTTCGTACTATTTTTGTTTTGTAAACAGTACTTATCGAACGCTTAACTGTTTTGGAGACGTAATGAAGCCGGAAACAATCGAAGCAGAAGTTTATACAAATCCGGACAATTCTGTATCAGGCATTATTAAATAATAAATACCTTTGTTTTTCTTCTCTTCATGAATTGTTAATACGTTTTAGTCTTAAGAAATAAAAAAAACTGTTTCTGAGTGTGCTTACGTAGCGTTATTTAAAGACGAGGGAGATGTGGGAACACGAGCCTCATAGTGAGTATTTCCTGAAACACAAACTGTTTTCCATAGCTTTTATAAAACTGGTAGAAATAAGCAAATTTTAAGAATCTCTATCTCACTCCTTTGAAATTATTCCCGTGTGTACACAGTCTCGTGCAAACACGGGAATCAGCCAATCAGAGTGCACGTACTATTGAATCAATTTTATAAAGCCTCACGCTAACACAGGTAACAGCCAATCACAGCGCGCGTGCTATCGAACCTATTTTATAAAGCCTCTGCAAACATGGGTTAACAGCCAATCAGAGGGCTAGTACTATTGAATCTATTTTATAAAGCCTCTGCAAACACGGGTTAACAGCCAATCAGAGGGCTAGTACTATTGCATATATTTTATAAAGCCTCTGCAAACACGGGTTAACAGCCAATCAGAGGGCTAGTACTATCGAATCTATTTTATAAAGCCTCTTACAAACATAGGTAACAGCCAATCAGAGCGCGTGTGCTATTGAATCTATTTTATAAAGCCTCTGCAAACAAGGGATAACAGCCAATCAGAGGGCTAGTACTATTGCATCTATTTCATAAAGCCTCTGCAAACACGGGTTAACAGCCAATCAGAGCGCGTGTGCTATTGAATCTATTTTATAAAGCCTCCGCAAACACGGGTTAACAGCCAATCAGAGGGCTACTACTATTGAATCTATTTTATAAAGCCTCTTACAAACATAAGTAACAGCCAATCAGAGCGCGTGTGCTATTGAATCTATTTTATAAAGCCTTATGCAAACACGGGTAACAGCCAATTGGAGAGCGTGTACTATTGCATCTATTTTATAAAGCCTCTGCAAACACGGGTTAACAGCCAATCAGAGGGCTAGTGCTATTGAATCTATTTTATAAAGCCTCTGCAAACACGGGTTAACAGCCAATCAGAGGGCTAGTACTATTGCATCTATTTTATAAAGCCTCTTACAAACATAAGTAACAGCCAATCAGAGGGCGTGTGCTATTGAATCTATTTTATAAAGCCTTATGCAAACACGGGTAACAGCCAATCAGAGAGCGTGTACTATTGCATCTATTTTATAAAGCCTCTGCAAACACGGGTTAACAGCCAATCAGAGGGCTAGTACTATTGAATCTATTTTATAAAGCCTCTTACAAACATAAGTAACAGCCAATCAGAGCGCGTGTGCTATTGAATCTATTTTATAAAGCCTTATGCAAACACGGGTAACAGCCAATCGGAGAGCGTGTACTATTGCATCTATTTTATAAAGCCTCTGCAAACACGGATTAACAGCCAATCAGAGGGCTAGTACTATTGAATCTATTTTATAAAGCCTCTTACAAACATAAGTAACAGCCAATCAGAGCGCGTGTGCTATTGAATCTATTTTATAAAGCCTTATGCAAACACGGGTTAACAGCCAATCAGAGGGCTAGTACTATTGAATCTATTTTATAAAGCCTCTTACAAACATAAGTAACAGCCGATCGGAGGGCTAGTACTATTGCATATATTTTATAAAGCCTCATACAAACATAGGTTACAGCCAATCAGAGCGCGCGTACTATTGAATCTATTTTATAAAGCCCTGCAAACTAGGTAACAGCCAAGCAGAGCGCGCGTACTATTGAATATACATCGCTATAAATTAAATTATGGTCTGTTTTTACTATGTTTTGCATTGCAGTTGCAAAAATACAATTCAATTCTCCGACTTACTCATTTAAATGTTTGTAACAATCTTTATATTTTAAACAGCCAATGAGAGCGGGCATACTTTTTAATCTATTCTACAATTATACCATGATCACCTTTGTTCCGGGACATTTAATCTCTAAATTCCCTCACCAGCATGCATACGTGTTCTAATATTCCGTCCTTCACGTGCAAGAGTGAAAATTAGAAGGGCATGCATGCTGATGAGGGAACATTGGGCTGTTCCTTGGCCTGGGTTATGGCAGGTTATTAGTCTCTAGCAAGGCGTAATGGGCCTTTTGCAGGAAACAGTTGATCGCGTGCTGATCACTTCAATAACGAATAAACTGCATGAGAAAGGCTTTACTGGATGATAAAACAAAATTTTAAACGCTGTTTTAGAAAGATCGATTGGAGTTTGAAATAGCATTTACAAACATGTTTTGATAATAACACTACCGATCTCGTACAAATGCATTTAAATATACGAATTATTGTTTTTTCACCCAGCGCAACCACGTGATTGAATTCCTGCAAAAGGCCCATTCCTGTAACCCTACCTATTTAAGATAGGTCATCTCATCATTTCTTCTTCTTCCATGTGGGATACTTAAACTGGCCATAAACGTGACGTAATTAAACTCCATGCATGCTCCTTGAATATTTAGTATTCTTCTCAAAAACAACATACTTGTCCCCAGGGGAAGCCAGGGTCATTCAACCAAAGGCGCTCATCCAAGCATAATAACAAAACGTTTTCGAAAGCAGTCTTTAGTTTAGGCAGAAAAAAATAAACTTCTCAATATTGGTTCCGTTTTTCGGTGATAATATTATAACAAAGTGATAGCATGAGATTTCGGGAAATTAGTGATTTTAAAAATTTCCCTCGAGCCTCTGGAGGAAATTATTTAATCACTATTTCCACCTATGCCATGCTATTACTTATAAAAAAATTAAGCCAACACGTTTTTCTTTATTATGTTTTCCTCTTGATGTTACCTTCTGATTTTTTTAATACTATTTCATTGGTTATTGTGTATTGCAATGTAATGTATCTTATATATTGACAAATTATTAATATTGTAACTGTAAATGTGTAATATCTTGAATAAATAGAATAAACTACAAAATAATAATAAACCTACATTACTTCTTTACTCAGCTTCAAATTGAATTCAAGTCTTTTATCTTGTTTCGTAATTCAAGTTTGATAAATTTTCGACGTACTGAAAATGTTTGTAAACAGTCCATATATTACACATACCGTCCATACACATCTGCACATGCTCTGCCTACATTATCGTGCTCAGCTTCATTCATCAAGTCCTGTCCGTACCATATGCGAAACTCCTGACCAGCGGTGACGCCTATGGGAACACTAAAGTCGTTGAACAGAAGCTCGCTTGACATTGAGTTGTAATTAGGCAGTGTGTACTCCAATCTGTCGGAGTTATAGATAAACTTATCTTGAGGGAGCAGTTTTTCATCTTTGTTGTTGGTTATGATCGTATTAAGTCTATCGGGTGTACTCCTCATTTGCCTACATCCCCAGTTACTTTTGTACTCGAGGTTTGTGATACAACAAACATAGCCAGAAACGTGCTTGAGCCTGAGAGCGGCGAGTTGTCCAGGGGTTTTGATGAAGAAGGTGCCAAATGACGAGTCTTTTGCTCCAAAGCACACTGGGCTGGTGTTGATCTTTTGCCATGAGGCTGTTGAAGAAAATAATAAATAAATATTTTATTTGTTATAGCTAGCAGAATAGAGTATTATAGAGTATTTCAGCTTACAGCTGGTATGGGCCTGCTTTTACTTCTCACACTTCCCACTACATTAACTGTTTTGGACACACTACAATCTTTTACAATTAAACACTCGCAACATCTCATTCAAGATCAAGGCATCACAAGACCGCGTTATTAATTAGGTTAATTACTACGTTAATTATGTTAATATTTTAATTATGCGAATTAACTACGTTAATTATATTAATACTATTTGAATTATGCTAATTGTGGAATGCTTGTTCTATCACGATTTTAACGGCGCTTTTTCAAACGGATATAGTAGCAGTAATCAAATCACTAGGTATTGCTTACCCAGTACGCGCATACGCACAACCCTTATCCAATAGAACTTACCCATTTCGCACCGCGTTCCCCAAAACCCCTGCGGACATATGCATCGAAATTCCCATAAGCCCCTCGGTTCGCAGCTGCCACCATTTTGACACTGTAATATTCGGCACCCTAACTGTATAAAAGAAAACAGAATGTTTAAATTCTCCAGCCTATATATGCTATAATTACAACTTATCTAAAAACTTAATACCTGCAGAGCCAGTACTACATAAAAGATAGTGCGATTTAATTGAGGTCAATATTTCGACTACTCAAGCATGTTAAGGCATGGTTTGAACATGAAAACGAGGCTACATCTATTTTGTTGAATAGAGTCACTTGAATTTGCTCAAATACTAGGACAATGGTGGTTATAACTAATCTCAGCGTTTTTAATCGTCCTAATATAAAATTTTGGTGAAATGTCTATCACGTGACCAACCACGTGATCACAAAAAGTTGAAAATTTAACTAAAAACGGGGTGGTGCATTTTATATTTTAAGTAACGATTTTGTGTTTATCTGATTACACTTGTGGTTGACTTTAAAGATCAGTCCGGAATGGTTGATCCTGATAGACTGTTAAGGCGGAAATATAGAAAACAGGTCACGTGACCTATTCTTGGAACCATTTTTTGCCATTTATGTCCTCTTCAGTGATAAAAAGTCAACCATTCCGGACACGGTCTCATTCCCCAGAACAAGCTTAACATTTCGAATCGAAAATCTGAAACAAAACAATAACTTCCGCCACCCCATTTTGATTTCTCTGTTTTATCAGCCTTAAGGTCACGTGACCTTCAAAACACCAAAATACCGATCCTTAAATGTTAAGACACACGATTACCGTATTATTCCAAAGTTATAGGGTATTTCACACGTAAATGACAAAGATAGCGAATTTTGAATGTTTTATCAGAACGGTTCAAAAACCATGCCTTAACATGCTTGAGTAGTCTTCTACAACAGGACCAAGCTCTTGTTATGAGGATGTAAAATTGTTTATAAACAATTTTCTAGCCGAGTTTCCTCGAGAAAAAAACTTGACTGAAAAAATTACAGAAGAGCTGGCAAACAGGCTAGATGAAACGTTGTAGGAAAGGCGCCTGATACAATCAATTTGCAAAGACCGGCTTCCTGTTGTTAGTAAACCACGGGTATTTATTCCATATATCACTTTGTTGCTGATAACAAATAACAATCAACAACCACCAACAGCGACCATTGAAGTTGATAATGACAAGAAAAGAAATTTAGAGCAATTTGATTAATCTTGCAACAATATTTCATGTATATATTTTTGAATCTAGCTGTAATAATCATAACAGTTTGGAAAACAAGCGAGGACCCTCACAAGGTTGTTATGTTCTCCCTGTATTTTTATTTTTGTAGCTGTGTCTCACAAACACTTGATCATGAAGTTTCTATTTGATTGCCTACATTTATCGAGGCTGTATTAATTCTGGAACTAATAGCAATTTCTTTCGACCCACATATGTACGAAGTAGATCTGGGAGTCACTCACTCACACTCGCTCTCACTCACTTTCATTCTCACTCACTCACTTTCTCTTACTCACTCTCACTCACACTCAATTTCTCTTACTCACTCGCACTCACTCACTCACACTTATTCTCACTCACTCACTTTCTCTTACTCACACTCATTCTCACTTACTTTCTCTTACTCTCATTCTCACTCACTCACTTTTTCTTACTCACTCACACTAACTCACACTCATTCTCACTCACTCACTTTCTCTTACTCACACTCATTCTCACTTACTTTCTCTTACTCACACACTCATTCTCACTCACTCTCTTACTCACTCACACTAACTCACACTCATTCTCACTCACTTACTTTCTCTTACTCACGTGCACACTCATTCTCACTTACTCACTTTCTCTTACTCACTCATTCTCACTTACTCACTTTCTCTTACTCACTCTCATTCACTCACACTCACTCACTCTCACTCACTTTCTCTTACTCACTCACTCTCACTCATTCACCCTTATTCACTCACTCACCCACTCGCACTCTCACACACTTACATTCATTTCACTCTCTCACTCACTATCTCTCACTCACTCTCACTCACTCACTAATGCGTAAGCTTCCGGTTATGCAAACAAACTAAAACGTCCACTGAGGTAACACCAACATTTCTGCAAAATATCTGTAAAAACAATTGAAACATTGCACATGTATTCACCTTATTCATATCTCATGCACGCGCGGGAAAAGTCTGGTAACAATGGTATCAGAACGAGGCCAGTTGTTCCAAAGATCGCAAAAATGGAGTCGGTCAGAAGTGTCTTAGTTCCTGTCGTACCACACTGTTGTGTCATAAGGAAAGTAACGTTATTTTCCGCCATCGACTGTAGATTTCTCTCTTCCTGTGCCAAGCTGGGACAACAGGCCTCGCTTTGATGCCTTTATGAATAAGGTGATGGTACGTAGGAAAATACACATCACTGTGTGACGTTGCCATGGAAACACTTTTGGCTTGACCGAGTGGATAGTTTCATGCAAGTGAATCAAGGTTAATGCACACGTTGCTGCTCCAATTTGAAAAGTTGGCAATTTAAGGCAAGTGTGAAATTTGATATCCTCAAATTTCCACCGAATTAACGAACATTCCAATAATAACCAACTTTTCAAATTGGAGCACCGAAGTGTGTCCTAACCTTGATTCATTTACATGAAAGTATCTACTATATCAACAACGTTTACCAACCTCCAGGAGGCTTTTCCCAATTTTCCTTAAAATTAAAGTTCAAAGGTCACATTACATGTTTCCATGGAGACTGTCACAAAAATGTGTTAAGGTTGTGACTTTATCAAATATGTCAAAGTGTCAAGACTATATCTCACAAGCACAAAGAGATAGACCACCCCCTCTTGATTTGCGGCGGCCATATTGGAGACCCATGCCTTAACGCCCCTGAGTAACATCGTACAGCCGTCCGATCAGCCTTGCAGTCTTCAATTATTTTAATCCTTCTGCTGATCCTGATCTCCACAGATCCGTCGGTGATACTTTTGTTTGTAACAGTGGTTGTTGCAGCTTTAAAAAAAATCCATTTAAAAGTAATTGTACGTTACCTTACAGGTGGCAAGCGGATATTAATTTTTTCTTGCAAGTGCTAGTATAATGTCAAAAATTAAAATATTGTACTGTTGTGTTTGTTTCTCACAAAAAGGTATTAATCTTGCAGATTTTGAAAAATTTCTGACATTTAATCCCTAATTTTGGTTACTTGTCGTGGATCCTGTGACGTCATAAGATGATCAACTCCCTCCCAAGAGAAAACTACTGCAATAAAATCCCGTAGCTTTCAATTGTGACATCACAAGATGAATCAATCCCGAAATTCGGGCAACTTTTAGTCTAGTTGAATTGCTGCTCCAGTCTCTCGAAGAAAACTTATTTGGACAACTGAAGTTATTAGAAATAGAATTCGGGGCAAAAAGAGTTAATGTTGTTTTATGGCGCTACTTGCACTTTAAGCAAGTCAACATTAGTCCTTTATTCGCATCTTTCAAGTGATAAATGCAGCAGCTGTCTCAAAATTACTGAGTCAAAATCACAGCTGAAAATGAGTATCAAACTAATGGATTTATTTTTCGCTTTACGAGAAGTAAGATGATATTTTCATAAAAATATGATTCTCAAAATGTCATTTTTCCATGCATGAGAAACCGAAAGATATAATTAATAACTAAAACATTTGCCCACATCATGCACGTATTTGATAATAGAAAATGGAGGAAAGATGAAGGGATATATTGACAAAACATCACATTGAAGGTATCAACATTGTGGATTCGTTGACAAAAGGCAACCTTTTCAATTCACCGGTTAAATTAATTTTAGTTTATTTGTAATAAAACTTAAAGTAATTCTCAGTACCTTTGTTAATTAAAATACATTTTCTTACATTTGAAGTTTTAATTAATATAAATTCGTTATTATGATATAATGAGTTCTTCTCTGGGGAAATGACTTCTGGAAAATGTGAAAGGTAAGGAAATTGTTGTCGACAGTTTTAGTTTATCAGATGTTGTTAAATTGTGTCCTATGTTTATTTTTGATGATTTATAGTGGTCTGACGTTTAGAAAGTAAGTAAACCTGATTAATAAATAGTACGAGGGCGAGAATCTATATTTTTCAGTGATAATACAGGATTATCGCCAAATAAAAATATTCAATGGTTTGTATGAATATCTGTTAGGGCTGTGCATTGCAGAAATATTCCCACAGTATGGTAAAAAAACATTCTTGAAGATGCGATACTATTATGGCTTTAGATTTAAAACGAAATAAAAATTCATGAAAAGCCAGAAAAAAACACATCTGAACCGCATACAGTGCAAAGTCATTGTCAGAAATCGATCCCACGCGTGCGCACTAGGTATCAAATTACGACCGTAAATAGACATTGTATTGCTCAGAATTGTATAGTACTTTGTATGGACGTTTGTGTTTGGAGTCCAATTGTGAAATAGAATTACAGTCCTCTGACTAAGATGCGTTTTCGAGCGCATTGAAAATAATTTAGTGCTGCATTTTCTATTCTAGGATGAAACCAATTTTAACATCCCTTTTGTGGGAATTAATGCAATCACGTGGTTGTACTGGAGAGCAAACAAATCTTAATTCATATTAAAGGCACTTGTACGAGATCGGTAGTGTTATTAGAAAAACCTGTTTATAAATGCTATGTTCCACCTCCAATCGATGTATTATATCAGCACCTGACTGTTAGCTGCAAAGGGCCTATTGTAGGTGAATTTATCGGATATATTTTCTGGAGTTCTGAAAGATAATACATGGACTTTCTTAAATTTCTCGCACAGAAAACTGAGCAAATGTTATGTTTAGGACATATTATTAAAATACAGTCAAACCTGTATTAAGCGGCCTCCCTAGGGGAATGAGTAAGTGGCCGCTTAATACAGGTTCACTAAAAAATGACTTGGGTGTGTTCAAATCGCATTTAGGGCGCATTTAGGGCGTTAGAGACCATGAAGTCGTTGAATACTAGAATAAAACATGAACGAAACATAACAGGGAAAATTATGTTAACTATTGTTTAACGTTGTCCATAGGTTCAACTTCAGAGGTAAAATGAGCATATAAAGTTCTATATACCTCCGTAGTGTCTCATATAACACCACGGGCCAGTTCTAACACTTGCGAGCATTCTGTGGCGATTTAAAATAGTCCTTCACACTCGTTTGTCGCTGAGACTCTTCAATCTTCAATTGTCAAAGTAAGTCATTCACTCTAGACATCGCCAATGCTAGTTCTTTGTAACCATTAAACTGGGCGAAAATGGATGTTAAGTGACACTGTTTGCATAGCCGTCATAGAACAAATTATTGTAAAATAAATGGTTAAAATAACGTATTCATTAATATGAACCAAGTAAAGTTCCGCAATAAAATAGCCTTGGCCGCTTAATACAGGTTAAAACTAGTAACAAGAAATAACATAAACGGGACTGTAAAAAAGTGGCCGCGGCCGCTTAATACAGGTGGTCGCTTAATACAGGTAAAGTTTACAGTACTTGAATGGGAGAAAATTCGGGACTTTTACTACTGGCCGCTTAATGTACAGGGTGGTCGCTTAATACAGGGTCGTTATATACAGGTTTGACTGTGCTTATATAGATAGATTGATAAATTAACTTTATTTTAACAGGGTGGCCCATTCAGCAACGTGGCTGGTGTCCAAATGGGCCCTGTATCAATAAAATCTACATACAATACAAATATCCTAAAACTATGTACAATGTGAATATCCTAAAAACTACAATGTTATCTATAACATATACATATATAACACAAATACAATATCATAATTAAGTACTAAAGAAAGTGGGCTTTAAACATAATTTTTTTAAAGAAGAAAGTGATTCAGTTTGTTTAATATTAACAGGAAGAAATTAAGTACTAAAGAAAGTGGGCTTTAACAGAACTTTTGAAAGAAGAAAGTGATTCGGTATGTTTAATATTAACAGGAAGTGAGTTAAAAAGTATTGATCCATAAAATCTAAACGTACGTTTTCCAAGGCTAAGTTTCGGTGTAGGTAGATGGAGGTCAGATTTTCTTCTTGTATTGTAAGTATGAAAACCGGAATTTCTAGTGAAATAATTACCTAAGTATGGTGGAACTTGGTTATGTAAACATTTAAAAACAAGAACACACCTGTGTATTTTACGATTTGTTTCTAAGTTAGCCCAATGTAAAATATTAAAAGCGTTTCTAGAAGAATCACGCCTGAGAATGATACGGGCAGCTCGGTTTAGCAACCGCTGAAAGCTGTTGCTACAGCCGGCGGACAGTTCTCCCCAGGCAGTAACGTATAGCTAAAAATCGGTTCAACAACACTAAGATAAACACACTTTGCTGCTTTAAGGGTAAGGCAAGATCGTATGCGTGATAACAGGCCCAAGCACTTATTGACTTTAGAGCAAATAATGTCAGTATGTTCTTTCCATACAAGCTGTTCATCAAGTATAACACCTAGGTAATTAAACTTGGATAGGCTTTCAATTCTTTTGCCTTGAAGTTGAAGAACGAAATCTGCGGTGTTGTCTAATTTCTGTCTTGTTCCAAAGAGCAAACCCTTGGTTTTACTCTGGTTCAAAACTAGCTGACTGTCCATGTATTAGTATTTGTCTTAGTATTTGTATCTGATGTTCAATTTGCTAGCTCTTGATCCATTTCTAAGTTTAGATGATAGCGTCTAAGATTTTGTCAATTCTACATTAAGGTCTATTCATCTAACTGGAAAACAATTCCTGCAGTAAAAATGAGTGGCATCGTATCAAGTGTTATAAAAAGCCCGGAATGCTCAAGTTATATGTTTCTACTTTTGAACCTGTTCATAATATTTGCATTGAAAACTAATTTTTTTTTTAAATGTCTGGTACTTACGAGGACTCGAGCAAAATGATGAAAGTCCCTTGTTTGTCGATAGAGTTTTGGAGAATTCTCCTTGGTTGAGTTTAAAAACTGGCAAGTGTAGAGACCTTTGTCGATGGCTCTGGCGGCTAAGTTGAATGACAAACAGTTTTCCATTCGAGCACATAGAAACCCGCATTCGAAGCTGTTTGCCACTTTAGTTTCTTGAAACTCCGTACTTCTTAGAAAGTGGAACTGCTCTTGGGTAAAAACTGATTCCTCAAAGCAAAATATTCCCCAGATGCAGGAAATGATACATAGAACTGTGTTGTAGATGATAACGCGTAGCCTTCGAGACATATTTTTCAGTGTCTTCAGTGATCTAGCGAAGGTGTCGAGACTGTGAACATTAAATCATTAGCATTTGAACCGTTCATCAATTTTTCTTTGACAAACGGATGCTATCTCGTAATGAAATTTGTTTTATCAATAAAAACGATGAAATATTTCAATTTAGAAATCTCTTTCTTCACCTGATTGTTTTTTCAAACAAGGAGTTTTTAATAACAATATAACCAAAACATGATCGTTTCAAATGTTAATGCTGCATTACGTTATACCGTAACTGCGGCATGGCACTAATGGATTTACCACCGAGTCTGTATAAACTATAACCTTGAACTTTACTATTCAAAGCATTGGTGACAGACACAGTGAGCACGGTCTTGAAATTTTAATAGGCCTTTTACAGGAAACAGTCACGTGCTGATATATCACTTCAATAACAAATGAAATAGACCTCTTTAGCTTAGCCCAATGTTGTCCCATTTCAAATCTTTCGGGAATGATATTCTCTGTCCGAAGTATTTCCATATTAATGTATCTCCTCGTGCATTAACCTGAAATAAAAGAAACAGTACATGTGATCTGAAATGGGACAGCATTATTATTATATCTATTAATTAGAATATGTATAATCTAGAGTTAGAACTTAATGTGCCAAAATTCATTTTAATATCATCGCTGGTTACTTTGTAATGGATTTAATACCACTGTAATTTTTAATTCGTGGCATGTGCAGGAACGAGTTATTGGGGTTAGGTGGATTTCATTTCCGAGCGTGCCGTATCCGCGTTCCTATTCCGAGCGTGGTGTAACCTTTTCCGAGCGTGGCGTGTCCATTTCCGAAGATGTATCGACGGCCGTTTGTGGTCGCTGTCACTGTGTTTTATCGGAGAAGACGCGTCGAAGCTTTCGAAAGGATTTGGTCGTGCTGTAGATATGCCGTTTTCTAAGGTAAATATTCCAAAAGGACTTATAATTTACTGCTCGGAAGTTTCTCTGTTGTCTCTGTGTCTATCTTGTCAGTCACTGTTTAAGTATTAAAGAAGAGGGCTAGTGAAATGTTTCTATTCCTTTACTTTGCGGTGATCTTTATACTGGTTGTTACTAATTTTATATAACCAGTGACCTTTGGATTTGAATATTCTGCATAACCAGTATTAGTGGCCTGTTGGATTTGAATATTCTCCCTGAAAATCGACTGAAAAGGTTAGTCGTTAACAAACCTTTTAACAGCCAAATGTCTAGAAATAAGTTTGGATCCAATGTGACTTGCCCTAAATTGGCTTGGCAATGAAGCTATCACGGGAGCTGTTGATCAGACGACAACGAACTTGTTTGCATTGTTACAGTTTTATTTTTTTATCGTAGGAAATGTGACTGGCTGTTTGATCTTCAAAGTTGATTATAAAGCTTGCATTGCATGCCATGCATTATTTCAGAATTACATACGAACCTTGCCAGAAGTATCGCATAACGCCGGACAATTTTTATTTGTAAATTTACGTTACTTTGCCGTCCGGGCGAACTTTGGTCCTGCAGTAAACAATATACTGTCTTTTACCGAGAGAGTTTAAATTTGCCGTTGAGTAAATCTCGTACGAGTAGTTCTACTACAACTACACACTTCTCACTTGAAATTCAGTGAAGAAAATGTGCCATTTCAGCCGTTTATCGCCATTAATATAATCCCGCATGATCCCAATTTTACCTTTAATAGCATATTAATAGGGACGAAAAATAAGCGTTTCCGGTTTCGGCCAGTCGAATAAATGGCTTTCCTATATCATTCTCAGTCTTGCTTGGTTTGCTAAAAAATATTGTGGGATTGTGTTTAGAATTGAAAACCGACAGAACATATTACGGCAGACTAATGCCCTGACATGTACGAAGACTGCAAGGCTGGTGCTCTCTGCCATGTTACAGGCATTCAGCCAAACTAATCTCGTCACACACTACACAAATATTGGCTCTGCCAAAAACGTCCACAATAACACAACACAAAATAGCTCACTGACCATCCGCGAGTTGCCCTTAGGGGCCCTATGTTTAGAATTAGATAGTCAATCTATGTAAATTGTTCCTGAATTAGAATAAGTATATTTTGTAGTCTTACATTCATAGTTCAATTTAGTTCCTATTTCAAATCGTCCTTACATTTATGTAGTAGCCTGCGTAGCAAGCCCAGGGGGAATTGGGAGGGGAGAGGGAGGGAATGATGAGAAGAGGGGGGAAGGGTGAATGGGGAGAGGAAAGGGAAAGGAGGGCTTGCAACGAACCCCCCGTTTTTTCCCTTACGCCCCCAAATTATAAATTCATTTTCAGTGTCATCTGACATGTCATCTGTCAAAATCAACCAATCAACTTCCTTGTTTCTGTCTATTACAAATGTTTCACCTTCGGTGCGAAGGAAGTTCAAAATGACCCCTAGGAAAAACGAAGAACAGAGGTCAAACATTTGGGCTAGAAAATTGATTTCTGTATGGATTTTCACCAAATAACCACTCTGCAACCCCTGGGGTACCATACTAAATTTACAGCGGGAAATTGTGGCTTAAAGATACGTTTTTCGACACGAAAAAACACAATTAGATTCGCGTTACTAAGTATTTATACAACTCTCTAGAGTCTAATGCCTCAAAATAAAATACAACTTCGCAGCTTCTGGTCCTAAAACGTCGGGTAGCTATCCTGAATCGCTTGACATCCTAATCGTAAATAATCTACTTCTTATGGCAACCTAAGGTAAACAAGAGCCCATCTGGGCTTTCACTCGGGCCACATGAGATTGAAGATGAAATACACTTTCATTTGAAATCCTCTTAGTATCAAGTCGTGCTTTACTCGCCAGTGAGAACGTCAAAAAAACAGACTGGTCTATTAATCGCTTTTATGGCATGACTATGATAACGCAGGATTCGAACAACAGAATACTGGCAAATTCAAGTGTATAAATGCAATACAATGACATATTCAGACTTTGAATTTGATTGAAAATAGATCAAAAACTCGGGGAAATGTCCGGCTAAAACTGTATGAATAAATGTGAAATGAAACATAAATTTCATAGCAAGAAAAAAAATTGTAATTCCTATAAATGAGAAAGCTCTTCTATTAAACCGCTTCTCATATACACAGACTGTTTCACAAAAAACATTTGCGCTTATCGACACAAGAATTCAGTTGACCTTTCAAATAATTTATTCTGAGGTACGCATACTCTAAATCACAGATGTTAAATAAAGCGATAATTAGAAGGAAAAGTACATTAACAGACAAACTGAGAGGAAATTGATTCAAATCAAAAAGAGTTTACTTACAGTACTTACGTAACTGACACCTTCGTGCACATATGCACTGAATCGGAATGAAAGTCGAAGCCTACCTCGAACTTAACTTTCAGCTAACCTGTTTCCTTTCATTCCACAATGAATAATAATCTCATAAAGTAAGCCCGTAGCTTTCAATAAATTTGCCAGTGTCTGAATGAAACAGCTAGATCTTTTCCAATTTCTCTCACGAGTCACGGCAGAAGACAGACTGTCTCAAGCTACAAAACTTGAATTTTGATCCTCTTCACAGTAACGTAATTTAACGTCTCCGATCAATTCCTCTCTCTTTGCTGGCAGTTCATGCTTCTTGTTCGTGTAATCGCCCCACTGAGCCGTAACCACAAAACGAGCACAGCATTTCAGTTGGCATACACTGCGTACATCTGCTTAACTAATTAGATTTGTAAAAATCTTAGCGGATCATGTAAATATTCCGCTTGGCTGAAATATGAGGGTTTCTGCCGTCAAAGTTCATTTTTTGTTTCAGTTTTCCCCATATTAGCAGACTTGTATAATGTCTCGAGCTCTCCGAATCCAGTAGAAAGACTCTGGTTATTCTGTCGTAAAACATGGACCTGACTCAAATTTAGGTTGTATTGCATCATTGCCCACGATGGAATAGATTTCTGACAATGACTATTTGAAATTGATATCTCCTTGTCTCGCCTAGTCTGAGCTTTGAATTTTCTTATCTGAGCGCGCCTGAGGAAATCTAACCTTTGTTTGCGTGACCAGCACAGTGCAATCTGATTGGTTAGAATTTGACCTTTAACGCATGCGCAGAAGCAGTTTGACACTGATTAAAAAAAATAATAATAACCACTTGCATTTTAAGACTCGGCGCTGCCACAGGCAGCCCGAGTAATTAAGGCTACTAATTAAATTGGCCTAGCCAAGACATCGCTGATGTGAAGACCATTTTGGTTTCTCTCTCAATCTGGCGAGCGTTTTGTACGCAAAAACACATTTCTGCACCGAATTGAGTGCAATAAAAGCTGTTGACAGTCTCCTGGGTAAATATTATCCAAGTGTAATACATTATTTGGCCATACAAGTCAGTGTTTCTACATCAAAAGTTTGAAAATGTTATTCGTCCATTCACGACTTTCGCTTTCCAAACACTGGCGTAACAAAACACAACCCTTCACGGCTTCAGACATTTGCATCAAAATAAAATACAACTTCACAGTTTCTGGTCCCAAAACGTAGCTATCCTGAATCACTTGACATCCTAGTCGTAAAGAATCTGCTTCTTAGGCAACTCAAGGCTGCTAAAGTTGGCCTAGACTAGTAAGTCTATAACTGTATACAGCACTGGTTGAACAAGACGGGCCGCCATGTTGAACTGCCTTCTCCACGAAGCCGAAGATCAAACATTTGGGCTAGAAAATGGAGTTCTGTACGGATTTTCACCAAATAAAAACTCTCTGAAACCTCTAGGGTATCCGTACTAAATTTCCAGCAAGACATTTTGGCTTAAACATACGATTGTCGACAAGGAAAAATTCACAACAGACTTCAGTTCTTCTCCGGTCTTCGGTTTTTCGGGGTTCGTTTTTCCGTCTGGGTCTTCGCTGTTCGTTTTTCCGTCAACCCCGAAGCTATCGCTGTACATCTACTAATAGCTCTATAAACTACAAGACGTTGAAGATACTTTTTCCAAATCTGGTGGGTCAAATGGCCAACAAGTCCTTCGACTTCGTGAACACTTCTTCATTGCATCGCGCCATAACTGCTATTTTTATTACGAGTGTCAATCAAATGTCATTGAACACCACTTTAGCCAATCGGAATTTTGCGTCTAAAAAATGAACGTTAAAAGGGAAAAAACGGGAGGTTCGTTGCAAGCCCTCCTTTCCCTTTTCCTCTCCCCATTCCTCTTCCCGTCCTCTTCCCCTCTCATCATTCCCTCTCCCCTCTTTCCCAATCTTCCCGATTCCCCCTGGGCTTGCTACGCAGGCTATTTATGTAGTGGCTAAATCATATATTTTTTTGCTTTATAGATGTCTATTATATTAATCCCATGGGAAAGGCTTTACTGGATGGCAAACAATCTTCAAAAACGCAATTTTAGAAAGATCGATAATCGATTGGAGGTGTAAGATATAGCATTTACAAACAGGTCTTGTTAATAACACTACCGATCACGTACAAGCGCCTTTAATTAAACAAGAGCCCATCTGGGCTTTCACTCGGGCCACATGAGATTGAAGCTTTCATTTGAAATCCTCTTAGTAATATTAACCAAAGGGAAGAATTATTAGCTGAATTTAGCAGTCTTTAGGAGAGGCCGGTAGCGCGGTGACTTTCATTCTCTGCTCCCTTAGTATATATGTAATTTAATATTTTAGTTTTTCTCGTATGTTGACCTTTTAATTTAAACAGTACTTATTCATGTAACACACGTGTACAATTTAGTCTGCTGTTCTATTATACTGCAGGTTCCGAGTACTAATAGATGATTGTCTCAAATGTATGTTTATATTTGTACCATATTGGTATCCTGTCCGCCATCCTGTGATGGAGCTAGCTATGTCAATTTGTGTGCCTATATATAACTTTATCTGCTGTTCTTGCCATTACGAGTCCATCTTGGTCAGTATTTGTTGGATTAAAGATTATTAACTGAAATGCATGTTGGTTATCTATATTTAAAAGCTTTACTCACATTACCAAAACTTCAGTCTGCTCATTATATTAAAGAACTATAAAGGGAATTGTTGGAAGGCTTTAATTTCTCGAACCAAAACCTCGGCCGTGAGAGGTTTCTTGTTTAAGTTTACCTTGAGAGTTAATATTGCTTGGGTCATCATAATCGGGGGTAGAAGCGGAATAGTTTCACCCTAAAAATTCCGTATTCCTCTGCTCTCCTGAGGTAAATATTCCCATTCCCTACTAATTTTTTTTGGGATATTCCTTATTCTTTTTAAGGGGATATTAGAATATTCCCTATTCTCTATTTGTCATGCGCTTTATTGAAATATTCCGTATTCAGTATATTTTTCAGGCAAATATTCAATATTCCTCAGTTTTCAACCACGATATTCAATATTCAATATTCCGCTTCTACCCCCGATCATAAATTATTCTGTGCTGGCGAGCGACAACTGCTCTCACAGTTCAGGAGTTCAGATGTCTTCAGACTTCGATAGAGGATAGTAACCCATAATTGCTCAACCACAGTATATATATTTACTAGTAAATCGCTATATTTCGCTATAAATTAGCCTGCGTCGCATCCGAACTGAACCCCGGGGTTCAGTTCAGATGCGACGCAGGCTACTATAAATCCGGCAGGTACAAAATGCAGACTGGAAAATGCAGACTGCAGACTGGAAAATGCAGACCGGAAAATGCAGACCGGAAAAATGCAGACCGGACAAAATCAATAAGAAACATCTATCGGTCTGTAACAGGGCTTTAGATGACTTAGATCCTTATTTTTGGGGGTTATACACGTCTTATGCGGGGTCTTGCCTTTTTCTTGACTGCATGCCGGCGCCAGCCACGCCGTGTATGCGAGCCACGCCGAATACGAATACCCTGACCCTATCCCATGACAATATTTCCTTAACAAACAGAAAGGAAAAGCTATGTATTCCGAGGTACTTTGAATTATTTACTTACTTTTTAATTACGTTCGTATTTAGCCGGGTTCTGTCTTTGTTAAATTGATCATTCAGTCCCATTTTCTTCTGTCCACATTTTAAATTTATTGTTATGCACAGGAAGCCCAAAGCAGCCTCTCCGATTACATATAAATTTGGGTTTCCTGTTTGGTAAAGCGGACACCTTTGGGTCCGTAACTGGAACTGTCCGCTTACGGGAATAGTTCTCGTAAGCGGACACTTGTGGAATATGGGATGTGTCCGCTTACGGGAGCTACAATAAAGACCCTGGGGGGTACTCAGAAGAGTTTTGGGTAGGGGTGTGCCGCGAAACCTCAAAACCCTGACCCTATCCCAGACCTAAAACAGCCGTTTACCATACCCCCTATCCCAGACGTGATCTTGTGATGTTTACACAGCATGACATTAGATACATGTATCAATGAGTCCAGATATCGAACAGTTTTTAATTACAATTACACTACGAAAGCCGTTGTTTTGTTTTAATATGGTATTTTAAGTTGTAGTGTAGTCGATAGAGCGCTTAGCATGGCGTCAACGACAAGTATATCAAAATCCATACCCTTTCCAGACCAAAACCGTAAAAAGGATACCCTATCGCAGACCTCGGCAGCTCAACTGACCATACCCTATCCCGCGGCACATGTACCCGTATAGCTCATGTAAGGGAGTACCTCACCCCCCCCCGCCCCCCGGGAATACAGCTGCAGGGATATGATGTCGTCATCATTGTGAGCTCATGTCGGTACATAAATCTGTACACACAAGAATTAGAAGAGTATATTTGCAAATGGAAGACTGCTTCGTTGCGCTTAAAGACTTGAGTTGCATGTCCACCAAGATATCAGTTGACGCGTGCAACGGCTTGACACAGTCGCTCTTTTCCTTGCCAGTCGAGAAGTCTGCAACTTCTTAGCAAGTTCCATCGCACCTTGTACATAATTAACTTCTGGAACTCTCAGTGGCTGGTCAAAGTCCTTGATCGTATCTTTATACAATACACAAGATTATTTGGATGACAGTTTACTTTACAGCGCTGTTTACAATACTGTAATTGCTCTAGAACTGTATCAAATAAACCGATAAAGCGAATTGCGGAAAAGTTCTAAGCTAACACCGGTGTGAAGATGATTGATTGCAACATAATACTCATAATCGTTCTAGTAATGGGATTATTCTGCTGGGGTGTCCACTTTATACGGATTGGGCGAGGTTTGTTGTTGGATCATGGGTGACTGGCCGCGCGGCAACAGATCTCACGGAGCAATACCTATGGCCGATTTTTTTTTAGGTCTTAGATCCGTCTTTGAAACGTGGATAAGAGAGTTAGCACTCGTTCTCAAAAGGAGGTTTATTAAAACGTCACATGAACTAACCCTAGGCCCCTACGACTTTATACCCCGTCAACGTTAACCGTTATTAAACTGAAAAACGTTTCAAGCTTGAGCGCCCAGGAAAACGACGTTTGGTGTTGAGGACTAGTTTGTGGCTTAAGTTCACAGGTAAAGGACGATCGTTTTAATAGACAAGAAAGTTCAAGAAAGTCCTTAATTGACTTAATTTAATAGCCCCTCCAAGAACAATTTATATATAATTGGAGAGGCTGATTTGGGCTTCCTGTGCATAGCAATAATTTAAAAATGGTGGACAGAAGAAGATGGGACTGAATCAATTTAACGAAGAGAGGACCCGGCTAAATACGAACGTAATTAAAAAGTAAGTAAATAATTCAAAATACCTCGGAATATATAGCTTTTCGTTTCTGTTTGTTAAGGAAATACTGTCATGAAAAGCTCGTATTCGGCGTGGCTCGCATACACGGCGTGGCTGGCGCCGGCATGCAGTCAAGAAAAAAGCAAGACCCCGCATAAGACGTGTATAACCCAAAAAATAAGGATCTAAGTCATCTAAAGCTTTGCAGAGTTCTGGTCTGCATTTTTGAGTCTGCATTTTCCGGTCTTCATTTTCCGGTCTTCATTTTCCGGTCTGCACTTTCCAGTCTGCAGTCTGCATTTTTCAGTCTGCATTTTGTACCTGCCGACTATAAATCAGCTATTCAGTATACCTGTATATAAACGCGGTACACAGAGAGATCGTACGAGATCGGTAATCCAGCCAAAAACGCGGTCAAAATTATCTTAGTGTTGGCCTACCGATCACGGTGTTTGTGCTTGTATGTATTATGACCGAGAGTAAAATTAAATGTGGCATAAAACCTACGAAATGTACCTCAAACAAGCTGATAGCGTCCGCAGAAGCTGGCGACTCGCCAACAATTAATGCATAATTTGCGCATGCGCAGAAATTTTGTTGCACCGAACAAAAAAAAACGGCCTGCAGATTTAGACTCGTGCTGCCACAGGCAGCCCGAGTAATGAAGTCAGATATTTTTGCCACCCAGTACAACCACGTGATTGTATTCTGCTAAAGGCCCATTGAATCTTAATTTTTTAAGTATAGCTATCTGTTATTTTTTTGAGAAACAAGGGTGGTCGACTGGGTAAAGCACTCGACCTTCGCCACTGTGCTCGAGTCATGCTTATGTGAGTTAGTTTGCCGTTGGTTCTCTCCCTTCCTTCGAGGTTTTTTTCTCATCGGGGTTCTCTGGTTTTCCTCCCTCCACAAAAACCACTATTCCGAATTCCAATTCGATCTCGGTAAAATGCCTTTTTTGTTTTTGTTTTAATTTGTCTTACTTTGTATAGATGGTTTGCACTCACTCCCCAGAGATACAAATGACAAAGGGCATGGCGGCCATGTTGGTGTACAGAACAAAAGAAGCTAACGAAGAATCTATTGTTAACTGTACACCAACATGGCGGCTATGACGTAACATGCAAAGGGTCTATAGCATCATCAAGAAATATTACGCGCTCTGATTTGCTGTTACTTCGCGCGCGGCATTCTCTTATTAATTGTGAATTAATTTAATGAGAATGACAAACAGCAAGGTAGAAGGTGATTCAGTATAATCGATAAAATATATTTTGACAAAACACAATGGTGACGAAAAAGCAGACGGGATGTTGAAATTTAAAGTTCGTTCACTTTGATTAGTGTTAGAAATAAACGGAATTCCAAATTGCCTCGTTTGCTCTGACGAAGCTCCAAACGTCAGCTGCTATACACACTACTGAAGCTACCAAAACCGGCCAGTCTGAGAAATCTTGGGCCTATGTGCATGTACGTCTGAGTAGGTTTTACATATGAAAATGGGTAAGCAGTTGAGTGTAAACATGGCCCTGGGATCGGCAACTTTGACTCCTATCAGCTTTTTTGGCAGCTCGTAATCAACCGTGCCTTCTGCATTTCCGGCGAATCTTCGCGAGAAAAGTAAAATACACGCGGTCAAAACACCGAAACTTTATTCCTATTCTACTCCACGCGCTAAACGCGTAGAAAATATCACAACAACTTGTGGAGTGTGACAGTACCGGATGCGTGATGGACTGCAACAAACGGTTTATTTAATTAACTACAGTAAATACTAATAATTAAATAACACTTAAAACAACTATAACAAAAATTACATAACAAATATATAAAAATATGTAACATGACTTGATTCAATCCAATAAACATCCATAAAATCTCCAAAGCCAACACCATCAATAGGCCATTTTGACGATGTTGCGCGCACCCCCCTAGCTAGCGACACAAGCCTGGTTCACACTAGCGACACAAGCCTGGTTCACACTAGCGACACAAGCCTGGTTCACACTAGCGACACAAGCCTGGTTCACACTAGCCGCATAAGCCTGGTTCACACTAGCCGCATAAGCCTGGTTCACACTAGCCGCATAAGCCTGGTTCACACTAGCGACACAAGCCTGGTTCACACTAGCGACAGAAGCCTGGTTTACACTAGCCGCATAAGCCTGGTTCACACTAGCGACACAAGCCATTTCACACTAGCGACACAAGCCTGGTTTACACTAGCCGCATAAGCCTGGTTCACACTAGCGACACAAGCCATTTCACACTAGCGACACAAGCCTGGTTCACACTAGCCGCATAAGCCTGGTTCACACTAGCCGCATAAGCCTGGTTCACACTAGCGACACAAGCCTTTTTCACACTAGCGACACAAGTCTGGTTCACACTAGCCGCATAAGCCTGGTTCACACTAGCGACAGAAGCCTGGTGCACACTAGCCTGGTTCACACTGGCGACACAAGCCTGGTTCACACTAGAGACGCAAGCATAAGCGCAATCAACACAGATGCAGTGCCGTAATTGATAATCACAATTCCACGCATGTTACTCGCGCTTGTGCTTCCGTCGCTAGTGTGAACCACGCTTATCCGCGCGATTAAAATGACAGATAGTTCAACATGTTTTGACGAAAGATCTTAAAGTTTTACGCCATTTTTTTTGTTATTCTAGTTCCACACTAGCAAACGTGTTTACAAAATAAAGGCGTAACCATCATCAATATTATTGACTATTCCCAGCGGTCTCACTGGTGCGAATGTAGTATAATCCATTCATTTGCATAATTCACTTCATCGCAAACCTCCGCATAGATCCGCTTCTTCTCAGCTCCTTTCACGTCTCTTCCTCAAAACCTCTGTCACTAATGATCTTACTTTTATATGCACATGAAACGGTGAAATCATAGCTACGCGCGAGACGAAGCCCAAACAAACTCTCTTTTGTATGGTAACGTGAACACGAGGCTAAAGTGTTCAGGACAATACCCATTTAAACTGGACGCCATTGATGAAATGGGTCTATAAACAGTGCGAAACGCGCGCTCTGATTGGTCAATAGCCATGTGTTATTTGAGTACGGATGCACATGACGTCACGTTTTGTACCAAATCCTTACATCTCTAATATATCATCAATAATTTATCCCAAGCTTAAAATGCTTAATAGAATTTCATCACTCCTTAATTGATAGTATATTGTTAAGAATCTATAAGCAAACAGTACTACCTATTATACATTACAGCGCTATTATATGGGGTGATTGCGGTAAAGGCAATTCACGGCGCAGACTTAGAGAGACTGCAAAACCAGGCTATGCGGATTATTCTTACCGCTAATCGTACCTTATTCTTACCGCTAAGATGTGTTCACAAGACATGCGTGCCAAGCTCTGCTTGTTATCTCTTAACAGTAAAAGGCGCTTCTTAAGGCTCCAGTTCGTGTATAAAATTGTACATAACATTAACTGTCCGTATCAACTAGAAGGGTACCTTGTTAAAAGATCAGAAATGCATAATAGACATCTTAGAGACTCCACACCTTTACATGTTACAGCCACGAAAATGGGCCAATTGTCTTTTCAATGCGCAGCCGCAAGAGAATGGAGTGACTTTCCTAGAGAGCTGCGAGAGCCATTACAAACAATAACATTTTAAGGTTGGCGTTTTCAAGTATGTTTTAGAACTTGATGACAACAACCACATTGCAGCTTACGATAATTATTTTAGATATCCTTTTTAAAGGGGATATGTCATGGTACTGCGCATGTATCGAGTACTCGCTCGGTTGGTGGCTGTTAATTTCGATACAAACAGATAAATTTCCCTCTCTCAATGCTTGATTGAAAGGATTTCCAATATTTTCCCTGGAGACTGTTTATATACTCTGTTTTTTGTCATTTTTGTATATTTGCTTTGATTATAAGCATCCCACATGGCCGAGAGGTTCGTTAGTTGATATCAAAATCGGTGAAAATAGCTGTTTCCGGCCCGGAACGCGAATGTAAAGTCTATTACCGTGACACAGCCCCTTTAAGCTTTGTCCATTTATATCTATTTATTATTATTATTATATTATTCATTCATACATTTATTATGATCCTATTATATATAATTTTTTTTAGATGGAGATTTTTTCGATGCATTATTTATAATACTGTTCACCGGTTGATACCAGCTAATCCTTTTCGATTAGCTGATCGGTCTTATCAGTTTGAATAAATTTATTATTATTATTACGTAGCTCTTTTCTTCGCTAATTATTGTATTTGAGCTGTGGGTCTGTCCTCCTATTGATGCACATGACGTCACAACGTAAAGATAACAACAAATTCTTACTACACTACACAGAGACACTGTAATAATAATAATAAAATAATAATTTACATTTATAGTGCGCAGGCTGCATGAATATATGATCGCCTGCGCATCACAAAATTAACTATTAAAAACAGAAATATAGAATAATATAAGAATTGAGCTAAAACCACAGTAAAACTATAATAAGGTAAAATTAAAAGAATAAATAAAATAATTCTAATAGATCTTAGTTATAAAATGCTAACTTAAATAAATGCGTTTTCAACACATTCTTAAAATTATCTAAGGCTCTACAATTACGAATACTACATGGTAGCGAGTTCCATAGTTTAGGGGCAGCAGCACAAAAGGCCCTGTCCCCCAATGTCCTCTTTGTTCGCTCTCTTGGCAACTCAAGGAGAAGTTCATTATTTGATCTTAAAGAATAACGCGATGCACCCTTAATGATAATTAAATCATTTATATATTCAGGCGCTAGCCCGTGAATAGTACTAGTATCTTAAATTTAATTCTAAATTGCACTGGCAGCCAGTGAAGCTTAAAGAGCACAGGCAATATATGATCAAAGCGGGAAACATTGCAAATAAGGCGCGCAGCTGTGTTCTGGACACGCTGTAACTTAGACAACTGTGTTTGCGACAAACCATATAATAAACTATTGCAGTAGTCAATTCTACTAGTAACTAGAGCATGCACTAACTTTTTAGTTGATTCAGTTGATAAAAACTTCCTAATGCATCTGATGTTATGCAAGTGAAAATAAGACGCACTACAAATCCTATTGATATGTGTCCCCATACTAAGTTGCTGATCAAACCAGCAGCCCAGATTCCTGGCCTCTTGAGCTGGAGCAATCTGGTGGTCACCAACAGCAAAAGAACCCGTGCTGACCTTAGACAATTGTTGTCTTGTTCCTATAAGTAAATACTCAGTTTTATCATCGTTAAGCTTGAGCCGGTCAGTCAGCATCCATTGACGAATATCCTCTATACAGTGCTGCATTACTATAATTGCCTCTTCTTGATTTACTTGCGAATCCGGTTTAAAAGCAAGATAAAGCTGAGAGTCATCCGCGTAACAATGAACGCTAGGCAAATGTGCGTTTACAATCTCAAAAAGCTTGGATGTGTAAATGATAAACAATAGAGGACCAAGGCAGGATCTGTGAGGAACACCGTACTGCAAAGTAAAACTGTCATTAACCGAGACACGTTGACTTCCGTTCCTTAAGTACGCTGAAAACCATTGCAGGACCTTGCCCGAGACTCCAAACCTTGACTGAAGACTCGTGATCAGAATACCATGATCAACGGTATCGAAGGCCGCACTTAAATCTAAAAGAACCAGCAAGGTCACGTGACCCTTGTTCATATTCATAAGGATGTCATTCTTCGCCTTCAAAAGAGCAGTTTCAGTACTATGGTGTTGCCTATACGCCGACTGCAAAGCAGGGTAGAGACCATTGGAAGACATATGTACAAGCAGTTGATCTGATACTGAGCGTTCTGTCAATTTAGACACATAAGGAAGATTACTAAGTGGACGATAGTTTTTAAACAGAAGATCCAGGCCATGCTTCTTAAGAAGAGGGTTTACAAAAGCTTCCTTCCATGAATCAGGAAAGGAGGCAGCATTAAGAGATTGATTGATCATCTTTTTAATTACAGGTAAAAGAACATAGGAAATGGCTTATTTTGGATATGTACCAGTCAGGCCGTTGGAACTGATAGAACCTGGCGCACTTATTACACATTTCACACTGTTTATTCTAGAATATATGTTGTGTTCTGCCGGATACGAAAAACCATAAAAAACACCCTACAACTGTGGCTAAAAAATGAGAACGTATTCCTCGAACCAATGCAGCAACACACATTCACCGAGGTTTAAATAATTCTATAATCCTGTTACCATGTAAATATTGTCAGGATATTATAAATAATCCGTAAAAGTAACTACATATCTTTGTCGCTGGCTGACTGGCGTAGAATGACTTAATCTCTCGCTCAAACCGCACCGCATACCGGTATATACCATTATATTATCCATAATGGCGTGCGCACAAGGCTGAGCCTCTTTTCCGTGCCGTCAGAATAACCATCTGACTATATCGCCCCTCTGTCGCTCAGTCGTCAGAAATTACATTCTCCACTCGACTGCGGCTCGTGTTGTACTTATTTTCTCCCGATCCGCTGACACCACCCGCGTTTCATTTATAAGATGGCAGACGCACGGCAGAATGGCATGTAATGTTGAATAATAAAATTGTATTATTCATTTTCGTCACAATCTCGATTCTGATTGGCTGAGAGTACAGTAGGTATTGTCATGGCACAGGAGTCGGTATCTCTCTGCCTATTTATTTAAGAAATTAAGAGCATTTTAATAATAAAAAAATATTGGATTCGGTGTTCGAATGATGGCGAAATTATCAAGAGCTCGGTCTGTGTTATCATCATTCGGTTTCACTACCATGCTCAACCGCATCCAATAATAGTCCAATTCGTAGTTCTTGAAAGGTAACCAAGCCTTAGCCTCGCATGGAGGCTGGAGTTGACCCTGCACGGATACAAATCCTCTTTCTATGAATATGGATAGATTTTTATTATCATGCTAACTAGATACAAGCCATGGAGGCTGGAGTTGACCCTGCACTGATACAAACCCTCTTGCTATGAATATGGATAGATTGTGATTATCATGCTTACTAGATACAAGCCATGGAGGATGGAGTTGACCCTGCACTGATACAAACCCTCTTTCTATGAATATGGATAGATGTTGATTATCATACTAACTAGATACAAGCCATGGAGGCTGGAGTTGACCTGCACTGATACAAACCCTCTTTCTATTAATATGGATAGATTTTGATTATCATGCTAACTAATACAAATATCTAACTAAGCTGAGTCTCCAGCCTCGATGTCACCAAGGGCTTGGTTACCTTTCAAAATGGCGGTCAAGAACTATAATTGCATAGTAGCCCTTTTTGCAGAATCTGCATCATCTGCAAGTAACTTTTATTGACAGTTCAGATATTTACAAGCGTTACGTCACAATAACAATAACCTTCACATTACATAGTTAAGAGAATATGTAGAGGATATTACACGATGGTTTAAAGATATGAAGTTTACCTCGAGAGTCGAAATATTTCACGAGTGAGCGAGTGCAAAGAACGAGTGAGGATGATGGACTCGAGAGAATAAACGTCGTATCTTCAAACAAGCATGCAATTTTCCTTTTTATTATATGGACAATTTAACACTGTCAGTACAAACTTTTTCGTGATCTTTCAAGCCTTCTGCAGGAATTTTTCCTGGTTCTCTTGTCTCTTCATTGCAGTCTTGGAAATCCTCATAGAGTTTTAGATCGTATTTTTCCGAAATTTTCATTTTTTGCTCATCATCCGAGCTATTTACATCTTCCTCTATAATTTTCACAAACCTAATCTTTGCAGCTGAAATGGCAAAAAACGTGACGTCATTGATATTTTCACTAGTGAAGATATCGAAAATACGTCACTCGAGACCCGGATGTAGTATCGTATGAGTTCTACGAGTGGGTTTATATTTCTCAGTAAAATACTGCCGTCCATATAATAAATACATGACTTGTATAACAAGAAAGTGTGAATCGCTTGAATTCGTAGGTAAATAGATATTGCCTCGAGACGATCAATAAATTACATTTATCCGTCGTGCTGTCAACGTTCTAAAAGCAATCAGAAAATATACGACATCTTCAGTAATAAACATTTAAAAAGGTTTTTATTCAAATAATGGGCTTAGTCAGTTCGTATGAAAACTACTGAAAATAACTGAATATAAAGGCCTCTCGCCGAGACATAGCCCTTTTAATATTTCACTTCGAAGTTTTGGAAATAACACTGGCAGAAAGCCTGTTGAGGTCAGTTAGTCAGGGGCGTAGCCAGGGGAGGGTTCCAGAAACCCCCCTTCGTGATTTCCAAAGGGTAAAAAGCTCTGTAAGATGATGGATCGCCAGACTCGGAACTCCCGCGCCTCCCCTCGGAACCCCCCTTCGCGGAACTCCTGGCTACGCCCCTGTTAGTTATTTCACGACAATCGTTTTCGACACAGGTAGCCCAAGCTCTGTTAATGGTAATATTTATGAGCCTTTCTTAACAAATACTACTCAACAAAACTAACAGTAATTTTCAGCGAACTTTTTTCACTTCTCTACAAACTAGGTATTGCCATTTACAGAGCTTAGGCTACCTGTGGTAATATAGTGAAGGTTTTTTTTCAGTCCTATGTCAGCGGTCTACATATTGCCACTATGAATGCGAGAAAACCTGCTTATAGTAACATTTGCATATGCAATCTCTAGAAAATACCACGTTTGTATGTGTTCTTATCTGATGGGTAAGATTCGTATTCTCAAGGACGAGCCGGAAGCCCGGAACGAGTACTAAATGGAGACTGAAAGGGGACATCTTTTCTGATGCTGAATATCTTTCAACAAATTCTCTCGCATGAGCCTTCCATTGAGTTCTCGTTTCAGCTCGTTCGTGAGAATAAGAAATAGAAATAAATTATCTAATCATAGTTGACTTCAAAAAATGCAGTCACCGTTGTTGTACCTCATAAAATAAATAAATAAAACTGTTTATCGCATACTAATGAGGAATTACGTATGCAAGTGATGATAACTAGTTTAATGCTATTTGCATACGTAATCCAGTGGGATATGGGATTTATATGTATCCCGTGTGGCATCCGATGACATTTTAACATGCCAGTTTATAGACCTCGTCGCGAAGAAATAGTTACACCACTTGTTAATAAATAAAGTTCACTGAGAAATAGCAATAAAATGTGGGAAACCATTGCAACAGGAGAAAGACAACCTACATTTTGAACAGTTGAAGTACTAGGTCTTGTCACCATTCAAAATAACAATATGAATATATTCAGAAGAAAGTGCACTAATAGGCCTGTCACGCTTCTGTGATCACCACCAAGCCTCACTTTGGCGCAACATTTCCTCTCAACAAAAATATGACGTCATCACTCATTAGGCCTATTGTTATAACATCACTGATTCACTGAAAAAATCAACCACTTTCATAGTGTGGAAAACAATGGCAAAATAATGGAAAACCATGGGAAATAATGAAAAAACCATGGATAAATAATGGAAAACCATGGCAAAATAAAGGAAAACCATGGAAATTCGGACTCTCGTGGTATTTCTGGCATACTGTGGAAAGATACAACAATCTTAGAAATTCCAATTTACAGCATTTCCCCTGGTTTCTCCATTACTTTCTCCATGATATTTCCATACTTCCGAAAAATTGGTATGGAAAAGAAATGGAAAATCACGTACCATTGAAAAGTGTAAATTGGAATTTTCAAGATTATTTTATATTTTATACATAGTATGGAAGTACCATCCGAGTTTCCAGGGTTTTCCCATGCGTGATATGGAAATTGGTTGGTTTTCCAGTGATTAACATTGATAAAAGCCATACTATAATAAAGACCTACGTAGGAATGCTACATCGGCTTCCTCTTTTTTCTCTGACGAAGAGTTTAGCACTCAAAACGTCACCTGCCACTCGCTTTCCACGACGGTTAGCATGAACTCTTGGCTGATAAAGCCCAATGTCTTACTTCCTCGCCGACGTAAACATGCACTGTCTAGTTTTTGCGTACATTTCCGCAGTACATTTCACATTATTTCTCACTGCACTGATTTTCTAGTAGCCTATTTGGCTCGTCCTCGCTGAGGATCAGATTTTCTAGTAAATCTTCAATATTGTCTGTGTTTCTCTCGCAAGGTTCATTGCGTGCACGTTGCAATTGATTCTGAAGTGGCCTTCGCATAAGATCTTCAATTTTTTCCTTTCGGTCTTTTGTTCCCTCGATCTCCTTTTCCATCTTGAGATCTTCAGAGATTTCTATTGCTTCCTCGACAGCATCCATTGCTGCAAATCAACAAAGCATAGCATACCATATATAGCAAATAAACTTTCGCCTCGTCGAAGGCCAGGGTTAACGTTTGGCGGGATCTCATCCTTTCGGGGAGTTGAAAAATCACATACTTACAGCTTTGTCGTATTTACGCGACTTGTGATACATACATATATAAACTTTATTTAACTTCGAATTTACAGAGTATCATTAAGATGCTAATATCTCCGAAGGTAATTGAAATAAATAAATAAATAAATTATCAAGTGAGAAACTATAAATAAAAAATACACTTACTTGTAAGTATCAATAGATATAAATATGGTACTAATAAAAGTTATTTGAATATTTCGATACAAAATGTACAACTATTATGAAAAGACATAGTACGAATAGCGTTCTTAAAAATCTTTCAGATTTATGGTGGTTCTAAGTTGTAACGTGTCCGTGTCCTGGCAGTTTGGCAGCCGTCACTCATCCCTCCATACCGGATTCTGATTGGCTTCCTTGGCGCCTAAACAATTCAAATGCTGAAGAAACACCAAATTTGTCTCGTCTCTATTAATGTTTTATCCAATGAGAAGTAAGTACGTTTGTTTGATGAACGACAACACTGAAAGAAAGTGTGAGTCGCGTAGATATGAAAAACCCTGTAAGTAAACTAAATTAATTCAAACACATTTATTAACCTTGATGCTACATCATTACGGGAGGTTTTTCATAGCACGGTGCAAAGACATGGAATAAGCTTCCAGCTGAATTGCGTGAGACACAATCGCTAGACTCTTTCAAAAACAAAATTAAGACAGTGGCCAACCTTAGTGACGAGTAAGGCATAGGATATTATTGTACAGTAATGATATTTTCATTTTTAATGATTAGTATAGGCATAGCTTTAGGATTATTATATACATAGTTAATGTTTTTTTATAATATATATTCTGACTTCTAGGGAACTGTTTTTTATAATAATGTAGTATATGTAAATGGCGACACAGCTGGAAATCAGATATTTTATCTGTTACAACTTTCGTGTATAAATATTAAATAATAATAATAAGTTATTTCACGTGATCTGAATCCCCTCCTTTTTCTCCTTTTTCTTTTTCAAGCACATTGCACGAGGAAGCACTTCCTCTCACAGTTCCAATAGAACATAAAATATTACCTTTCTCGAAATCTCGAAATCTGTCTTGTTGCGTGATGCTCGTCGCCTCAGGTCTCGTAGCTCGACGAATGTAAAGGTCTGCCTTCCCGATAAGGAATGTGGCTTTGAGTCTCCTAGGGCACGAATCAAGTAACTTTCGCTCAACGGCTTCGATAGCTTCGGCTGCTTTGCCAATGTCTTCTTCAGAGATGTCCACCCTAACGGCAAATCGGAGAGTACCAGGTTATGCACCTATCAATGTTAAGCCCGAAGGGGAGGGACAAGGGGTGGGGATTTGACATTTTCTCCCCTCCCCCCAAATTTCCCCCCCAAAACCTTGAGACAACACCTTTGGTCAATAATATCAAACTTTCCCACCCCACTACCATATGGGGCAGGCAGCGCATGTTAAAATCCTCACCCTCGGGGTAGCCCTACCTGTCAAATCCCCAACCCCTTGTCCGCCCTCCCTCCTCGGGCTTTACATTGATATGGGTATTGTTTTATGTAATAATTTAGTTATATTTTATTCACTTTACATACCCTAGATCAGGAAATCTTTGCCTGGATGTCTTTAAATGAAACATAATTTTTCTGTTGTAAGTCCTAATGAGGCATCGCATACTGTAGTAAGAGTCTCCTTGCTGTAACCGTTGTTCCAAAAACCACACTGCATCTTTGAAGCATTGCTCCGCCTCTCGTTCCTCCTCTGGTGTTATACCAGACACAGTGGCTCTCTTCTCTGCCAACAAAGCCGCTTTGTTGTACCTGTTCACTGCGGTTTCTTCGGTCAGAGAAGCAGGCTCCAGACACTGCAACAAAATTGGACAAATTATAAATACGCACAATATTTATATTGTTTTCATTGTAAGAAACGACATTTTATTGCCTTTAAACGTATTTTGTATCTTCTAAGGTTACCGGATACGTTCAGGGTGAGTTTCCGTCATTGTAGAATATGTAACGTCTCGAGAAAACATCGTAGCCTTTCTCAATCATTTCTCATTTTATAAATTTAAAAGTTTATTTTGGCTACAAGAATATAATAATGTCGAATTTTCCGCCATCCCGTTTCTCCAATATTGTGAGATAGCTTCCAGAAGCTCCAGCACCGAAAATATTTTAAGGTTTTACAATCTGTTTGGTTTATAGCCAATTTTAAGCATTAAAATGATATAGGTTGTGGTATCTACAATGTTTCCTGGAGGCGATACATATTTTACAATGGAAATGCACCCTAAATATCCGGTAACCTTAAAGGGATACCCGAGTGAAAAACACATTGGGGCTCAAAAGAATCTTCAACATGTTCTTTGTTCAGAAAATGTATTAAAATTTGATCAAAGGTTTTTAGTATTAAGAACGAGCACCTCAAAGTTGGCCCCGCGAAGACATGGGCGCCGCCATCTTTGTTTGCATTTACGGAAGTGACGTCACTTCGTCCCACCAGCGTATCGCGGCTACGTGTCTTTGTATGATTTTCACACGCTCGGAATTAAAGTGGATATATTTTCATCGAGATTGCAGAGGAATTCTTACAGAAACCGGAATTATGATGAAGACGACATTATGAGAAAAGTTCAGAAGACTGGGAGGAGGAAGAAAAGCATTGGGAAGGCGAGAAATTATCAGACGAACAACAAGGTCTCGTAACTGCCATTTAATAACAGCAAAACAACATGGCTTAAAAGACTCGAGTGACTTCTGAATAAGTATAAGAACTACAATGTATGTGAGGTACAGTTAAGGCGTTTATCATCCTAAAAACACCTAATAAGTGAGAGAGTGAGAACGCTGGTGGGACGAAGTGACGTCACTTCCGTAAATGCAAACAAAGATGGCGGCGCCCATGTCTTCGTGGGGCCAACTTTGAGGTGCTCGTTCTTAATACTAAAAACCTTTGATCAAATTTTAATACATTTTCTGAACAAAGAACATGTTGAAGATTCTTTTGAGCCCCAATGTGTTTTTCACTCGGGTATCCCTTTAATATATTCGGTAACCTTAAACGAATGATTTGATGATAAAGTGATTTAAACAGTCCTCGTAATTTTGGTGACCAATATATATCAGCGCACGTTTCCCAAGTTCCCGCCATTTTTGTTTGACTAGTGTTACGTTTGAGCGCGCGTTCTCCAAGTTCCCGCCGTTTCTTGTTTGACTAGTATGAGCATGCGTTACAAAGGTATCCCCGTGATTTTGTGAAAGCATTTGGGAGCTTAATTCCCACCAGCGAAGATGGCCGCCGAGCTTCATAAGAGACATTTAGCAACCACTGCCCGAGTCCTGGGACACCTAATCATAATACCTCAGTCGATTTGTCCATGTTCTCGTTGGCCAAGTCAAATTGTTTCGCCTGTCTGTATACTGCTGAAGTGATGTAGAATGCCTTTGTTTGAAGAAAGGGCCAGTTGCCTGAGTTATGATGTGTTGCGCGTATGCAGACATCTCTACATGTGGCCAAGCAATCCTCCATTTTGTTCTGCCCATACTGTATAGTTGCTTCCTTTAAAAATATCAAACGACACATCGATACATTAAGTGAATATGACATTCAGAGCTGATTTGTTTTTAAAAGTCGATAGAGCAGGTTTCAATTGAGTGTCGAAAGTTTTCAGTGATTGCTTTGGTTTTGCGTTTACTTAGCTTTTCTATTGGCTGTGAAAATGTTTTGTAATCAGTCAGCGAATCAAATTCCAGAGTAAAACCACGATTGTGTTTACTTTTCCTCCTGATTGGTTGCTTTCTCATGTCAGTGAAACCATCGTTGTAATTGCTTTGGTTTTGGTTTTACTACAGTCAATTGAAACCTGCTCTAATATACCTCTCTCGTGCCAAAACTGAATAAATCGATAAAAACTTACTCAGAACGACTAGGTTCAACAGACCAACTATTTGTTGATTATGTCGTCACCGTCATTTTATTATGCTTTCTCGTGTTCTTCAATATTTTTCATTGCTGAAATCGAAGATGGTAGATAATAGTCACTAGAGACTAAAAACAGGAGTTGCTCCCTCCAATAACATGGCTATGTACATTAATATGACAGCTATATGGATTAATCATGATTATAAATATCACTCGTAGCCATTTCCCAGTGTACCTAATACTTATACTAACCTAAAATAGAGATGCAAACGAGCGAGCAACTCCTGTATCAAAGTGAGATCCATGCATGGATTCATATCCGCTTGTAGCCAATCTCTAATGTACCAACCCTTACCTACCCTACGTTGCTATCTCTCACCCTAACCCTAAAATATAGAAGTTCATGGAAAGGAGTGAGAAATTCCAGTATTTAGTCGATTTAACGGAAATCATTTGTCACACTAGCTTCTCTCCATATTTTCGAGCCAAAACAATATACAAAGCCCTAGACCCGGTTCAGTTCGAAGTTTAGTTCGATTTGCTAACGTATAATTTGTAAACAACATCTTTGAGGTTAAAAACCTATTCCTAGAGAAGAAACAACAAGTACCTTTCTAGTGGTCTTGCTAGATTTGGAAACAAATACCTTCTACTGAGGGAACCAAAACCATAGGTTATGACTTAATCCAGGATTAGCGCTAATCGGACTTCGAACAACTGGGCCTTGGTCAAACTGTCGAACATTTGTTGGATAACGCGATCCAACTTTGTTGCATGATAATGTTGGTGTAGCCACCAATTTCTTTGTTTAGGTGTTCGTTTATTGTTCGTACAGTGTTCGTGAGTACTTCGTAAATAATTTAGTCAGGCGTTCTTTGCATTTGTAGCATGTTGTATAAATTCGTTTTCGCGCCATTTTTTGTGAGTCGAGTTAATGCCGTCATGTCGGGTGGACGTACGTCGATTCGTTATATATATTCGTTCGTCAATAATCGGTAAGTTAATCTCTAGATGTCTGTAAGCTTTGAATTTGTCCTTTATCTTTATCTTCGATGTATTGACATTTATTTGTATTTATTGTAGTAAACCTGCTAGAACAGCTTGAAATGGTACGAGTTTACGAGGCGAGTCATTAGCGCGGACTTAAAGCGAAATTGGTCGCTAATAGTTTACGATTTAAATGACCTTCTAAGGAGAAGATTGATTGAAAACGGTCCGCGAAGAGGATAATAATTGAGTGGAAATTGGTCCGCTAGAAGAGTTAGAAGATTGGAAATTGGTCCAGAGTAATTTATAGTGTACGGGACGTGTCAGGCTTAAAACAACACTGAATTTTGGACAGAATTTGCATAGGAATATGTCGCAAGCCGAAGCAGCCGAAGCGACCTGGTGTGCAGGAATCGAAAGCATCGTAGAAGATGCTGTTGAAGTACTAAGTCGTTCAAGATCAGGACTTATTGGAGCTATGACCAGAGGTTACAATGAGGTACAGTCGCTGGTAGAAAACCCCAGCAGGACATTGAGTGACATTTTGTTCCTAATGACAAGATACAAAGAATCGTAGTTCAAATTCGTTGACGTACACGAGAGGTCCGTTGGTCTGTTGGATAACGATATCGACAAGAATAGGGCACACGACAGCTACAGGAAGCAGATGAGCGGAAACTGGCACTTGATTCTACGGTGAAAAGGTGGCGTCGAAGAACGAAGAGGGAAAGAAAAGACATTGGTGACGAATTTAGCGGCATATCGTCTCATGTCTCCTCGAGAAGTTGGCGCAGTGGGACTTCCAAGGCCAGCTCTTCCAGGTTATCCACCATATCACGCAAAATGGAAGAATTAGTTCTAGCTAAATTGAAGCTAGAACAGCTCAAGATTATACAACAATTGGAACAGGAGGAACAGGATTTTAAGAGGAAGCGAAAGACGTTAGAAGCTGAAATGGAAGCCAAGCGAGCACAGGTGTCGTTCCAAACTTACAAAGAAGTTGAGGCGAAAGAAAAGCCAATTAGAAGAAAATATATTGCTCCCTTAAATTCTCAAGCAGTTGGGTTTGTTCCCCGACAACAAGAGCGAGCAGGGTCACAGTTGACAGAGGGACTACAGCACAGGAAGTATACACAAGATTGTGAGCCTCGACAACTTACTGGTGGAGAGGAAATGGTACAAGCACTGCGACAAGTGGTTAGCACTCCAAACATTTAATATTTCCACTTTTACGGGGACCACCTGAAGTACATCACGTTCATGCATAATTTCGAAACTTGTCTAGAAAGAGACAACCCAGATGAATCTAAAAGGCTACAACTGTTGATTCAGCATTGCACCGGGAAGGCGAGGGAGGCAGTTGAAAGTTGTGCGAATTTACCCATTGAACAAGGACATCGCGAAGCAAAAAGAACATTGCGCGAGAATTTCGGTAAACCCCATGTTATTGCGCAGACACACATCAGGAAGCTGGCAGACTTACCTAAACTGAAAGGTGCGGGTGGTCAGTCTCTATTGGAGTTCGCAAGACATCTGGATGTAGCAGATAGGTCATTGTCAGGCATGGGGCCTGAATATGTGTCGGATTTTAATCACGTTAACACTTTACGAGAACTTGCTAAGAAGTTACTAATGTTCCTAAGAGAAAAATGGACGGAACGTGCTGGGAGTATAATCGAAACTGGTTGCAGGCCTAAGTTTGAAGATTTCATCGAATTCGTGAAGACGAGGGCGAGATTAGTGGATAACGTATTTGGCCAAGACATGAACTGTAACCTGTTAAAGGAGAAAGACAGCAAGAAGGATACAGTCAGATATACTCCGAGGATGATCGCATTAATTACAGGAATAGAATCTAGCCAGAGCAATTGGAAAGGGAACTCGGACACCGCGAATTCTCCGAACCAAGCATGTTCAGCTTGTTCTGGACGGCACCGAGTGTGGAGATGTGAAAGGTTCAAGAATGTGGTAAGGATCATCATACTTTGATGCATCGTCCTGTCATTACAGAGAGTAGTCGAGGAAGTCTAAATGCAAATGACCAACAGCATCCGCAACAACAGCAGACAGCCACTACTGGGGCCGGGGACAGTGCACAGTCAGACCCTACAGAAGTTGGTAATGGTGTTGGAGTGGAAACAACTGGGGCTGGAGAGTTGAGAGTGTGTCTTGGTGTTGTTCCTGTGAAAGTCCAAGGCATTGAAGGCGGTGCAACAATTTAGACATGCTTTATTGGACAGTGGCTCGGAGGTAACTCTGTGTCATGAACAATTAGCAACGAAGCGCAAATTAGATAGCGAAAATATCAAGTTCACTTTGACTGGAATGACTGGTTCAACCGAGATTGAAAGCAAACTAGTGAACATAGTGGTGAAGTCAATGGACGAAACGACAAGTGTTGAATTGCTCAATGTGAAAATTGTTAAACAGATGCCAATTTCCAAGAGTTGTATTTCTAGAAGAGAAGATCTTGAAAGCTGGTCTCATCTTCGAGACATTGATTTTCCTGAGGCAAGAGGAGGTGTTACACTGTTGATCGGTCTTGAGGAAAACCCAACTTTATTTCTTCCCCTGGAATGTAGAGCTGGTAACAAGAGTGAGCCAATAGCTGTGTGTTATAGCCTGGGATGGACAGTGATGGGTCCAGTTAGTGGGTATAAAGAAGATAAGAACTGTTCAGTCAATTTTACTCGAATGGAGGATAGCTCATTAGGTCAAGTACAAGCCCTTAACGTTAAAGATGGAAATAGGGATAAGCCCCTTCCCATTAATCCAATCGTGCAAGGTTTAGAACAATGTAACCAACAGAAAAAAGGAACTTCACAACTGTTAATAAGCCAAGAGTGGTCAATGAGGGTTTGCAGTCAGCCGTCGAGGATGAGAAGCTATCAGCGGATAGTAACCCAGAAGAAGAAAAGGAGCACAAGCTTGACACGGACAACGAAACACTGAGGTTGCAGATAGAGAGACTTTGGAAAACAGACTTCGGTGATTCACTTGTAGAAACTAAGGTTGCAGTATCTGTGGAGGATGAAAGAGCCATGAATATCATGGAAGAGACACTGAAGATGGTGGATGATCATTTTCGAGTTGCGCTACCTTGGCGTTATGATACACCATATTTGGCAAACAATAAGGTGATGGCTGAACGAAGACTTCAATATCTGAAAAACAGCTTACTCAAAGATGGAGATTTGTTCGAAAAGTCCAGGACCACAATTCTGGAATACATCAACAAAGGACACGCAGAGAAGGTACCAGAGAACGAACTGGAGATGAAAGACCGACCTGTTTGGTACCTCCCCCATCATCCAGTTACACATCCTTTAAAGCCAGGCAATGTTCGAGTAGTGTTTGATTGCGCTGCAAAGTACCATGGCACGTCACTGAATCAACAATTGCTACAAGGGCCAGACTTAACAAATCAACTGCTTGGAGTTATGATCCGGTTTCGCCAAGAACGAATTGCTGTAGTAGGAGACATCGAGGGAATGTTTCATCAAGTGAGAGTGGAACCCAAGCACTGTGATGCCTTAAGATTCCTTTGGTGGAAACATCACAACTTACAAGAAAAGCCAGAAGAATATCGGATGGTCAAGCATCTATTCGGGGCTACCTCTTCGCCAAGTTGTGCAAATCCTGTTTGAAGAAAACAGCGTCAATCAACCAAACAGAATTTGACCCTGAAATAGTAAGGACCGTGGAAAGAAACATACGTTGACGACCTAATGAAATCAGTGGTTGACATCGAGGCTGCCATCAGAACGGTGAAACAGCTACGAGAACTACTGACGAAAGGTGGATTCAAACTAACAAAGTGGGTTAGTAATAACAGAGAAGTGTTAGCAGATATTCCAGAGTCTGAAAGAGCGAAGTCGGTAGTTAACCTCGAAACAGAGAATCTACCAACCGAAAGTGCACTCGGTCTGAAATGGAATGTGGAGACTGGTGAATTTGTTTGTAAGATCCTTGACAAGATTAAGCTCATGGTGAAGCAGAAACCTGTGACGCGACGTGGTATACTGTCAATTGTATACACTATATTTGACCCATTGGGTTTTATTGCACCATATACTATGAAAGCCAAACTACTGCTGCAGATGCTTTGCAGAAAGAAGCTAGGTTAGGACAGTGACATTGAAGAGGATGACAAAGTTCAGTGGTTACGCTGGCTTGAAGATCTTCCAAGGCTGCAAGAAATTCAAGTGAACCGTTGCTTCAAGCCGAATATTTTTGGAGATCTCAAGAACATTCAGCTACACATTTTCTCTGATGGTTCACGCATTGGATACGGAGCTGTTGCCTACTTACGTCTAGTTGGTGTCAACAATAACATTCATTGTACGTTTGTTCTTGGAAAAACTCGATTGGCTCCCATCCAGGAAATTACCATTCCAAAGCTGGAACTCACTGCGGCAGTTATCTCCGTCAAACTTAACAAGATGATCCAAGAGGAACTAGACTTGACAGTAAATCAAGTGTTCTACTGGCCTGATTCTACCTGATTCCTCAGGTAGGATCCTCGATCTACAAGCTCAATCCAAAGTTGAAGGATGGACTATTGGTAGTTGGAGGCCGACTAGAAAACGCCCCTATTGAGGAAGGATTGAAGCATCCAACGATTCTCCCATACAAGCACCATGTGACAGATTTGATCATCGAACAACATCACGTAGACGTGGGACACATGGGTCAGGAATTTGTACTTTCGTCCCTGAAGAAGCAGTTTTGGATTTTCAAAGGAAGGTCAGCAGTGCGACGCATAATAAGGAGATGTATGGATTGCCAAAAACGAAAAGCGCCAGTTGGTGAACAACTCATGGCAGAGTTACCTCGTGACAGGATCACTCCCGAGAAACCACCGTTCACTTACATTGGTATTGACTACTTTGGTCCGTTAGAAGTGAAGCAAGGTCGACGTCATATGAAGCGGTATGGTTGCATATTTACTTGTCTTACCGTGCGTGCTGTCTTACCGTGCGTGCTGTCCATATTGAGATTGCACATTCCCTGAACACTGATTCGATGTTAAATGCACTTCGGAGATTCATCAGTCTACGAGGGTATCCCGAAGTGATTAGAAGTGATTGTGGCACGAACTTTACAAGAGCAGACCAAGAACTGAAGGACGCAATACAGGAATGGAATCAACAGGAAGTCAGCGACTTCTGTACACAGAGTGGAATTCAATGGATTTTCAACCCGCCTGGAGCAAGCCATATGGGAGGTGTATGGGAACGTATGATCAGATCGGTACGCAAGATTCTAAAGGCATTGCTGAAGGAACAGATAGTGTCAGACGAAGTTCTTTCAACTGTGATGGCAGAAACAACCAATGTTTTGAACAGGCCTCTTACCCGAAGTAGTGAAGATCCAACGGATGACACGCCTCTGACTCCTAACCACTTGTTACAGTTAAGACCAGGCTCATGCTTGCCGCCAGGAACCTTTGGCAAAGCAGATATAAGCAGCAGAAGACAATGGAGGCAGGCACAGTACCTTTCCAATGTATTTTGGAGACGATGGTCGAAGGAGTACCTACCAAACCTCCAAGTTCGTCGGAAATGGAATGAAGTAAAGCGAAATAGAAGTAGATGACTTAGTCCTTCTGATGGATGGAAACTTCCCAAGAGGACAGTGGCCACTAGCAAGGGTGATAGAGGCAAAGAAGAGCAAGGACGGGTTGTTGCGTACAGCGAAAGTGTTAACCAGCTCAACTGTGGTCACCCGGGCTAAACGCAGGCGTTTAGGAGAGAAGAAGTCAACGACGACTATCCTGACACGCCCGATTACAAAGCTTTGCCGCCTTGCGATGGATCTCTAGAGCAAAAAGGAGAAATGAATGAATGAACACTGAACAATTTCATTATTGAAATATGCAGCCAGTATATTGTGTACCATTGGTGGTTGAGGATTTCTTGGTAAATGAAGAACTTATAGTTTTCATTTTGGGGTCGGTGTAGCCACCAATTTCTTTGTTTAGGTGTTCGTTTATTGTTCGTACAGTGTTCGTGAGTACTTCGTAAATAATTTAGTCAGGCGTTCTTTGCATTTGTAGCATGTTGTATAAATTCGTTTTCGCGCCATTTTTTGTGAGTCGAGTTAATGCCGTCATGTCGGGTGGACGTACGTCGATTCGTTATATATATTCGTTCGTCAATAATCGGTAAGTTAATCTCTAGATGTCTGTAAGCTTTGAATTTGTCCTTTATCTTTATCTTCGATGTATTGACATTTATTTGTATTTATTGTAGTAAACCTGCTAGAACAGCTTGAAATGGTTCAAGTTTACGAGGCGAGTCATTAGCGCGGACTTAAAGCGAAATTGGTCGCTAATAGTTGGGATGACGGCAAAATGCTGTCAAACATTGACAGACGACTCAACCATAATAGGCGAGAATTCAGAAATTCAGAAGCAATTAGAAAGAAAATATGGCACCAGTAACACGAAAGCGAAAGAGCCTAAAAATAAAATAAACGACGACTCCTAATTGGATAACAGTGTAGACATGTCTCGCTTCTCCGAAGCCGAACTGGCCAAACGAACGCTACGATATTTGTTGTCAAAGAGACTTGTTGGATGAAATGTTTGACCAAAAGCAAACTTCAACACTTAATCAAACAAATATTTGACCAAAAGTAAACTTCAACACTTAATCAAACACACGGTCGAATAATGTTAGATGTACTACATCAAAAACGAAAGCTATTGTTTTACCAGGGGACCCAAACACGCGGAGAACGCGAGGCCGCTTCGACCGAGTACTTATGATGTAATCCTTGTAGCTTAGTTCAAATTGAAGTAATGTTGATCTGGCGTTTCATACCGGGTATCAAACCTCATGTACGTGACGAAAGGAGTCTCCTGTATTGGCTGTCGACCTCATTCATTATTCATGAGTATCAGGAGAACATACGATCCAACATTGTTCGATAATTTAGCCGGGGGTTAGCGAGACTGAGCAGCTAATAAAAAAATGTCAGAGATCCAAGTAGACTAAGGGTGCGTTCGTTTGAGAGTATATCCGCGGAATAAGAATACACAAAATAATCATTACAAATCGCATATATCGGTATTTTTCAGCTACTAAAAAAACTAAATACAATGTATATCCTGAATTTATTATGTCAGTTTGCTTTCGTAGCTTACAGTGCAAAATGCTCCTGAACCATGCAGTGATTTCCAGAGACTATTCCATCTATTCTTAGGGAGTGTTCATTATTTCATCTGCTTCTCTTGTTAAAACTTTTATGACCCCCTATGTTTGAATTAAAACTTAGATGACCCCACTATAAAATTGCTTAAAACTTTATTGACCCCCCCCCCCCCCACAAAAAAGATGGACGATGGATGTGCAAGAAAGCATGCAAACTGCATATACATGTAATCTATTAAATTTACTATTAATGTTTCTAGATTTATGGTATTTTCCATGATACATTACCTTTGTTTAGTAGAATATATATATACATGTATTCTTCTGGAAATCTCTACCTCACCCTCCCTCCCGGATGGGTACTTGAAATTGTACTGATAATTCGTGCATCCTATTGCATTCTAGTGCATCATATTGCATCATATTGCATTGTTCCATAGTCTCAAATAAAAACATAAATGAAAAAGAGTTCAGCATTGGCATAACTAATCTCCTGGACACGAATGCATTATGTGTCGTATGGGGATGTGCCTTTGATAATGAGGTTAGAGGTTAGCATCCTGCGTATCAAGGAAACAAAACAGACTGCGTTTATATGTTGCGAGGGCCGAAGAGCTGAGCCGAATTTTTTAGATTTTACTGCTCTCTAAAACATTGGTTTCCTGTATTCTGGAGCCTAAACATTGGCTTAGCATCACAACAACAATTTAATTACATTTTACATGACAAGTACGTTAAAACTTTGATAACCACCTCAAGGAGTAGGTAAAATCTTTGATGACCCCCCTACAAAAGCCCCGCCCCGCATGATTTCACCGACCTCCCCCCAAGCCATAAATAATGAACACTCTCTTTTGCAGGAATGCAATCACGTGGTTGTATTGGACAGCAAACAAATCTGAGTTCATTTATTTAAAGGCACTTGTAAGAGATCGGTAGTGTTATTAGCAAAACCTATTTGTAAATGCTATGTTTCACCTTCAATCGACTGTCAATATACTGTCAAAACAGGGTTTGAAAGTTTGTTTGCCATCCAGTAAAGCCTTACCCATGGGAACACGAGCGCAGTTCATTGGTTAGAGCGGTTTTCAATAGTGTCGTAAAACCAAAACCAAAGTAATCACAGAACCAATCACACGAGTAAGTGAAAACACAATGAGCCAATCACGAACTGAAGTAATTCACGATTGGTTTTACTTGAACCAATCACGAGGAAAAGTAAACGCAATCGTGGATGGCGGGATGAACCAAAACACGTTTGGTTTTAGTTTAGCACTTGATTGATAATCACGAAACATTTTCCACAACCAATAGGAAAACTGAGCAAACGCAAAACCAAAGCAATCACGGATTGCTTAATTCGACACTGAATCGAAATACGCTCTACTGTTTCCTGCAACAGACTTACATGTATTGTATGAGTTAGCGAAGTGCTTAAAACGAGTCAGCTGGTGTGTATTCTCGTGCACATCGGTTCTTACCTCAAGACGAACAGCTAACAGTAGGTCTTGATAGCTGACTACATCCGCACGTTCAACAAGCTTCTTTTTATCATTCATAAACTGATTGTACTGTCCTGAAAATAGTAAGAAACTACAATAACACGGCGCCCTCTAAAATAACATTGACCTCCCTGAAAATCACTAACAGAGAGGCATCCTGGCACTATATAAGTATTATTATGACAGTTCAGCCGTTCTTGACCACCAGTTGTAAATAACGTTTATGAAGCTGTTACAATGAATGAGAAAGAATGCGAACATTAACAAACAAAATCTCATTTAAAACCATGTTTTGCTCCTTGACAGTGTAACTACTGTAAAGGGGGCCACTTTAAGACACGAGAACCAATCACAGGGCCACTTGGACAACGAGAACCAATAACATTGCAAACAAAGCATTATTCCCACTTATGGTTATTTGAGCCAATCAGTGTCGAGTACAAGACATTTCAACTCCTCGATCTTCGATCCAGTAAAAGGCATATTTGGTGGACTACTTCGGAAGTCGAAGTCTTTCGAATGAAGTACATTGCATGGATATGCTGGAATCTGTAATTTGGAATGCTTTATTTTCGTTTTGCAATGTGTTTAGTTCTCGTAGTCTAAGTGGATCCATAAGTTGGAAATACAAACCATTGTCACCAAGATTTTGAAAGTGCATCACTATCGCTCGTCCATGTGTACTTTCCAAGACACCTAGATAGATAGATAGATAGATTGTTTATTAAAAATAACTACATTGCAATATGAAACTGAAGCCGGTAAAATAAAAGGGAAATATTTACAATTAAATATTAATCAATAAGTACTCTATTTACATATACGTCTAATTATGGTTATACGCTACTTCCTTATACTTCTACAACTACCAATTAATTGTGCCTTAGAGCATACTTCTAGGAAAATAGAGGAATCAACATTATTATTATTTTTCTAAGATTATACTTATCGTACGCATTGTTGTAAGGATTGTGAAGTAAGTCGTGTGCAGTTTACTGTAATCGAATGAAACAGTTGATCTGTTAACATTCTATGATGATCTTGGTTAGTGACCATGCAGGGCTTCATTGAAAGAACAGTACGTTATTACTGTGTTTATAACATAGGGGGCCAATCGAAATGGGGCTGTTTGAGTAACAGCCAATCAGCTTTTAGCGCGGGAAAAAGCTATTCAGTGCGCGCCCGCCCCCGACATTTGACTTCAACTGAGGCTGAAAGGTTTTCTTATCTCGATATTTCTTGTCTCAAGATTTTCTTCAAACAGAGCAGTAAGGTAAGCCAAAACAAACATTTTTTGTTCGTGTTAGCTGTCGTATAATAAACAATTTATTACACGAAAAGTTGTGTAATACGGCTGAGAATTTTTACTCATCAACTTTATTTTTCTCGCCGTATTTCACAACTTTCCGTATAATAACCTCTTTATATGTCGTGTATTTTGTCACTGCAAAGATGACTCAGTTATCCTTGATTTTGGCATTTGTTTGTTTGACAAAATAAGTCCAAAAGCTTAGTTTCAAGTTAAAAAAACCCCAGAAGTTTAAAAGAATTTCATTCAAAACACTGCATTTTTCTGTAGAGTTTGAATCTTATGCCTTTATGTAGTTATGCTTTTCTTAATGAGTTTTCGCGCATTCAATGACAATGCACTAGGAGAATCCTCGCCGGTTTATAAAAATTATAACATTTGCGAATAAACTATTAAAGACATATCGAAAATGCAGTCTACTCATTGACCTTTGCGAGTTGGACTAGTTTGAAAGTGTCGCGGTCATGTTGAATTGGGTTTTCTATTGTCATTGAGCACACAGCCATATATGTCTTTTGCTCAGAAACATATTGCTTCGCGACATCGGACAATTTGGTGAAAAGTTTGAAAACACACGTTATTAATCCTTAATTTTCTCGGCTCCATGCAATTACATATAACTTACAGCACGAGCAGGAATGTTGTATCGGCCTATTGGTGGTGCGCAACCCAATGCCCTGAGATTCAAATAACAAAGACGTGGCCGCCATGTTGGATGAACTAACAAGAGAAGCTAACGAGGATTCTTTTGTTATTGTCATCCAACATGGCGGCCATGACGTCACATGCACACCAGCAATACAATCTCGAACCGGAGGCGAGAGATCGTATAGGCCGTTACAACACGGACAGGAATGTTGTAAACTACTTGTGAAATGAACTATATAATAAATTATTAAAATTATATGAAATCAGTTTGATAGAAAGTGTAAAAATTACACTTCAGGACCGGGTTGTTCGAAGCAAGGTCAACAAGTTCTTCGACATGGTGATTCCATGTCAGTTTATTATTATAAGTGTAATACCACGTGGGTTAGTGCTGGCTACAGATCTTATAGGATTGCCCTCTATAGTTACAGAAGAATGGGGTTCTGATTGGGAGCTGGAGAAACTAATAGCTCTTTGGTGTTATCACAGTTCAGCTGGAACATGTTTCTCTTTGACCATTCACTACCGCTAACTGTGATGTACTCGCCGGATCCCCTTTCGCCACTGCTTCGGAAACCGTGATGTCACCCACATACTTCCATGCAGGTGTGAAATTTATCTCCAAAACAGATGATCATTCATTTATCATGAGCAGGAAGAGCCAAGTTTATTTTTAGTGGCCCGAGGAACACGAGAAGGGACTGCGCCTCACTCTGAGAAGCAGTCATGGGCCAGCTTTACCCTCTGCATTCGGTTAGAGAAGAAACCTGTAATCGAGTTGATGATGTTGTGGTGGGTATCAAGGTATCTTAACTTGCCTATGAGAAGGGTGTGATCAGTTAAATCAAAGGATTTACGGTAATCAAACAACATAATACCCTGACCGTTGCGTCTGTACCATCAGTTGCATCAAGCCATTTAAAATTCATGCTAATTAGTAAGGACCATAACAGTAGAGGACTTAGGTATAGTTCCAAACTGTCTGGAACCAGTTGATTTGACATAATAAGTTACAACAGTTCTCTACAACTTTGGACAACAAAGCGGTGAGTGAACCAATTGCACTTTCGGCAGTGAGATGTGGCGCTAGTTTCCAAACAAAGGGTAAGCTCTGATCTATAAAAGATCGAAACCATGGGTTAAGGGCTTGCAATTGGTAACTGATTCAGCAAGTACTTTGCTATATCCTTTCAGCAGCCAATTAGGGATTGCATCTGGGATTGGTGATTTGTGTGTTGAAGTGCATGGACTAGCTGATCGTACACGCGATGAGTGCGAGTAACTCTACTTCTAGCTATGAATACATAATCTTTATCAACATGCCTAGGTCGAATAACAAAGTTACTATCAAATGGCTTATACTTCTTCAATTTGGCTATATCTTTAAGTGAGAGAAGTTCGAGAGAAATGATGAGAGTTCTGGGATTCAGTTGAGGAGGCTAGGCGACTACATGAGAGAAAGGTTAGGGTAGACTTTCTCAAAGTCCTTTTTAGCCCCCCGCACGAAGGACTTTTCCCACTTGCAGCGCGCTAAATTTACCGGTTGATTTTTCAACCGGAGGCGTGGCTTATGACGTACTAAGATTTGCCCAATCACAAAGCGTCAATTCTTCAGGCATTGTATGTTGACGTGTCAAGTCAGTCGACCGTGGATGTGGTATTTAAAATTTGATTGTACTCAGAAAGAGTTTGTCAAAGGCGCGAAATGTAAGCTCCGCTCCTGAAACATGTTTTCGCGCCATAACATAATCCCCCGATTCAATTTCCTGCAAGTGAAACAAGTCTAACTCGCCTCTCGCTTCGATTCTCGCGCTTTATGACCCAGTAATCGCTTACCCATTTACTCAGCGAGTTCGACTTGGAGCAAGTCTAGGGTTAGGGCGATATGCCTCTCCCGTACACTAGTAGTCCCAAGGGGGAAAATATGTTTATCCGTGTTGCTATCTTTACTGACCAGACGATCACCTTAGAGCAAGGGCAAACAGTTGGACAGTTTCAGCCAGGACACAGCTCTATGATCAAATACCGACAGGGAGGCACTCCCTACTGCTAAAGAGCAAATGCCTTCAGATAATGACCACACAGTAATTAACGAGCCCGGGCAACAATATACAAAGGTCAGAAAGCGTCAACCTAGAATCTGTGGGATTTTAGCGCCCGAAGTTAAATTCTGAACAACTACAACAGTTTGCAAGGCTTGTTGGAAAATACTCAGCAGTATTTTCAAGGGACAATTCTGACCTCGGTGTGACTAATATCGCTGACCATGAAATAGACACGGGTGACCACGCTCCTGTTAAACAAGCCCCCAGAAGAACGCCCCCTTTCAAACGTGATGTCATTGACAATCATGCAGTTTGATAATCTTTTGAAGCATGGAAGGATCACTCTTTCACAGAGCCCATGGAGCAGCACAGTGGTGTTGGAGAGGAAGCAGGATGGCTCGTATACGATGTGTATCGATTACAGGAAACTTAATTACTGTTAAAGATGTACAACCTCTCCCTCGGGTGGACGATATTCTGGGGTCTCTTCATGGTGCCTCCTATTTTAGCTCGCTGGACATGATCTCAGGTTATTGGCAAATACGAGTAGCAGCTAAAGACAGGGCGAAAACGGCATTCATGGCGCATCGAGGCCAGTTCGAGTGGAACGTTATGCCGTTCGGTGTCACCAACCGACTTGCTACTTTTCAAAGGGTGATTAATCTGGCACTGGAGGGCCTGACCTGGCGTTACTGCTTGGTCTACCTATATGACATCATAGTATGGTCATCTACGTTTGACGAGCACATGCAGTGACTAGCTCTATTTGAGAAATTGAGGAGTGTCGGGTAAAGCTGAAGCCGTCGAAATGTCACTTCTTTGAGAAGAACATTACGTGTCTTGACCATGTTGTATACGTATCTGCTAGCGGTATCACGACTGATGCCAAGAATACGAGTGCAGTTGAAGAGTGGCCAACACCGACCTGTTCCAAGGAATTAGGAAGCTTTCTAGGTCTCGCAGCCTACTACAAGCGGTATGTTTTCACATACCGCTTGTAGTAGGCTGCGAGACCCAGAAAGCTCCGTCTCCCTTGTGTAGAATCTGTGGCAAAGGTGTAAAGCTCCATTAGAGTGAGGAGCAAGTTGCAGCTTTTGAAAAGTTCAAGGGGTGCTTGACTATAGCTCCAGTCCTAGCCTACCCAGAACCCTGCTCGGCATAGAATCAGCGCTATCACAAAGACAGCAGGATGGCACGGAGAAGGTGATTGCCTACGACAGCCGTATACTGACTGATGCTGAGAGGAATTACTGTGCTACTAGGCTGAAATAGTTGCTAACTTTTAAAGACAGGTTGCTAGGTTGCTAGGTGGCTAGAGTAGTTACAGGACTACGACGTTCAAGTGATTCATCGACCAGGTAAGCTTCATGGCAATGCGAACGGCCTCTCAAGAAGCCCCATCGAGCTGGCGTAACCATGGAACTCTCCAACATGTTGCGCCAGAGCGAACACAGAGATGAGACCGGAAGTTGCGGCGATTAGGACCACGCTACCACAGTCAAACACATCGCCTTGGTCTGTACGTAAAATTAGTGTGGCCCAGCGTGCAGATCCTGATATATAACCGGTATTGGACAGCCTCCAAGACGGTCGTGGAAAGCTTGACAAGAAAGCTATTTAGGGGGTGATCCCAGTATAGTAACACGGAAAATCTGGGCACACCCAGAGTTACTTGTCATTCAAAATGAGGTTCTCTGTATGAAATCGACACAAGGCCTCTGCACTGTGTTACCTGCCAGTTTACTGAAATAAACCCTCCAGGAGCTTCATGACAGTGTAGCCGGTAATCACTTAGGCCAACAGAACATGCTGTACAAGGTTAAAGCTCGGTTTTGGAGGCCCGGACTAACTACCGCAGTGCGCGATTACTGCAATGCGTGCTTGATATGCGATAAGTGAAAACCGGGGCAAAGGATGACTTCCGGATACCCAATGCAGAGGGTACACATGGACATCGTCGGACCGCTACCAAGAACCCGGAAAGGCTACCGCTACCTCCTAACAGTCCCGTGCCCATTTACAAAGTGGGTACCGCATGCGCTTGTGTGCTTGTTAACAATTGGGTGTACCGCTATTGAGTCCCGTATTCAATCCATTCTGATCAAGGTCGTAACTTCCAGTCCAAAGTTTTCGAGGAGATGTGTGAGTTACTTCAGATGAAGAAGACGAGAACCACAGCCTACAACCCTCAAGGAAATGGGCAGGTCGAGAATTTTCACAGGATCCTTAAGAGTCTTCTAAAGACCAAGATTGATGACCCGCCTTACCGCTGGGATGAGCACTTACATGCATGCCTCATGGCCTACCGTAGTAGTGTGCATTCCTCCACGGGACATACTCCATTTAACCTGATTTTCGGCCGGGATATGCGGACACTACTGGATGTGATGATGGCGCCTGAAGACGAAGATGTTGAGAAATGGTCATACTCCGACTTTGTGACCCGGTTGAAGGATAACATGACTTCAACATTCCGCTCTGTACGTAAAAACCTTTCAGCAGCACAAAAGCGGCAGAAGGAGACTGACGATAAAGCATGTCGTATGCATCGGGTGAAATTGTACTAAAGTTTATCCCCAGCTAAAGGAAGACGTTTAGAAATTTCACTGGGAGTGGTCAGGGCCATACAAGGTACTCGAGTGGATATCAGAAGTGATTTACAGGATCAGGCAGGAAGGAGAGCCATCACGTCGTTCAGTGATAGTGCACTTTAACAATCTCAAGTTAGTTCGTCGCAGCTCAGGCCAGGATGAGCGTGGATCTAGTGATGTTCCCCAACCAGATAGGGCAAAACCGGAAGGTCTTAACCCTGGCGACCCGACTCCGATTCTCCTTTAGGACATGGTCGACACCGAGGACGAAACTGAAATGGAAACTGAATGTAGTGAAGACCGTATACGTAGTCATGAGACAAGCGAACTGCCGACTCTTCTTTGCAAACTGACGGGCTCAGGCACAGAGGAACCAGATGAGGGAATAGACAGCAACCTTCGTTAGGAAGGCGGGGCTGATGAGAGTATCGAGGTAAGTGATATCCTGCCTGACAGTCCTGTAGCATCACCTCGACCTGTGCGAGTTCGGAGACCACCCGATCGTTATGGAAAATGGGTCATGAGTTCTCTGTCCATTGAGGTCAATCTCGCTGCCTTGGCTGAACGTATGCAGGCTTTGGACGAGAAACACAAGCTGAGAGAAGACAGGATCCGAAAGACGAAACCAAAGTGGGTACAGCGAGGACTGAAGAGCGCTTCGATTCGGAACTGCGAACAGTTGAACGTTCTCTATTAAAGGGGGAAGTGATCTAAACATTTGTAACGTACGTGGTTGTATAGACTTTGTTATTTGAGAACCTAAGTGGACAGCATAGAAACAGACAGCAAAGAAATCCAGTGGGAAAATAAAAGGCAAGCTTGCGGGTTGAAGGACATTTATTGTGTTTTTCCAAGTCATTATTAAACCTCACAGAACGAAGAACGAGAGAAGCAACAAGCATACCAGCTCCATTTTTAATTGCACCAAAATATCCCATGAAGACAACGACAGAGTAAATAAAATGATGTAGGTAGGGACCGTTCGTAATTTGTGGAACGAAAAAGGTAATAAATTTGGAAGGCTTGCACATGACTGATGGTTACCTCGTTCGTCATTCAGTCCCCTCTGCCCTCTACCGTTGAGGATCATACCTGACATGCGTATTTTAAGCATTGGCTTCTCAACCTCCGTAATTGTTCTTCCACTCTGATATTCCAACATATTTGTACCTCTTTCATGTGTCCGGACGAAGAACTGCACCATATCCAGAACTATTTAAAATAGAGAAATAATGAAAAATGATAGTAATAATGATAATAACTGCTGCGTTAACCAGACAAATTAGCACTCAATTGCATATCATAATGCGTATCAATGGATAACCTCCGCCACAGGTACTGCAGCTCCAATAATAAACGAAACCACCGGGATTAATTGTTTTCACCTCCCTTTCACTGTATTTTTCACACTCAATGTATTATAAATGTAAAAACCACAGCAATCACCGAATTATTTTCGACACTCGAAAACCGCTCTAAGTGCGTGAGCATGTCTCAGTGGGAAGCGAGGGGTGCAATCGATATTGCTCTCCAATGGTAATCAGCCAATCAGAATAGGAGAATCTGAATTTCCCGAGGGATTATTGCTACGTTTTGATTGGTCTGAGTTTTTTTTTTAATTGACAGGAGTGTTGAACCATGAATTATGTGGCAACTCATGTCCAGTAAGAGGTCGTCCGGATAAAGTCATTCTGATGCCCGGGCCCGGCGATACTGGTTATTATATATTTTACAATTTAACGACAGACTGCCCAGTTTCTCGTTTTCTGATTGGCTGATTGCCTTTGGCAATAAGAGGCCATACCACGGTAGATTACGTCATCACTCGCGCAAGACTGATTAATTGCGTGATGGCGCGCGCTAGAATCACTTTTCCCTCACACTTTCCCTTGAATTCTTGTCTCTGTTCGCTTCACTATGTTTAGTTTGTTGTTGTCTTATTTGCCAAGTTTTTCGTCATCTCATACTCAAAATTTATTGTGCTAGAGCCTCGTGAATTCCATAACAGCGGGTCTCTCTCGGGTCTCTCTCGGGTCTCTCTCGTTAATAATTTTGTACGCTCGTTGTTTTAAAGAAAACTATAGAAACCTATATAGCTCTGTACAGCTTATGAAGTGTAGAATACGCTGAATGGATTTGTTAAAAAAAAAATTCATTGTAAAGCAATGCTATGCCAACAAACGCAAAACTGACAAGGTTTATAAAAGTGAATTAGCAGCCTTCGGGTTAACGCATAAGAACAATTCAACTGCACAATGTCAATCAGCATATGACAGCCGAAAAAAGGGTGTGAGCATTTGTTGATATTTTACTTCATTCAAATGCATTTCATTCCTAAAGTTTTAGTCTTCAATAATGTCCGAGTCACATTACGCGGGATACTCTACGAGGAAAAATACTTTGAATATTGCTAAACGCTCACACCATTTTTCTTTGTCAGTAACTTATCTGTCTTTTGGCCGAGTTTTTATCAAAATCTGGCAAGTCTGCATACCCTATTAATTCATTCAAAGAGAGAGGATACGAAGAAAAACCTAGTCGGAGATTTGGCGTGGAAAGTTTTGTGAACATTTCACACCTCATCAAAGCAAATGTCAACACTTCGAACCAACTAGCCAATGACTACGCAAGGACCCCTGGAGCTTCAAAGCAATAGTGAAATTCGCGGGAAATTCGTAAATAGGTCATATTTCATAAGAAACCTTTCGCTCTCACAACAATTCAACAGTTTCGCTGAGTTCGAGAGCCGATAAGTTTCATTCCCAAAGTTCCACAACAACTGCAAGTTGATGTCCTCTCAAGCTCACGATTGAGAAGTCGAGGATTGACAACGGCCCAGGAGTGAAACTCGGTCTCGCGTCCTCAGTCTCTTCAAATGACTTGCTGGTTCCTTTTAAGCCAAACGACAGTTTAAGCCTGCTAGCGCTGCTTATATTTGGAGTTGACCCTGAAGTTGAAGGTTGTTCTTCGCTGCCTTTCGCACGTTCTTCGAACCACGAGCCTTTGTGCTGTCTGCGAGCTCAACCTCGTTTTACCGAATTCCTCCTTATCGCCGGTTTCCTTTCTTTTTCGGTCCAGAGTTCGCTTTATGTTTTACCCGAGGACTTTGCTTTTCTCTTTTGGATTTCCCCATACAAACGATTAATAAAAGACTCTAAATGCACGTCTGTTGTTTCGAAGAAGGGATTAGCAAATTACTTGGATAACAGCTCCCGCTAAAAGTCCACGGGGCGCCCGTGACACGTAAAGGGATTATAACGCCTCGGTGATTTATTTAGTTTCCTTCTAAAACCTTTTTTCTAAATATCTCGCAAGCTTTTATATCTTTTGAAATAATGTTTTTTCTAAATTGTAGAACAATCCATAAACTTTCCAAATAATCAATAATATTTTTTAACAAAAAAACATGCCTTGAAGGTATCCGGTAACCTTAAATATATTGCTGTTTAAAAAAAAACCGTTGTCGTTCAATTTGGTTCCTGCCTATGCAACCAGACCGAATGCGAATAGGACGGCAGATGTAAATTCTGAAATTATTATGTGAAACCCTGTCACCTGTTCTTGCTTGCTTGATTTGAAATGTACCTAAAATGCACCTAGCTAAACTGCATCTAAAATGTCCTTCTACCCATGCTTCCTTTCGGTTTGGTCGCGCAGGCTTAAAGAGCTTCTAACCCTTTTTGCAATTGTTATACCTATGAACCTTTGAAATATTTTGAGTACTTCTAGCTACAAAGAAAGTTTTGGTTTACTGAGAAACTCTATGTTCTACCCTTGTTTGAAATCGTGAAAATTTGATCTTTCCTCATCAATGCATTATTCGCCATGGCGCCTTTCTATCACAACAAATATAGAGAATGCACCCAGTTTGCGAGTTGTTAGTAAAAATTCATTTTAGACAAAATGCTAAGTATTTATTAGATGAATTAATTAGATGACGTCTACCTGGGAATCGACCCAATCTTTTTCTTACGCGGTCATGCATGCATGGGTCAGGTATTTTTTTACCATGTCAAACAAGTGTAGAACATAGAGTATTCTCTGTAAACCAAACATTTCTTCGCAGAAGTACTCAAAACCTTTCAAAGTTTCATAGGTACACAAATTGCAAAAGGGGTTAGGGGCACTTTAATTTTTTTGAAATAGCGGTATATCGTATGTAACTGCGAGCCTTGGTTGATCCGTATAGAGAAAATTACTTTTGCCGACGGAGGTTTTTAGAACGGATCGTGGCCGCATGCAGGCCGAGGGCCGTTTTCAAGTGTTTCTCCAGACCGAGCAACCCAATCGGAACAGGCCATCAGCCAATCAGAGGGCGCGATTTCATTGGATTTCGAACCAAAGTCTTTCTTGCACAGAAACGCAAAATATGAAAATAGTAAGTTCCTTCCATTTTGCGTTTACATATGCGGCGAAATGTATTAACATAAAGACGAATCATCATAATAAAATAACATCAAAAGTGACAATGAAATCATGAATATATACCTTTATATTGCCGTGTTCCTTTGCAGAGTTTAATTGTGATCATATACGTTATAGGCTCATCTTCCTCTACAGGCAACGCACATTGCAAATTTCCGGCGTACGATGGAAGTTGTCGATCTTCAAAATCAGTATTGCTGGATAGAATGAAACCATTTGGCTCCACTTCCGCTACTAGCCTGAACATTCCATCACTCTAATAGAAAACATAAAAACGATTCAGTTATTCAAAATCAATGATATATATTTCACTTTGTCATGCATTTCTATGTGAGATTCACTGGTATCTGTAGTCTGGTTCACGAGACAAGCAGAAACGCACGAACATACGAAGACGCACCAACTGCGAGATAAGAACCGTTAATGAGCAATGCATGCATCTGCACATGTTGCTTGCGCTTCTGCATGCGATCACAGGCCGTTTGCGTTTAGTAATAGGCCAAGACCGTACGTTTTAAAAATACAATAACCTATTTGTGGCGTCGAAATATGCCCTGATATTTCATCCGCGGACATTATCTGTTCCGAGAAGAGAACAGTGAGCTTCAAGGATCAGATAATATCCAAGGATAAATATCAGGGCATATTTCGACGCCACAATGTAGGTTATTGTTTTTATCATCCTTCAAATATTTTCTTTGACGCGCGCTTATACGCTCACAGGGGGTGTATTCGCTGATATTTCCCGCTCGCGGAGAGAAAATATAGGTTCACGTGACGCATTCAACCAATCACGCGCGAGAGAAAATATTTGATGGGTTATAACCATTCATATCTGTAACAATTGAGTGATGCATATACACTTACAGTGATATATATCTGTCCCCTCTTTGGAGCCGCATTACACGCCCACAATTCTCTGCTTTTTTCGTCCTTAACTGCGACAACAAACTGCACGATGACGCAGGGCGGAGCCTGGATCAAGCGTCCACCTAGTCCACTTTTCTTCGATTGGCAAAATTGTGTCTCATCTGACAGCTGTCGGCACTGGCGGATAATTTCGATGCGAGCGTTGTTCGATCTGTAGATGGTCGTAGTTGGATATGCGGATCCTTTGAGAAATTTTAATGAAAATGAAAATAGAAAAAGCAAAGCACTTCTAGTTCTCGCAGATTATAATTTAGCTGTGGGACTATCTAGCGATTTCTAACTGTACTATAAGGGTAGACCACTAGATTAACCTGCAATACATCCCCATTTCGCTCATTCATTTTCCTATCGAATAAGCCCGATACGAGAGGCGGCTTTTTCCGCAGGCTACAGCGCGAAACACAGCTCACTACAGTCGAGCGATATATCACGCCCCTCACCGTGCTCTGGGCGCATGCGTGTGAGATGCCAGCTGGGCAGCAAGTGGCATGTATTTTGTTTCGTTTTACCACAGGCAACACAAAATCAAAAAACACTCCATTAAAACAAAAATGTGAGCCAAAATAATGGTTACTTGTAGTCTAACAATATATATATTTGCCTCTGCGCATTCGACCGCATCCTTTACACAGTAGGGGAGGGACGTGTTTTTCGTCCTAGTTTTCAGGGAGTAATGGTAAGGAAAGCAAGACGGCACCTTCCGATCCTGTTCCAATATCCTACATGCGCTATATATATGATGCTTCACTAGCTTGTCATGCACAACGGTTTCAATATGTGTTCAGCCAATCAAATAATCATGAAATAATTTGTTTTTCTTCGAAGAAGCCTCATATTGAAACCTTTCGGTGGCTATTATTTCATGTATAATATTTTCTTGGCTTCTGTGACGAAATTACTTGCTTAACTTTGTGTGTGTCTGTATACTTTAAGTAAATTCCAGTCTCCGGTTACGTAAGCCTTGTAGAATTCAATATATAACAGTTCTATAGGTCCATTGATAGAACAAAATAGTATGCGTATCTCTTATGTTTGTGAAGTGAAAATAGCTTAAGTAATCATTGTATGAAGATGAATATTATTCAAATTTTCCTTACAAAGAATACAAACGTTAATTTAACATAAGACCATCGCAATAAAATGTTTCGTTTACCCATAGTTAATAGAGTGGAATGGTTATGAAACCCAGCGACCTTCTTTGTTAAATGTCTTTGTTAGCTTTTTATTTCAATCATTACCTGCACAAAACACAATAGAAATTCCAATAATCAATCAGCCAATAGAAACGTCTGAGTTCAGTCGTTCAGGTGACGCCAATGAACTATGACCCTGCACAATCGTTTGTCTTACCCCCTTCCAACATAAATCGCAGCGCCTTTGTTAGGCCCTTTGAACAGTAATCCTGTACCGCTCGAGATCTGTATTCTGATTGCACCATTATACTGTAGCTCTATTGTTTTCTAAAGGTTAGAGTAATACAGTACCGCTCTAGACCTGTATTCTGATTGGACCATTATACTGTAGCTCTATTGTTTTCTAAAGGTTAGAGTAATCCTGTACCGCTCGAGATCTGTATTCTGATTGCACCATTATACTGTAGCTCAATTGTTTTCGTACTGCACGTTCTAAAGGTTAGAGTGTTTTGTATTGTTGGGTAAGCCAATGCTGTGGCTCGTTTCGAGGCAAGAAACTAAGAGAAAGGCAAGAAAGGCAAGAAAGGCAAGAAACTAAAACGTAGATATAGAGGGCTCGGAAAGAGGTGGTTATTTTCTGTTTACTTTTCCAAAAAAATTGGTCGGTCTTCTGAACCTTTCATTCTATTTTTGCTTCTCTACCAAAACAAATGGGTCGGTTGGGCGATGGTAAACGACACATTTTATTGGTATGGCCTAATCTAAATACACCCAAAACGCCCATAAAATACACTCAGACAAGTATTAATAGTACTCGATGAAAGAGAGTGGATCGATTGTCATTGTTGAGTGTCGTCAGTACGGGATTAAAGTTAAGTTTGCAGTCCAGTTAATGCTGAAGCCTATCCGGTAGATTTCGCTGTACTTGTAGTTTCCTCTGCAGAATTTAGCCCTGCAACTGAGGAATTATATGTACATAAAGTCATGTCGGGCCTCAAAAACTTCAAAAAGCTGCGGGCTAGATAAAATCGCAAGCAAACTTTCAAATAAAATTAGCTAGTCCATACATCTCTTAGTCCGTCTGCGAAAATATTAACCAAATGTTCGCGACTGGTATTTTTCCTGACGACTGCAAAAAGGCTAAAGTCTCTCCTATGTATAAGTCGGAAAAAAGAAATTTGCCGGATATCTATTCTGCCTGCCATTTCCAAAGTTGCAGAGAGAATAGTTCACAAACAACTCTCAGCTTTTTTAAAACATAACAAACAAGTGCAACGTTCTTGCTTTTAGCTATTCATTTTTCGTTCGTACAAACAAGTGCAACGTTCTTGCTTTTAGCTATTCATGTTTCGTTCGTACAATCCGCGTATGGAACAAATTACCTGAGCACGTGATCAATGCTCCATCAGTACCTCTATTTAATGTTGCTATTGGCCCTGCGATCAAGACAATGACGACGCCTCCATATCTTAGGCACTTATAAGCTGACTTTACTTCAGCATCATTATTTATCTGATTATTTGCGTGTTGTTTATATATTTATCACGTCCATTGTTGCACCTACACTTTGTTGTTGTTATAAGGCTGTATTTTTTCACCGTTTTATCCTTTTATGCACCTTCCAGTATTAGTGTAAACTATGAAATAGGAAGTAAATATCTAAGATCTATAAGATCTAAGAAACAGATTCTCAATCTGGTTTTCGCCCGTCGTATTCAACCTGCACAGCTCTACTTGTTGCGACAGATATCTTTGAATGGAAATGTCTTTATTGACTTAAAGAAAGCATTTGATACTGTAGACCACAACATTTTATTGCGCAAACGGCTAAGTTGTTATGGTATCAACGGTAGAGCTCTGCAAGTATTTAAGTCATATTTAAGTAATAGGAACCAGAGGTGTCATGTAAATGGAGTCTTGTCTAAAGAAGAACAAATAACTTGTGGTATTCTTCAAATGGTCCATATTAGGTCCCCTGTTGTTTATTATTTACGTAAATGATTTTCCAAAATGCCTAAATCACTCGATACCTGGGATGTTTGCTGATGATACATATATCACAACGGCAGGCGAAGCCATCCGAGATATCCAGCACATGTTAACCGAAGATTTAGCTGCTGTAGATAATTAGTCAAAGACGAACAAGCTTAGTTGTAATACCAAAACAAATTACATGACAATAGGCTCCAGACAAAAGTTAGAAAAGGCAAAATCCATGGATCTGTCTATAAACAACAAAGATGTTAAGCAAAAAGAGGCTACTGATCAAACTTTTAGGAATATACATTGATGAATCAATGAATTTGGATGAGCAAATTAAGCATGCAATTTCGATTCAAAAGTGTCAAATGTCCTGCGTATGTTATATACACTAAAATCTGTTTATAATTCACTAGTACAGCCCAGAGAAACTTGACTGGCCAAATTTAAATAAAAGACAATTACAGATTATGATGTTCAAGGTCTTTCACAACATAGCACCAGACTATTTACAGGACTTATTTACACGTAGGTATTAGTATATTAGTTCAGCTATGCATTTTATATTATATATATTCAGGAGCTCCTGATATATTATATTATATATTACTTAATTGTTATATTATTACATCACTGTATTAATATTATAATTATAATTATTACTATATGCACGGCATGTCTGAAAATCAGTTTACTGAGCCGTTTACAGGTATAAATCGGCTAACGCTGTTGCCACCCAATTCAGATCATGTGATGTAAACAGATGCTCCGCATAACGAGCCAGACGCTCTTAGCAACCAGTGTTTGACTAGGCACCCCGGAGAGATCTGCGATCTCTGCGGGGTCCTAGTCAACTCTCTGCATTCCCATCAATTAAACGCAGCTCTCTAATCCCTTTAACTATGACAGCCTTCGACGGCTACTAGCTTGAGTTGAAATCAATCTTATTTTGGAAAACTTGCCGGAGATGCTAGAAAGAAATGACTGAGTTCTAGATCCCTGAAGCGCTCAGGCAGACTAAGCTGCCAGGACTTCCCGCTGGATGAACCAACTGGGGATTACCCTGGGTTTCAGAGGCCCGAAAAAGTAAGAAAGGCCCGAAGAAGTAAAATAGAGAAGAAGGGGAAGAGAGAGAGAGAGAAGAAAGAAGGGCCTCTGGTCAAATCCGTTGAGAATCTCACTTCCATGCAGAAGCTAGGTTCAGAATTTGAACCTCGTCTCCGATTGGCTTATCTACTCATTACCAGGCGTGACCGTGAGTGCTTGATACAACAGCAATTGTCATTGGCCTACCACTTCAAACCGGTTTTACGACATCTGAATGTGGTTTTAGTTCCAAACCGTAGCATGCATGTAGACGTTCTCTTCCCGATTTTTGCAGGGAGAGAGAGGCTACCAAACCGCGACTGGCGAAAGAGATGCACAAAGTGAAAATCAAGAGTTTTTGAGTATTTTTTGGACGTTGGCTTCAAAGTTTCCGGAGATTACTAAATTAAAGACAAAACAAGAGGAGGCACTGTACGAGTTTTTAAAACGTAAAGACGTCTTCGCTGTGCTTCCGACAGGATGCCGCAAGTCGCCGATATTTCAAGTCGTCCCCGTGAAGTTTGTTGTTACCCAGTTAACGACAAAACCGGTCTACAGCACGACATCAAATTCTAGCAAGAGGCACTTTCTTCACTGTCCAGAGTAGCCAAATAAAGAACCACATACAGTTATCATTTCATGCTTCACAGCGCTACGTGCAATTGTTCGTGTGTGAAATCAAAACATTGTCGGGCAAAAGGCCGCAAAACCGGTTTGACTCGCCTCGATTTCAAACTAAACGCATGGAAGTGAGATTACCAACGGTCTCTCTCCCTCTCGTCGCTTCGCTCCTTGCCGCCTTAAAGAACCTCTGGCATCCAGGGTAACTGGGGATATAGAACTAACTTGAAATAAGATTATTTCTCTCCTTTCTAATGTAAATATAAGCTAAGCATAATAACTCAGTAATAGTTAGGTTTTCTTTTAAATGGTGTTTCTGTCCCATTGTCACGTTTCTTAGTCCAGTTTAGTTTTCATTTAATTGGCGGCATTTTTAGTAGGCTGTCCAACTGCGGTCTATTATTTTCGTCGCCTGAACCCTGAGTTAGCAGTACCGAACTGTTCTTGAGTCGAAATCTGTAGCTTGAGCTTGTTTATTTCGTCTCGCAGGCGAATATCAAGTCGGGAAATTTTTTTTTGAAAGCCTACTTCAACACATGCAACAGTGACGTTAATATGCAGTCTTTCATCAGTAGCATATTTTGTAGTATACTGATTTTGCATTGATCGGCGGCCACTCGGTCACTGAACTAACATATACATACGCGAACACGGACGGCGCGTGCTTCCTTCCCACAACTCCTCTGCGCTCGATCTTGCTTCGCGTCCGCTCGACCCAGGCGCTATCGCTCGGGATTTTATAGACGCCTGGGATTCTTTAAAAATGCTGTAAACATGTGTAGTGGAACTTCTCTAATACGGACATCGTAGGGGCGGAGAAAAGTGTCCGTATTATAGAAGTGTCCGTATTATAGAAACCGGGCTTATGACGTCATTTTAAAGGCCATAGTGAAAATACAGTATCCTGACAGTTTTTCGTGTCAAAAAGGCGAAATATATCATCCAAAATCATCTGTGAGGTAGAATTTGTACGAATTTTGCTACCTGGGACCGAGATTAGGTGTCCGTTGTCCGTAATTGGGAGGATCTGTCTGTTTCAATATCGCAATATTTTTATGCAAATGATATAATAATAATAATAATAATAATTTATTAATCCGTATACTGAGATAGTACATTGGAGTTTCAGGACATAACAATTCTTAATTAAATTAAAATAATTAGGTAACTATATCTTTTTCTACCAAATTAAGTATATTGTACAAATACTTAGCGGAAATCTTTAAAATACATTCATCATTCATTGCTAATATATACAGGAACAAGGACCTCTTATCAAATAACCGAAAACTATCATTAACGTTACATAGGTCACTAATAAAATCCTGTCTAATTTTCATGAAATTAACGTTTGTACAAGACATTGTATAATGAAATTCATCACCTACTTCATTGGAGTTACAAAACGAACAAATACGTTCTTCAATAGGAGTGTTAGTGTATCGCCCGGTTTCTATAGGCATCTTATGAGCTGAAATCCTAATTTTAGACACAGCCTGACGATGTTTACCATTCGTAACGTAATACAAGTACCTTTCAAAATTCATATTTGACTTAAATAAATTAAAAGTACGTAGTTTTCTGTTATTGTGAATTTGACTTTGCCAGAAACTGACATAGAAATTGAAAAGCTTAGACTTAATCGTTCTAATAAAAGTACCTATATGAGAGGGAGATATGTGGAGATTCGAAATATGACCATAGCCACATAATTGTAGTATTGAGTTTATAAAAATGGCACAACTGGAATTTGAAGTCAGACAAGACTTAGAAGCTTTGCCAACGAGAGTATCGTTGAAATTAGCGTCTTTTAAACGTAACCAATATTTCAAAGTCAATATTGCGATCTGTATTATTAAAGGTGTTCTTCCTAATTCTGAGTATACTGCCAGGTTTGATGCTTTACTGTGAACACCCAGAATACGCTTACAAAATTTCAAATGAAGTTTCTCTATACAACTTACGGATGTAAATAGTTTACGTTTAAAATGGTCGAAACTAGATATTTTTCCCAAACACAAAAAACCCCAAATTTCACAACCATATAATAATACAGGCGTTACCACAGAGTTGAAGAGTTTTAAGAGCACCTTCACGGGGACATTCTCAACATTCGAAAAACATCTAAAAAGGCTATGATACGCCCGTAACGCCTTGTTGTACAACAATTTTTGGGCAATTTTATAATTACCTGCAAAGTGAAAGATGATACCTAGGTACGTATATTCTTCTACACTTTCCAAAATATCATTACCGAAGTACCATAAGAGTTTATTTAGTTTTAGTCTCTGAGAAGATGACGCAAAAATTAAGATTTTAGATTTTTTTAGATTCACACATAATTTCCATTTTTTAGTATATGAATGTAGCTCCCGGAGACACGATTCTAATCCAGATTTAGATTCAGACAACAGAACTAAGTCATCAGCATATAACAAACAGCTTAACTTAGTGCCATTCAGATTTACTGGGTCACAACTGTTGTTAAATAAATCCGGGATGTCATTTATGAAAATATTAAAAAGTGTAGGACTAAGGTTACATCCTTGTTTAACGCCAACTTCCGAATGAAAAAAGGGTGTGATACCTTTACTTATTTTCACAGCGGATTTAGCAGAGGAATAGATACTGAGTAAGATTCGTAAGAAATTTCTACTGCATCCATACTTGATGAGTTTGAAAAATAAACCCTCTCTCCATACACTATCGTATGCCTTCCTGAAATCGATAAAACAGGCAAAAAGAGGTTTGTTTTTTGATTTATAAAAGTCTATTATGGTTTTTAATACTAACATGTGATCGGATGTTCTAAAACCTTTCCTGAAACCTATTTGACTTTTATTTATTATGTTATTTTCGTCTAGAAATGAATTGAAGCGAGTGTTCAGAATAAGAGTGAAGAATTTGCCTAAGCAACTACTAATGGTTATACCCCTATAATTATCAGGATTTAACCTATCACCGGACTTATGTATAGGTACTATCAACCCCTCTGACCATGTACGGGGAAAATGCCCATGACAAAGGATTGTGTTGAACAACTTAATGAACTGAGGTGCTAAAATGCCTAAGGACGATTTAATGATTTCGTTACATATAGAATCTCTTGCGTTAGCCTTTTTGTTTTTTAGTTTTTTTGAAACTTCATTTATCTCGTTTATTGAAATGGGAACGTCAAGAATCCTATGAAAGCATTTATTCAACTGGCCGAAACCGGAAATGCTTAATTCTCGTCGCTATTAATATGCTATTAAAGGTCAAACTGGGATCATGCGGGATTATATTACTTGCGACTGAAATGGCACATTTTCTTCACTGAATTGTATAGTTGTAGTAGAGAACTACTGCGGCATGGACCGTTTCACCAAATAAAAACTACTGCACCCTCTAGGGTATCCATACAAAATTTCCAGCCCGCAATTTTGGCTTAAACATACGTTTTTCGACACGAAAACATTCACAACAGACTTCCTACACTATTTATACCAGCTTGCTAGCGCTAAGTATTTTTGAAACTCGCTAGTCACAATCAAAGTCTTCAGTACATTTTCCTTACAATAAAATACAACTTCGCAGTTTGCATGCATGCAATTATTATTTACACGATAGAAAATTTATATTTTGATGTTCCGAAGTTCAGAAGAGAACTCAAAGTTGACAGGTCGGTGCTCTTGTCGTTAACTGTTAGCGTTGACATAAAACTCAACTACCAATCGCAGACATGGAACGCTCATTCTTTTGTTTTTATCTCTTCGGGATTTCAAAATAATCTGACGGGCATACGGCGGCGGCTGAGCGGAGCGTTTATTTACGCTGGCGAGGTAACTGGAAATGAAACGAGTAATGGGGAATCCCCAACCTCGTGACCAGGGTCTTCTCGGTCAGATCCAAGATGGCGGCTTCTCCGAGAGAAGACCCTGGTAAACGCTGAATCACGTGACCAAAAATCTCCAGAAATTTAATCACGTGATGTGCACATCCAATATGGCGGCCAAGCTAAATATAGCCTGCGTAGCAAGCGTTTCTGTAGGTTTTTTTGAAGCGTAGGAAGACTTTTTCGCTATTTGGCCGCGCGAAAAATGGGTCTCGCCCCATTTTTCGCGCGGCCAAATAGCGAAAAAGTCTTCCTACGCTTCAAAAAAACCCACGGAAACGCTTGCTACGCAGGCTAAGCTAAATATGGAAATGTTAACACGTGCCTACAAACATAAAGAAACAGTGGAAGAGTATCACAAAGCTACCAGGATGTATCTAAGCTAGAAGAGAATCCTAAAAACGGGGGTTTCTCAGTGTAAGCATGTCCTGAAATTGTTAAAGCAAAAGTGCACTTGAAAACTTCGCTAAAATCTCCATTAAGTTCAGGTATATTTAGACTCGTTCTATTAATGATTTTGGATTTAAAATGGTTAGGGTTTTTTTCAAATTTGGGGGTTAGGTTTTAGAAGGTTTGTATGAAAATTCGACAAAATGAATTATTAATATGCTTACACTGAGAAAGCGCCCTAAAAACCCGTTCATTTTCTGTTAGCGTTGTAGCGAAGAGATCGATAGCACATGTTCAGATTTAACGGCTTCTCCTGGCTTTCTCACTGATGAAACTTACCAGAAAACTACCCAGTAATGCACTTCATCTATTGCTCTACCGACACAACGTGTTTTAAGGTTATTTAAAATCGTTTTATTGATAACATTTGGGCAATCGAATCTATATACAAATTCATCTCTCTGGACTCAGTCCGTTTGGCCAATAAAAAGCATCGTTAGAACAACCCTTGTGTCATAATCGAAGAGCCAATCAGAATACGTGACAGTTCAGGGTTTACCAGGGTCTTCTCTCGGAGTAGCCGCCATCTTGGATCTGACCGAGAAGACCCTGGTCACGAGGTTGGGGGAATCCCCTAAACCAGAAACAATACGTCATAGCCGCCATGTTGGTGTATCTATAGTTAACAATAGATCCTCGTTAGCTTATTTTGTTCTGTACACCAACATGGCTGCCATGCCCTCCTGGGGATTGAGTGCTACCCTTGAGTACAAACCATCTGATTCAAATGTATAAAGTTTGTCCGGAGTAATCAAATACGTTTACTTAATTAATTACGTTAGGCACGCCAAGTCGAAACTGTCTGTGTTTTGCGAGTTATTACAGTCATATAATTCAGATTGGAGAAAATTTCAGAGGTAATCAGTCTATCTCAGCATTCTTCCAAGAAAATTAACGGATCATGAAGTGATGAAATAAATGAAGTTGTAAGAAGAAAAGTGACTCATACGACATTGTTGACGTCCGTCATGAATGCGAGCTTTGCGAGCGAGCGAAAGGCCGTTTTCGCAGGCTACTATAGGCTACATATTCTTCGAAAACGTCTGGCTCTGAACAGTAAGATTGTAAACAGCGAAATACGATTCATTATGGGTCTTCACGCCAACCGTGCTAAATATAATGCTGCGATCATTGTTTCATAGGCATGAAATTTACAAATAAACAGAAATGGATTTCAATATAAAGTCTATCAATAACTCTGTCGAGTTTCAACTCGGTCAGACGGATCAGTTATCTTCGCGTGTTGATGATCATTTTTACGAGTGAGCGCAGCAAACGACGAGTATAAAGATATTTCATCAACACGAGAATACTGATTGTAATATACGATTGTCGATGAAATACCAGTTTTCACCTCTTCCTGAAAGGCTGTTTCACACGAATATAGTAGTTTACTTAATCAGTAATACTCACCTGTGACCGTCTCCTGGACTGCAGCCATCGATGCAACATTTCTTCGAAAATCCACCGGTCAATGAAAGAATTAACGTGACGCGGTCTGTTATAAATCAGCCTCGGCGGCTTCTCTAGCCTGCGCCGCATCCGAACTGAACCCTGGTTAACATGTCGAAGTACCGGTATATATGTAGTCGATTCGGATTGGCTTTTACTAATGCTTATTCTTACACGTTTTCTGACTGGCCATTCAACTGTCACCAGCCTGTCACCAGTGCGACTTACGGCTAATTTGCATTTCAAAAAAATTGAAATGTAAATTAGCCGTAAGTCGCACTGCTAAAAATGTGGCGGCTTTTATACACGTCGAGGAGAGGAATGATATTTGTACAATATCAGTTTGAAATAGAGATTCGTGTGCTAGAACAAGAGCAGTTGCCGGAGTTGAGTTCGGATGCGACGCGACCATAGGGAATTTCCCTCATTTTAATTGTCAACGAGCCCAATGGCGAGGAGTATGGAGGGGGATTCTGGTCAAAAATAGCATTAGATCGTACTGTAGTGGTGTATTCCATCGAGCCGCCATACCACTATGTCAAACCGTAGTCCATTATATCGAACCGTCATGCCATTATATCAAACCGTAGTCCCATTATGTCAAACCGTCATGCCATTATATCAAATCGTCATGCCATTATATCAAACCGTCATGCCATTATATCAAACCGTTATGCCATTATATCAAACCGTCATGCCATTATATCAAACCGTCATGCCATTATATCAAACCGTCATGCCATTATGTCAAATCGTCATGCCATTATATCAAACCGTCATGCCATTATGTCAAACCGTCATGCCATTATGTCAAATCGTAGGCCATTATGTCAAATCGTAGTCCATTATGTCAAACCGTAGGCACAGGCAGCCCAAGCTCAAAGTTTGAAATTATTTGACAGTTGAAGTACGAAGGTTCAAACATCCAGAATATCTGGTATTTTATCGCACTAAATGGCAAACGAATAACACTTTGCTTTGATGAAGATGTTGTTGTGTCTTGAATTTAATTGGGGGTTTGGGGGCCGATTTAACGAGTTTCAGGCTAGGAAACCTGGATTCACTCTACCTATAAAAGAAAGACCCAACGAAAAGCTGTTCGGGAGAGTAAGTTAGCCTAAAACTTTCGGATTTGAAAAAAATTGTCCTAGGGAATTGTTTTCTGAAATACTGGCTAGAAAATTTGTTTTCAATTCACAGAAAATTATAGAAGAAAAGGGACACCAAGAGGTTTCCCCTAAAATATTCGTACGTATTCGTCTGATCAATAGAGTCAGAACGATCCGGAAAAAAAAACACATTATCACAAATCATTTAGTGAAGCGGCCACCTAAAGTTTTCGAGAACACATTTTCATTCCCTAAGAAATTCTGACATCTAAAAACCGAAAGAATAAACCTTTAGCAAATGGAGGTCACCGAAAAACCCCTAAAAAATTCGTCCCTCCACAAAACTTTGCAACATGAAATTACTTGGGCTAGAAAATTCTTGTTTATGTTCTAGACTACTAACAAATTCGTAGGCCGGGAATATTTTGCCATAGAATTTTCGGTTGACGCGATTTCGACCTAGAAAATCCGAACAGCTGATAGCTTTCTAGAATACGTCAAAATGGCTAGATAAGCTGCAGACAACTGGTTTCAAACGAATTTCAAAAAAGTACTCGTTGGGTGCCCTTGATGGCGTGTCACATACCTGTCATCTCCACGGCAAAAATGACTCTTAAAGTGCATATAAGCCCTAGCCAGTTATCTTTGATATCGATTGTACATGAAGTGGATAGCCCAACGGTGGAATATTTCTTGATTTGGGTGTTGCGTCTATGAGATATAAAGGTTTATATTTCCAATATGCTAATGATGTGATGTCATCACCGACATTTGCTGAATTTCTTTGTGCTTGTGAATTAAGCTATTTTCTAATTTAGAATTTTTTTTTGGTAAAATCACTTTGATAAGCTTCAAATATGACTTAGAATTTAAAAATAGATCATTTGTCTCCACCAGCATGCTTTTGTATAATAAGTGATGTCGGTGATGACATCACATCATTAGCATATTGGAAATATAAACCTTTATATCTCGTAGACGCAACATCCAAATCAAGAAATATTCTACCGTTGGACTATCCACTTAATGTACAATCGATATCAAAGATAAATGGCTAGGGCTTATATGCACTTTAAATCCATGCACTCAATCAACGTGATACTTCTGGATCCCGTAGACAGATCTCCTTACTACGTATCTTCCAAGTCAGTCATGACCAAACATTCAACGAGTACCGAGAAATGATTTTTGTCACCTCGCATTTCGCCATCCAAAACACCTCTTCACAGTTTGACGAGACACCGGAAGTCCAACTAGCCTGAATTCCAGCCGTCTCCTCAGGCTAAAGACCAACCGAAATGATACCTCCTTTGGAGTTGAAAATCAGCATCGGATGGGAGAGTACCTTTTATCGCTCAGTTTTTACAGCCCCACTAAGGGACGGGAAAGTATTCTCCGCGGACATGTAAATAAATCGGCGTTTAGCCGGCTTTGTTAAAGTTGTCAAGATCAAGCCGGCGTTGTTGTTTTTGCGTATTATTCAAGAGGTTCCAGTATGTTAGTACAGCAACTACAGAGAACATTTTGAAATGTAAGTGGGATTTGTTTGTTTAAAACTAAGAATACGGACACGAAAAGCTATCTCACTTCAGACTACGAGTCGGCGGGAAGATTCGTCCGTCTTCTAGTTTCCTAGAAACTCGTTAAATTGGCCCCCAAATTCAAGACACAACAACATTATCTTCATCAAAGCAAGTTTATTGTGTTATTCATTTGCCATTTAGTGCGATAAAATACCAGATATTCTGGATGTTTGAACCTTCGTACTTCAACTGTCAAATAATTTCAAACTTTGAGCTTGGGCTGCCTGTGCCTACGGTTTTACATAATGGACTACGATTTGACATAATGGCCTACGATTTGACATAATGGCATGACGGTTTGACATAATGGCATGACGGTTTGAAATAATGGCATGACGATTTGATATAATGGCATGACGGTTTGACATAATGGCATGACGGTTTGACATAATGGCATGACGGTTTGAAATAATGGCATGACGATTTGATATAATGGAATGACGGTTTGATATAATGGCATGACGGTTTGATATAATGGCATGACGGTTTGATATAATGGCATGACGGTTTGATATAATGGCATGACGGTTTGATATAATGGCATGACGGTTTGATATAATGGCATGACGATTTGACATAATGGCATGACGGTTTGATATAATGGCATGACGATTTGACATAATGGCATGACGGTTTGATATAATGGCATGACGATTTGACATAATGGCATGACGGTTTGATATAATGGCATGACGATTTGACATAATGGCATGACGGTTCAATATAATGGGACTACGGTTTGATATAATGGCATGACGGTTCGATATAATGGACTACGGTTTGACATAGTGGTATGGCGGCTCGATGGAATACACCACTACAGTACGATCTGATGCTATTTTTGTCCAGAATCCCCCTCCATAGAGGAGCATAGTCGCATGTGTTTGGATTGAGGATGTAGGTCAAGGATTCGATACACGCGATTGGCCTTCGCGATCGTGGACTGAATAATTTGTTTTACAGCTTTATATGTATGTCGATTGGTCAGAAGGCTATAATCTCAAAGCTGCTAAGTAGTTCATCGATGTTTATAAATTATTGTTTGGGCTGTAAATTAAATATTAAAAGAGAAGGCTCTATATCACTCAACAGATTTTATCAAAGACTTGTAAATGCATCTCTTACGGCACTATTCATAATCTTAGAGCTAACGTTAACTATTAAGGCTGGTTTCCATATGATCTCACATGGACACGTCTCGGGGATCCGGCGATCGCACACGATTGCTGCTGGAATTACTGAATCCGCCGGCAATCATGAGCGATCGTACAGTTGACTGATTTCAGCGATTCAGCGATGGTAAAATTTGGTCATTTGGTTTGCGTTACTGCCGTTAGCCAATTGGATTTCAAAGTAAAACCAATCATAGTTTAGTCGCATCACGCCATCCACTTTGTTGATTGATCTCAATAGTAAAACCCCGGGAGTAAAACGTAGTAAATAGTATTGGCTCTGCATGTGATTGCTTTCTATCTTATAGTAAATCTCGAGCATGTTTGCGAATGGAGCAAGATTTATGTTAGAGGATCGCGGGCTCACCGAAACCCCCACGGCTGGAAACCGAGCCTAGATTTATGTGCGCTCGTTAGAAAACTTGAGTGTAGTGAAATAATTACTAGAAAAATTACATGCATTTGCAAGGTTACCGCCGACTGAAAAACTAGGAATTCTGCGACAGCAACACAGGAAAGTACAACATCTCTATATAATCGATATTTTCCGATATCAATCACTACTAATCAAATGATTATTATCGATGAATCGATTAGTTTCCGATGATCGATTTTTATCGATTGGTAGGGCCGGGCTCAGTCATACGGTGGCTTGTTAGGGCCATTAAAAAAACGATGATATTTTTTTGAAACATTTTTAAGGGGAAAAAAACTTTTAATCCCGAGTTGCTAATCCGAGTTGCTAATCCCGAGTTTCAAAATCCCGAGTTCTTAATCCCGAGTTGCTAATCCCGAGTTCTTAATCCCGAGTTGCTAATCCCGAGTTGCTAATCCCGAGTTTCAAATCCCGAGTTCCAAATCCCGAGTTCTTAATCCCGAGTTGCTAATCCCGAGTTCTTAAAGGAACAGTGCCACGGTAATGCGCACGCGTAACACGTGATTGTTAATAATGAGAAAGACAATGGAAAATCACGCTGTTAATGTCACCTCACGTCAAAACTCAACTGATCTGGAACGACCTTTGGAATTTTCGCTTGCACGAAATCTAGAGTTAATAGTTTTGTAATTTGCATCAGTTGAGAAGTTCAGGATTTAGAATCGTATAAACTTCCCAATAGACCATGAGATAGTGCTTCGAAGATCTACATGTATGGTATTCGGGAAAATAGTTTAGGAATCCACTCGGCAATGCCGACTCATAAACAAACAACAATTTCTGTGTGAATTATAATATTTCATTCTACTGCAGTTTCGCGAAGTGAAAGCGAAACTAACGTTCTGACTTCATAGCTTTGGGGCTTTGTGATTTTAGGATGAGTTGTTGTACAATTATAAGAGCGCTTCCACTACAAAATCGGGGAAGAAAAGAGTTCGATTTTGTTAAATAGCGAGGCCTTGAACTGTACCGAACGAAGGCTGTGTTGACACTTCAATAAATACACGCGAATCATAGTACATTCAGCGACTTACAAGCAGAGTAAATGTCTCCCCTACATTCTCACGGTCTCCAAGTTTCCTAGGCCATTCATTGTCTCCCTATCAAATGCTTTGGACTTAACTACCAGGAGACGTAAGCTTTCTTCTGTAGCCATTAATTCCTCCGCTCGACGAACCACCCAAGGGCACTGAATTCAGAGTCACAAATTCTCGCAAAAATTACGGAGACGAACGAAATACCATCTTAAATCCTAGGATATAAAACTAAATTACTATTCTAAATGGGTATAAGGTCAAATGAAACTTAGGCAAAGCCGATGGAAGAGGATTTATTTCAAAATCTCTCCCCATCTTTTGATTTCTGGACAACCAACCAAAATTCAAACATTCGCACATGCGCACTAAAGATGGCACTGTTCCTTTAATCCCGAGTTCCAAATCCCGAGTTCTTAATCCCGAGTAATCCCGAGTTGCTAATCCCGAGTTTCTTAATCCCGAGTTGCTCATCCCGCGTTGCTCATCCCGAGCCCTAGCCTGATTTTCAGACGGTACGAAGTCGTCCGCTCACTTCCCAGGGGTGAAGTGAAGCGGAAGACCGCTGACCGTCTGAAAAATCAGGCTACCCGAGCCCTGGGTTGTTTTGTCTTTTCAATTACAACACGCGATACAAAGGAAACTAATCTGCATATCGCCATATTGGATTAGGCAATTCTTCACTGGGTCTTCACTACTTCAGTAGGCTGCGAATGTTTAGTATGTCTTCTGAAAGTGATAATTCGCTTCCCCTTTTGCCGGAAAATGATTCTCCAGGAAGTTCCGTTTCTTCTTCTTTACAGAAAGAATACGAGGAACTCTTGAAATACGCCGTGGTAACCCCTAGACTTCAAATCGCTAAGAGCATTTACGAACAAACTCAACCGTCACAAAATGGCGAACTTTCTGTTGACTCAAGCCAAAGTAACTCAAAATCTACGACAACTTTGAGTTCGACATCAACTATTACAGACTCTTCACAGAGCACGTATGTTGAAGAAGTGTCTAAGATCGCTAGAGAAGATGTTATAGGGCTTCCAAGTTCACCCGCGGCGCCAATTTCTGTTTCTTTAATCGGACCAGGTAGTTTGGCGAGAGATTCTTTGCTAAGAAATGGTAAGTTTGATCTATAGGTATCTGATTGTCAGGCTGTCTTAATCAGCTATATACTTGTATACGTGTACTTGTAATAATATACTATAGTATATATATTAATATTTAATATTATGAGAGAACATTAGTCATTTTAATTATTTCACAATGTACACATGTATTTTTAAACTACTGGTAGCTTCAAACACTGACCTGAACTAAAGCCTAAAGGCTCTGGTCAAACTAAATGAACATTTGATTGAACAACGGTCAACCCTTTTGAGCCATGTCAATGCCAATTATGTGACACATGCAGGACTCAACACTAACTTTATGAACAACTGGTCCATTGTCCAGTTTATTCAGATTTTAACTGGCCAAAATACAGGATTTCTTATCATAACTACATATACATATATAATCGCCGTGACCCCATAAAAGCACCAATACCCACGATTGCTCTCATCTGACTTGATAGCTCAGTTGGTAGAGCGCCAGACATGTAACCTGGAGGTCGTTGGGTTCGAGTCCCACTTCGGTCAGAGATTTTTTCTCTTTCCCTCGTAGGGCGTGCACACTTAGCACTACAGCTTACCATGTGACTTTACATCACATCCATCCTTTAAAATACAGGTTGTACTGGCCAGATACAAATGCCACTCCAAAACCTGTCTCTGGGCCATTTCAAAGCGAAACAAAATGGTGACCGTGGGAGACACATGTGGATAATTTCCTCCATTTGAGAGACCAAACCGAGATACACAGCCAAAATGGCATGCAAGGGCTTGGGGTTTTTGAATATGTAGGCATTAATTAACAAGTCCGATTTCTGGATTTTTAAGAGGTCTTCCATTTGGAAAGCATCGGAAGTTAATTTTGTGAAGTTTAATTTACTTAGCGAAGCCGTGTGCAAAATGGATACAATCAAGTCAAAACTTTAAATATTTTTTGTTGACCAAAATGGCCAGCTTTTCCAAATTTCTTTATGCCAAAAGGTTTTTTACTGGCCAATGGCCAGTTGGCCACCATTAGTGTCAAGCCCAGCCTGCACATATGACTAATGATATATTGGGCACTGCAGCCAATAAATGAGACTTTCAAGAATGCAATCACATGGTTGTACTGGGTGACAAAAACATGTTAATTGATATATTTAAAGGCACTTGTACAAGATCAGTAGTATTGTTATTAGCAAAACCTGTTTATAAAATTAGGCTATTTTCCACCTCCAATCGATTGTCAATCTTTCTAAAACAGTGTTTTTTTAAGATGGCTTGCCATCCAGCATCCATTGGTATTATGCCATTCCCATTGTGATCACAAGCTCAATCCATTCATTATTGAGCTCTCAATTCATTGTATAGTGTGACAGATATACATTGGCAATTGTGAATGGTTCTCTGTGACTGTTTCCTGCAAAAGTCCTATTGACAGTCTGAGTAACCTTGATAATGATGTACTGTCAGTATGTACCATTCAGCTAGCTTCACATAATTATATACACATTTATTCATGTGCATTGTGTTTAATTAATATCAGATGTCCTAACTCATCATGTTGACTCAACATGCATGATCAAAACCAACTGAACAAAAATTGACAACACCTAGGGAAAGTTCATTTACATGTAAATATATGACAATGGTGTATGAAGATATTGACAGAGGAAGTTCTTAATTTTTTTGGTGCTCCCTGGCAGTTTAAGCTCAGTCACTACAGGTATGCGATGGTGTGTTGTACGTGTCGGAGGTAGCAGTTTCAAAGTTACCCCAGCCAGACCAGCACTTGAGGTCTTAAAATAACTGAGTTGACTTAGAAGGTGCTGCCTTTGTGATCAAACTGCAAATGGTAATGGTTTGACCTTTGCATCTTCTTGGATAAGGACAATAAATCATAGGCCCTTAGAGACGGGGGCGCCATTACCATAGATGGGCTTTCAGAGCGTGTTGAGATTCTCTGTCCACCTTTGAGTGGTAAAACAGAATAAATTTAAAAAATCAAAATACTGAAGTTATAATTACAGGGGGATGGAACATTTTCAGTGGGATTTTTCACTGCTAGAGAGAGGGGGGGGGGGGGGGGGGGGGGGCACTCAAAAAGTTGAAAATACATTAAGGGGGTCTACAAAAATGTTACACACCCAAGGAGGAGGGGGTATGAAGATATTGAAATTGTCATATTAAATGAACTTTCCCCTAGAACAATAGAGCATGACTTCAACAGAAATGCTTGATAGCTAGGATTCAATTAAACCAAGCTACTGAACAATGTTCAACTAGGTGGTCCAATCATCCAAGAATAGATAACTATTAAAACTTACAGTGAAATGATCAATAGTATTGGTTTGGCTTAATTGAGCTTAAAAAAAGTCATGTTGTACATGTATGTCCAGGGTTCTCAGTATTTATTTGGACAAAGTCAGGTGGTCAATAATTCACTCTTTTCACCAGGTGGCCATCTTGGATTCAAAACAAATAAGACAATCCTATGGTCACCAGGTGAAAAGAGTGATCGAATTGGAAACAAGCTGCAACATTTTAACAGTTTCATAAATTATAAAAAATATCTAAGCTGTGACACCACCCGCGTTTCATTTATAAGAGGGCAGACGCACAGCAGAATGGCATGTAATGTTGAATAATAAAATTGTATTATTCATTTTCGTCACAATTTCGATTCTAATTGGCTGAGAATACAGTAGGTATTATCATAATCATGGCACAGGAGTCGGTATCTCTCTGCCAATTTATTTAAGAAATTAAGAGCATTTTAATAATAAACAATTATTGGATTCGGTGTTCGAATTCAAGACCTCGGTCTGTGTTATCAGCATTCAGTTTTGGCAGAACACAGACCTCGATCGGTCTTTTGACTACCATGTTCAACCGCATCCAATAATAGTCAAATTCGTAGTTCTTGAAAGGTAACCAAGCCTTAGCCTCGCATGGAGGCTGGAGTTGACCCTGCACTGATACAAACCCTCTTTCTATGAATATGGATAAATTGTGATTATCATAACTAGATACAAGCCATGGAGGCTGGAGTTGACCCTGCACTGATACAAACCCTCATTCTATGAATATGGATATATTTTGATTATCATGTAACTAGATACAAGCCATGGAGGACTGAGTTGACCCTGCACTGATACAAACCCTCTTTCTATGAATATGGATAGTTTTGATTATCATGATAACTAGATACAAGCCATGGAGGACGGAGTTGACCCTGCACTGATTAACAAACCCTCTTTCTATGAATATGGAATATTTGTATTATCATGCTAACTAGATACAAGCCATGCAGGATGGAGTTGACCCTGCACTGATACAAACCCTCCTTCTATGAATATGGATAGATTGTGATTATCATGCTAACTAGATACACGCCTCTAACTCAGCTGAGTCTCCAGCCTCGATGTCACCAAAGGCTTGGTTACCTTTCAAAATGGCGGTCAAGAACTATTGCTTAGTAGTCCTTTTTGCAGAATCTGCATCATCTGCAAGTAACTTTTATTGACAGTTCAGATATTTACAAGCGTTACGTCACAATAACCTTCACATTACATAGTTAAAAGAATAAGTAGAGGATATTACAGGATGGTTTAAAGATATGAAGTTTATCCTCGAGTCAAAATATTTCACGAATGAGCGAGTGCAAAGAACGAGTGAAGATGTTGGACTCGAGAGGATAAACGTCGTATCTTCAAACAAGCATGTAATTTTCCTTTTTATTATATGGGCAATTCAACTGCTCTAAGAACTCTTATACTTCTTTTACTTACTGTCAGTACAAACTTCTTCGTGATCTTTCGACTAGCCTTCTGCAGGAATTTTTCCGGGTTCTCTTGTCTCTTCATTGCAGTCTTGGAAATCCTCATAGAGTTTTAGATCGTATTTTTCTCTTGTCTCTTCATTGCAGTCTTGGAAATCCTCAGAGTTTTAGATCGTATTTTTCCGATTTTTTCATTTTTTGCTCATCATTGGAGCTATTTATATCTTCCTCTATAATTTTCACAAATCTCATCTTTGCAGCTGAAAATTGGCAACAAACGTGACTTCATCGATGTCAAGGTATGGAAAATATGTCACTCGAGACCCGGATGTAGTATCGTATGAGTTCTACGAGTGGGTTATATTTCTCAGTAAAATACTGCCGTCCATATAATAAATACATGACTTGTATAACAAGAAAGTGTGAATCGCTTGAATTCGTAGGTAAATAGATCTTGCCTCGAGACGATCAATAAATTACATTTATCAGAAAAGATACAACATCTTCAGTAATAAACATTTAAAAAGGTTTTTCTTCAAATAATAGGCTTAGTAGGCCCCTAAATATCTGTAGTCTGATTCGTCAGTTCGTATGAAAACCACTGAAAATAACTGATCATTGATATAAAGTCCTCTCGCCGTAATTATAAGATGATGGATCGCCAGACTCGGAACCCCCGCGCCTCCCTTCGCGGAACTCCTGGCTACGCCCCTATTAGTTATTTCACCACAATCGTTTTCGACACAGGTAGCCCAAGCTCTGTTAATGGAAATATTTATGAGCCTCTCTTTCTTTCTAACATAAACAAATACTACTCAATAAAACTTACAGCAATTTTCAGCGAACTTTTTTCACTTCTCTACAAACTAGATATTGCCATTTACAGAGCTTGGGTTACCTGTGGTAATATAGTGAAGTTTTTTCCCCCTTATATCAGCGGTCTAGATATTGCCACTATGCATGCGAGAAAACCTTCTTATAGTATTACACATGTGCACATGCAATCTCTAGAAAATACCACGTATTCTCAAGGACGAGCCGGAGCGAGCACTAAATGGAGACTGAAAGGGGACATCTTTTCTGATGCTGAATAGCTTTTAACAAATTCCCCCGCATGAGCCTTCCATTGAGTTCTCGTTTCAGCTCGTCCTGGAGGATAAGAAATATAAATACATAAATTCTCTAATCATAGTTGACTTCAAAAAATTCAGTCACTGTTGTTGTAGCTCATAAAGTAAATGAATAAAACTGTTTATCGCATACTAATGAGGAATTACGTATGCAAGTGATGATAGGCTAGTTTATCGCCACTTGCATACGTAATCCAGTGGGATATGGGATTTATATGTATCCCGTGTGGCATCCGATAAGACATTTTAACATGCCAGTTTATAGACCTCGTCGCGAAGAAATAGTTACACCACTTGTTAATAAATAACGTTCACTGAGAAATAGCAATAAAATGTGGGAAACCATTGCAACAGGAGAAAGACACCCTACATTTTAGTTGAAGTACTAGGTCTTGTCACCATTCAAAATAACAATATGAATATATTGGCACAACATTTCCTCTCAACACAAAAGTGAGGCTTGGTGGTGATCACAAAAGCGTTACGTCATCACTCATTAGACCTATTGTGTGTGGTTACTGACAATCCTGTTAGAACATCATTCACTGGAAAAATCAACCACTTTCAGTGTGGAAAAACCATGGAAAAATAATGGCAAACCATGGAAAAATAATGGCAAACCATAGGAAATAATGGAAAATCACGGAAAATAATGGAAGATCATGCAAAAATAATGGGAAAATAATGGAAGATCATGCAAAAATAATGGAAAAATAATGGAAAAATAATGGCAAACCATAGGAAATAATGGAAAACCATAGGAAATAATGGCAAACAATAGGAAATAATGGAAAACCATAGGAAATAATGGAAAATCATAGGAAATAATGGAAAACCATAGGAAATAATGGAAAATCACGGAAAATAATGGAAGATCATGGAAAATTAATGGGAAAATAATGGAAGATCATGCAAAAATAATGGAAAAATAATGGGAAACCATGGGAAAATAATGGAAGATCATGGAAAAATAATGGGAGAACAATGGAAAACCATGGCAAAATAAAGGAAAACCATGGAAATTCGGACTCATGGTATTTCCATACTATTATATGGAAAGATACAACAATCTTGGAAATTCCAATTTACAGCATTTCCCCTGGTTTCTCCATTACTTTTTCCATGCTATTTCCATACTTCCGAAAAATTGGTATTTAAAAGAAATGGAAAATCACGTACCATTGAAAAGTGTTGTAAATTGGAATTTCCAAGATTATTGTATATTTTATACATATCAAAGTATGGAAGTATGGGAGTTTCCATGGTTTTCCCATGGGTTGGCATGGTTTTCCCATATGGGTTGGTTTTTCCAGTGATTTACATTGATAAAAGCCATACTATAATAAAGACCGTTAGCATGACGGTTAGCATGAACTATTTGCTGACACTTACTTCCCCGCCGGCGTAAACATGCACTTTCTAGATTTTGCGTACAGAAACTAGGACAGTCACCCATTACTTTCCGCAGTACATTTCACATCATTTCTCACTGCACTGATTTTCCAGTCGCCTATTTGGCTCATCCTCATTGAGGATCAGGTTTTCTAGTAAATCTTCAATATTGTCTGTGTTTCTCTCGCAAGGTTCATTGCGTGCACCTTGCAATTGATTCTGAAGTGGCCTTTGGATGAGGCAATCTAAACCACGTTGAAGAAGATCTCGAATTTTTTTCCTTCGGTCTTTTGTTCCCTCGATCTCCTTTTGCATCTTGAGATCTTCAGAAATTTCCATTGCTTCCTGGACAACAGTCATTGCTGCAAATCAACAAGCATAGCATACCATATATAGCAAATAAACCTTCGCCTCGTTGAAGGCCAGGGTTAACGTTTGGGATCTCAGCCTATCGGGGAGCTGAAAAATCACGTACTTACAACTTTGGCATATTTACGCGACTCGTGATGTAACGTATTTTGGCAGTTTGGCAGCAGTCGCTCATCCCTCCATACCGGATTCTGATTGGTTTCCTTGGCGCCTAAACAATTCAAATGCTGAAGAAACACCAAATTTGTCTCGTCTCTATTAATGTTTTATCCAATGAGAAGTAAGTACGTTTGTTTGATGAACGACAACACTCCAACTGAAAGAAAATGTGAGTCGCGTAGATATGAAAAACCCTGTAAGTAAACTAAATTCATTCAAAACATTGATGCTACATCATTACGGGAGGTTTTTCATAGCACGGTGCAAAGACATGGAATAAGCTTCCAGCTGAATTGTGTTGAGACACAATCGCTAGACTCTTTCAAAAACAAAATTAAGACAGTGGCCAACCTTAGTGGTATTATTGTGCAGTAATAATATTTTTATTTTTAATGATTAGTATAAGCATAGCTTTAGGTTTTTATATAATATATATTCTGACTTCTAGGAAACTGTTTTTATAATAATGTATATGGAAATGGTAGACACAGCTTCTATGGAAATCAGATATTTTATCTGTTAGAGCTTTCGCGTATAAATATTAAATAAGAAGTTATTTCACGTGATCTGAATCCCCTCCTTTTTCTACCACCCCCCTCGCTCTCAAGCACATTGCACGAGGAAGCACTTTCTCTCACAGTTCCAATAGAACATGAAATATTACCTTTCTCGAAATCTCGAAGTCTGTCTTGTTCCGTGATGCTCGTCGTCTGTCTCGTAGCCCGACGAATGTAAAGGTCTGCCTTCCCGATAAGGAATGTGGCTTTGAGTCTCCTAGGGCACGAATCAAGTAACTTTCGCTCAACGGCTTCGATAGCTTTGGCTGCTTTGCCAATATCTTCTTCAGAGATGTCCACCCTAACGGTAAATCGGAGAGTACCAGAACTCCTGGTTATGCACCTATCAATGTTAAGCCCGAAGGGAAGGGACATTTGACATTTTCTCCCCCCCCCCAAAAAAAAATACTCAACCTTGAGACAACACCTTTGGTCAATAATATCAAACTTTCCCACCCCACTACCATATGGGGCAGGCAGCGCATGTCAAAATCCTCACCCTGAGGGTAGCCCTACCTGTCAACTCCCCAACCCCTTGTCCGCCCTCCCTCCTCGGGCTTAACATTGATAGGTGCATTATAAATGTTTTATGTTAGAAGTTTGTTATATTTTATTCACTTTACATACCCTAGATCAGGAAATCTTTGCCTGGATGTCTTTAAATGAAACATGATTTCTCTGTTGTGAGTCCTAATGAGGCATCGCATACTGATGTAAGAGTATTCTTGCAGTTGTCTCAATAACCACACTGTATCTTTGAAGCATTGCTCCGCCTCTCGTTCCTCCTCTGGTGTTGTGCCAGACACAGTGGCTCTCTTCTCTGCCAACAAAGCCGCTTTGTTGTACCTGTTCACGGCGGTTTCTTCGGCCAGAGAAGCAGGCTCCAGACACTGCAACAAAATTGGACAACTTATAAATATGCACAATATTTATATAGATGGATTGCAGTCAATCCCCAGAGATTCAAATGACAAAGGGCATGTCGGTCATATTGGTGTACCTAACAAAAGAAGCTAACGAAGAATCTATTGTTAAAGGTACACCAACATGGCCGCCGTGACGTCATGTGCAACCCATCTATTGTTTTCATTGTAAGAAATGACATTGTATTGCCTTTAAACGTATTTTGTATCTTCTAAGGTTACCGGATACGTTCAGGGTGCGTTTCCGCCATTGTAAAATATATGTAACGTCTCGAGAAAACATCGTAGCCTACCTCAATCATTTTATAAATTTAAAAGCTTATATTGGATACAAGAATACAGAAATATCGAATTTTCCGCCATCCCGTTTCTCCGATATTGCGAGATAGCTTCCAGAAGTTCCAGCACCGAAAATATTTTAAGGTTTTACAATCTGTTTGGTTTATAGCCAATTTTAAGCATTAAAATGATAAAGGGTTGTGGTATCTACAATGATTCCTGGAGGCGATACATATTTTACAATGGAAATGCACCCTAAATATCCGGTAACCTTAATATATCCGGTAACCTTAAACGAATGATTTGATGATAAAATGATTTGATGATAAAATGATTTAAAGAGTCCCCGCAATTTTGGTAACCAATATATATGTTACGCGACAATAATCACGCAACATATTTTTATCATTGAAGTCATATTTAATCAACTATGAATATCATGTTAATTAATTGTAGACAGTCTGCCAGCGTTAGTGTCTCAAAATGAGCAACCTTTGGAACTAGGAGAAAACTTTCTGACTATGCTTAGGTTATACTTAATTTACACTTTTGGCTACGCAGTTGATTTTGAGCGATTCGATGAGCTTAATTTATAATTAAGTGAGTCCATTTTGGGATACCATGAATTACTAGGAACGTTTATGAATTAGTTGCCTATTGTTAGTTACGCTTTTTATGTTCAATATGAAACAAAATATGAAAAAGTTGGGAATCTCGTACGTGATTAGTTAAACAAATGAATGATTGACACTTGGGCTTGTGGCCTCGATATCAGGATTGTAGCCTTGGCTGTTTCAGGAACAAGCAGTATCACACCAGCGTGCGTACTTACATTAAATTGACATCATTGACAACTTTATCAAAACATCAAAACATGCAACCTTATTAGCTCCTCAAAAGTTTCCCAATCTAGGGACTCCCGCGGGCATACTGTCTGGTCCGAGAACATAAAAGAAAGCCAAAACGTTCTGTAAATTATAGTTAGTATATTGTTAGTCTGTAGTTAGTCAGTAGTTAGTCCGTAGTAGCAGTGTAATGTCATGTGCAAGAAGAAAGTAAAAAGAAGCCAGAAGTGAAGATCCCGGGTCGTAATCCTCTCGTAAAATATATCAGCGCACGTTTCCCAAGTTCCCGCCATTTTTGTTTGACTAGTGTTACGTTTGAGCGCGCGTCCCCAAGTTCCCGCCGTTTTTTGTTTGACTAGTATGAGCATGCGTTACAAAGGTTTCCCCCGTGATTTTGTGAAAGCATTTGGTAGCTTAATTCCCACCAGCGAAGATGGCCGCCGAGCTTCATAAGAGACATTTAGCAACCACTGCCCGAGTCCCGGGACACCTAATCATAATACCTGAGTCGATTTGTCCATGTACTTGTTGGCCAAGTCAAATTGTTTCGCCTGTCTGTATACTCCTGAGGTGATGCACAATGCCTTTGATTGAAGAAAGGGCCAGTTGCCTGAGTTATGATGTGTTGCGCGTGCGCAGACATCTCTACATGTGGCCAAGCAATCCTCCATTTTGTTCTGCCCATACTGTATAGTTGCTTCCTTTAAAAAATATCAAACGACACATCGATACATTAAGTCAATATGAAATTCAGAGCAGATTTTTTTTTTAAAGTCGATAATATACCTTCACAATTCTTAGTCTCTCGTGGCAAAAAAAAAATCGACAAAAAACTTAGAACGACTATAGGCGCAACAGACCAACTATTTGTTGATTATGTCGTCACCGTCATTTTATTATGCTTTCTCGTGTTCTTCAATATTTTTCATTGCTGAAATCAAAGATGGCGGATAATAGAACAGAAGTTGCTCACTCCAATAACATGCTTACATTAATATGACAGCTATATGGATTAATCATGATATCAATATCACTTGTAGCCATTTCCCAGTGTACATAATCCTTATACTAACCTAAAATAGAGTTTTAAACGAGCGAGCAACTCTATTGTAAAGAAATACCTTCTACTGAGAGAACCAAAACCATGGGTTAATACTTAATCCAGGATTAGCGCTAACCAGTCTATTGTAAACAAACACCTTCTACTAAGAGAACCAAAACCATGGGTTAAGACTTAATCCAGGATTAGCGCTAACCAGGCTATTGTAAACAAATACCTTCTACTGAGAGAACCAAAACCATGGGTTAAGACTTAATCCAGGATTAGCGCTAACCAGTCTAATGTAAACAAACACCTTCTACTAAGAGAACCAAAACCATGGGTTAATACTTAATCCAGGATTAGCGCTAACCAGTCTAATGTAAACAAACACCTTCTACTAAGAGAACCAAAACCATGGGTTAAGACTTAATCCAGGATTAGCGCTAACCAGTCTATTGTAAACAAACACCTTCTACTAAGAGAACCAAAACCATGTGTTCAGACTTAATCCAGGTTAGTGCTAACCAGTCTATTGTAAACAAATACCTTCTACTGAGAGAACCAAAACCATATATGGGATAAGACTTAATCCAGGATTAGCGCTAACCAGTCTATTGTAAACAAATACCTTCTACTGAGAGAACCAAAACCATGGGTTAAGACTTAATCCAGGATTAGCGCTAACCAGTCTATTGTAAACAAATACCTTCTACTAAGAGAACCAAAACCATGGGTTAAGAATCCAGGATTAGCGTTAATCGGACTTCGAACAACTGGTTCTTGGTCAAACGCGAGCCAACTTTGTTGGATGATAATGTTAAGATGACGGCAAAATGCTGTCAAACATTGACAGACGACTCAACCATAATTGGCGAGAATTCAGAAGCAATTAGAAAGAAAAAAGTGGCACCTGCAGTAACACGAAAGTGAAAGAATCTAAAAATAAAATAAAACGGCGACTCCTAATTGGATAACAGTGTAGACATGCTTCTCGATACAGGCAACTTTTTTTGAAGCCGAACTAGCCAATTGCAAACGCTACAATATTTGTTGGTCAAAGAGACTTCTTAGATGAAATGTTTGACCAAAAGCAAACTAACAAATGTTTGACCAAAAGTAAACTTCAATACTTAAGGAGCAGTGCCACGGTAATGCGCACGCGTAACACGTGATTGTTAATTATGTCAAAGACAATGGAAAATCACGCTGTTATGTCACGTCACGTCAAAACTCAACTGATCTGGAACGACCTTTGGAATTTTTCGCTAGCACGAAATCTAGAGTTTATAGTTTTGTGATTTGCATCAGTTGAGAAGTTCAGGATTTAGAATCGTATAAACTCCCCACTGGACCAAGACATAAGTGCTTAGAAGATCTGCATGTATGGGATTCGGGATAATAGTTGAGGAATCCATTCGACAATGCCGACTGTACGGTGGCCCACAAGTGCAAAACAAAACTCTTTTGTCTGAAATCAAAACACTTTTTCAGAAAACAATAATTTCTCGTTCAAAGCAAAACTCTTTTCCAGAAACTCAAACACTTTTATCCAAAACAAAATATTTTCTTTGAAAACAAAAAACATTTTTAGAAAACAAAACATTTTTTTCAAAAACGAAAACTATTTGATTCAAAACAAAATATTTTCTCACGAAACAAAACGTTTTTAGAAAACAAAAATCTCTTTTTAAAACATGATTACTTTTATCCAAAACAAATCATTATTTTTAAAAACACGATTTAATAATTATATGCATCTTTTTAATCAAACACAATTAATTTATTCGAAATATTTGTGAATCGAAATCTTTTTCTTTCAATACAAAACTTTCTTTTGGGCGAGTTCCCGGATCGAAAATCCGCGAGGGCATGGGGCCCATACATTGTGTTATTTTCAAAATGGCGGCTATGCTCAGTCTCATGCGGAGGTAGTGAATCGAAGTCATGTTTTGCGAACTCTGCGATTGCTTAATTGAAGTAGAATTCCTCTTTTGTCCGCAGTGCGGAAAAGAACTTAATCGTGAGGAGGTGATTATTACACACTACTTCGAAAAAGGTTTCGAATATGGGAACATACTCACTTTTTTGGACAAGTTTTACGGGATTACCATGACTCATGAGTCTGAGAGGTTACTGGGGTTAGGTTAGGTTAGAGTAATATATCGGTTTTATTTATGATATCCCCCAGTTTTACATTAATGTTTTTTTTTTACATAGCCGAAGCCAGAGGCTTATTTGGCAGTAGTGTCGGGTCAGAAGTAAATTTACAAATGTAGTCAGAAATTCTTGTTATTAGAAGGATAGATAAATTTAGCAAATTACATAGTTTCTATAAATTAGGTTTATATTACTATAAATTTGGTTGATAGAATAAATTAAAGAATAAGTGCCTTTCCCAGAATGGATGAGTACGTACTGTTTCTATCAACCGCCAGAGGAAGTGTCTTACCCCACTGTGGTTTTAACACTCGTGTCTCTGCATCAAAATTTAAAACTCCAATACGAATTGTCACATCCATTTCAGGCCGTTTAGGTTTCTTCGAACTTGATGGCTTAAAAAATTTATGCCTGTTTGACTCCTTGCGAGCTTTGAAAGCAGCTAGTGACATCGTTGGCGTTGCTGAAATTTCTTTCCCGAGTTTCTTTTCCGAAGCCAAGTCAAGCGATATGGGTAGTTGTAGCTTTTCGCCACATTTGGTGCAAAATTTTACAGTCAAATCCTCGTGCTTGCTACCACAAGCACCACAGTATCTAACACTACTAGTACTGCCGGCAGCCATTTTTCCATTCGAAAAATGGAGGAAACGGCACGTAAGCCCCATGCCCTCGCGGATTTTCGATCCGGGAACTCGCCCAAAAGAAAGTTTTGTATTGAAAGAAAAAGATTTCGATTCACAAATATTTCGAATAAATTAATTGTGTTTGATTAAAAAGATGCATATAATTATTAAATCGTGTTTTTAAAAATAATGATTTGTTTTGGATAAAAGTAATCATGTTTTAAAAAGAGATTTTTGTTTTCTAAAAACGTTTTGTTTCGTGAGAAAATATTTTGTTTTGAATCAAATAGTTTTCGTTTTTGAAAAAAATGTTTTGTTTTCTAAAAATGTTTTTTGTTTTCAAAGAAAATATTTTGTTTTGGATAAAAGTGTTTGAGTTTCTGGAAAAGAGTTTTGCTTTGAACGAGAAATTATTGTTTTCTGAAAAAGTGTTTTGATTTCAGACAAAAGAGTTTTGTTTTGCACTTGTGGGCCACCGTACGACTGACATAAACAAACAACAACTTCTGTGGGAATTATAATATTCCATTTCGCGAAGCTACGAAACTACGGCGAAACTAATGTTCTGACTTCATAGCTTTGGGGCTTTGTGATTTTTAGGATAGTTGTTGCACAATTATAAGAGCATTTCCACTCCAAAATTGGGGAAGAAAAGAGTTCGATTTTGCTAAATAGCAAGCTCGAACTGTACCGAGCGAAGGCCGTGTTGACACTGCAATAAATACACGCGAACATTCAGCGTCTTACAAGCAGAGTAAATGTCTCCCCTACATTCTTACTGTCTCCAAGTTGCCTAGGCCATCCATTGTCCCCCTCTCAATGCTTTGGATAAAACTACCAGGAGACAGAAGTTTTCTTCTGTAGCCATTAATTCCTCCGCTCGACGAACCGTCCAAGAACACTGAATTCAGAGTCAAAAATACTCGCAAAAATTATAGACACGAACGAAATAACATCATAAATCCTAGGATACAAAACTAAATTACTGTTCTAAATAGGTATAAGGTCAAATGAAACTTAGGCGAAGCCGATGGAAGAGGATTTATTTCGCGTATCAAATCTCTCCCCATCTTTTGATTTCTGGACAACCCAACCAAAATTCAAACATTCGCGCATGGGCACTGAGCATGGCACTGTTCCTTTAATCAAACACACGGTCGAATAATGTTGGATGTACTATATAAAAAACGAGAGCTATTGTTTTACCAGGGGACCCAAACACGGAGAACAGATGAAAACGCGAGGCCGCTTCGACCGAGTAAAGCCATACTTATGATGTAATCCTTGTAGCTTAGTTCAAATTCAAGTAATGTTGATCTGGCGTTTCATTGGACACCAAGAATCACTAGTGGTCTTAAACTGTTATTTGATTGGATATCAAGATTCATTCACGCGACAAAAGTCAGCGCCATACGACCTTTACCGGGTATCAAACCTCATGTACGTGACGAAATGAGTCTCCTGTATTGGCTGTCGACCTCATTCATTATTCACGAGTATCAGGAGAACATACGATCCAACATTGTTCAACAATTTGGCCGGGGGTTAGCGAGACTGAGAAGCAAATAAAATAATGTCAGAGATCCGAGTAGACTAAGGGTGCGTTCGTTTGAGAGTATATCGGCGGAATAAGAATACACAAATCGCATATATCGGAATAAAGCCATAAATAATGAACACTCCCTTAGTCTGAAATACGTTCAATCGAACGCGCGACTTTAATTGTCCTTTTGCAGGAATACAATCACGTGATTGTATTGGACAGCAAACAAATCTGAGTTCATTTATTTAAAGGCACTTGTACGAGATCTGGTAGTGTTGTTGGCAAAACCTGTTTGTAAATGCTATGTTTCACCTTCAATCGACTGTCAATATAGACCCTTTGCACGTGACGTCATAGCCGCCATGTTGGTGTACAGGTAACAATAGATTCCTCGTTAGCTTCTTTTGTTCTGTACACCAACATGGCCGCCATGCCCTTTGTCATTTGAATCTATGGGGATTGAGTGCAAACCAGCTATTCAGGTTTGTTTGCCATCCAGTAAAGCCTTTCCCATGGGAACACGAGCGCAGGCATTGGTTAGAGCGGTTTTCAATAGAGTGTCGTAAAACCAAAACCGAAGTAATCACAGAACCAATCACGGGAGCAAGTAAAAACACAATGAGCCAATCACAAACTGAAGTAATTCATGATTGGTTTTACGTGAACCAATCACGAGGAAAAGTAAACGAAATCGTGGATGGCATGATGGACCAAAACACGTTTGGTTTTAGTTGAGCACTTGATTGTCTGATACTCGCAAAACATTTTCCACAGCCAATAGGAAAACTGAGCAAACGCAAAACAATCACGGACTTCTTTCGACACTCAATCGAAATACGTTCTGTTGAAGTGATGTATCACATGTGACTCTTTCCTGCAAAAGACTTATTGTACGAGTTAGCGAAGTGCTTAAGTAATGGTCCAGATAAGAACTGTAGTAGAATCCATTGTTCCGCGGCAATGAGCCTCCCCCATATACGATTTTGCTTTAGGAGGTATCTACAGTCCAAACTACATCTCGAAAATAAAGTATTTGTCATGCTATTGGCTCCTTTTTCTGTGAAAACGCAGAGAAGCCACCCTCCAGCCAATCGGATATAGAGAAAACAAAAGATTTTTCAATCGCAAATTTGAGAACTTTCCCCACACACAATAGTCTTCGAAATTAAACCATAGTTTGATCAAAAGTAAATTCAAACCACAAAACAATATCGAATGAAAATGCATTATTTCGATGGGTTTCTATTGAATTTATAACTATCAACCAATGAAATTACGAGAAAGAATAATAGAAAATTAACACCTTTTAACATTCCTTGCCGTAGACACTACAGTTCTTATCTGGACCATTACTTAAAACGAGTCAGCTGGTGTGTATTCTCGTGCACATCGGTTCTTACCTCAAGACGAACAGCTAACAGTAGGTCTTGATACCTGACTCCATCCGCACGTTCAACAAGCTTCTTGTTATCATTCAGAAACTGATTGTACTGACCTGAAAATAGTAAGAAACTACAATAACACGGCACCCTTTAAAATAACATTGACCTCTCTGAAAATCGCTAACAGAGAGGGCATCCTGGCACTAAGTATTATTATGACAGTTCAGCCGTTCTTGACCACCAGTTGTAAATAACGTTTGTGAAGCTGTTAAAATGAATGAGAAAGAATGCGAACATTAAATACAAACAAAATCTCATTTAAAACCATGTTTTGCTCCTTGACTGTGTAACTACTGTAAATGGGGCCACTTAGACACGAGAATCAATCACAGGGCCACTTAGACAACGAGAACCAATCACAGGGTCACTTGGACAACGAGAACCAATCACAGGGCCACTTAGACACGAGAACCAATCACAGGGCCACTTCGACAACGAGAACCAATAACATTGCAACAAAGCATTATTCCCACTTACTTTTATTTGAGGCCATCAGTGTCGAGTACAAGACAATAGCATTTCAACTTCCTCGAGCTTCGATCCAGTAAAAGGCATATTTGGTGGACTACTTCGCAAGTCGACTGAAGTCTTTCGAATGAAGTACATTGCATGGTTATGCTAGAATGTATAATTTGGAATGCTTTATTTTCGTTTTGTAATGTGTTTAGTTCTCGTAGTCTAAGGCGATCCATCAGTTGGAAATACAAACCATTGTCACCAAGATTTTGAAAGTGCACCACTATCGCTCGTCCATGTGTACTTGCCAAGGCACCTAGATAGATATATAGATAGATTGTTTATTAAAAATAACTACATTGCAATATGAAACTGAAGCCGGTAAAAGAAAAAGGGAAAATATTTACAATTAAATATTAATCAATAAGTACTCTATTTACGTATACGTCTAATTATGGTTATACGCTACTTCCTTATACTTCTACAAATACCAATTAATTGTGCCTTAGAGCATACTTCTAGGAAAATAGAGGAATCAACATTATTATTATTTTTATAAGATTATACTTATCGTACGCATTGTTGTAAGGATTGTGAAGTAAGTCGTGTGCAGTTTACTGTAATCGAATGAAACAGTTGATCTGTTAACATTCTATGATGATCTTGGTTAGTGACCATGCAGGGCTTCATTGAAAGAACAGCACGTTATCACTGTGTTTATAACATAGGGGGCCAATCAAAATGGGGCTGTTTGAGTAACAGCCAATCAGCTTTTAGCGCGAGAAAAAGCTATTCAGTGCGCGCCTGCCCCCGACATCTGACTTCAACTGAGGCTGAAAGGTTTTCTTCTCTCGAGATTTCTCGACTCAAGATTTTCTTCAAACAGAGCAGTAAGGTAAGCCAAAACAAACATTTTTTGTTCGTGTTAGCTGTCGTATAATAAACAATTTATTACACGAAAAGTTGTGTAATACGGCTGAGAATTTTTACTCGTCAATTTCATTTTTCTCGCCTTTCAGGCTCGAAAAAATAAAACTGACTCGTAAAAATACCCAGCCGTATTTCACAACTTTCCGTATAATAACCTCTTTATATGTCGTGTATTTTGTCACTGCAAAGATGACTCAGTTATCCTTGATTTTGGCATTTGTTTGTTTGACAAAATAAGTCCAAAAGCTTAGTTTCAAGTTAAAAAAAACCCAGAAGTTTAAAATAATTTCATTCAAAACACTGCATTTTTCTGTAGAGTTTGAATCTTATGCCTTTATGTAGTTATGCTTTTCTTAATGAGTTTTCACGCATTCAATATCAATGCACTAGGAGAATCCTCGCCGGTTTATAAAAATTATAACATTTGCGAATAAACTATTAAAGACATATCGAAAATGCAGTCTACTCATTGACCTTTGCGAGTTGGACTAGTTTGAAAGTGTCGCGGTCATGTTCAATTGGGTTTTCTATTGTCATTGAGCACACAGCCATATATGTCTTTTGCTCAGAAACATTTTGCTTCGCGACATCGGACAATTTGGTGAAAAGTTTGAAAACACACGTTAGAGATTGTATAGGCCGTTACAACACGGACAGGAATGTTGTAAACTACTTGTGAAATGAACTATATATAATAAATTATTAAAAATATATTAAATCAGTTTGATGGAAAGTGTAAAAATTAGACTTCAGGACCGGGTTGTTCGAAGCAAGGTTAACAAGTTCTTCGACATGGTGATTCCATGTCAGTATATTATTATAAGTGTAATACCACGTGGGTTAGTGCTGGCTACAGATCTTAAAGGAGTGCCCTCTATAGTTAGAAGAATGGGGTTCTGATTGGGAGCTGGAGAAACTAATAGCTCTTTGGTCTTATCACAGTTCAGCTGGAACATGTTTCTCTTTGACCATTCACTACCGCTAACTGTGATGTACTCGCCGGATCCGCTTTCGCCACTGCTTCGGAAACCGTGATGTCACCCACATATTTCCTTGAAGGTGTGAAATTTATCCCCAAAACAGATGATCATTCATTTATCATGAGCAGGAAGAGCCATGTGCCAAGTTTATTTTTAGTGGCCCGAGGAACACGAGAAGGGACTGCGCCTCACTCTGAGAAGCAGTCATGGGCCAGCTTTACCCTCTGCATTCGGTTAGAGAAGAAACCTGTAATCGAGTTGATGATGTTGTGGTGGATATCAAGGTATCTTAACTTGCCTATGAGAAGGGTGTGATCAGTTAAATCAAAGGATTTACGGTAATCAAACAACATAATACCCTGACCGTTGCGTCTGTACCATCAGTTGCATCAAGTCATTTAAAATTCATGCTAATTAGTAAGGACCATAACAGTAGAGGACTTAGGTATAGTTCCAAACTGTCTGGAACCAGTTGGTTTGACATAATAAGTTACAACAGTTCTCTACAACTTTGGACAACAAAGCGGTGAGTGAACCAATTGCACTTTCGGCAGTGAGGAGATGTGGCGCTAGTTTCCAAACAAAGGGTAAGCTCTGTTCTATAAAAGATCGAAGCCATGGGTTAAGGGCTTGCAATTGGTAACTGATTCAGCAAGTACTTTGCTATATTCTTTCAGCAGCCAATTAGGGATTGCATCTGGGCTTGGTGCTTTGTGTGTTGAAGTGGACTAGCTGATCGTACACGCGATGAGTGCGAGTAACTCTACTTCGAGCTATGAATACATAATCTTTATCAACATGCCTAGGTCGAATAACAAAGTTACTATCAAATGGCTTATACTTCTTCAATTTGGCTATATCTTTAAGTGAGAGAAATTGGAGAGAAATGATGAGCGACTACATGAGAGCAAGGTTAGGGTAGACTTTCTCAAAGTCCTTTTTAGCCCCCCGCACGAAGGACTTTTCCCACTTGCAGCGCGCTAGATTTACCGGTTGATTTTTCAACCGGAGGCGTGGCTTATGACGTACTAAGATTTGCCCAATCACAAAGCGTCAATTCTTCAGGCATTGTATGTTGACGTGTCAAGTCAGTCGACCGTGGATGTGGTATTTAAAATTTGATTGTACTCAGAAAGAGTTTGTCAAAGGCACGAAATGTAAGCTCCGCTCCTGAAACATGTTTTCGCGCCATAACATAATCCCCCGATTCAATTTCCTGCAAGTGAAACAAGTCGAACTCGCCTCTCGTTTCGATTCTCGCGCTTTATGACCCAGTAATCGCTTACCCATTTACTCAGCGAGTTCGACTTGGAGCAAGTCTAGGGTTAGGGCAATATGCCTCGCCCGAACACTAGTAGTCCCAAGGGGGAAAATATGTTTATCCGTGTTGCTATCTTTACTGACCAGCCGATCACTTAGAGCAAGGGCAAACAGTTGGACAGTTTCAGCCAGCACACAGCTCTATGATCAAATACCGACAGGGAGGCACTCCCTACTGCTCAAGAGCAAATGCCTTCAGATAATGACCACACAGTAATTAACGAGCCCGGACAACAATATACAAAGGTCAGAAAGCGTCAACCTAGAATCTGTGAGATTTTAGCGCCCGAAGTTAAATCCTGAACAACTATAACAGTTTGCAAGGCTTGTTGGAAAATACTCAGCAGTATTTTCAAGGGACAATTCTGACCTCGATGTGACTAATATCGCTGACCATGAAATAGACACGGGTGACCACGCTCCTGTTAAACAAGCCCCCAGAAGAACGCCCCCTTTCAAACGTGATGTAATTGACAATCATGCAGTTTGATAATCTTTTGAAGCATGGAAGGATCACTCTTTCACAGAGCCCATGGAGCTGCACAGTGGTGTTGGAGAGGAAGCAGGATGGCTCGTATAGGATGTGTATCGATTACAGGAAACTTAATTACTGTTAAAGATGTACAACCTCTCCCTCGGGTGGACGATATTCTGGGGTATCTTCATGGTGCCTCCTATTTTAGCTCACTGGACATGATCTCAGGTTATTGGCAAATATGAGTAGCAGCTAAAGACAGGGCGAAAACGGCATTCGTGGCGCATCGAGGCCAGTTCGAGTGGAACGTCATGCCGTTCGGTGTCACCAACCGACTTGCAACTTTTCAAAGGGTGATTAATCTAGCACTGGAGGGCCTGACCTGGCGTTACTGCTTGGTCTACCTATATGACATCATAGTATGGTCATCTACGTTTGACGAGCACATGCAGTGACTAGCTCTATTTGAGAAATTGAGGAGTGTCGGGTAAAGCTGAAGCCGTCGAAATGTCACTTCTTTGAGAAGAACATTACGTGTCTTGACCATGTTGTATACGTATCTGCTAGCGGTATAACGACTGATCCCAAGAAGACGAGTGCAGTTGAAGAGTGGCCAACACCGACCTGTTCCAAGGAATTACGAAGCTTTCTAGGTCTCGCAGCCTACTACAAGCAGTATGTTTTCACATACCGCTTGTAGTAGGCTGCGAGACGCAGAAAGCTCCGTCTCCCTTGTGTAGAATCTGTGACAAAGGTGTAAAGCTCCATTCGAGTGAGGAGCAAGTTGCAGCTTTTGAAAAGTTCAAGGGGTGCTTGACTATAGCTCCAGTCCTAGCCTATCCAGAACCCTGCTCGGCATAGAAGCAGCGCTATCACAAAGACATCAGGATGGGACGGAGAAGGTGATTGCCTACGACAGCCGTATACTGACTGATGCTGAGAGGAATTACTGTGCTACTAGGCTAAAATAGTTGCTAACTTTTAAAGACAGGTTGCTAGGTGGCTAGAGTAGTTACAGGACTACGACGTTCAAGTGATTCATCGACCAGGTAAGCTTCATGGCAATGCGAACGGTCTCTCAAGAAGCCCCATCGAGCTGGCCGTAACCATGGAACTCTCCAACATGTTGCGCCAGAGCGAACACAGAGATGAGACCGGAAGTTGCGGCGATTAGGACCACGCTACCACAGTCAAACACATCGCCTTGGTCTGTACGTAAAATTAGTGTGGCCCAGCGTGCAGATCCTGATATACAACCGGTATTGGACAGCCTCCAAGACGGTCGTGGAAAGCTTGACAAGAAAGCCATTTAGGGGGTGAGCCCAGTATAGTAACACGGAAAATCTGGGCACACTCACAGTTACTTGTCATTCAAAATGAGGTTCTCTGTATGAAATCGACACAAGGCCTCCGCACTGTGTTACCTGCCAGTTTACTGAAATAAACCCTCCAGGAGCTTCATGACAGTGTAGCCGGTAATCACTTAGGCCAACAGAACACGCTGTACAAGGTTAAAGCTCGGTTTTGGAGGCCCGGACTAACTACCGCACTGCGCGATTACTGCAATGCGTGCTTGATATGCGATAAGTGAAAACCGGGGCAAAGGATGCGGGTGCCTTTGCAGCCAATGACTTCCGGATACCCAATGCAGAGGGTACACATGGACATCGTCGGACAGCTACCAAGAACCCGGAAAGGCTACCGCTACCTCCTAACAGTCCCGTGCGCATTTACAAAGTGGGTACCGCATGCGCTTGTGTGCTTGTTAACAATTGGGTGTACCGCTTTTGAGTCCCGTATTCAATCCATTCTGATCAAGGTCGGAACTTCCAGTCCAAAGTTTTCGAGGAGATGTGTGAGTTACTTCAGATGAAGAAGACGAGAACCACAGCCTACAACCCTCAAGGAAATGGGCAGGTCGAGAATTTTCACAGGATCCTTAAGAGTCTTCTAAAGACCAAGATTGGTGAGCCGCCTTACCGCTGGGATGAGCACTTACATGCATGCCTCATGGCCTACTGTAGTAGTGTGCATTCCTCCACGGGACATACTCCATTTAACCTGATTTTCGGCCGAGATATGCGGACACTACTGGATGTGATGATGGCGCCTGAAGACGAAGATGTTCAGAAAGGGTACTCCGACTTTGTGACCCGATTGAAGGATAACATGACTTCAACATTCCGCTCTGTACGTAAAAACCTTTCAGCAGCACAAAAGCGGCAGAAGGAGACTGACGATAAAGGACTGAAGAGCATGTCGTATGCATCGGGTGAAATTGTTCTAAAGTTTATCCCCAGCTAAAGGAAGACGTTTAGAAATTTCACTGGGAGTGGTCAGGGCCATACAAGGTACTCGAGTGGATATCAGAAGTGATTTACAGGATCAGGAAGGAAGGAGAGCCATCACGTCGTTCAGTGATAGTGCACTTTAACAATCTGAAGTTAGTTCGTCGCAGCTCAGGCCAGGATGAGCGTGGATCTAGTGATGTTACCCAACCAGATAGGGCAAAACCGGAAGGTCTTAACCCTGGCGACCCGACTCCGATTCTCCTTTAGGACATGGTCGACACCGAGGACGAAACTGAAATGGAAACTGAATGTAGTGAAGACCGTATACGTAGTCATGAGACAAGCGAACTGCCGACTCTCCTTTGCAAACTGACGGGCTCAGGCACAGAGGAACCAGATGAGGGAATAGACAGCAACCTTCGTTAGGAAGGTGGGGCTGATGAGACTATCGAGGTAAGTGATATCCTGCCTGACAGTCCTGTAGCATCACCTCGACCTGTGCGAGTTCGGAGACCACCCGATCGTTATGGAATATGGGTCATGAGTTCTCTGTCCATTGAGGTCAATCTCGCTGCCTTGGCTGAACGTATGCAGGCTTTGGACGAGAAACACAAGCTGAGAGAAGACAGGATCCGAAAGACGAAACCAAAGTGGGTACAGCGAGGACTGAAGAGCGCTTCGATTCGGAACTGCGAACAGTTGAACGTACTCTATTAAAGGGGGAACTGATGTAAACATTTGTAACGTACGTGGTTGTATAGATTTTGTTATTTGAGAACCTAAGTGGACAGCAAAGAAACAGACAGCAAAGAAATCCAGTGGGAAAATAAAAGGCAAGCTTGCGGGTTGAAGGACATTTATTGTGTTATTCCAAGTCATTATTAAACCTCACAGAACGAAGAACGAGAGAAGCAACAAGCATACCAGCTCCATTTTTAATTGCACCAAAATATCCCATGAAGACAACGACAGGGTAAATAAAATGATGTAGGTAGGGACCGTTCGTAATTTGTGGAACGAAAAAGGTAATAAATTTTGAAGGCTTGCACATGACTGATGGTTACCTCGTTCGTCATTCAGTCCCCTCTGCCCTCTACCGTTGAGGATCATACCTGACATGTGTATTTTAGGCATTGGCTTCTCCACCTCCGTAATTGTTCTTCCACTCTGATATTCCAACATATTTGTACCTCTTTCATGTGTCCTGACGAAGAACTGCACCATATCCAGAACTATTTAAAATAGATAAATAATGAAAAATGATAGTAATAATGATAATAACTGCTGCGTTAACCAGACAAATTAGCACTCAATTGCATATCATAATGCGTATCAATGGGTAACCTCCGCCACATGTACTGTAGCTCCAATAATAAACGAAACCACCGGGATTAATTGTTTTCACCTCCCCTTCACTGTATTTTTCACACTCTATGTATTATAAATGTAAAAACCACAGCAATCACATAATTATTTTCGACACTCGAAAACCGCTCTAAGTGCGTGAGGATGTCTCAGTGGGAGGCGAGGGGCGCAATCGATATTGCTCTCCAATGGTAATCAGCCAATCAGAATACGGGAATCTGAATTTCCCGAGGGATTATTGCAACGTTCTGATTGGTCTGAGTTGGTTTTTTTAATTGACTCATGTCCAGCAATTTAACGACAGGCTGCCCAGTTTCTCGTTTTCTGATTGGCTGATTGCCTTTGGCAATAAGAGGACATACCACGGTAGATTACGTCATCACTCGCGCAAGACTCATTAATTGCGTGATGGCGCGCTAGAATCACTTTTCCCTTGAATTCCTGTCTCTGTTCGTTCACTATATTTAGTTTGTTGTTGTAAAAAAAAAATTACCGTGGTATGTCGTCTTATTTGCCAAGTTTTTCATCATCTCATAGTCAACATTTATTGTGCTAGAGCCTCGTGAATTCCATAACAATTTTGATCGTGCGATGACGCAACATGTGGTAAATAGGAGACATAAACGGTATTGTTAAATATATTGCTGTTTAAAAAAACCCGTTGTCGTTCAATTTGGTTCCTGCCTATGCAACCAGACCGAATGCGAATAGGACGGCAGATGTAAATTCTGAAATTATTATGTGAAACCCTGTCACCTGTTCTTGCTTGCTTGATTTGAAATGTACCTAAAATGCACCTAGCTAAACTGCATCTAAAATATGTCCTTAAACCCATGATTCCTTTCGATCTGGTCGCGCAGGCTTAAAGTGCTTCTAACCCTTTTTGTAATTGTTATATCTATGAACCTTTGAAATATTTTGAGTACTTCTAGCTACAATGAAAGTTTTGGTTTACTGAGAAACTCTATGTTCTACCATTGTTTGAAATCGTGAAAATTTGATCTTTCCTTATTAATGCATTATTCGCCATGGCGCCTTTCTATCACAACAAATATAGTGAATGTACACAGTTTGCGAGTTTTACTAAAAAGTCATTTTAGACAAAATGCTAAGTATTTATTCAAATTATTGCAAAGTCGAATTAATTAGATGACGTCTACCTGGGAATCAAAAGGTACAAAAATTGCAAAAGGGGTTAGGGGCACTTTAAGTTTTTTTTGAAATAGCTGTATATCGTATGTAACTGCGAGCCTTGGTTGATCCGTATAGAGAAAATTACTTTTGCCGACGGAGGTTTTTAGAACGGATCGTGGCCGCATGGAGGGCGAGGGCCGTTTTCAAGTCCGATGGCAAAGTGTTTCTCCAGACGGAGCGACCCAATCGGAACAGGCCGTCAAGCCAATCAGAGGGCGCGATTACATTGGATTCGAACCAAAGAAAAAAGTATTTCTTTCACAGAAACGCAAAAAATGAAAATATTAAGTTCCCTCCATTTTCCGTTTACATATGCGGCGAAATGTTTAACATAAAGACGAATCATCATAATAAAATAACATCAAAAGTGACAAAACACAATGAAATCATGAATATATACCTTCATAGTGCCGTGTTCCTTTCCAGAGTTTAATTGTGATCGTATACATTATAGGCTCATCTTCCTCTACAGACAACATACATCGAAAATTTCCGGCGTACGGTGGAAGTTGTCGATTTTCAAAATCAGTATTACTGGATAGAACCCAAGCATTTGGCTCTACTTTCGCTACTAGCCTGAACATTCCATCACTCTAATAGAAAACATAAAAACGATCCAGTTATTCAAAATCAATGATATATATTTCACTTTGTCATGCATTTCTATGTGAGATTCACTGGTATCTGTAGTCTGGTTCACGACACAAGCAGAAACGCAGGAACATACGAAGACGCACTAATGCAAGTGCGAGATAATGACTGCTAATAAGCAATGCATGCATCTGCACATGTTTCTTGCGCTTCTTCTGCATGCGATCACAGGCCGTTTGCGTTCACTAATAGGCCTAGACCGTACGTTTTAAAAATACAATAACCTATTTGTGGCGTCGAAATATGCCCTGATATTTCATCCGCGGATATTATCTGTTCCGAGAAGAGAACAGTGAGCTTCGAGGATCAGAAAATATCCAAGGACAAATATTAGGGCATATTTCGACGCCACAATGTAGGTTATTGTTTTTATCATCCTTCAAATATTTTCTTTGACGCGCGCTTATACGCTCACAAGGGGTGTATTCGCTGATATTTTCCGCTCGCGGAGAGAAAATATAGGGTCACGTGACGCATTCAATCAATCACGCGAGAGAAAATATTTGATGGGTTCTGTAACAATTGAGTGATGCATATACACTTACAGTGAGATATATCTGTCCCTTCTTTGGAGCCGCATTACACGCCCACAATTCTCCGCTTTCTTCGTCCTTAACTGCGACAACAAACTGCACGATGACCGAGGACGGAGTCTGGAACAAAATTCCACCTAGTCCACTTTTCTTCGATTGGCGAAATTGTGTGTCATCTGCCAGCTGTCGGCACTGGCGGATAATTTCGATACGAGCGTTGTTCGGTCTGTAGATGGTCGTAGTTGGATGTGCGGATCCTTTGAGAAATTTTAATGAAAATAGAAAAAGCAAAGCACTTCTACTTCTCGCAGATTATAATTTAGCTGTGGAACTATCTAGCGATTCCTAACTGTACTATAAGGGTAGACCACTAGATTAACCTGCAATGGATCCCCATTTTGCTCATGCATTTTCCTATCGAATAAGCCCGATACGAGAGGCGGCTTTTTTCCGCAGGCTACAGCGCGAAACACAGCTCACTATAGTCGAGCGATATATCACGCCCCTCACCGTGCTCTGGGCGCATGCGTATGAGATGCCAGCTGGGCAGCAAGTGGCATGCATTTCGTTTCGTTTTACCACAGGCAACACAAAATCAAAAACACTGCGTTAAAACTAATGTGAGTCAAAATACTTGTAGTCTAACAATATATATATTTGCCTCTGCGCATTCGACCGCATCCTTTACACAGTAGGGGAGAGACGTGTTTTTCGTCCTAGTTTTCAGGGAGTAGTGGTAAGGAAAGCTAGACACCTTCCGATCCTGTTCCAATATCCTACATGCACAACGGTTTCAATATGTGTTCAGCCAATCAAATAATCATGAAATAATTTGTTTTTCTTCGAAGAAGCCTCATATTGAAACCTTTCGGTGGCTATTATTTCATGTATAATATTTTCTTGGCTTCTGTGACGAAATTACTTGCTTAACTTGGTGTGTGTCTGTATACTTTAAGTAAATTCCAGTCTCCGGTTACGTAAGCCTTGTAGAATTCAATATATAACAGTTCTATAGGTCCATTGATAGAACAAAATAGTATGCGGATCTCTTATGTTTGTGAAGTGAAAATAGCTAAAGTAATCATTGTATGTAGATGGTTATTATTCAAATTTCCCTTACAAAGAATACAAACGTTAATTTAACGATAAGGCCATCTCAATAAAATGTTTCGTTTACCAATAGTTAATAGAGTGGAATGGTTATGGTTATGAAACCCAGCAACCTTCTTTGGTACATATCTTTATTAGCTTTTTATTTCAACCATTACCGTGCACAAAACACATAGAAATTCCAATATGCTAATCAATCAGCCAATAGAAACGTCTGAGTTCAGTCGTTCAGGGGACGCTAATGAACTATGACCATGCACAATCGTTTGTCTTACCCCCTTCCAACATAAATCTCAGCGCCTTTGTTAGACCCTTTGAACAGTAATCCTGTACCGCTCGAGATCTGTATTCTGATTGCACCATTATACTGTAGCTCTATTGTTTTTGTACTGCACGTTCTAAAGGTTAGGGTGTATTGTTGGGTAAGCCAATGCTGTGGCTCGTTTCGAGCGGTACAGGATGGCCCCCTTTGAAGTTTGCCGTGTTTCCCAACCATTCCACTCTATTAACTATGGTTTACCATCGCCCTCTGGCTCGTGATGGTGGGTCGGTCAGTCGTCAAAAAAAATCGTTAGGGGCCTGGAAAGAAGTCTGCTTAAAGACTCGCGTACATTTTTTTATGTATTACTCGATTACGTTTTCCTCTTATAGCTGTGGATTGACAATTTGCACGAGAAAGACAAGAAACTAAAATGTAGCTATTAAGAGAGCTCGGAAAAGAGTTTTTTTTAACTTTTCCCCAAAAATTGGTCGGTCTTCTGAACCTTTCATTTTATTTTTGCTTCTCCACCCAAAAAATGGGTCGGTTGGGCGATGGTAAACGACACATTTTAGTGGGATGGCCTAATATAAATATACACCCAAAACGCCCATGAAATACACTCAGACAAGTATTAATAGTACTCGATGAAAGAGAGTGAATCGATTGTCATTGCTGAGAGTGTCGTCAGTACGGGATTAAAGTTAAGTTTGCAGTCCAGTTAATGCTGAAGCCTATCAGGTAGATTTCGCTGTACTTGTAGTTTCCTCTGCAGAATTTAGCCCTGTAACTGAGGAATATGTACATAACGTCATGTCGGGCCTCAATACTTCAAAAAGCTGCGGGCTAGATAAAATCTCTAGCAAACTTTTAAATAAAATTAGCTAGTCCATACATCTCTGAGTCCGTCTGTGAAATTATTAACCAAATGTTCGCGACTGGTATTTTACCTGACGACTGCAAAAAGGCTAAAGTCTCTCCTATGTATAAGTCGGATAAAAGAAATTTGCCCGATAATTATAGACCTATTTCTATTCTGCCTGCAATTTCCGAAGTTGCAGAGAGAATAGTTCACACACAACTCTCAGCTTTTTAAAAACATAACAAACTGTTAACAGATTTCGCCCGTCGTATTCAACCTACACAGCTCTACTTGTTGCGACAGATATTTGGCTTAAAAATATGGACAATGGTTCTTTGAATGGAAATGTCTTTATTGACTTAAAGAAAGCATTTAATACTGTAGACCACATTTTATTGCGCAAACTAAGTTGTTATGGTATCAACGGCAGAGCTCTGCAAGTATTTAAATCATATTTAAGTAATAGGAACCAGAGGTGTCATGTAAATGGAGTCTTATCTAAAGAAGAACAAATAATTTGTGGTATTCTTCAAATGGTCCATATTAGGTCCCCTGTTGTTTATTATTTACGTAAATGATTTTCCAAAATGCCTAAATCACTCGATACCTGGGATGTTTGCTGATGATACATATATCACAACGGCAGGCGAAGCCATCCGAGATATCCAGCACATGTTAACCGAAGATTTAGCTCAGTGCTGTAGATAATTGGTCAAAGACGAACAAGCTTAGTTGTAATACCAAAAAAAAAAATTACATGACAATAGGCTCCAGACAAAAGTTAGAAAAGGCAAAATCCATGGATCTGTCTATAAACAACAAAGATGTTAAGCAAAAAGAGGCTATCAAACTTTTAGGAATACAGATTGATGAATCAATGAATTGGGATGAGCAAATTAAGCATGTAATTTCAAAAGTGTCAAATGGCCTTCGTATGTTATATAAAACAAGAAATTCGACAAATGATATAGACACACTAAAATCTGTTTATAATTCACTAGTACAGCCATACTTTGACTATTCAGTGCAGCATCGTCTGGGGTACTGCTCCAAAACACGTGCTGATCAATTACAAAGGCTGCAGAATAGAGCAGCTCGTATAATTACTAGAGCAGATTACTCAGTCAGGTCTCACGACCTCCTTGAGAAACTTGACTGGCCAAATTTAAATAAAAGACAATTACAGATTATGATGTTCGAGGTCTTTCACAAGATAGCACCAGACTATTTACAGGACTTAGGGAGTGTTCATTATTTATGGCTTGGGGGGTCGGTTAAATCAGGGGGGGAAATGAGTTTTAAGTGCTGTTTTAGGGGGGTCATCAAAGATTTTACCTACTCCTTGGGGGGGTCATCAAAGTTTTGACATACATGTCATGTAAAATGAAATTGCTGTTGTAATGCTAAGCCAATGTTTAGTCTCCAGAAAACAGGAAATCAGTGTTTTAGAGAGCAGTAAAACCTCAAAAAGTTTGGCTCGGGCTTTCGGCCCTCGCAACATTTAAAAAACGTATTCTGCTTTGTTTCCTTTATGCGCAGGATGGTATTCTCTAAGCTCATGATCAAAGGCACATCCCCATAGCAGAGATAATGCATTGGTGTTCAGGAGATTAGTTTAATGCCAATGCTGAGCTCTTTTTCATTTATTTATTTGAGACTACGGAACAATGCAATATAATGCACTAGAATGCAATATAATGCACAAATTAATGGTACAATTTCAAGTACCGATCCGGGAAGGATGGTGAGGTAGAGATTTTCAGAAGAATGTGTGTATATATACATGTATATATGTGTTTTCTACTAAACAAAGGTAATGTATCATGGAACATACCATAAATCTAGAAACATTAATAGTAAATTTAATAGATTACATGTATATGCAATTTGTATTTTTTCTTGCGGGGTTCAATAAAGTTTTGAGCAATTTTATAGGGGGGTCATCTAAGTTTTAATTCATTCATAGGGGGGTCATAAAAGTTTTAACAAGAGAAGCAGATGAAATGCCTAACCCCCTAACCCCCCCCCCCCCCCCCCCCCACAGGCCATAAATAATGAACACTCCCTTATTTACACTGACCTCATATGTGTCGTAGACAACCTCCTAAGCCAAAAAACAATTTAATGAAACGCTCCTTCTCCTATCGCGGTGCCATTGCCTGGAATGAACTTTCAAATGAAACAAGAGAACTCGACAGCTTGACCACCTTCAGAAAAGCCCTCAAACGATAACACAATTTATTGTTCGAATATAACTTTTTTACGGGGAAGGGATATTATTAGTGTATTATTACTAACATGTAGGTATTAGTATATTAGTTCAGCTATGCATTTTATATTATATATATGATATTATATATTACTTAATTGTTATATTATTACTTCACTGTATTATTATTATAATTATTACTACCTATGCACGGCATGTCTGAAAATCAGTTTACTGAGCCGTTTACAGTGTCGAAATAAAGTTAATTGATTGATTGATTGATAGAGCGGTTTTCAGTTGAGTGTAGTGAAACCAAATGCAAATTACCCACAGCCAGCCAATCATAGCAGCGAGTAATCACGAGTAACTCATAAATGGCTTCCCTGTGAGCCAATGACAAACCAAAGCAAAACCAAAACCAATTTGCGTTTGGTTTTACTTTGGATTCTGATTGGTTGGTTTACTTTCTCAGCCAATAGGAGAACTTAGTAAACGCAAAACCAAAACACGTCCGACACTCAATTGAAATCCGCTCTAGAGGTAATCGGCTAACGCTGTTGCCACCCAATTCAGATGCTACTCTGGGGAATTATTCCTTTTTCATTCTAATCATGCCTATCTGAATGAAATTAATTTTCAAAGAGTCAATTCTCCAGAGTAATGTGCGTTTACATCACATGATCTAAATTGGGTGGCAACAGGGTTAGCCGAGTACCTCTATTGATTGATCTCTAGTTAGTAAGAAATAGTAAGAACCCTGTGGACTTGGGAAGACTGGGAACGAAAAGGAAGAAAACGTTTCGCCCCACGGACCCTCGCGCGCCCTTCACCGCGGCAAAACGTTATGCTCCGCTGGCCGAAAGAATGAAGGCTCTGGTTTCAAATACATGTTTCCGAGGGTTTGAACTTTTTTAGTAAACAATTTTATAACTTAGTAAACTCACAATGAATTACAAATTAAGAAAACTTCAACCTGTCAAAGTCTTAGACTTAGCTTTTAAGTAGTTTTCTTATTTTTTGACAAAACAGTTCACAAATGAATATTTTTAAGCAGAAACGTTAAAATCACGGCATGTGCCTGTTGTTTCATTTCAGTTTTCGCGGGAAACTGGGGGCGGCCGCGCGCGGATAAGAAATAGCAAATACGCATGCGCGTGACGTTTTGCCGCGGTGTGCGCGCGCCCACATGTCCGGCCACAGGGTGACCGCTTCTTACTATTTCTTATAACTGCTAGATATCAGCCTGCGGTGGAGGCTAAAGTACTGTACTGGGAAGGAGAAGAGATGTTTGAAAGACTTCTGCAGAAAAGTTAAGAAAGACATGAGAAATGGGATAGGAAAGAAGAACGTTATGCGAGGAGACACGGGAAGTCAGACAGACTTTGAATAAAACTAATTATCTACATACAATGATTACTTAAGTTATTTTCACTACACAAACTTTAGAGATACGCATACCATTTTGTTCTGTCAATGGACCTGTTACGCAACTGTTATAGACAGACAGACAGATGATTTTATTTGGAGCCTTATACTTTTAATGTGTGTGCATTGGCAGTAACCCAAATAAATTTACATAAAAGCAAGATATATCAATAAATAAAAATTAATCACAGAGTGTTATGAAGTTGTGGTACGGCGGTAGTTGTCCTTTTCTTTCTTTCTTTTACGCATTCATAGATAAATTTAGCAATTTGTTTTTGCACAGCTCTTTGGTTTATGATTAGTAAAAAGATCTCATTAGGCGTCATTCTGTCATTCTGGACGGCATTCCAAAAAAGGTGAAGGAGTCATGAAAATTGATTTTGATAATAAAGAAATTACAAAACCAGCTGAAATGGCCAATGCGTTCAACAAACACTTTGTAAACATTGGCCCCAGTCTAGCTGAGGTTAAATTTCGGCAACAGAGTTTCTGATGATTTTGTTCAATATTTGCCCCAGTGCAAACCTCATTTTCTCTCGGCACACAACCAGAAATGTTGTTCTGAAACATTTAAAAAAGCTATCTGCCTCAAAGGCAACCGGATTAGATAATATACCGTGTAAAATTTTGAAAATAGGCGCCGATACTGTTTGCGAGTCACTTACATGGCTGTTCAATGCGTCAATTTCACAGGGGATCTTTCCCTGTGAATGGAAACATGCAAAAGTAAGCCCCGTATATAAAAGTGGGACGCGGTCTGATACAAACAATTATCGGCCAATATCCGTAATTTCAGCTATAGCTAAGGTATTTGAGAGGATCATCTATGATTTTAACCTATTTTCAAAATAACTGGTTTCCGAAAGTTACACTCAACAGTGACCTCTTTGCTCCATGCTACGGACAAATGGTCGTTAAATATTGACAAAGGTCTGATTAATGCAACTGTTTTTGTAGACCTGAAAAAAGCTTTTGACACCGTTGACCACAATGTTTTGCTTCAAAAACTAGAAATTAGTTACGGCTTGACTTCTCCAAGTATTGCGTGGTTAGATCGTATCTCAACGAACGAAAGCAAAGGTGTGTGGTCAACGGTGAAATGTCAGACTTTGGGGTACTCTCCAGTGGCGTCCCTCAAAGGACAATTTTGGGACCCTTGTTGTTCCTAATATATATAAATGACCTTCCTGATTGCTTAAAATTCTCAGACACTCAAATGTACGCAGATGATACTTGTCTTACAATGGCAGGTTCATCATGTGATGACATTGAATCTAAATTGAATACAGACTTACAACATATTTATGAGTGGCTGAAAGCAAACAAGTTGAGTCTGAATGCTCCAAAAACTCCAAAATAGGGCTGCTAGAATAATAACACAGTCTAGTTTCGATTCTAGCTCTGGCCCAATACTTCACGAACTGGGTTGGGACAGATTAATAATACGCAGGCGCAAACTTTTAGCAATATAAATGTTTAAGATCTATAATAACCAAGCGCCTGGGTATTCAATACACAAATTTAATAGGGTTCATACACCATATAACACAAGAGGTTCATCATCAAAATTCCAACTGTCCCTCCCCAAAACGAATTATGGTAAAAAGCGATTCGGCTACAGAGGAGCACATATTTGGAATAATTTAACAGAAGACCTGGGCCGGGTTGTTCAAAGCCCGATTAGTGTTAATCCTGGATTAACTCTGCACAAAACCTATTGGTAGTCATGGAAATTAACCCTGGATTAGCACTAATCGGGCTTTGAACAACCCGGCCCTGAGGACTAGCAAATCGTTAAATACATTTAAAACTAAGCTAAATGGTCTCCCTCCCTGCTTCTTTGGACGCCTTATAATTTACTCTCTTACAATTACTATAGTTTAATATATCGTACACGAACGCTAAAAGAACTGACTCTGGCGTTTTTAGCAGATTTTAATGGAATGTAATAATATCATTTAATGTTGATGTATAGATTTTTACACACGGCTTTTATGTAAACCAGTCTTAGTTACTGTTAAAACTACCGTGTCTAAATAAAGTTTCTATCTATCTATCTGTTTATTTTAATTTTAATTTGATCCTACAAATAATCGAAAACGTTTTTCCTTATATTGCGGTATGCTGAGCATTTTATCGAAAAAATGTTCTTCATCTTCGACGCCATTTGTACAAATAGGGAAAATTCTTTCTTCGGGTATTTGATAAGGTTTCACTGAACGCCCAGTTTGTGATTACTTATTAGCCTCAGCTTTGTCAATGCTATTCTGTGATTGGTATTGGTGACCTGTATAAGGTAGTCTTCACAATAGCTGTTATTACGGCTGAGCCAAATGGTCAGCGGTTTCACCCCATCAGTCCTCATGAAAACGAGGCTTTCGGGTCAATCATTTCAAAATACACAGATGGAGTTACGTTGAACGGAGATCACCAAGAAGATGATGCCCCAAACGATTATTTTCTAAAGAAAAGCAAGAATAAATGTTAATCGGTGTCTGTCCTTGGCCACTGGAGTGATTTGATGTATATTTTTTACAAGCCTTGTCTCAGAAGCTTCTTGGGTCCGTAAAGTCAACAACTCACACGATAATGTACCGATCAATTCGAAACATCACCATGCCCCCCCCCCCGGGCAACCCCCGGGCATTTGACTCATTTTCGTGCCCGGGGAGTAGGGAATTTGACATCGGTAGCTGTCCTTGGGGTGGGGAATTTGACACCGAATGGGAGGGTGGGGGGGATTTGAACAAGTTGTCTCGATTTCGAATTCATGTTCCGTTCTCGTCCTCGATCGAATCATGGAGGACACTTTTATATTAGATACATTTAAAGTACAAAACTCCGCTTTTGTGAGTGAGTGGCTGAAGAAGAAGGGACTCCAAAAGCTGTGTGCTGTGTTTGAAGGTATTAAAATGTAAATGTAAATTGCTTTTGAATATTTATAAAAGACTCGACATGTTAAACAAATACCTAGGACACAAGGTCAAGGGTCGGCTGACTGATATTGAATGCTTTTACGTTATTATGGAAGCTGATGTTTTATAGTGGTTGCCCCTCCCGTGACAACCACAGCTCGAACGTTGCTTTATTTAATACTGTGTTGTATTTTAATATATTTTATTCTCAGTCACGAGTCTCACAAGAACTATAAGTTTGTCTACCCCTTTTTATATACGTACTACTTCGAATTTCGTTGCTTGTTAAAAAAGTACATGCATGCAACGATGGGAAAACTTCAAGAACATATAAAGCATTGAAATCAACTCCATCCGAAATTGTTCACGAAGACATTTTAGTCGGCTCATTCACTCTCCCGTCAGTATCACCTGTTGTGAAACTAAAAATAGATTTTAAATAAGTATCATGGGACATGAGGATTCGTTCTCTTACCTCCTTTATTTGTTACTCCGCGGATAACTTCTCGCGAACTCCCCCAGATTCTACTGCATTTATAGCTAAGTAGTCAGTAAGTTCGTACATGCGTGTACCGCAAGTGGGCAAGCCATGCTAGGAAACGGGTTTAAAAAACATGTTGTACCGTACTTATAAACTAACGCCCAAAGCACTTTGAAAAAGATTTCGAGATACTACAAAAGTACAAATTGTATAAAGTTCTGCAACGTTCGATTTACGCATCAGTCAATTGAACCCCGCGGGATTGAACCCCAACCACCGACCCCCGCGACTTCAGTAGTGGGGTTAACCGGGCCTAAGGCCGTGGCAAACCTCTTTAGCACCTCGCTTTCTTTGGATTGGCCAGGAAATTAACGCCTGGAGACAATCTACCGCTGATTTAACATTGTATAGCTATAGAGGGAGAAGTAAATGTACGTGCTCTAACAGGGCACAGTTTTGAGCATAGAACTGATTCGTTTAAATAGCGTGGAGTTTTACATTTTCAGAGCTCTGAATTAGTATATAGGTATATCTCGGCGAATGTAGCGATCATGCATTTAAATGTAAACCACTCTCCAGTGATCGTAGCGATCAACTTATCCCTGTATGGATTGCGAACTGCTCAAAACATGTCTCAGATATTCATTGATAACGGTATGCAATTTTAATGTTTTTTTAACAGGAACCTAGTGATTTTTGGCCGGGGATATGATTGCTATGTTGTTGCTATTTAACAAAAAGGTTTTGTAATCAAACGTTTGTTGAGTACGTATTGGTCGGCTAGGTTTCATGTAAGTAAAATAAAACCTATATCGAACCAGCAGTTTGTCTCTATCCTTTTTAGAACTTTGTTTCAACAAGGAACAAGTCGCATCGCAAAATAAAGGCTGTGCTACAACTGTCTATTTTTTTTAAATGCGGTGTAAACCACTATGTCCCGGGGGTAGGGGCATTTGATCGCCTAATACGACGATGGGGTGGGGAATTTTAACAACATTTTTGGCCCGGGGGACGGGAATTTGAACAAACCAAACTCCAAAAATTCAAATGCCCGGGGGTTGCCCGGGGGGGGGGGGGGGGGGGGGGGGGTGGTGATGTTTCGAATTGATCGGTACATAACTCCTCTTCGCATTCACAGCATTCAGCCCTATGAAATCGGTTAGTCCATCATTAGGCCACTCAGCGTCTTACAATCGCTACTAGTGCATCGAATGAAGAGACAGGAATGATAAAGCAGAGTAAAACGAGGATATTTCATGAAAAATTTCACTCAAACAAGCTCAAAGCTGAAACAGCCTCAAAGGAGTTGATGACCCGATAAGATAGGTGAAACCGCTGACCGTTTCATGGTATTTGGCTCAGCCGTAATAACTTATAGTTGGACTTGAATTTGCGGAAAGTCCTTAATTATTACTTTGGCGGGGATCTTTTTTTTATCGCTATTTATATGACTAAGCCAAGTTTGGTACTCTGTGTCCTTTAGTCTCTGGCTTATAATACTCAAAATGGTTTTGCGATCAGGAATCGATGTTTGTACGTTAGTCCATATTTCCATATTTGAAGAAAACGAAGCCCTTTTACCAGGTATACAGTCACTGTAATAGACCTTTTCCGCATTCGATCGAACATTGGCACCAAGTCTAGATTGGGGTAGACAAAAATACAGTAAATGTATGAAAATGTCTACTCCAATCTCGACTTGGTGGCATTGTTGCACGTGGTTCGTGGGCATTGGAACGGAATGCGAGAAAGGTCCAACCTTCTGTAGGGGGATAGTTAGTCTCACTCAAATATGTGGGAATCAAACCTTCGACCCCTCCACAGTAACCAGCCACTGGATGAACAAAGGGTTTCCCATCACTGTACTTTCTAGTGAAAGCAGCTTGTACCTGCTAGTTCATTTACTTGGCATGTAAAGCTGCGTGCCTTTGTTGAAATTGATTTCCAACAACACAAAACATAGCCTCTCCTAATGTACTTTCTAGGTGCCGTCGCCCGAAAGCAGAAGGTTTACCAGGTGTTTATTTAATTCGCCCGTAAATCTGTGAACGGTGATTTTTTTGTAAACTAAAATCCAGTCTCCTCCCCTACCTTTCAGATAATGTTGTTTAAGCTTGGAATATAATAAACTGGATCGAATTTATACCCTTTTCCGGTTTTCCTAATTTGGAAAGAAAATTCTGAATATACAGACTACGGATTACTGTATTTGAAAAAAGTGAAATCAGTACTGAATTTCATGCCTCAAAATTTTTTTTAGAGTCACTAATACGCATGCAAAGCAAGTTTATATACCACACTAAGGGCTGGTTCACACTAGCGATGCAAGCATAACCACAAGCAATATGGCGAATATTAATTTGAACTGAGTGTTATAAAAATAATCGGCAAATATAAAGTCGGAAAGTTTAGTGTGAAAGCCTACATGTACTTCAACACATGCAACAGTGACGTTAATATGCAGTCTTTCATAGCATATTTGGCAGTATACTGATTTTGCATTGATCGCGGCGGCCACTCGGTCACTGAACTAAACATACGCGAACACGGACGGCGCGTGCTTCCTTCCCACAACTCCTCGCGCTCTGCGCTCGACCCAGGTGCTTCGCGCCCGCTCGCGCTCGACCCAGGCGCTATCGCTCGGGATTAAGACGCCTGAAAACATGTGCAGTGGAACTTCTCTAATATGGATCTAATACGGACACGGTAGGGCCAGAGAAAAGTGTCCGTATTATAGAAGCCGGGCTTATGACGTCATTTTAAAGTCTCTAGTGACAATACCTGACAGTATCATGGGCTCCTGACAATATTTAGTGTTTTTATTATGATCGAAAAGGCGTAATCATCCAAAATCATCTGTGAGGTAGAATTTGTATGAATTTTGCTACCTGAGGCCGAGATTAGGTGTCCGTTGTCCGTAATTGGGAGGGTCCGTAATGGTATATAGAAGCGAGAAATCCAAGGACTATAGCAAAGCTAAAACAACGTGTAGTACATGTATAGTTTTAAATGTACTATATTTCGGCTAGCCACAGTTACTAGAAGTTGTAAGTGGAGAGTTCTAAAATAGGGCCGGTTACAATATATGGGATTTCACAATAGTAACGCGTGTGTCTGTGACGTAAGGGAGCAGGTCGAAACACATGCCCCAGATAGGGACCCATTTTTTTCAACAGACACAGAAAATGAAATGATAACGTAAGACAAAACATGCAGTGCATTTGTTTCTGGATTACGCCTTTTAGTTTTGAAGATATTTAAGAACAAATTATTTTTAATATTGAGTTTTCTCTCCAGAGGAGATGGCTGGCAGCAGCCCCCACCCCTACCCCAAAATGGGTCCGTCGAGAGGGCATGTGGTTTGACCTGCTCTCTAATAGAGTGATAAAATAAAAAAGTGATGAAGGTAAGGTAGCAAATTACGATAGACTAATGGGTGCAAAAAAACTAATGAAAAATATATAAAAAATAAATTATGTTATTGTAGACGTTGTTGTCAGAGCCTATATGTGTGTAGTGTGTGATGAGATTTATGCTTGTGTAGCAGTAAAGGTAACATACAGAGACAGCATTGCAGTTTTCGTATATGTCAGGGCATTAGTCTGCTGCCATATGTTCTGTCGGTTTTCAATGATATAAATCACGCGGGTTATATTACTAGCGATAAACTATTGAAATGGCACGGTACCCATACTAAATTTCCAGCCCGCAATTTTGGCTTAAACATACGTTTTTCGACACGAAAACATCCACAACAGTCTTCTTACATTATTTATACCAGCTTGCAAGTGCTAAGTATTTTTGAAATCCTCTAGTCACAATCAAAGTCTTCAGTACATTTGCCTTAAAATAAAATACAACTTCGCAGTTTTCACGCATGCTGTTACTGCCAAATTAGAACTTTCCGCGTTGTTGATTTATGTCCCATATTTTAAACTCATATCGCAGCATTACATTTAAGAACACCGTAATCCTTGTATTATTTATCAGGCTTTAATGTCATCGGTTAAACTTCAATCTCCTCTTCGCTGAGGGTAACAGTAGAACGGCGAAATGTTGCAACGATAAGGTTTAAAACTAAAATAAAGTGAGAGATGTTAACAAAAAGTGAATAGGAAATACGTACATGAATATAAATGACTGAACCGAAAGACTACTTACATTACGGTGACGAAACTAACTGTCGAAAACGGCAAGACGTTTCCTATTTGAAATCTCTTTATTTAACTCTCACAGCTCACAGTTCACGGTTCACGGCTACCAGTCTTTTTCTTCTTACAAACTTGAAATATTATACCGATTTAAGACACACCTACATTTCAAGCGTGCCATGTAAATCCCATTTCCGTTGTGGTCGCATCGCTAATCGCGTTACATATAATTATAAGAATCAATTAAACTGCAGTTTCCAACACACTCCCCCATATGACTCGCTGACGAGGCATATGTATGGAAAATGGGCTCTAACAAACCATATGTGACTGATAAATGTTCAATGTTCTAAGTAGTCAAGTATTCGATACATATTCAATCCTGCTATTCGTTGCGAAGTACATCTTGTGCTCGAAGTTCAGCTGCTACTGCCGCATCTCGCCTAGGTCTATAAACAGGTGCGTTGGCGTTTAAATTTGACTGCACGTCTGCTGGTTTCTCTCTGTCACATGACAGCTCTAGTGGATACAAATGCTGAATCGCCCTCTCTAAGATATTCTTGCCAGCTCGCAGTTTGGCAGCGCGCACGACTCCATCCCGACCGACAATCAGATCTACGACAATGCCAAGTGGCCAGCAGTTGCGGTTCCGCTCTGTGGACTTGATAATCACTACGTCACCCACGGCCAGATTGTTGTCGTTGTTGTCCTGTTTCAGCCGATGGCGCTCTCGCAGCGCTCTCAGATACTCTGACGTCCAGCGACGCCACATCACGTCTTTGGTCTTCTTCAGAAACTTAGATCGCTTCCTCAGGTCTCTCTCTTCCTGGTGATAGGGCTCTAGTTCTGGCAGGCAGTTTGAGTTGATGAAGAGCATTGAATTAGGCGTTAGTGTTAGCAGTTGAACATCTTCCTCCATATAACACAATGGCCTGTTGTTGAGTGTTACCTCGAGGTCGAGCAGAACTTCACTGAACTCATCCAACGTAAGAAGCCCTTGTCCCACGGTCTTGTAGAATGCGGCCTTCATGAGATCTATTAGCCGCTCAAACTGCCCACCCCACCACGGGGCACGACTGAGGTTGAACTGCCAGGTTATCGCCTGCTTACAGAGGAACTCGTTCAATTCCTCATCCTTGCGCACCTTCTTCAACCACTTGTCTGCGGCTACAAAAGTTTTCCCGTTGTCGGAATATACCTTTGACGGCCTCCCCCTCATCGCTACCCCTCATCGCTATGAAGCGCTTGAAACTCTTTATGAACTCGCCTGTTTCCAAATTGGGTAAGAGCTCTAGGAAAACTCCCCGTGTCAGACTACAGGAGTACAAGACAACGTAGGCCTTCCGTTCCTCTTTTGGCTTCCGGATGTACTTAACTGGACCTGCAAAGTCCACTCCAATCACGTTAAAAGGTGTGTTACCTTCGGTCCTCGTTCTCGGTAAAAGCCCTGGGGGCGGACTTTTCACGGCGACGGCTTGAAATCTCTTACACCCCCAGCACTGCTTCAAAATTCTTTTCGCAAGTTTTCGCAGACGAGGGACCCAAAATCTCTCTCGGACTTTTGCCATGGTGAGGCCAATTCCCCCGTGTAAGGTGGTCACGTGTTCGCGCTGAACGACTTTAGCTGTGAAAAGAACTGAATCGGGTAAGTAAATCGGATACTCGCCCTGAATGCGCCCTCGGCATTCCCATATTCCATCGGAGTTCAACTGAAGGTTCAGTTGCTCCTTGTCATCGTTAAAGGTGATCGCACCCATTCCCTGTCGTTGCGCTTTCTTGACCCAGAATAGTTCTTGAGTGGATATCTCTTGCGTAGTTAGAGGTCCCTGGATCTTGTCGGAAAGATTTCGAGAATTGTGGATAAATCGCGAAATCCACGCACAAACTCTCATGGCTTTGCGCAAGCCGAACTTTTCAAGGACGGTATCAAAGTCATTTCTTCCTTCGACACCGACCGCGAGAAGTTCTCGTTGAACCTTCCTTTCTGAGATGCTCTGCACACATGCTTGTGTCACGATTTCGGTTGGCCATTCAGACCGGTCGGCCAACCATGATGGTCCCTTCCACCATAGCTCTGCATCCGACACGCTTCCCCCTCGACTCCCGAGGTCAGCTGAGTTGTCGGTTGTAGGTACGTGGCGCCAAAGCGTATCCGGGTGACTCTGTATCTTACGGACACGATTCGCCACGAATTGACGGTACTCTCCCTTGTCATGTAGCCAGTGTAAGGCTACAGAGCTATCCGACCAACACTGAATGTTGTCGGCCATGTTGAACCCTCCCAATGCGTTGCGCACATTCACACCTAGATTGACAGCCATGTGTCCCGCTACAAGCTCTAAACGAGGGATTGTGAGTCCCTGCTTTGCGAGGCGAGATTTGGCTGCAACCAGGCCTTGAGTAACGCCCGAAGCTTGTGTTATAACTGCGTACACTGCAGCGCTCACCCGCTTGCATCACCGAACGCGTGTAACTGCACTTCCTCGATAGGCTCCTGATATGTAGAGAGACTGCGCGGTACCGATACTGCTTTCGGCAGTCCGCGTTCCCACTTTAACCATCGCTTAGCAACCGCATCTGGTAACGGAGCGTCCCATGCGGTTTTCTCGTTACACGCCTCCCGGTAGATTAGCTTTCCTTCCAACATCATGGGCGATACGAAACCCAGTGGATCGTAAACTTTCGCCAAGTTAGCGAGAATGCCGCGTCTCGTCAACTCAGCGGCTTGGGTCGGAAAAGACACATGTAACGTATCTTCAGTCTTATCCCATTTAAGCCCAAGGAGTTTACACTCCCCCTTTGCTATAGTTCCACCAAGTTGTTGTTTGGCGTACGAAGGCTCGTCGTAATCACCGTTGTCCTCGAGTTCCGTTTCGTTCGAATGCCACTTGTGCAGTTCGAACTTTGCATCCGCGAAGATTTCAATGGCATCACGTTTCAACTGCTTGGCCTCCTCCTTAGTAGACCCTCCAGATATGAGATCGTCCACATACAAGCTTTTCCGCACTTCGTTAACACTCTCCGCATAGCGAGACTGCCAACTCTCTAGGTGTTGCTGAATCACTCCATTCAAGAGAAATGGCGACGGGGCCAGCCCAAACAACACTCTAGTAAACCGCAGTGTTTCCACTTCATTTGACTGCAAATCAACTATCCAGTGAAATCGCAGTGTATCCCGTTCGGCTTCGCGAATCCGCACCTGGAGAAAGGCTTTCCGTATGTCTCCAGCTACTGCTACGGCGTGGAAACGATTCCGAGTGATCACATACCATAACTGGTTTTGTAAGGAAGGACTCGCGTGTAAACACTCGTTGATTGACGGTGCGTTGTCATGCGCACGAGCCGACGCGTCGTACACCACTCGAAGTTTGGTTGTTTCTGCATTCTCTTTGACCACTGCCCGATGTGGTAGATAGAATTCCTTCCCTTTCACTTCAGCAGGTGCTCGCTCTACAACACCTTCCTGCAGCTGCTCACGGATAATGGCGTCATAATCCGTCAACATATCTGTTTTCCGTAACTTGCGCAATAACGAATTCAGCCGGCGAATACTCCCGTCGTGATTATTCGGTAGTGGGGGATGACTCCCTTTCCACGGTAAGCTAGTTTCATACCACCCGTCCTCAGAACGCGTTAACTGTTCTTTTAACTCGCTATACACATCATTCTGATCTCCGGCTGGACTGTCCGCTAGTCCAAGAATATCGAGTGCGCATAATTTCTCGTAGTCTGCGGTCGAGTTAATGGTCAAGTAAGCAGACGAGATATCCGTCTCCGCTCCAGGTGACATCAATGTCCAACCAAATCTCGTAAACTCGGCCACAGGATCCCCGCGCCGTCCCACGCGTAAGCGCTCCACAGTTCTAATCTTCGCGAAGTCATTCACACCGAGAATAAGGTGAACTGGTAATTGGCACATCGGTGAACTGGTAATTGGCACATCCATTCGCACACCCTTGAGGTGTGGGTGCTCGTCCAGCACTCGCTTGTAATGTGGATTTTCCAGTGTGAGTAATTCCCGTTTGTCTACTTTACTCACATTCACTTCCAGCTGGAAATCACCTGTCAATGCACACATGACGACATCAAACACTTGCATTTTCCTCGTTGTAACTCCCATAAGCATTGCGATTTGCCGCAGGCTAGATGACTTCGGTTGAGCCTTAATCAAATCAATAGCGGTTGATGATGCATATGAGTGGCTTGCCCCACTGTCCAATAAAGCCCGGAATTTATATCCGTTAATTTTCACTACCACAACAGGATGAATGACGGTGGATTGTCCGACATGACTGGCGGTCATGCCCGGTTTACGCGGAGGATCGCGTGTCTGAGATTTGTCACATATTGACGTATGGTGTTTTGACTGACAATTTTGGCAGGTCCCTTTGCTCTTGCAATCCGCCGCTCTGTGTTTTAATCCCGTGCAGTTGAAACAACGCCGGTTGTTCACGAGAATCTTCTTTCTCTCCTCGCCGTTTACTATCTTGTCACAGTTGATGGCTTTGTGATTTGGGTTATCACAATAAATACAGCCGCGAGGCTGTTGGAAATCCTCTCCCTTCGTGTAAAACGCTCTTGAGCGATCCTTTCGATAAGAACTTCCATTACTTGATTGAGCTTTAGTGTCGCCTTGAATTGAATTGTTATTAGTCCATTTCTCTAGCGCCTCCAGAAACTCTTTAAAAGTCCACTCGCCCCACTTGTCATCGATTATGGCGAGCTCGTGCTTGATGACCTCCAGTTTATCGACGGTAAACCTAACAGCAGCGTCGAGCTTGTTTAGACTATTCAATGTTTGTAAGGATTCGACATTGAACAGCAGTCTCTCATAAAAATCGTGGATCTTAGCTACGTTTCTCCCGGTTATGGTGGGTAGTTCCAGTATGTTGCGAACGTATGTTCCAACAACTTCGCTCGTTCGTCCATAGCGCTTGGCTAGCAGATCGGTGGCCTTGTGATAACCTTCCTCAGTGAACGGAAGTCCGTCGATGAGATTGCGAACTTTGGTTTCGACAAGTTCCTTTAGATAAGAGAATTTGGTGACGGCAGGGACAGAGGACTTGTCGATTTGGGTCTCAAACTGCCCCCAAAACCTCACCCAGTCCTGTGGTGTTCCGTCGAATCGCGAGATAACAAGCTTAGGCATTTTGGCTACATTTTGTTTACACTCTCTGATTTCCTTCTTCGCTTGGGCTTGTTGTTGTTGATAATGTAGTTCCAACTCTAGCTTCTTCTTTTCGAAATTCAGCTTTTCAGCGTTCGCTAGACCAGCAGCCTCTTGTTGTTGCTTGAGCTTTTCTTTCTCCAGCTCGACGAGCTTTTGATGTTCGTGCACGGTTTCGGCGTCGCGCACTGTTCGATCAATCTCAGCGATTTGCTTTGTTAGGCTCCTAATGCTTTCGTCCGCCCGTCCCAACTTCTCCTCGGCTTCCTCGGCCCATTCGCTGATCTGCTCTTCAGTCTCTCCCTTTGCGAATTTCTTTTCCTCTATTGTTTCTTTTAGTGTGTTTACAGCGGTGGTTATGTTCTCTAGCGAAGTTTTCTGTCTTTCCGAAGCTTCCCTATCATGTTTTGAAATAATATCCTCGGTTTTCTTGGTGCGAAAGCTCAACGTTTTGAGCTTCCCGTTAAGCTCAGTTAGAGCCTTATCCATGTTACTGATGTCGGTGCTCACACTCGTCCCATCGTGGTCGCCAGTATGTCGAAAACGGCAAGACGTTTCCTATTTGAAATCACTTTATTTAACTCTCACAGCTCACAGTTCACGGTTCACGGCTACCAGTCTTTTTCTTCTTACAAACTTGAAATATTATACCGATTTAAGACACACCTACATTTCAAGCGTGCCATGTAAATCCCATTTCCATTGTGGTCGCATCACTAATCGCGTTACATATAATTATAAGAATCAATTAAACTGCAGTTTCCAACATAACTGGCTGGAAGAACTTCTGGTGAGAGGCGAACTAACTGCAACTGACCAAAAACTGATGTCGTAATGTCATTTTATGGAAGCTGTCTAAAACTAACAAACTGAAATTTGACTATAGGAGCAATAAAATAACAGTACTTCGGATCCAACACATGCAATTATCATTTTCACGAGAAAATTTAGATTTTGATGTAGGTCGGCGCTCTTATCGTTATTAAACTGTTAACGTTGACATAAAACTCAACTACCAATCTTCCCAAAACAATCGAGTTCCAAACTGACAGTTATGGAACACTCATTCTACCAGAAAGCTTATTTTGTTCTGTACTCCAACATGGCCGCCATGCCCTTTGTCATTTGAATTTCTGGGGATTGAGTGCAAACCATCTAGTTTGTCCGGAGTAATCAAATACGTGTACTTAATTACGTTAGGCACGCCAAGTCGAAAGTCTGCGTTTTGCGAGTTACATATAATTCAGACTGGAGAAAATTTCAGAGGTCATCAGTCTCTCTCAGCATTCTTCCAAGAAAATTGGCCCTACCTCGGTGTGACAACCTCACAGCCTGCGTCACAAAACCCTTTGTTATTGAATAATTTGGGACTTAGAATATTTCCCGAGCACCCGCCCGAAGCGGCACTTATAAATTTTACAAAGAATTGGGCAGCCTCTACCACAGGCAGCCCAATCTCATGATTGTGTATTTATACGCTTACAAATATCGCTTGAATAGTTCATATTATAAATCCTTCCAAAACATGTGTGTTAGACTGACAAATAACAAGGGAAAGAGGTTCGAAAAACACAGCGAAAACGACCCTAGAAGAGCTCAGAGGTATGAATAACCACAACTGAAACATTGTAGGGTGAAGTCGTGGATTTGTCTAACATACATGTTTTGGAAGGATTTATAATATGAACTATTCAAGCGATATTTGTAAGCGTATAAATACACAAATCATGAGATTGGGCTGCCTGTGCTCAGCGTAGGAATCGAACCCAGGAATATAAGATTTATAGAACGACTGACACAATCCTACCCTAACCCTGACCGCTATACCACGAGTGAATTCGCTTTTTTCACGTATTTATATCAACTAATGATGAGTAGCTGTATAAATTATAGTATTATAGTATTCAATAATCAATACACTATACTCCCATGAGAGGACGCAAGTGGGTTTGTACTGTAAGTACACCCGAGGAGTTGTGGTCAGGTTAGGTGTTATGTTCTGTCAATGAAACTGACTAAAGCTGTCATGATAGTCTTTATATTTCAAACTCATTTTAGTGTGATGCATTCAGTATTAAAATTCATAATCCGGTTCTCGCAACCCGAGATCACCGTTCTAGACATGGCGCCAAAGAAGGGCCTTTTGCCTTTCCGCACTGTTTGTAGTTTACAACTGCTCGATACTAGCGGCAGACGGTCGCGGATATGTCCTCAGCTTCAGAATATGTGGGTGGATTAAACCCCAAATATACTTCGGTTACGTGCAAGCTCACTTTGAGTTTTCCGGTGGACATAATTCCAAAGTGGAAAAGTAATTCCATTCAATTTGGAAAATGGCCGTCCGTATGAAGAACAAGAGTCGTCCTCTGAAGATGACATTTTAGTCTCATTCTTTGGTCTGATTGGAGTAATTCTACTACAGCATCAAATGTCTCGTTCAATTTCGACAAATACTTGTTTCGGATATGGCTATGAAACGGTGTGCTTTCCTTTGACCTCAACAAAGAATTATTCTGGCGGGAAACCAGTGAGATCAGTCGACTCGTCATCGTCACAATCTCTATATACGAAAGATATTTGCCATAATACAGACAGGATACTCTACTCTCTGAGAAGACATTTCTGGTAAAGATATGTATGAGCCAATCAATGCTATACAGCCATGGTTTAAGAACACTAACTGATCTTTGTAAACGTGAGGTGCGCTATCAGTTACCCAGTTATCTCAAGCCTAGGATGTGAAGAAAAAAAACATTTTCATAATTAATTTGTATTGAAGATCCTTCTTCTACTATGTGGAGATGATGCGGGCCCTGGCTGGGCTGGCCTAAATTTTAAAACTGCGGAAAGGGTATTGTGGAAACACATGACAGGCGATGAGTAACTCACAGATCACAAAACTTGGAAAGACGGAGGTAAGATTTGTTATTTTGTATTTTATTGAATTCAATACGTAGCATGTGCAAGGGCCCTAGTAGCCTACGGGTAGCCGTTACCCACTGTGGTTAACGGCTACCCGTAGCCTAGGGCCCTAGGTCTAGTATCCGTACCTAATTAACCCAGCTTTGTATTGTAATGCGGCCATTCGGCGTTTCCGTTTTAAAACAATAATTATTATATACTGTACAATTACCATTTTCTAAATTAATAATATTTCCTGAAATTTATGATATATTCTCTTGATCTGTGTATTACCTAAAGAAAACCTAAAGAGGGCACAATATTGGTGCTATTGTAACTGCGTAAAAACTCCTGTTAAACAGAATATCTCTCTGTCAGGAACGCCTTGAGGTACCAACTATCCTTGTTATTCAGTTTACGCAGTTTTTTTTCCAAATATTAACCAGTATTTTCGTATGTAAACATTTGAAATGCGTACGGAGTAACTTTAGGTCAGACCAGTGCATGGCACCCAGATGTTTCGTCGGAGCGTGCTACTGCTAGCGATAAACTGTATTTTTTGTATGTAAACATTTTAAATGCGTACGGAGGAACTGTAGGTAAGTAAGTAAGTAAGTAACTTTATTTAAGTGTCAAATGTATTTAGTTTTGCAACTAATTGGGGACACTAGTCCTACGATTTTACGTCCTTATCCGAGAAGACGTGAAGGTCTGACCATTTGCAGTTGTTTCACAAAGGCAGCACTTTCTCCTCAGTTATTTTAAGACCCTGAGTGTTGGTCCGGCCGGGGCTTGAACCCGCGACCTCCCGCTCAACAGACCGGAGCTTAACCACTGAGCTAACCGGAAGGTCAGACCAGTGGCACCCAGACGTTTCGTCGGAGCGTGCTACTGCTAGCGATAAACTGTATTTTTTGTATGTAAACATTTTAAATGCGTACGGAGGAACTGTAGGTCAGACCAGTGGCACCCAGACGTTTCGTCGGAGCGTGCTACTCGGCTAGCGATAAACTGTATTTTTTGTATGTAAACATTTTAAATGCGTACAGAGTAACTTTAGGTACACTAGGTCAGACCAGTGGCACCCAGATATTTAGTCGGAGCGTGCTACTGCTAGCGATAAACTGTATTTTTTGTATGTAAACATTTTAAATGCGTACGGAGTAACTTTAGGTCAGACCAGTGGCACCCAGATGTTTCGTCGGAGCGTGCTACTGCTAGCGATACACTGTATTTTTGTTTGTAAACATTTTAAATGCGTACGAGTAACTTTAGGTCAGACCAGTGGCACCCAGATGTTTCGTCGGAGCGTGCTACTGCTAGAGATAAACTGTATTCTTAGTTTGCAAGCATTTTAAAATGCCTACGCAGTAACTTAGGTCAGGCCAGTAGCATCCAGACGTTCCGTCTGAGTGTGCTACTGCTAGAGATAAACCATAGAAATCATGAACAGTAAATAATGGAATAAAATAAAATTGTCTCATAAATGTTACAATAAAAACAGTTTTAAAATAATGACTTGATATTGATTTCCTTCCTTACTCATTGTGTGAGAAATAAAATAAAATTGCAGACTATAGTCGGCCAAGCCGGGTTATCCTGGTGAATGTGACTGGATACATGAAGAAAAAAACAGCCCAGTGCCGGTCCAGTATCTTTCAATTCGAAGCCGGTCGGGGATGCCTTGCCGGTTTTCTATCTCAACCGGCTTCCAACTAAATCGATGACTATCTACCGATGTACTCACCATTATTGGTCATTTTTTTGCCGTCAAAATCTAATTCTAATTAAGCATTTGGAAAACCATAAGGAAAAATGTATTCCGGTTTTGTTTGTCATCTACTGACGGTCAGGGATTGTTTCAGCAATTTGATCTGGTTTATCCTTTGACGTAAAAGCGTATAGAATCGTCTAATAGGATTATTGGGGATTTAGACACCCCGAAACTTGAAGCACAGCGTGGGTAATTAATGGAAGTATGAATGGAATCCGGGATAAGGTACAAATGATTTAGCCGACGTACTTACAGTACATACCCACTTGCGTCCTCACGACTACTCACCGAGCGCGCGAGGGCATGGTGGGGGGTAAGCCTGATACGTAAACCCAGAAAATTAACGGATTATGAAGTGATGAAATATGAGTCACTTTTCTTCTTACAACTTAATTTACGACATTGTTGACGTCCGTCAAGAGAACCAAACAGCGCCGTAGTTTGTCTTTAAACAGCCGAATCTTTGCAAGCGAGCGAAAGGCTATTTTCGCAGGCTGCTATATATAGGGCTACATATTCTTCGAAAACGTCTGGCTTTGAACCAGCGAAAATACGATTCATTATGGGTCTTCACGCCAACCGTGCTAAATATAATGCTGCGATCATTGTTTCATATACATGAAATTTTACAAATAAACAAAAATGGCTTTCAAAATAAAGTCTCCGAGTTGAAACGCGACAGAGTTATTGATATCAGTATAGAAGATATTGTATGGCCGCGCGGAGATACGGATTTTATCTTAGAGTGTTGATGACATATTTTTTACGAGTGAGCGCAGCGAACGAGTATAAAGATATTTCATCAACACGAGAAGATACTGATACGTATCTCCAAGCGGCCATGTAATATTCTGTGTAATATACGATTGTCGATGAAATACCATGCAGTTTTCATCTCTTCCTGAAAAGGAGGATTCACACGAGTAGAGTAGTTTACTAGCCTGTACACAGACCTCCGTAAAGACGGACGGCTGTACACAGGCTATAGTTTACTTGACTGAATCATTAATACTCACCTGTGACTGTCTCCTGGACCTGATCGGCTGCAGCCATCAATGGAACATTTCTTCGAAAATCCACCGAACAAAATTGACTTGAGTGCGCAATAGGCCTTTTGCAATAGACAGTCACGTGACTTGTTGGCCCATAGTAACGCCATACTGGGTTGCAAGCTAACCAGCTCTCCCTTGACAACCAACAGAGATTGACCGAGCCGTGGTATCATAGCTGGACTTCGAAGCGTTTTTTCGTCTTACTTACTAAATTCATCTCGAAATAAGTCTTATACAGAACAAAAGTAAAGGTTGTTCTTTACTTTTGATCCGGTATTTTGTCAAATATGAGGCGCAAAATAGAGTTTGGACGCTCAAACGAACTCACCTCGAATCTCAGGCATGGGAAACATGGCGGCCGCTAAACACAACTTAGTGAACTCTTTGGAGCAATTATAGAATACCCCGCAACTTGGATCATTAATAATTCATTTTCTCAAATTTTCATACAAACCTTCTAAAAACCCAACCCTGAAATTTAAAAAAAACCTAACCATTTCCGACTCCAAATCATTCATAGAACGACCCTACATACACCTGCACTATAATGAAGAATTTAGCATAGTTTAGCACAGTTTTCAAGTGATCTTTCGAAGTTGCGGGGTATTCTATAATCTAACCAATATGGGGAGCGAGGATAAATACTGTTTACTCTAGGTGCTCGTTCATGTACTTAAATAAAATCCTGTGTTTAACTTTAATTAAGGCTATATTTAAGCTACGTAAATATTCATAAATGTTGTATTATTTAAAATTAAATGTTCGTTTCCTTTGCCTTAACTTAGAAAAGGACAGGCTATGGCTAGCTACATGTACTTGAGGAGATGCAGAAATTATCTTAGAATATTATTTAAGTTTGATACTGAATCTGTGGGTGTTACATGTCCAGTTTTGAAGCAAAGGAAAATATCAGGACTTTGATAAGTTTTATATATCCCTACTTAGTCATTGGAGAGAATGTTATATATTTTGTTTCTTATTTTGCTATTAGCCAGTAACAGGCATACATTATTAACCACTCGCTATAAAATTTTAATAATATTAAAGGAACACTGTCAATTAACCCAAAAATGATAAACATTCTCATGACTAAAGACAAAAATATTACCCTGCAAGCAGAGGTTTCTCATCTCTCTGCCAGGCATGAGAGTATGCAGTGTACTAGCCGAGAAAATTTGAGACAATTTTGATAAAGGATGGCAAAGATTTGAGTGGATGAAAAATACTGCTTTTAAGAGAAATTTAGAGCAACTTGAAATATGTTCACTGTAACCGAAATCAAGTTTATAGAGGCCCGGTTATTAGGGGGAGGTGGGGTGCTGTTATCCCTTATCCCTATATTTTTCAGGATAGTTAATCACTTATCCCTGAGATGCAGATGGCTGTTATCGATTATCCCGATGGACTTTGGTTATCCCTTATCCCTACTGTTTTCTGGTTTGTTATCCCTTATCCCAGTCATTATTTTGCTAGTTATCCCTTATCTCCAATACCCCTAACCAGGCCTCTTCATAGAATTAGCTTTTGTAATCCACTTAGTCATCCTTTATTGAAAAAAATTGAAAACCATATCCGGGCATTCACATAGTATTACTCTTCGAATTCAGGGTGTTATCAGTTTGTAGTTTTGTTTTAAAGAAACTTGAAGATTCAATTCCAATGACAGTGCCCCTTTGACATCCATTAGACCATGTAAAAGTATATATTAGATTAATAAACACTATCAGATATATTCCTTAATTTTTTGGTTTTATATGCCTTGCTTCTTCCTGGGGGTACTCCCATATATGGACTATACGGGGATGATCCACTGGACAGGGTATGGTTTTTCGAGTTTCTGGTCTTAGACAGGGTATCCATTTTCACATTGACAGATCTTGAACAGGGTATGGTATTTATCACTTTTGACATGACATTTATCTGATGTAAACATCATACTCATTACCAGATATCGATTTGTAATCAGTTTATCCCTGACCTCTAAATAAAACAGTCGACTTTATAGACACTTCTTGTGGATTCTTGTTGTATTTTTGTCTTATAGAAGGGTATAAAATTTTAACACTTTGTCTTGAACAAGGTATGGAAATTTGAGGTTTTTTGTCTTAAACAGGGTAAGGGTTTCAGAGCCCCAGCGGCACACCATTACCCAACTTTGGGTAGAGTACCCCCCCCCCCCACCCCCTTCCCCCTCCCCCTCCCCGGGTCCTGACTGTATGAAGTATAATGATTGATATCCAGATTTACGATGCCTAATTTGCACTTAAAGAAAAACACCAAGTCTAAGTATTCCAACCAGTTAAGCTTAATTAATTTAACAATTAGATTAAATAAAATAAATTAAATTCTTAAGTTCTTTATCATTTTCTAGCATGTCACTTTTTGAAACATTAGAGTTGATGTGTTTGCTGCAGGAAGCTTACAATATGTTTAATAAGTTCTCAATATTTCATGTCACCACACCAAACATAGGAAATATATAGTTGAGAAAAACGGACTCCCTCTTTATAAATATTAAAGAAAAAGAGCTAGCCAGAAAACATACCGATTTACAGGTGCCAGAACACTAACTGATTGCTATATGGTTAATTATAGACACATGATAACACAAGACCAGTTCTTCAAAGTTAAATATTTTATTTATTTTTCATTTTTTCTTCTAGAACTTTCACAGTGCAAATACAGAGCTTGGCCTTCCTGTATGTGGTCATATCGACCATTGCATTTTAATACTGACACTGTCACCATTCGTCAATGTTTCGTGTACTCTCCAAAGTTATAAACCTGAGAAATTAACGCCGTAATTACTGGTTTATATAACATAGTATAAAAGGAAGAAGGAATCTGCTCAACTATTACAATACTATTCGTTTAATTATGACTACTTTACCTTGTTGAGCGGCCGCCATGTTTGCCATGCCTGAGATTCGAGGTGAGTTCGTTTGAGCGTCCAAACTCTATTTTGCGCCGCATATTTGACAAAATACCGGATCAAAAGTAAAGAACAACCCTTACTTTTGTTCTGTATAAGACTTATTTCGAGATGAATTTAGTAAGTAAGACGAAAAAACGCTTCGAAGTCCAGCTATGATACCACGGCTCAGCCAATCTCTGTTGGTTGTCAAGGGGAGAGCTGGTTAGCTTGCAACCCAGTATGGCGTTACTATGGGCCAACAAGTCACGTGACTGTCTATTGCAAAAGGCCTATTGTGTTACTGTGTGGAGTTAGCGTAGAACTAAATGCACTGCACTCGATCGACTCTTTATCTACCATGTCATTACTGTTCTCTCTGATGGCCGTACCGTGTGATTGTGACGGCAACAATTGTGTACTGTGTGGAGTTAGGGTCACTGAGAACTGAATGTACTGCACTCGACTCTAATAGTAGTGGCGAATGGTAAATCCGAGACTTTGCGATACGCCGAGACTTGCGTTTTCAAAATCCGAGCCCGAGACTTTGAGATTTCAAAATCAGAGCCTACAAAATCCGAGCCCGAGCTCGTCCGAGTTTTCAAATTCCGAGCCCGAGACTCTTGTTATTACTCGGGCCAGCGTAGGCTGGGCCCGAGTCAAGTTTCGCAAGTGTTTATTACTCGGGCCAGGCCTTTGGCCGGCTCGGGTCAGAAATCGCAAGTGTTTATTTTTTTTATTTTTTGTGTCGAGGTTTTGCGCCGTCAACCAATCAGATTTCGACTGGTCACGTGACACGTACGTTGCGCCAGCCATGTGACGTGAAGTGTTTCAGGTTTTTCAAGATGGCGACGAGTGGGAGTTTTGACTTAGCAAAACCTTTAATATCAGCTGTTTTTTGTGTAAACCAAAGGTTCCTTCATGTGCAATACCAAGATTTTTGTCTTTTCTAAAGCTGAGAGGTGTTTCACGGGCTTTGGACGGGAATTTATCACATATCCAGATCCACTCAAGGATCCACTCGTGACATAGATGGCTAAGATCTGATCAACACTATAAATAGGACTGAGACAACAGTTTGTAAATGTAAGTAGCTAAACTGAACATGATAACTTTTATACCAATTGACTGTGGTTGTGTTGTTATTCATTGTTATTAACCTCTCGGAAAGTATAGTAGAAATGACCCGATTTCTCAGTTCTCGATATGACAGGGTCCTTTTAAAATATTATATGCACATGTTTTTATAAATTCGGGAACGAAAATCTAGCAGGATATGGCGTGAACTCTACCCTGGGTACCAGAGGTTCTCACTTCGCAAAGCTTAGGCACGAAGCTTTTCCACCGAGGAGCGAAGCGACGCTCCGCGTCACGCAGTTTTTTGTTTGCCGACGATTGATACGAACGGGCTTCAAACTCCGGCTTTGAGTTTGACTTCTTCTTATTTTTCTGGACCGCACAGAAGACCTTGAAATTACCGTTCAATAAATCTACCTTATTTATCCTAAAGAAACTTTTGATTTTATATACCCTCGAAGAAGGAATTTATTTTACTTTCTTCACTTCGCCTTCTCTTTCCGTTAACAATAGGAAATGGACAATTTGAAATCTACAATCTGAAATCTACAATGAACCCAAAATGTTTACCGTCTCGTTTTTCTCGTCCAATGGAAATCGAGATACCGTGGCGCTGTAATCGTTTTGGAGTCGGGTTGAACTTCTCGAAACGAGCGATAGTATTGGTCTACCACAATATTTTATTAAACATTAGGGACTAGTCAAAAACTAGCAGGGGAGATGCAGAGGGGGGGTCTTGCCAGTCAGCAAAAAACAGCCTCACAAACTCTGTTAAAGTAAGCTAAATTGTAGAGTTTTCAAAAATTTGCCATTCCTTCAGTTTTAAAGATATGAACCTAAAACTTGGGCTTTTTACTAATTTTGGCTTGCTCTTGTCCTGCAAAGGGCCTATTATCAGTAAAACTTCGTAATTAGAAGCTCCCGTAAGGGACCATGACCACCTTCGGGGGTTGAGAATTGGAAGAAGGTGGAAAATAGCATTTACAAACAGTTTTTTTTAATAACACTACCAATCTCATACAAGTGCCTTTAAATATATGAATTAAGATTTGTTTGCCATCTAGTACAACCATGTGATTGCATTCCTGTAAAAGGTTCATTTCATTATATGTAAATTATCACGAGCATGAGTAGTGAATCAATTATCCAGTTCCCCTAGCACAAACCATGTTATGGCACAAAAATATGCTAGAACTCCATGTATTATAAATTAACCTATTTCTAGGTGGCCCGAGTTAAGGCCACTCAGGGCCTCTTGTTATTTTTATTTTATTATTTTCTGTGTCGACTTCCGGGCCCGTCAACCAATCAGAATCGATTCCCCACGGGATAAACACGCGACACAGGTTTCTCTCTGAAAAATCCAAGATGGCGGCTACAAAGAACTTATGCCTTGTTATGGCAAATCACCTTATTTTGGGGCCATTTTTGCTGAAACCAAAGGCTTCTTGGACTGAAATACCAAGATGTTCAGTTTTTCTAGGGCCGACAGGAGTTTTACGGGCCGTTTGCATGGAAAATTCTCACGTTTTTATATACGAAAGGAGTCTGAGAATGAGATCGTCCGCGTCCAAATTTATGTATCTGACATATTTGGTAAGTAAACACAAATGTTTAATACCAGGTTGCAGTGTTGATATTTATTATTTCCTCTTAGAGTTTAAAGGGATACCCGAGTGAAAAACACATTAGGGCTCAAAAGCATCTTTCAGATGTACTTTGTTCAGAAAATGTATTAAAATTTGATAAAACGTTTTCAGAGTTGAGAACGAGCCCCTCAAAGTTGGCCCCGCGAAGACCTGGGCGCCGCCATTTTGTTGACATTAATTCCTGTGACGTTTTTTACGTCACTTCGTCCTTCCGGAGTCTTGCGGCTAACTTGTAGCGACTTGTTTTCTTTGTAGAATTTTCACACGCTCGGAATTAGAGTAGATTTTCATCGATATGGCAGAGCAATTTCGTACTAGAACAAAAATATGATGAAGACGATATTGTGAGAGAAGTTCAGAAGACTGGGAGGACGAAGAAAAGCATGTGGAAGGCGAGAATATCAGACGAACAACTAAAGGCGACTACCGAGCTAGTGCTATAAAGATTCGCTGTGTGTGTTTTTGTATGGAACTTGTCAGCCTTAAACGCACGACTAAGGTACATTATGACAATATTGATATTGGCATTGGTTTCGAAACTTATGTATTATTGGAGCTATATAATTTGCGAGTTATCCGGTTCGATCTGTACTGACTGCATGGCTTTGTGCAACTGAAACGAAACACCTGAAAAGTTAAAACCTCCCTGTAAAAACCGATCATAACTAGCCCAACATAGCAGAATATAGGCAATGACACAAGAACGAGACACTGGGAACAATTTTATTGCAAATATAATTCCATTCCCTTATTAAATTGTGTGAAAGCATTGGCGCGATCAAGCCCGGCATGTTTGTGCAATTGTGGTGGAACTTGGCGCGCGCGCGCTGATTCACAACACATCAGTTAGGTAAACAAAATTAAAATTATGTGGCTTGCTACACTCTGATTATCTCTCTGGGTCAAATTAAACAAGTTTCGATTGCTATGCCGATATCAATATTGTAATAATCTACCTTTAGTCTTGTGTTTAAGGCTGACAAGTTCCATACAAAAACACACAGCGAATCTTTATAGCACTAGCTCGGCCGGTGGTCGCCTTTTGTTGTTCGTCTGATATTCTCACCTTCCACATGCTTTTCTTCGTCCTCCCAGTCTTCTGAACTTCTCTCACAATATCGTCTTCATCATATTTTTGTTCTAGTACGAAATTGCTCTGCCATATCGATGAAAATCTACTCTAATTCCGAGCGTGTGAAAATTCTACAAAGAAAACAAGTCGCTACAACTACAAGTTAGCCGCAAGACTCCGGTGGGACGAAGTGACGTAAAAAACGTCACAGGAATTAATGTCAACAAAATGGCGGCGCCCAGGTCTTCGCGGAGCCAACTTTGAGAGGCTCGTTCTCAACTCTGAAAAAGTTTTATCAAATTTTAATACATTTTCTGAACAAAGTACATCTGAAAGATGCTTTTGAGCCCTAATGTGTTTTTCACTCGGGTATCCCTTTAAATGGCTTCTAATAGACTAGAAAATGGGCTCCAGAAATTGGCCCAATTTATCAGTTCTTTCGGTAAAATAGGAATACGGATCCACTAATCTAAACAAGCGGAAGATCTACAACTGCAATTAATTATTTGGTGTGAAGACAGATGACTCCAAATTCCAATAATCCAAAAACCGAGTGGAAATCGCATGTTTATTTCTGAAATGGACTCATGCAGTCGATAATTTATTTGAGAACTAATAATTTATTCTAAATCATCTATATGTATTTATAATTTCATTACAATTGGATTAATTTTATCTGAACTAAGTTTGGGCCTATAACAGAAAGATGGTAGCCTCCAGTTTGCTTAAACTGCATTCCAGTAAGCTCAGTGGTTAAGTGTCAGTCTGTTGTGCAGGAGGTAGTGGGTTCAAATCCTGGTGGGACCTTCAAATAAGTGGGAGAACTGGTACTGCCTTTGCTCTGACATCTGCAAATGGTTAGACCTTCATGTCTTCTTGGATCAGAATGTTAAATTGTAGGCCGACACTGAGAATGCAACCAAATCTCTGGTAGTGACCACCCTCAAGTGTAGTGGATATAGTTGTATACATAGAGTAAATGAGTTTGTCCCCAGTTAGCAATACCATGATGCTAAATACATTGACATTCTCCTCTGTTAGTAGTAGTACTAGTTCCCTTGTTGCCACTATGTACATTTTATATATTAATATACAGTGTAAATCCATATAATCATGACTGCTGCCTTAAATTCTTTTGTTGTTGTTGTAAATGGATGGGTAAATAATGCATGTATTAGCAGCTTCCCCCAGGGGTGGATCCATGGGAACCTGTCAGAATTAATTGTTTGTTGCCCATCGGTGAGGGGGAAAAGCTCACTTTGGTTCATAGATCAGGAACCTTGTATGAATTTTTACTAATTGCTGTGTCCCATATCAGGGTATTTGATACAACGAGTTTGATTGGGTATTTGTGCAAATCCCCAGGGTACCTGGGGGCTGACCCCTGGTGTAGTAGCTGCAAGTAAATAGGCAAAGCTACTGATACAGTGCAAAACTGAATGCTAAATCACTGGGAGGAAGTTCAAAGGAACATTGCACGTGTTATTTTAAAGACTTGTTGTTGATCTTACTTGGCCTCTTGTATAGGCGAATCCTTGTTTACATTTTTTCCTTATTAGCATACATCAAACTTCAAGCAACGTACATATAAACGAAGAGTCCATAAATCGAAAGAGATACACACTTGATAATCACCGAAAATTTTAGAATGATAAAATAAATTTATTTTGAGGAACAAGTCAGTGATTTAAAAATAGCAAAACTGTTTACAAAGAATGTATGCTTTTGCCCCCCAGCCCATTTTACAGTTTTGAAAAGTCAATTTCTCCGTAAATATTTAACATATCAATCTTACATTTTCGGTGATTACTAAGTTTAAAATTCTCTTTCAACTGATGTACTCTGTTTGTAGCTTGAAGTTTAATTTATGCTAATCAGGCAAAAATGTAAACAACGACATCAGCAAGGATTCGTCTATTCTTCCCTGAAAACCATGCGAAACCATGTGAAATCAAACTTGTTTGATAAAGAGTTGTAAGTCTTAGCAGAGCAGGACAGAATTAACCATTCGTGTTCACTATATTATCACTGGTCTTGTGTTGCTACATGTATATTGTCTCAAACATATGTAGCTACTGTTATAAACATGGCTGCAATTTGTTTTCTGTTTTCCATGGCAGTTATCATCCCAGGCACTCTAAAATAGGATTATATTTACATGACTAATATAATATGTTTATTATATGGCTTCCCTGGAGACAGAATCACAATTCTTCTTAAAAATAATTTATATATGTAACTCTTGTAAAAAGAATTCAAAAGAATTTATTATTCTCCCAAAGGCTAAAAAAAATTGCAAGCGTAAAATACTTTTTTAGTCAAACCTGCAAAGAATACCAACTATTCCTTGTTGAAATTCCATATGGCCCGAGTAAAGGCTGGTACAGCCTCTTGTTGTAGTTATTATGACAAACACCCAGAACGGCGTTCATCACGCCAGGTGAGGAATTCCCCATTTAACCAATTAGCTGTCGTTCGCGTACCTTAAACACATGCAGAGGTCGCCAAAACACCGTAAAAAAAAAAGCTAATAAAAAGTGTAAAAATCAGGACAATCTGAGACCCTCTCAAAATAAAAATCCGAGACTCCGAGACCCTCCAAAAAAATCAGACGGACAAAGTAAAGAAAAATCAAAACTCCGAGACCCGACCTATAAAATGCGAGATTTCAAGACTTCACCGACTTTTTGCGAGGCCTTCGCTTTTCTTGACATCATTCGCCACCCCTTCTATCTGAGTATAACATTAGGATATATCACAACAGGGGCGGATTTAGGGGGGGGGGGGGGGGGGTGGGGGGAGGGTGGATTGGGTGGCTAGCCACTCCCCCTTAGACTCTAGAATGTAAAATGTCCTGGCCTTTCGAGAGCAGCTCTTCAAGCTCGTACGATATTTACTTTACTTACTTACATTATTCATACTTATTTACCATTTTGTTTCGGTTTTATTTTTATGGAACTGTACTTGTGTAATAGTTGTATTATTCTGACCTTCATAAATTAAAGCCATGCAGAATATTTATTACATTCCGAAAAAATAATATATTCAAAATGGCGCTATGTTTCCAGCCACCCCCCCTCAAAAAATCCTAGATCCGCCCCTGCACAAAAAGATTGTTCTTAGTTTTATTTTCGCACCAATTAAACTATTATTCATTTCGCGAAACTCGCGCGTTAGTTTTGAATGTTTTTTGGCAAGTTTTCTGGATGAAACTGTTTGAATTCTACTTTGTCTTTATTTGAGTGTTTTAACACCTTTTTTTGTTCTTGAGGAAAAGAAAACAAATTAATCAGTTTCACGTTTAAAAACCGTGATTTTACTGATTTTCACAAAAATCTTTGCAGTGCACGAATATCAAACAATAATCATTGTGTAGATATCAAATGAATCCTTTACTAAATGTTACTATACATACCTTTATTAATTCAGTAGTTTAGCTTCTTGTATTTTATTAAGGATTCTTGTCACAGCCCAGAAAATGATTCACTCTGTATACTGTTGCTTTTGTGAACGAATTTCCCATTTCTTTTCATACCTTTTTTCCACCAAGCGTTATTTTAAGATGAAACTGACCGTGAGACAATATATCATTATATTGCCTTTTTCAACTGGAATCGTTTTTATCTTCAACTCGTGTCTCAGTGTTCGTATGCCGTTAGTGAAGGTGATATAGGTTGTTGCTCTCTAGTATAGATTTGTGTATATTTATTTTGTAGTTTAATGGGACTTTAGAGTGTGTAGTTCTGTCAGTTGTGTGTCAGTGTATATATTTACAGAGATGCCAACCCCTGGAGTTCTAAAAGCGGGAGATCACTGCTTCGTATGGATCTGTCTGATTTGTAATGATCGCGCGTGAGTCATATTTTCTTTATTTATTTAAGTCTCATTTGCGAAAAAGCGGGAGATTTTGGACTCAAAGCGGGAGAGGAGGCTTAAAAGCGTAAGTCTCCCGCCAAAAGCGGGAGAGTTGGCATCTCTGTATTTATTGATGATTATTGATAGTGATGTCAAGATCATAAAATGTAGCTCCATTAAAGATGAATTTATTTAGTAATTGTTTTATGGGAAATTATAGTTAAGTTGTTTATTTATTATTTATTTTCGAGAAATACTTTCCAGCTTTCTTAACACTACACTGTATTTACATTTTCTGAAATCGCTGCATTTCATTGAACACTTGAACCTTGAGGGATAGTATTGTCTTTGTCTACTGTGATTCCATTCTACATGTTGTGTTTATAGTTTATTTTCTAATTTATATTTTTTATGTAGCTGTTCTACAAACACCAACACTACAAACAAAGTGTTATGATTACAGCTTTAATTTCAATATCAGAGCAAATATGTACTTTTTACAAATATTGGCTTCAAATATAATTACAAAACTCTTGGAAAACAGTCATTTACTATAGCACACGGTGCAGGCACGTGTACAGCGGCAAAACGTCACGCGCATGCGTCTCCCCAGTCTCCCGTGGACACTAAAAGAAAACAGAGGTAATAGATCCTTTATCTCCTGAGGTTTCACTGTTTTGTTTTCCAAATATAGAAACTGGTACATTTCCTCTTGGGATACTGAAAAACAAAAACGCATTACTCAAGGGAAAAGTCACGTGGTCTGAAATGGGGCAAGCTGAACGGGTCTATTATTACCCCTGTTTCTAATTTTAGGTACGAATGTGCAATGTTTTGCAAAAAAAGCAACAAAACTACTTAAAAGCTAAGTCTAAGACTTTAAGAGGTTGAAGTTTTCTTAATTTGTAATTCACTGTGAATTATAAAAGTTATAAGATTATTTACTAAAACGTTTAAGCCCTCGGAAACTTGTTCTTGAAACCGGAGCCTTCGTTCTTTCGGACAGCGGAGCACAACATTTTGCCGCGGTGTCCTGCAGTGTTAGCTCTTGATAAGGACAGTACATAGACTAAGACTTAGACAACGGACGCGAGTGATTTATGGGATTCAGAGTCCCGAGCATTAGATAGAAAGCCTTCAATGCGAGGGACTCTAAATTCCATAACTCACCCGCGTTCATTGTCTAACCGGTTTAGAACATGGTCACACCCACAAAAGAATGCTAAAACACTTGCACAGCATTGTTTCTGAAAACAAATGCTAATGATCAACCAGTCGTCTGTCAAAAGGATTTATTCACTGGGTGTGCCCTAACTGTTTTTGGGCCTTCTTTGATGCTCATATTTAAAATTTATATGTATTGAAGCAAGGCACACATTACTTTTAAAACTGAATTGAAGGGATTTTAGGGGGTGGGGGATAAAATAGGGCACTGCGCAGGGACAGAAAAATGGAATATTTTTTAGGTGGGCCGGAAACGTTATTTTTCCAGCAATGCTCATATGAACTGATGAACCTGGCGCTCATGTGGAGGATGAAAATCATAGCAAATATTCAAACATTACTAACAAACTGTGCAAAGATGTAGTCGAAAAGGAAATGTTTGTAGCCAATTAACAGCCACCAATCGAGTGATAACTCCATAGATGCGCGCGCAGCACCATAGCCCCTTTAGAAATGCTTCCCCTACCACCGAAGGAGGAATCAGACATGCTCTAACATCCTTCCCCTCCCACCGAAGGAGGATACAGACCTACTCTAACATCCTTCCCCTCCCACCGAAGGAGGATTCAGACCTACTCTAACATCCTTCCCGTCCCACCGAAGGAGGATACAGACCTACTCTAACATCCTTCCCCTCCCACCGAAGGAGGATTAACACCTACTCTAACATCCTTCCCCTCCCAGCAAAGGTGGATTCAGCCCTACTCTAGCATCCTTCCCCTCTAACCGAAGGAGGATTCAGCCCTACTCTAGCATCCTTCCCCTCCAACCGAAGGAGGATTCAGACCTACTCTAACACAAACGGCGATTCTCAAGTCCCATCTTTTACCATTATCAGTGCGTTAAAGCCAAAATGTGTGGACAGCAAGGTATCACAGCATCACTTTGCCCTTTAAGTAGCTAAAAAAAGGAGTCACGGAACAGAAAAGGGAAATTTAAGAAATCGAAAATTCCTGGCAACAGTTGGAAAATCGTCGTCCTTTATTTTTTGTTTAGAGATAGGCAATAGAAAGTACCGTAAACATGGCGGGATTCGTTTGTTCATAAACCGTTTTTACTTCGAGAAAGAAAAATTAAACCTTCCGGCCGTCACGTGCCTGAAACAACTCGACATAGACATTTTATGGCATAATTTCTATGATCAATAAGAGTACTGACAACAGAAAAATGTATGCGATTTTTTTTACAACAACAGAACACCTAGCTTCAAACGAATGTGTAATAAAATGCTTTCGAGTCGAAAAGTCCCAAAAGTCAAAACGTAAACACTTCTTGCCCGACCGAGAATTGGCTTCGCTCTAAAAACGCCATGCATATAGATATCCTGTCATTGATGAAATGCTTGTTACATCCTATTTTATTTATCGAAAAGTTCTTGTTTTCTGAGTTCTAAGAGAACTACTGTTGTCACAAAGTCTGAACCACAAATATACTTCCTCCACTCAAGAGAGAACTCAAATTGTGACAAACAAATCATAAATCCTTGCTTAGTTTCGATGAGAAGTTAACACAGCAATTTGAATTCATAAACCTCGTGAAAGCACTTCGAAACGCTACCACTACTTGCGAGTGACATCATTTTCAGTGTTAGCACTCTTATTGAACATGGCCGACAGCCTATTGTTGTAAAGTACTGCGTGTCGACTGAATACGGTCTTTCTAATCCCGCGAAGATGCTTATCTCACCTATTGATTGAAAGCTCGTTAGCCAATGGGAATTTTCCGTCCGCCGGCGGACAAAAAATGGAATAAGACAATGGCGAGACTGCAGGCGCTCCTTTCCCATTCCTACTTTCTCCGCTACGCAGGCTATAGATAGAAGGTGTCTAAGATTTAGGATTCGTTTCAAAAATCGGCCCTTAGACTACATTTACACTAGAGGGAAAAGTATCGGATTCATATTGTTCTCTATTCCCAGGAAAACGTTGAAGAAGATAAATCCGGACACTTTTTCCTCTAGTGTAATTGTATTCTTAGTGTTTCCCGGCTGTTGCAAACAACAATGCACAAAACTCTTCCACTCACGGCACCAACTCCTTCAGTTTTGTACAAACTTCGTGAGTAAAGTAGCTTGCTTGTCTTGCCAGATGAACTCCATTAATTCTCATCTCAAAGGTTGTTGCACCAGCCGCAGTTGTCGCAACTTGTACATGTAGCTCTATCATGTGATCGCTGTTCATGACAAAATAACAGGTATTAACTGGTGATCTCACGAATCAAAACTAGGTTCTTGACATATCCCCTTATGCTCTCACCTTAGCCCCTTTTTCTAGGTACTCAAGATCGAGTTTTATTTGTATTCTTTGCGTGCTTAAATAATTGTTGTTACATAAAGATTGTTTTGTGACTAGGGAAAATGTAAAAGTTAATTCCTGCAAAAGTACCCTCGAAATAACCTCTTTACTCACCCGCCTTTGCTCGCAGTGTCATCTTCATCGCTGTTGCTCTCAGTATCATCTTCGTCACTTGTAGACATATCGTTGACAACCTTCAGCCATCGGACAGCTGCCTTGTTCTTCTCCAGGAAGACACACGTCTCCGTCATGCGGTCAGGGACAGGTTTCAGTACCAATCGTCCCTGAACATCTACAGCTAAAGACTCGTTGTGTTTGTTAATGTTGACAAGATCTGCCGCCACCTTCATCCAGCTCATCTCTGGATTGTATCCCGGCTGGTTTCTTAACAGAAAATCAAAGGCGGCTTTCCTGTTTACTGGAAATGTCTTCCACTTAAACTGATTCTTTATCTGGTTTTTCAATTTGTTTTCGATGTCCTTTTTGTCTGTCATCAGGATCGGAAAATAGTAGTTTCCACCCCTCACACCGCTGTGTCCCAGGCGCTGTCCCGTCTTGACTATTGACCTGTCTAAACAGTTTCTTGCTTCTGTCATAACGTCAATGAAATTCTCCTTAACCGGCTCGTTCCTGTACAGACGGCTTTCCAGTTCTACGCTTTTTATAGCAAGACTCTGTAGATCATCGTCAGTCTTCTGTATGACTGTACGTACTGCGGCTTGTAAGAGCAGTAGTCGATGCGGAACATCATACGGGTCTTCTTCTGGCAACAGCAACACCTCTCTTGGGTCCAATCCACTAACAATTTCAACAAGTGCTAAACGTTTGTAAAACTGATCTTGGCTGCCTGCATCCGTCTCTGACTTCTGCAGTATTCCACAAAGTTTTTCCGCAGCAAGAAGAGAACCACGTTCGGCTGCTGGCGTGAAATAATTGACTGCCTCGTGTGGCCTGCCTTCACTTTGTGATTCCTCACCTTTAGCGATTTGAAGCCATTGTTCAAGTTCCCCCTTCTCGTCAGCTGTTACGTTATTCATCAGAGATTCCGCGTCTTTCCACTGCTTGCTTTTAATGTACAACCTGACGAGACACTTGCTCACTGATGGATCTCGATCCGGTTTGAGTTTTAAAGCCGCTTGGTAGTTTACAATCGCATCTTGAACCTTGTCCTCGGAATAGTCGAGCCATCCAAGCGTCTCATAGCCTTTAAATTGCTCTCTTTCATCGCTTTCCTGGATCTTCTCATTGGCTAGCTCTCTTAGAGGATCTTTAGTGAATTTGCTGTCTTGATTTGGGTTGTACTCCAGAGATTGTTTAAGGTGATAAAATGAGAGAGCCTTGCCGTGGTCCTTTAGAAAAGCTCCAAACCTTTGATGAAAACGAGCTTTGAGGATATTGTCCACTTGATCTTTTTTGTCTACCTCTATGGAAATTTCATTGAAAACGATTTCCGCCTTTCTTAGCATCAACTCTTCTTTGACCTCTTCGTACTTCTTAAGGTAAAGTTCAACAAGTTCCAATGCTGGTATTATGTATGCTTTATTTGTGTTCCAACTCTCTCGAAAGCATTTTTCACCTTTGTTATAATAGCTGACTTTTTCTTCACTTGTCAAACCGTACTTAAGGTTACTTTTCCTGAGGCATAATCTACCCTGAATTTCTAACGTCCTATAAGAATCAGGCTGATTTTGAAGAATTTTATTCAAAATCTCTTCAGCCTTATTCAAGACCTCTATTTTCCAACCCGACGTATCAATAAAGTATTCAGAAGCAGCCCTCAAGATCGCGTAGTTATTTCTGCCTATTTCAATGGCCTTTTCGGCAAATCGTTTACTACTCTTGCCATAATCCTGTGTGATCTTATTAAGAAATATCGCATACTGGATCAAAGCTTGTGCGTGAATAGTAGCATAATATTGGGAGGAATTTTGGTCGGTGGCGATGATTTCTTCCCATAACTTTTGAATTTCTTCTACCTCGGTATTTTTATTTCCCCCATGGGTGGTTATTATGTGACGATACAAACGCTGGTAAACTAGTGCCTTAGTGAATTTGAATGGAACACTGTCTGGCCTTCCTTCGAGGGCTTTGTTAATACAGCGATATGCTTCTTTGTAACCGCTCTCGGTAAAACCACTCATAGCGATCGAAAATGCTTTCTCGGCCATCACTTCTGGGATGTCCTCTGGATTTCTTTCGTTAAGTAATCTTCTCACCTCCCCTATGCGTTCCTCGACGGCTGTCTCTAGTCTTTCGCTGGAAGCGTTCGAATTCTCTTCGAATGGTAGCCAAGCCAAATTTGCATACGTTACGATTTTCTCATCATCTGTTTTAGCATCGTTGAGGGCAGTCTGTAAATGTGTTTTGGCTGCTTCAAAATCCCTCTCTTTGGTCTTGTAATATCCCATAAGGCTGTGGGACTTCACTTCAGATCCCTCAATCGTCTCTTCAATGTGCAACTGAAGCTCCTTTATATTGTTCGTCAGATTAAAACCTTCCTTGTACCGTGATATGATATCCCAAGTGAAATGGCACGGAAGCTCGCTGAGTTTCCTTTCAGTCTCTTTAACTCCATCTCTTGGTGGTTCTCGTCGAGTAAAAATGCTTCTAGTCACAGACATGCTGAATTTCTTAATACCTAAAAGAAGAGCTTGTGATTAATTGGATGTATCATATTATCTATAAACAGTTCTACAGCATGAGAGTCAGCCTCAATGATTGCATTCCAGCACAGCAGGCCGGACAATACTATATTCGGATAGTCAGGAAATGGTATCAGTGCTCATGCATAACATTGACCCATTTTACAATATACTCACGTTGTAGACAAACATCAAATTTCTAAGTAATATATAGCATTGCAATTCCCAGAAGTTTTCTATGTACACTGCACTGAAATTATAGACGGCATTGTTTTGCAAAAAGTGACTTGACTGGTTCTGTGAGTAAAGGAAGATGAGTAAAGGGGTTGGTGTATGGCTGGTAAATCAGTAAAACTTCAACTAATTATAAACTGAGTTGAACTTCAGACGGCCTCATTCCCTGTAATTGCTGAATTGCTGCGCAGCGAGCGCACAGGAAACCCAGGCCTAATTTGTGTGTTGAAAAATATAAGGCCGTTTGTATGGGAATTTACGATTTGTGAAATATCTCAGTCAATATTTCAATAAAGTAAATATAACGTTGATGTCCTTCTTGTTCTCTGGTGACGATTTCAAGCGATTTCGACGAATTTTAATCCTCTCGTTCTCCCTCACCTCTTCTCGGAACGAGAGGGTTAAAATTCGTCGAAATCGCTTATTATTAATTTGGACAAAATCTCGCTATGGTTCATTGCGTTAATTCGTTCGACTCCACAATCCCTTGGGTAGCCGACCAAAATCTCTTGCGCGGCCAACCACAATGCGCTCCTTCCCTCCCCACTGGAGGGCATTTTTTGCAGCCACTGATACGATAATGAAGGGCACGATCAGCGCGTCATTGACGTGTACTATAATTACTGTGTACTAGGTTATATGCTTGGTTGTTGTATTCTCCAACATTTAATAATTCAGGGATACTGGTACCACAATAGTCTCTATTGGGGAGGAGAAGAGCAATCATTTGACGGGTTTATGCATTCCTATGCATTCCTGGCATCTGGAGGAGAGTGATTTACGGTACTTAAATTCGCGAGTGCTTTGTCATGCGCTGTACTTCAGGCTAATTCTGATCGTCTTCGTTTGTATTTTTACTACAGTTCCTTCAGTGATCCTTATTTGTCTTGTGTTTTGACATGACGTTTACTAAAACAGGGAGTTTATTCAAGGGACCGTGAATAACTCAAACCGTCCTGAGGCCCTTCCAAAACATTACGACCCTGTTCCAGACCAATACTATGATTTATATATCCTGTTCCAGGCTAAGAATTGTCAAAAACAATACCCTGTCGAGCGGCGCCATATATGAGCGTGTTACCAGATCAGGCTATTCAAAGGAGCTCATTCAACCAAGATGCATTGCGAGTCACTGTTATTGTTTTCATACGGGAAACTACTTGAAATCGGACAGCTGCCAATCAGAAAATGTGATATCGGGCTGTTTTATAAATAGAGTTTATGGTTGAACTGAATGGCCGAGATCGGCGGAGAGATCGGTTGTCTTTATACTTGAAGAAATACAATAGAATGAGCGGAATTACTACGGTTCTCCGATCAAAATTCCTCGACGTGATGCTAGCAATCGATCCCATGCTCGATCAAGCGAACTAACTTGTCCAACTTCTGGACCAAGTTCCAGCGATGCAGATCGTGTGGCAAGGAAATTAAACAATTCTACGATAGCGTTATACATTTAGAGTTCTTTCCTTTCTAGGCTTGTACATGCAAGAACACGTGTAGTCGAAAGAAAGGAGCCAGGTTGTCCCTGCCAAAATGCTGGTTTGAAATGTTGAAGTACTGTTTGCCACATTCTATTTGTGTTCAAGGTCCATGCGTTCTCCACACCACATAATTTTTGACTCGCCAATGCAATATGCAAATTTGAAATCAAATTTGAAGAATCGAATCCGTATGTTGTTTGTTAGCCTGAATTACAGCTTGTTTGTGTCATTTTAAAAGCCCCTTGACTTCCGTTTATCGTACATTGGATATTCTGGGTAAAAAAATATCGATCAATCAGTTTTCTGAGCGCCCAGCGGCACTTGAATAATTCGTTCATCAGCAAAGAAAGATTTATGAAATAGGTTTCCACTTTACAGCCGTTCATGCAGATATCAACACAACATTTCACTTTTAGTTACTTTAATTGACTCAGCGTTGTCCATGTACATTGAGCGAAAACCAGTACTATAAGACTAAGAGAGAAACTGCGAGATTTGTAATCTTGCTTGTATACGTACCGCGCGTGTACCGCGTACTCGAGTCTTCAGTCAAAGCAATTTGCTTTAAATGTTGTACGTGTCCAACGGAGACTCCAGAGTACGTTAATAAATACTTCCCCTGGCAGGTTAAAATTCGGAAATATATGACTGAACACAAAATCTAATAAATAAGGAACATTTTCCCCTATAAATAATCAACTGGTATGCCCCTGTGAGACGTACCGATGGAATAGGATTTGTTTCAAGAAGCTCTCTAGAGCCATTATCGGGGGGCCCGAAAATGGTGGATCGAGAAATAATTTGAGCTCGCAATGCATCTTGGTTGAATGAGCTCCTTTAAGCCGAGAAAAACAATGAGAAGCCTCGTGAACAGTAATGTCATGCAACAATGTACTATAGGCAAACAATGCTTCCTAATGATTTATGAAGAGAAATTGTACTGCGTACAATAGCTGTTATTACGGCTGAGCCAAATGGTCAGCGGTTTCACCCATCAGCCCTCATGAAAAAGAGGCTTTCGGGTCAACAATTTCAAAATGGTACAGAGATGGAGTCACGTTGAACGGAGATCACCAAGAAGATGATGCCCTAAACGATTATTTTCTAAAGAAAAGCAAGAATAAATGTTAAGCCGTGTCTGTCCTTGGCCACTAGAGTGATTTGACGGAATATTTTTACAAGCCTTGTCTTCAGAAGCTTCTTGGGTCCGTAAAGTCAACAACTCACACGATAACGTAACAACTCACACGATAACTCCTCTTCGCATTCAGCCTTATGAAATCGGTTAGTCCATCCTTAGGCCACTCAGCATCTTACAATCGCTACTGGTGCATCGAATGAAGAGACATGAATGATAAAGCAGAGTAAAACGAGGATATTTCATGGAAAATTTCACTCAAACAAGTTCAAAGCTGAAACAGCCTCAAACGAGTCGATGACCCGATAAGATGGGTGAAACCGCTGACCGTTTCATGGTATTTGGCTCAGCCGTAATAACAGCTATTAGAAAACCTCGCCATTGTGAAAAAGAAAGTGGGATTTACTTACCTCGGATGTTCTAAAAATAACCTGATCTGGGAATGTGCTGACCAGTCACAAATTCAAATTTGTTCAGTCGAAATCTTAACGTAATCACTCCAAACATTTACCAGTTGCAGATTAGATGTTACTTAACTTTGATTTGAAGGTAGAAATTTTTCATAAATCATTTTATTTGTTTTAGAAGGCAAAATAGCTCCCAAAACCATGTATTTTTGAGTGAAATGATTGGGCCGATACCGGAAGTGAGTCACTGGATTTCGATATGTAGGCTTTTGTACGCAATAGGCCTTTTGCATCAATTGATCACGTGACGATTTTCCCATAGCAACGCATTGTGTGGAGGGCAAGCCATTCTAACTTTCCTTGACAACAGAGAGAGCGTGGGAGACGCGAACGTGAAACCTCAATACTAAAAGTTCTGCCGGTTCCTTTGTTATTCGTTTTCAGCTCAAATTTATCATAACTATTTAGCTTTAAATCTTAAAGTTCAGTGTTAGAGGATTTTAAGAGCCGTAAGACGATCAGAAATAGCTTTCTGAAGCCAAAACCGAACCGGACTCTGCGAATACTCGCAACATGATGGCGGCCTCAACAGACGGTAAGAACTGAGCTGACTTCGGGAATGTACTTTTCTTCCACGCTTTAAATCGTTTTTATGTTCTAGAAAAATTATCTGATGACAGGAGATGTATCTATTTAATACTCTACCATAGCCGAGGAGATGCTAGCAGACGCTGCTGTTGTATAAACTGGAACGCGCTACCACTGTTGTGTGCCACAAATATGCAGTGGTGATTCACGCTATAACGATGGACTTTCCTTTCATCGCAAAAATTCCCCGGTAAAGACATGGGATTAAGGTCTCAGTGGATCACCAAAATACGCTTTATTTCAAGATTACAGACTCTAGTGTTGCTGGTGATTTGAAAAAAAAAGAGAACCTGTCACATAGGAAAACCAGCTACTCAACAACCTATAATATCAGGTTGTTATTCGTACATCAGTTTATAATATCTCTGTAGGCCTGTAACGCGTTCAGATACATCATTCTCCTGTCATCACATAATTTTTCTAGAACATAAAGACGATTTAAAACGTGGAAGAAAAGTACATTCCCGAAGTCAGCTTCTTACCGGCGCCAGCTGTTGTCTCATGTTGCGAGTAACTCGCAGAGTCCGGTTCGGTTTTGGCTTCAGAAAGCTATTTCTGATCGTCTTACGGCTCTTAAAATCCTCTAACACTGAACTTTAAGATTTAAAGCTAAATAGTTATGATAAATTTGAGCTGAAAACGAATAACAAAGGCACCGGCAGAACTTTTAGTATTGAGGTTTCACGTTCGCGTCTCCCACGCTCTCTCTGTTGTCAAGGAAAGTTAGAATGGCTTGCCCTCCACACAAGGCGTTGCTATGGGAAAATCGTCACGTGATCAATTGATGCAAAAGGCCTATTACTTTGATATGCCAAACTCTTATTTTTGCGATATTTGAAAGCTTGCCTTTCAGCTCGTATTTATCCAAACAATCTCAAAATCGGTAAACTTACTAATTTTAGTGTGATCTTTCATGTCCTTACTCGATCATTTGGAGAGAATCGCGAGTCAAACGTATAATTAACTCAAGCCCGTCATTGAATCAATTCTAGTATGACAGACTGTACTACTACTAAATAATAATAGACCCTTCCACGGTTTCTTTGAACTTTTGATATATACGTATAACAGCAAAACCGTCGATACTGCTGAAAAGAGCACCTCGAAGGTAGTCAAAATCCCAAATTTGAGCGTTATATCTTGAATAGGAGCAAAGTTATAGGCCCCCACGAGCCTGTATCTTTGCTCCTATTAAAGATAATAACTCTCAAATTTGGGATTTTGACTAACTACGAGGTGCTCTTTTCAGCAGTATCGACGGTTTTGCTGTTATACGTATATATCAAAAGTTCAAAAAAACCGTGGAAGGGTCTATTGTTCAAATGTCACACGACAGTGAAATACCTGTGTGACCGAAAGAGGTCATAAACTTTTCATATCATGGGTATAAAACTAATAAAAGTGACTGCACTCAACTATCATGAAAGGGCTACGTCAAACTAATATCACGTTTTTTATTGGATGCGATTGTTTTATGGCTAGCCAGCCATATAAACTGTTATTAAAATTTTGAGTTAAAAAATCCCATGCCAGTTTTAAGATATGAACTAGGTGGGAGTGGACAAAACACTGACCCCCAGTCTGTAGACTACCCCCAAAAATACTCTTAGCTTCTGGGCAAGTAACTGCTATAAGGAGCTTGTAACATACCTTCTTTGTGCGGTAGCTCATATAATATTCATGATTTGCCATCATTGTAGCTCGTATAATACCGGCATTCATGAAAAATGGGTATGTATGTGAGGCCAAGAGGCTCAAACCCTGACCCTGTTTGACCCAAAATTCGAGCTCCAAAAGCCTGATTGCCCCCTTTTTGGGAAAAAAACACCGATTGCCCCTTCTTTAAATAAAAACAAATAGGCCCTGTGAAATAAATTGTTCGCCTGTTCCTAACTGCCTAAAAAATACTGAACCCGATCCTGACTGCACCCAAATTAAACTGAAATCCTGACCCTGATCTGCCCAAATCAGGTCAAAACCCTGACCCTACCTGCCCAAACTGGGCTCAAAACCCTGACCCACCCCCGGGGATTTGCCAATTGCCATCGTTCCGCAGCCATTTTGAATAACCACACGCATCCCAATCTCTAGAAGAGCTTCCGATCCTCACAACATGTAAAACATATCTTCAGTAATAAAAGAGCAATACTTTATGTAGTTGATTGAGTTGTACTTTTACTCTGTTTATGTATTTTGTATTTTTCTAATCGCCTATGAAACCAAGCCATAATGACCACAGGTAACCCGAAAAATTAAAATAGAGTTTGGGATGCCTGTGGTCATACAAAATGGATGCGGAACGATGGCATTAATCACGAGTACCGGTATTATACGAGCTACAGTGATGGCAAATCATGAATAGCATACGAGCTACAGCACAAATAAGGTATAATACAAGCTTCTTACAGCTGTTATTTACCTAGAATGGTATTTTTGGGGGGTAGCTAGTCCATTTGGGTAGTCCATGCGGACTGGGGTCAGTGTTTGTCCACTCCCGAACCTAAAATGTGGGCTGTTTGAGGCTGTTTACTAATGTTGTCTTGTTCTTTCCATTTCTGGCATCACCAATTTTATTTTGATTGCAAGCTAATATGTTCACGTGACCATATCCTGCAAAGGGCCTATTGTTACGAATCACTTCCAATCCCGATCGCATCGGGCGACCCTAAAATGAGTAATGGCGGAAAATCCTAAAAGAGGGAATGGCGGAAAATCCTAAAAGACAGAATGGCGGAAAATCCTAAAAGGCGGATGGCGGAAAATCCTAATAGGTGGAATGGCGGAAAATCCTAAAAGGCTGAATGGCGGAAAATCCTAAGAGGTGGAATGGCGGAAAATCCTATAAGAAGGAATGGCGGAAAATCCTAAAACGCGGAATATAGTATTTTTTCTTATTGTGTTTAATAAAAGAAAAATTACCCGAAAGACTGGGATCGAAGCTGCCACAGTGTGAAATTTTTCCCAAAAACCTTTTTATTAACAACAAAGTGTCAACAAAAGGCCGTTTAACGATTGCTGCTTCCAAAGCGAATTCTAGCAGGGAAGTGGTGATCATAAACCAAGAAACTGCATCCGGAAATTACAGTTCTTGTCAGCCGAATATAAGTAATTATGTAAAATTGTTGCAAGTAAACCAAAATCGTTGCAAGTACAAAATGTCGGTACTAGTTTTTATTCTGAATTTTTGGAGATGAAATCCTTTATCAAATGTTCTCATTTTCGTACATAGCAGAACCCAGATATTGAACATGCCAAAATAAAAAAATCACCCTTCGCAGCATGAAAACCAAAATGGCGCCTAATCAAATGCAAAGCTGAACAACATGCAACATGGTTTTCGAGCTGTTTTAGTCTGAAATTGGGGTTATTCATTTTGCCTTTTAGACTGGAATATGACATGAATTTGAAAGTATGAGACCGCAACATCAATCTTCAATATAAATTGAGTAAGACAACAAGCCATCATTGGGCGAGGGCCACAGCCGGGCTGGAACAAATCTATTTTCAGTGATTTTCATATAAACTGACAACCCTAGCACATATGTGGGAATAAAAGTAAATGTGCAAAAATGACTAACAAACTGTGTGCAGAAAAAGGAAAATATTGCACATATGTTCTTTATATTATTGCCAAAAAAATTACACGGAGGTCTTGATTAACAATGTTGTTTGAAGGTTGGGGAAAATTTGTTTTTACATACTGGAGTATAACAGGGATCGAAGTAATGAAGCATTTGTTTAGTTCTGCTGTTTCTCACCCTCTCTCCCTGCCAAGAATATAGTGGTTCGTACCGAGCTTAACTATAAATTACATTTATTAATCAATATTCAAGTTTTAGACTGCTTTTTTTTTGGGGGGGGGGGGGGGGTTGACAGTTTTGTTTGTACCGATGGAGCTGAATGAAGGAATCGGTTAAAATCTCTGTTCAGACAATTAAAATCCCTGCTCAAATATTCACCTTAAATCCATGACTATGTAAGCGCTTCACTTGATCCTTCATGAGGGCAACAAGCGGAGTAACTTCAATAACTACTGCATTTTTCTTCCAAAAGCCCGAACCTGGCCGCGAGTTGGTTTGAAGGGGCCGCCAGCTGAAAATATCAGTGACCTTACTGAGCCTGTTGGAAGGCTCACGAACACACCTTTCCCACGAATAAAATTACATTAAGCTGTTCACATTTGAGAGATGGGATTCCAAATTTGAGAGAAATTGTCTCTGCGACGGACTTTACACTTCAAAATCTCATTTCAATCGCCATCTTGTTTTGACTTCGTTATGCATAAATAGCTAATTACCAAAAATTTGGAAGTGACGTCACGGACACGGTTTTGGGCTCTGAGTCGCAGACCCTACATGGGGAGAAACGGAAACGATGAAATCGCTGTTCTCCCTCAAGTAGGGGATGCTGTACGCAGGCTAGTTTTCATGCTGCGAATGTTGACTTATTCAATATTTTATTCGTGAGAAAGTACTTGTCCGAATGGCACCAATTTTTTTTATTTTGGCATATTCAATATCTGGGTTCTGCTATGTACGAAAATGAGAACATTTTTATAAAGGATTTCATCTCCAAAATTTCAGAATAAAACTGGTACCAACTTCTCCCAGTAGGAAAGTGTCGAAAGTACAAATTTTATCGTATTTACGCAAAGCCGTCGATGTTTTACTGTTCAATCTATCGCCTCTCACACAGTGAATAATCACTTTCATAGCTTGAAACGTATGAGAATTGTTCACAAGGCTATCCTCTCTCAGTTCCCCGGGATAATTGGGCTTCAGGAGTTACATTCTAGGCGATTTCGTTCAGTTTGGAGTGCATGTTGTTCAGCTTTGCATTTGATTAGGCGCCATTTTGGTTTTCATGCTGCGAAGGTTGACTTGTTCAATATTTTATTCGTGAGAAAGTACTTCTCCGAATGGCACCAATTTTTTATTGAGCATGCTCAATATCTGGGTTCTGCTATGTATGAAAATGAGAACATTTGATAAAGGATTTCATCTCCAAAAATTCAGAATAAAAACTAGTACCGACATTTTGTACTTGCAACGATTTTGGTTTACTTGCAACAATTTTACATAATTACTTTTATTCGGCTGACAAGAACTGTAATTTCCGGATGCAGTTTCTTGGTTTATGATCACCGCTTCCCTGCTAGAATTCGCTTTGGAAGCAGCAATCGTTAAACAGCCTTTTGTTGACACTTTGTTGTTAATAAAAAGGTTTTTGGGAATATACTATATTCCTTCTTTTAGGATTTTCCGCCATTCCTTCTTTTAGGATTTTCCGCCATTCCTTCTTTTAGGATTTTCCGCCATTCCACCTCTTAGGATTTTCCGCCATTCAGCCTTTTAGGATTTTCCGCCATCCGCCTTTTAGGATTTTCCGCCATTCCCTCTTTTAGGATTTTCCGCCATTCCCTCTTTTAGGATTTTCCGCCATTCCGCCTCTTAGGATTTTCCGCCATTCCGCCTCTTAGGATTTTCCGCCATTCCTTGTTTTAGGATTTTCCGCCATTCTACCTTTTAGGATTTTCCGCCATTCCGTCTTTTAGGATTTTCCGCCATTCTGTCTTTTAGGATTTTCCGCCATTCAGTCTTTTAGGATTTTCCGCCATTCCTTATTTTAGGATTTTCCGCCATTCCTTATTTTAGGATTTTCCGCCATTCCTTCTTTTAAGATTTTCCGCCATTCCTTCTTTTAAGATTTTCCGCCATTCCTCTTTTAAGATTTTCCGTCATTCCGCCGTTCCGCGTTTTAGGGTCGCCGCTTTATTTCGACGAAAAATGATCAGCTTTTGATGAAGATCTAGACATTTTCATAAACAAATATTTCCCGCCTTTAGCTAGCCAGTGGCGCGCGCGACACCACATTATCTTCCGTCACGATGTGATCACGTGGCGGGCAACAATTGATGGCCCGCGCGGGAAATATTGGATTTTGATGACTGCCGCGTAACCCTGAATCAGCCAATGAGAGCGTGCGTTGTGTCTGGAAAACTTATGGCTATGTCACAATTTCTTTTGTTACTTGTCAGGTGACCATAAATCAACTAATGATGGTGTACATTATATCTGGAAAACGTATGGTTACATAACAATATAGATTGTTACCGTTTTCATTGAAATGCGACTGTGAACGTTTCAAATCTCGTTTGGGAAGTTGCATTTAGCCGACCGTCATTGAAATGTGGAGTCTAGTCTCAAACAAAGCTTTCAAAGGTATACCGCCTAAAATTAACTAAAGTCTAGGCGGTATACCTGTGAAAATTAAGACAAGATGAAAGGCTGATTGTACGGTACTGGGAATATATATAACTATTAACGGCCAACCGAAATATCGGTAATAGTTATATATATTCCCAGTACCGTACAATCAGCCTTTCATCTTGTCTTAATATTCGTATATATTTGCTGATTAGATCCCATCCAAGGTGATCCGGTTCCTACACTTCGTCCGAATTGGTCCTTGCATTCAGTACATTACATACCTGTGAAAGCTTTGTTTGAGACTAGACTCCACATTTGAATGACGGTCGGCTGAATTGAATTTTCCAAACGAGACTTGAAACTTCCCAAGGTCGCACTTCAATGAAAACAATAATAATTTCATTTAGGGGCCAGTGTATTCACCGATTTACTGTATTTTATACTTCCAGTCTATAGTTTTTGTGTCAAATGTGTAAAATTCGTGTAGTAGTCCGTATACATGTCGTATTGTAATTTCAGCCAGGCATTACTCGCGGTAGTTCAGCCAAGCAGCGCACATAGACTATATCGCAACCCCAACGTCGCAGTGCACTCTGGGATGGATATCTCAGTTTCCATTGTTAAAATCAAGATGGCCGACCAAGAACAACAATGGAAAACTGAGATATCCATCCCAGAGTGCACTGCGACGGCGGGGTTGCGATATAGTCTATGGTTAGGTTCGGCACTATAGTCAGCGGTCAGTTAGTGAAGTTGCGACCGCCATGTTCAATCTTGTCGGTATGATTATAAATAGTCCTTGTAGTGTAGTCCTCATATAGTCAGTAAGTATTCATCCTAGTGCTTCAAGTAGCCTGCGACACAGGCCCTCAGTGTTATTTCAACGCAAAAGGAAGTGATAAGATGATTTGGCCACGTGAAAATGGAAAAAGGAGACTGGCACGAGAGAGAAGAAGGACGGCCTGCAGCCATCTCTTATACATTTTCATTTCCCGTACAGATTCTGTACGGGAAATACTGATTGGTTAATTAGCTGTCATCGCTGTCATGTGTCACGAAATGTCGCACATTCCTTCTGCGAACTGACTGAAATGGCGGCGACAAGAGAGAAGTGATCGAGCGGTTGAGCGTTAATCCAGGAAAGTATTTAGAAGAACAAAGCAGGCAGTGAATAGTCTATATTTCTACTTTCTAGGCGAGATATTTTGGCAGTTTTACCAACAGGTAAAAGCCTTATTTTCCAACTGTTTGCCGTGGAAGTCGAGTCAGACAGGAATTAGCGTTTCGGCATTGTCCTATTTGCAAAGCATTGACATGTTAAATAAATATGTTAATCCATGCGGAAAAGGGCAGAATTCAAATTTCCGTAAGATGGCGGCAGGCGCTTATTTCTTCTCTCGGATCGGTATCAGAACTCACTCCGCTCGTATTGGCAGAACTCGCTCTGCTCGTATCGGAAAAGCGCCTGTTCTGCAGGCTATGCTTCAAGCTGATTTGTACTTTTTCTGTATATGTATTAATTAATTAATTAACTCATTTGTTCTTCGTATATTCAATGTTATTAGAAAACCCAGCTGGCGGCCATGTTGTTTTCGCCCCAGTAGTTTCATCCCGAATGCCATACGATTTGCGTTCGATTAAATTGCAAAACACGGAACCACTTTTGGCTCACTAGATAGGTCCGCATCAACCCGAAATTTGTTAACGTCAGTTTCAAGTTATTGGGAGTCTCAAATACATACTACAGCAGGCTTACCTTCGATGGCTGTATGGAGTTCCCGTTCATCTGGATCAACACGAGCCGAAGCAGCGCTTCCGTCGGCGTCGGCAGCCCTTGTGGTGGGTTGATTACTTTCTTCATTTCGTCCATCTAAGAGACGAACTGTAGTATAGAGGAAATATCAGGAAGGTCGAAGTCGCGATCATAGCAAAGAAAAATAAGCTATAATCTATTTATTGTACAGTGGTGTTCAAAACAATAGACAGCAGTCTAAGATTTAGGCTTTGTTAAAAAAATGGCGCTTAGTAAATATGTTGATGCTGGATTAGTCCTTATGTATAGAGTTTACAACATGAAGGGATCTGTATATGTTAAGGTGCGTTTGTTTGGGACTATGCTGGAATAACAATAGCCAGAATAATACGTGTAAGCGTTTTTCTGCGAGCTATTCGTATTCTCGAATAACTGGAATGCATTCTGTGTATTCTGCTCCTGAAAGCAGAATAACCAGAATATTCTTATTCCCGAATAAGAATATAGCGTAATATCCCAAACAAACGCATCCTAATTGAGGTTACCTTTTTCTTGTGCAGTGATCAGTTCACGACGAGCTTTCCTGTAGTCTTCTTCACTGATCTTTAAGCTAAACTCCACAGGCTCACCACCAGCCAGATTTTTCAGTTCTTCTGTCACCATTACTCTCTCAAGGTCTTCTTTTAGTTGCCCTATTTTGTATCTAGAACGATTAAACAAATATTATTTTCTAGATTATTATTTGCTACTTTGATTGAGCAAAAACTAATAATCACTATTAACCCTTTCATTCCTAAACAAAACACGTAAATAGGTCTAAAACTGTACTCATCCTGTCTTATCACAGACCGGAGTTTAGCCTCAGGAGGCTCTTGTTATCCAATTTGAACTGTTTTGCAAATCAATTATATTTTTATATGAAAGCAACTGAAGCATTTTTAAATCAACTCCCCAGTGACTTGAGATGGGAAAACATGACTTCGCCGCTAAAAATGTTATTTTTTTCGGCAAGAACTCTAAGTAATCACTTTGGAAAATGAATGGCAAAGGAATGTTAATTTTCTATTCTTGTTTCTCGTAATTTCATTGGTTGATACTCATGAATTCAACACAAAACCAACAAAGTAATATATTTTCATTACGTAACGTTAACGTTTAGCCAACAGCTTCAGTTTCCTCTATTTTCTGCTCGTAACTTTGACTTTCGACATTTCAGATAGCTCATCAAGCTAAATCGTACAATGTATGTGAGGATATGCTCATTGCCTCTTGCAATCGATTATTAGGCGAATCATTGTTACTTTGTCTATGTATTAGCTTACCTGATTACCACAGGAAGTTTTCATATAATTAAAATATTTGGTGCCCGCAAAGGACTTCTGGATAGAGTGGAGACACGAGGTACACACTTCCATGTTATTACTCATTCTTTTCATTATTTCGTCGCTTAGAAACGTATATATATATAGTTGTTAACTTTGAAATATATTCAAATATACATCGCAATGTCCTAAGATTGTAACTAATGGTAAATTTAAATGGTTTATTAGACGGTTACATTGTTTAAGTCACAGATACACCGCTATATTGTGACAGGTACAGGCATGCATGGTCATCCATTCTTGGTCAGTTGAAATTTCTTTGGCAACACGATGTTACAATCTGACAGATCTCACTGGCATTTGAATTTAAATGATTTAATAACTGCAAAATATACATGGTTTTCTGTGTGTACAAATTGGTTGTGTGTTTTCGGGATCGGATTATGGTCCCAACCATCCCCTGACAACATCAGTACCACAATATTCAGGTCTTGGAAAAGCCTGTCAGCACGTGACTATTATGTGGGGGAGAAGTGAACTTGTTTTCATTAAAAAGTGGGTGAAATTGGGTTTAAGGGGTTAACTTACCTACTCCATAACTCATCCAGTGCACCCAATGTCGTTGCTTGTAGCACCAAATTAATGCAGCTCAGCGTGATAGCCTTTATCACGATACCCACAGGAAGAGCTAACAACACCATGCAGACTGCAGCTTGACTAACGATATGCACACACCCAGCGACCCATGGACTTAGGTTTTTTAAGCTCACGCTGCATTGTACATTGATGCATGGTAAATTCACTTAGAGATGTAAAAAAAGCAGTCATTAGAATTTAAATTAGTGGTATAATCAATTAAAATTAGATTAAGGTATGCTAACCGCGGTGGGGAGCGAGTAACAGCTGACGTTTCGAGCGCTAGCCCTTCATCAGCTGGGTAGGGAAATGGTTTATATACTGTTGAGGAAACATGTACTAGGATCAATTAGGATCAAAGGAAATTGCGCCAACAATAGAAATGCTAATAGCTATAATAGGAACAATATAGGGTGTTGATGAGTAAAGTAATGAACATACTGATCTGAGTATGGGTGAGTATGCGAATTATGAAATTAAATGGAAAAAAAACAGTTCATTAATGCCGTTAGGCGCTAAACTGCCTAATTTGAAAATAAGTTCTGTTCTTTGCGTTCACGGGTTTCGGTAGTACCTTGGAAGAGAAATGCTGCATATAGTGATGTGATTAATAGAATGATTAGGAAGATTAGTGTCGAGCTACTGGTTTTGTGAGATCCTTACTGTTAGTTCTAACTTCTAGCAAGTGTTCGCAGAATAGATCTTTTAAAGTTGTATGGAAGAACACTTCCAAACTGGACAAGAAGACTTATTGTCATCAATGTTCCGTGTAGTATTGTATGCGAAAGAACTGATGAAATTAAAATACGTATTAAATACGTGTTAATATTGTCTGCGAAAGAACTGATGAAATTAAAATACGTGTTAAATTTGTTTTCCAAACATTTTAGTGATTTCAAGGGTTAAAACCTTTCTTATATACTCGTTGGCTCCGTTTCTTTTGTTCTCTAACGGTCTTCTTCTAATTAAGTTATCAACCCAACAATTGAATCTCCAGGTTGATAAGTAAGTTATCAATCTCATTAATAAATTCATGAGGTTGATAACCTACTTATTAACCTGCATATGGAGGTGCATTTTTTTTTGGAAACTTCACCGGCATCGTGTATATAATTCGCCGAGGGTTGATATATCGCTTAAACACCGAGGTAGAAGGTATATACCCTTTACTTATCACGTTATCACGTGTTAAACTGACCCGTTGTTCAGTCGTAATGTTTTCCACTTTCGGTTTGTTGTACCGACCTGTTGTTCGGTCAAACATTGTTGGTAATATATATCATGTGTTGGACTGACCCGTTGTTCAGTCGTGATGTTTTCCACTTTCGGTTTGTTGTACTGACCCGTTGTTCGGTCAAACATTGTTATAGTTTCTTATTACGTCTTGGACTGACCCGTTGTTCAGTAGTAATGTTTTCCACTTTCGGTTTGTTGTACTGACCCGTTGTTCGGTCAAACATTGTTATAATTTCTTATTACGTGTTGGACTGACCCGTTGTTCAGTAGTAATGTTTTCCACTTTCGGTTTGTTGTACCGATCCGTTGTTCGGTCAAACATTGTTATAATTTCTTATTACGTGTTGGACTGACCCGTTGTTCAGTAGTAATGTTTTCCACTTTCGGTTTGTTGTACCGATCCGTTGTTCGGTCAAACATTGTTATAATTTCTTATTACGTGTTGGACTGGCCCGTTGTTCAGTAGTAATGTTTTCTACTTTCGGTTTGTTGTACCGATCCGTTGTTCGGTCAAACATTGTTATAATTTCTTATTACGTGTTGGACTGACCCGTTGTTCAGTAGTAATGTTTTCCACTTTCGGTTTGTTGTACCGATCCGTTGTTCGGTCAAACATTGTTATAATTTCTTATTACGTGTTGGACTGACCCGTTGTTCAGTAGTAACGTTTTCCACTTTCGGTTTGTTGTACCGATCCGTTGTTCGGTCAAACATTGTTAGAATTTCGTATCACGTGTTGGACTGACCCGTATTTCAGTAGTAATGTTTCCACATTCGGTTTGTGATACCGTTTTCTGGCCTCTTGAAGTTGATCTGATATAGGAACAGGCTGAATTGAAGGCACATCCCCTTTCTTAAGAACAAGCTTAGTAGCAAACCCAGCAAGTTTAGCACTGTAGCCATGCATCGTAGTCCGATGACTCGAAGTGATCGCTGCATATATACAAATCCAGTACCTGGGGTCTGCGTCTTCGAGTATCGTTTTCTTATAACAAACTGGCTCCACTTGTGCCGTAAATTATCATCTTTTGGAAATTGATGAAGGCGCGCGGACACTATCTGCATTGGTTTTGTTACAAAACATAACCACACGACGTTTCCCCGGTACCCGTTTTCGCTTGGAATTGGCCGTACTACTACCAGTACTACTACCACTCGCCATATTCATTCTTTCCAAGGACTGAAAACACACGTGTGATGTATCGCATCACGTGACCGGAAACAGCTCCTGTTGCACGAAAAGCCCGAAATTTCGTAGTTTTGAGCGCAAAATTTGAAATAAATTCATATTTTTCTTAGATTTAGTTTGATTCATAGAAATTGTCAACAAAAGGCAAACAAAATGGGCAGAACTTGCCCTTTAAGGCTGCTGATAACTAGGGCTGATAAAGGAATGTGTATCACTAAAGTAGGGACGATAGTAACTTCACTTTAGGCTTTTATTACTTCGCTTGAACTGGTATTTTAAACTCAAACCGCTCTAACTCTCTCAATTTCAGGTGAAATTGCTTCAAATTTTCTTCAGAGATAAAGTACAACACAAGAACGAGTGAGTGAAGTTTCAAGATCGATTGTAGTTTTACAAAAAGTCCTATACATTCACTTACAATTTCTAAACCACTCATAGTGAGCTTGGGATACCTGTGAGGAAACCTTGAAACTTGGGAAAACATCGACGCGTCTTCTCCGAAAATAGTTTTGTTTTTCACAGTCTAACCGACTACAAACGGCCGTCAATACATCTTCTATAGCATGACCAAATCCTTTCGAAACCTTACCGATAATAGGGACACTTACCTGTAGGGGTCACGAGCATGGCGTTGCTTTTTCCGAATGACGTTTGATTTTCCTGAGACATATTAATTGACGGACGTTCGTGGTCGCGTCCAACGTTTCGAAAGGATTTGGTCATGATGTAGAAGATGTATTGACGGCTGTTTGTAGATGGTTTGACTGCGAAGAATAAACTGTTATCGGAGAAGTCGATGCTTTCGAAAGGATTTGGTCATGTTGTAGATATGCCGCTTTCTAAGGTAAATATTCCGAAATGACTTATAATTAACTGCTGTGAAACTCTCTTTGTTGGTATTCTAATTCAAAGCACTCGACATTATAGAAGTTGTGTTTTAGATCGGGATATGCTCGTATGGTGATAGCTCATATTTATTTATCCACGCTGGGTAAACATTGAGGTTCGTGTAGGCTAGATATTTTCTAGTTAAGTTTGAATAACCAGTGACCTTTTGAATTTGAATATTCTGCATAAATTTACGGTTTTTTGACCTCACTAATACATGAGCAGCGAATCTTGTACAAATGTTGCTAATGATCCTTAACATTTATTGTTACCTAGAAATTGAATGGTGTATGTATTAATTGGGATGTGTTCTGCATTTCATTAGGATCCCAGTCTGATCTTATTTGTATTTTATATCTGTCGCTATGTTTTCAATTATTTGATTACTAAATTTGCAGTGGCCTATAAACTGACAAAAGTGCTGAATGTCGGCCAGTTTATAGGCTCAGTGTTTTAAAGTCAATTTAAGTCTCCCTGAATTCGAAGTTCTGTATTCGGAATTCTCGAATAAGAATATGAACTGAAATAACGTAATATATTCACATACAAATGTAGGTTCCTTGCTACCTCTGTTTTCTTTCAGCCAGTTGACCTCCGGGTCACACATAATTAAAAAATTATGATAAAACGTTTGATTTACATTTGGCTAGTGTTAGATTCCCAAAAACTCAATTCAGCGCCGATTTGGACCGGATAAAAACTCGTGATTTCAAAGTTCAGCGGGACATTTTGATTTAAAGATAGGTGTTTCGCGATCAATTTGATTCAGCTACACTAAATAATATACCCCAACTGACACTTTGTCACACAATGCTTGTTATTAGACCATTATTGGAAGGTTGCAGAACTACTTAGACTGTATTACTATCATAGTGAGTCAACACAATTAGGTGAAGGTTCTAGAAATACTATGTAATCACGCTATGAATAGGTAGTAGTTTGACATTATTGACCTGCTCTAGCTAAGTACCATTTAAATCCATGGCAAAACGTTTTCCAGCATCAGCAGGGTCAACAGGAGGCGATGCAGTACTTCCGTCTACGGTGGTAGAGTCAACACGAGGCGATGCAGTGCTTCTGTCGGCGTCAGCAGGGTCAACAGGAGGCGATGCAGTACTTCCGTCTACGGTGGTAGGGTCAACACGAGGCGATGCAGTGCCTCCGTCGGCGTCAGCAGGGTCAACAGGAGGCGATGCAGTGCTTCTGTCGGCGTCAGCAGGGTCAACATGAGGCGATGCAGTGCTTCCGTCTGCGGTGGCAGGGTCAACACGAAGCGATGCAGTGCTTCCGTCAGCACTTGTGGTGGGTTGATTACTATCTTCATTTCGTCCATCTATGAGACGAAATGTAGTATAGAGGAAATATCAGGAACGTCGAAGTCGCGATTATGCACCCCGACCCCCGGGACATGTAGCATGTATACTGTGTTACATTTTGACCTTTTCCTCGCCCATCGGGGGCAGTTGGTTGTTACAATACCCGCCCCTATGGCCCTGAGATGTGCTTCAGAATTTTCAATTAGGAGGAGGCATTGAGAAATTGAATATACATAAGCTTCAGTATCATATGACCCGTACGCGCTTTCTACAAATGTCACGTGATGAGGGCCGGACGTGTATGGCGTGAGCGGGCCGGAAAAAGACGGGAGGTCCGTACGTCATCATGACCGTACGTCATCATGACCTCGAGCCAAATATTTTCCCGTTCGGCCCTACCACTCAGTCAATAAGTACCTAATATTTTGTTCCATTATTTGAAAAAATTACATTTTTTGAAGCATTTTTTGAAAGTGACATGCTGTCGAGCGAATATAGTAGCAATTGATTAGAATCTAAGCCATGTATTAAGGCCATCATATACCCATCTAATCAGCATCTAATATTATAAGAGCACGATTTGAGTGAATGAAAGTATTCATCAAAGCTGAACGCAGAGTAACAAATGGAGCATAGACCAGTTCGCGGTAAATTCCGTCATTTTGAAAGGGGTGCAAACATGGCGCGAAATACAGTGATTGTATAAAATCCGTAAAATCGAATTTCTGAAATATTCTTCAGATACAAACTTAAGATACCAGGTAAAAGATTAACATATCGAAATCGCAGGGACAAGTTGCAACGACACCCATAGTGTGCACTGCACCATTCACGATAAAAGTGTTGCTTTGATTCGTGGGGACAAAATTGTGTCACTGCAACATGTTCCTGCAACATGTACCCACAAATTGTCCCCTAGTTTTGTCCTACCTTTATGGAGGAAGGAGTACTCCCATAAAGAAATTGTTTTCAGTGTCCAAGGGAAGCACCATTAGAAATGTGAAGGGGAAGTAGGACGTCATCAAGATGCACGTTTTTTTGGCCACTTGGTTGTGCAAGACAGGTTGTTTTCCTTGATATTTTGCGTTCCATGAATGTTATTTTGGACTACCCTTCTTCAGATTTCTGATCGTGTGCCCCCAATGAGATTGAAGATGAAAGACACTTTCATTTGAAATCCTCTTAGTAATAACCAAAGGAAAGAATTATAAGTTGAATTTAGCAGTCTTTATTCTTAGGTATGAATTACAAAAGGATTCCACATACATGTATAGGAA